>CM037865.1:23489384-24689384 GCA_021292105.1 Anadara kagoshimensis
CAATCAAATCAGGTTTAAATTTTTGCAAACCTAAGAACCTCTCACCATGGCAATATTGCAAACTACTACCTATTAACAAATTTAAATGAGCATGGTCTAAGGAAAGGCATCTGGGTTTGTTTTATGCACTACTTTTGACCGTCCCACATCTGGCCTTATCACGACTGAGGTCTCATACCTTATAAGGTTACAGACCTCAGTTGTGACTTGACACTCAAAATTAGCCAATTTTGGACTTAACACATTTAGTGTTATGCACCCATATTTCAATAATTTTGCTGAAACAACATGAATGTTGATACTTTTTCAATTCAGGAGAATTAAAACAATATTTCTATACTGTATTTATGACCCAAGTGCAAATTTTCACAATTTTGGAAAACATTTTGTTTCCATGGCAACCACACAAAAAATTGCAAAATATTACCCCCAAATAGGCCATATTCATAGAATCAGATGGTAAACAAACCTCGAACTACATACAATGGCACACATTTTCCCTGAATCCTTAAATATTCCACTTTTTCTTTGTGAAGGAAAACCAGGGTCTTGTTGGATTCATTTTTTCAGAAATTTGGGAAATGTGCCAACCATGCTAAAAGCACATGGCAATGTTTACACCCAAATGTGGTCTTGCCATAGGAAGTGTATGGTGCGGCGGAAGTCCTTATGCCGGAAATATAGTGCTATAGTCAATCAAATCAGGTTTAAATTTTTGCAAACCTAAGAACCTCTCACCATGGCAATATTGCAAACTACTACCTATTAACAAATTTAAATGAGCATGGTCTAAGGAAAGGCATCTGGGTTTGTTTTATGCACTACTTTTGACCGTCCCACATCTGGCCTTATCACGACTGAGGTCTCATACCATAAGGCTCAGGCTAAATTTCAAAACTCAGAATTTTACTTATTTCACTTCATATTCTGAGAGAAGACAATATTCTGAGTTAAATGATATATAACATGGTGCTGGTGTTTGCAAATTTTGCCAAAATAGGCTTCATTCAACTGATAGGGTAGCATTCCATAATATGGTCATTTTACAATCATTTAGACTGATTTTGGCAATTTTGGCAAAATTGATCAAACTCATTGGAGTTTGAATGCTTTTTCCAAATGACTTTAAACCAAATAATAAACAGAAAATTTCATTCATAGTTGTCTTATGCTGAATGTGCATATCAAAATTTTACATTCAAACTCTAGTTTTTGCCAAATTGTTGCCAATTTTGCCAAATCAAAAGGAATGAATATCAAAACAAGTAAAAGTACAGCACAAGCTGAATTTAATCAATTAAGATTTGCAAATAATGCCAATAACTGTGGAATAGTCCATGAAATTTTGAATTTTTGTATCAATTTCTATTGAAATTCACTTGTTTCCAGTTAAAAATCAAGAAATTTCATACTGCATAATAGAGATAATGGGAGATAATTCTTGAATTCCATTATTCAAACACCTCCAAATGTTTTAATGACATCATAATTGCAAAATATGATGTCATTAGTTTTAGGGTACACTAAAATTTGAATTTTATGCAGATTCATTTAGCTAAAGTTGATGAATAATGGTTGCAAAATATGAATTGCTGCAATATGCACACTGTTTTGCCATGTTTAGGCTTTTAGGATAGCACACACTGCCAAATATAAGACAAATTGAAATCCATTCACATGGAACAATTGGTACATTTGTTCTTGTTGACTCAGTTTCCATGGTGATTTCAATGTTTACACATATAACCCAACTGTTTTCCAATAGATTTTGCATGAAAAGTAACTAAAATAACATAAAAATTGTCCAAAATAGCTCATAGTATCCCCTAAATACATAAATCAGACAATTTGACCTTTTTGCACTTAAACTGACCTTTGACCTTTTACACTGAAAACCATTGCAAATGAGTTCATTCCACATTTTTCCAAAGTGACTGATATATAATAGTGTAAAACAAGCATAAATAAGATTTTTCTTCATGAATTTTATGACTTTTCATGATTTTGTATTTTTGCTTATGGTTACAGACCTCAGTTGTGACTTGACACTCAAAATTAGCCAATTTTGGACTTAACACATTTAGTGTTATGCACCCATATTTCAATAATTTTGCTGAAACAACATGAATGTTGATACTTTTTCAATTCAGGAGAATTAAAACAATATTTCTATACTGTATTTATGACCCAAGTGCAAATTTTCACAATTTTGGAAAACATTTTGTTTCCATGGCAACCACACAAAAAATTGCAAAATATTACCCCCAAATAGGCCATATTCATAGAATCAGATGGTAAACAAACCTCGAACTACATACAATGGCACACATTTTCCCTGAATCCTTAAATATTCCACTTTTTCTTTGTGAAGGAAAACCAGGGTCTTGTTGGATTCATTTTTTCAGAAATTTGGGAAATGTGCCAACCATGCTAAAAGCACATGGCAATGTTTACACCCAAAATGTGGTCTTGCCATAGGAAGTGTATGGTGCGGCGGAAGTCCTTATGCCGGAAATATAGTGCTATAGTCAATCAAATCAGGTTTAAATTTTTGCAAACCTAAGAACCTCTCACCATGGCAATATTGCAAACTACTACCTATTAACAAATTTAAATGAGCATGGTCTAAGGAAAGGCATCTGGGTTTGTTTTATGCACTACTTTTGACCGTCCCACATCTGGCCTTATCACGACTGAGGTCTCATACCTTATAAGGTTACAGACCTCAGTTGTGACTTGACACTCAAAATTAGCCAATTTTGGACTTAACACATTTAGTGTTATGCACCCATATTTCAATAATTTTGCTGAAACAACATGAATGTTGATACTTTTTCAATTCAGGAGAATTAAAACAATATTTCTATACTGTATTTATGACCCAAGTGCAAATTTTCACAATTTTGGAAAACATTTTGTTTCCATGGCAACCACACAAAAAATTGCAAAATATTACCCCCAAATAGGCCATATTCATAGAATCAGATGGTAAACAAACCTCGAACTACATACAATGGCACACATTTTCCCTGAATCCTTAAATATTCCACTTTTTCTTTGTGAAGGAAAACCAGGGTCTTGTTGGATTCATTTTTTCAGAAATTTGGGAAATGTGCCAACCATGCTAAAAGCACATGGCAATGTTTACACCCAAAATGTGGTCTTGCCATAGGAAGTGTATGGTGCGGCGGAAGTCCTTATGCCGGAAATATAGTGCTATAGTCAATCAAATCAGGTTTAAATTTTTGCAAACCTAAGAACCTCTCACCATGGCAATATTGCAAACTACTACCTATTAACAAATTTAAATGAGCATGGTCTAAGGAAAGGCATCTGGGTTTGTTTTATGCACTACTTTTGACCGTCCCACATCTGGCCTTATCACGACTGAGGTCTCATACCTTATAAGGTTACAGACCTCAGTTGTGACTTGACACTCAAAATTAGCCAATTTTGGACTTAACACATTTAGTGTTATGCACCCATATTTCAATAATTTTGCTGAAACAACATGAATGTTGATACTTTTTCAATTCAGGAGAATTAAAACAATATTTCTATACTGTATTTATGACCCAAGTGCAAATTTTCACAATTTTGGAAAACATTTTGTTTCCATGGCAACCACACAAAAAATTGCAAAATATTACCCCCAAATAGGCCATATTCATAGAATCAGATGGTAAACAAACCTCGAACTACATACAATGGCACACATTTTCCCTGAATCCTTAAATATTCCACTTTTTCTTTGTGAAGGAAAACCAGGGTCTTGTTGGATTCATTTTTTCAGAAATTTGGGAAATGTGCCAACCATGCTAAAAGCACATGGCAATGTTTACACCCAAAATGTGGTCTTGCCATAGGAAGTGTATGGTGCGGCGGAAGTCCTTATGCCGGAAATATAGTGCTATAGTCAATCAAATCAGGTTTAAATTTTTGCAAACCTAAGAACCTCTCACCATGGCAATATTGCAAACTACTACCTATTAACAAATTTAAATGAGCATGGTCTAAGGAAAGGCATCTGGGTTTGTTTTATGCACTACTTTTGACCGTCCCACATCTGGCCTTATCACGACTGAGGTCTCATACCTTATAAGGTTACAGACCTCAGTTGTGACTTGACACTCAAAATTAGCCAATTTTGGACTTAACACATTTAGTGTTATGCACCCATATTTCAATAATTTTGCTGAAACAACATGAATGTTGATACTTTTTCAATTCAGGAGAATTAAAACAATATTTCTATACTGTATTTATGACCCAAGTGCAAATTTTCACAATTTTGGAAAACATTTTGTTTCCATGGCAACCACACAAAAAATTGCAAAATATTACCCCCAAATAGGCCATATTCATAGAATCAGATGGTAAACAAACCTCGAACTACATACAATGGCACACATTTTCCCTGAATCCTTAAATATTCCACTTTTTCTTTGTGAAGGAAACCAGGGTCTTGTTGGATTCATTTTTTCAGAATTTGGGAAATGTGCCAACCATGCTAAAAGCACATGGCAATGTTTACACCCAAAATGTGGTCTTGCCATAGGAAGTGTATGGTGCGGCGGAAGTCCTTATGCCGGAAATATAGTGCTATAGTCAATCAAATCAGGTTTAAATTTTTGCAAACCTAAGAACCTCTCACCATGGCAATATTGCAAACTACTACCTATTAACAAATTTAAATGAGCATGGTCTAAGGAAAGGCATCTGGGTTTGTTTTATGCACTACTTTTGACCGTCCCACATCTGGCCTTATCACGACTGAGGTCTCATACCTTATAAGGTTACAGACCTCAGTTGTGACTTGACACTCAAAATTAGCCAATTTTGGACTTAACACATTTAGTGTTATGCACCCATATTTCAATAATTTTGCTGAAACAACATGAATGTTGATACTTTTTCAATTCAGGAGAATTAAAACAATATTTCTATACTGTATTTATGACCCAAGTGCAAATTTTCACAATTTTGGAAAACATTTTGTTTCCATGGCAACCACACAAAAAATTGCAAAATATTACCCCCAAATAGGCCATATTCATAGAATCAGATGGTAAACAAACCTCGAACTACATACAATGGCACACATTTTCCCTGAATCCTTAAATATTCCACTTTTTCTTTGTGAAGGAAAACCAGGGTCTTGTTGGATTCATTTTTTCAGAAATTTGGGAAATGTGCCAACCATGCTAAAAGCACATGGCAATGTTTACACCCAAAATGTGGTCTTGCCATAGGAAGTGTATGGTGCGGCGGAAGTCCTTATGCCGGAAATATAGTGCTATAGTCATCAAATCAGGTTTAAATTTTTGCAAACCTAAGAACCTCTCACCATGGCAATATTGCAAACTACTACCTATTAACAAATTTAAATGAGCATGGTCTAAGGAAAGGCATCTGGGTTTGTTTTATGCACTACTTTTGACCGTCCCACATCTGGCCTTATCACGACTGAGGTCTCATACCATAAGGCTCAGGCTAAATTTCAAAACTCAGAATTTTACTTATTTCACTTCATATTCTGAGAGAAGACAATATTCTGAGTTAAATGATATATAACATGGTGCTGGTGTTTGCAATTTTGCCAAAATAGGCTTCATTCAACTGATAGGGTAGCATTCCATAATATGGTCATTTTACAATCATTTAGACTGATTTTGGCAATTTTGGCAAAATTGATCAAACTCATTGGAGTTTGAATGCTTTTTCCAAATGACTTTAAACCAAATAATAAACAGAAAATTTCATTCATAGTTGTCTTATGCTGAATGTGCATATCAAAATTTTACATTCAAACTCTAGTTTTTGCCAAATTGTTGCCAATTTTGCCAAATCAAAAGGATGAATATCAAACAAGTAAAGTACAGCACAAGCTGAATTTAATCAATTAAGATTTGCAAATAATGCCAATAACTGTGGAATAGTCCATGAAATTTTGAATTTTTGTATCAATTTCTATTGAAATTCACTTGTTTCCAGTTAAAAATCAAGAAATTTCATACTGCATAATAGAGATAATGGGAGATAATTCTTGAATTCCATTATTCAAACACCTCCAAATGTTTTAATGACATCATAATTGCAAAATATGATGTCATTAGTTTTAGGGTACACTAAAATTTGAATTTTATGCAGATTCATTTAGCTAAAGTTGATGAATAATGGTTGCAAAATATGAATTGCTGCAATATGCACACTGTTTTGGCCATGTTTAGGCTTTTAGGATAGCACACACTGCCAATATAAGACAAATTGAAATCCATTCACATGGAACAATTGGTACATTTGTTCTTGTTGACTCAGTTTCCATGGTGATTTCAATGTTTACACATATAACCCAACTGTTTTCCAATAGATTTTGCATGAAAAGTAACTAAAATAACATAAAAATTGTCCAAAATAGCTCATAGTATCCCCTAAATACATAAATCAGACAATTTGACCTTTTTGCACTTAAACTGACCTTTGACCTTTTCACTGAAAACCATTGCAAATGAGTTCATTCCACATTTTTCCAAGTGACTGATATATAATAGTGTAAAACAAGCATAAATAAGATTTTTCTTCATGAATTTTATGACTTTTCATGATTTTGTATTTTTGCTTATGGTTACAGACCTCAGTTGTGACTTGACACTCAAAATTAGCCAATTTTGGACTTAACACATTTAGTGTTATGCACCCATATTTCAATAATTTTGCTGAAACAACATGAATGTTGATACTTTTTCAATTCAGGAGAATTAAAACAATATTTCTATACTGTATTTATGACCCAAGTGCAAATTTTCACAATTTTGGAAAACATTTTGTTTCCATGGCAACCACACAAAAAAAATTGCAAAATATTACCCCCAAATAGGCCATATTCATAGAATCAGATGGTAAACAAACCTCGAACTACATACAATGGCACACATTTTCCCTGAATCCTTAAATATTCCACTTTTTCTTTGTGAAGGAAAACCAGGGTCTTGTTGGATTCATTTTTTCAGAAATTTGGGAAATGTGCCAACCATGCTAAAAGCACATGGCAATGTTTACACCCAAAATGTGGTCTTGCCATAGGAAGTGTATGGTGCGGCGGAAGTCCTTATGCCGGAAATATAGTGCTATAGTCAATCAAATCAGGTTTAAATTTTTGCAAACCTAAGAACCTCTCACCATGGCAATATTGCAAACTACTTCCTATTAACAAATTTAAATGAGCATGGTCTAAGGAAAGGCATCTGGGTTTGTTTATGCACTACTTTTGACCGTCCCACATCTGGCCTTATCACGACTGAGGTCTCATACCATAAGGCTCAGCTAAATTTCAAAACTCAGAATTTACTTATTTCACTTCATATTCTGAGAGAAGACAATATTCTGAGTTAAATGATATATAACATGGTGCTGGTGTTTTGCCATTTTGCCAAAATAGGCTTCATTCACTGATAGGTAGCATTCCATAATATGGTCATTTTACAATCTTTAGACTGATTTTGGCATTTTGGCAAAATTGATCAAACTCATTGGAGTTTGAATGCTTTTTCCAAATGACTTTAAACCAAATATAAACAGAAAATTTCATTCATAGTTGTCTTATGCTGAATGTGCATATCAAATTTTACATTCAAACTCTAGTTTTTGCCAAATTGTTGCCAATTTGCCAAATCAAAAGGAATGAATATCAAAACAAGTAAAAGTACAGCACAAGCTGAATTTAATCAATTAAGATTGCAAATAATGCCAATAACTGTGGAATAGTCCATGAATTTTGAATTTTTTGTATCAATTTCTATTGAAATTCACTTGTTTCCAGTTAAAATCAAGAAATTCATACTGCATAATAGAGATAATGGGAGATAATTCTTGAATTCCATTATTCAAACACCTCCAAATGTTTTAATGACATCTAATTGCAAATATGATGTCATTAGTTTTTAGGGTACACTAAAATTTGAATTTTATGCAGATTCATTTAGCTAAAGTTGATGAATAATGGTTGCAAATATGAATTGCTGCATATGCACACTGTTTTGCCATGTTTAGGCTTTTAGGATAGCACACACTGCCAAATATAAGACAAATGAAATCCATTCACATGGAACAATTGTACATTTGTTCTTGTTGACTCAGTTCCATGGTGATTTCAATGTTTACACAATTAACCAACTGTTTTCCAATAGATTTTGCTGAAAAGTAACTAAAATAACATAAAAATTGTCCAAAATAGCTCATAGTATCCCCTAAATACATAAATCAAGACAATTTGACCTTTTTGCACTTAAACTGACCTTGACCTTTTACACTGAAAACCATTGCAAATGAGTTCATTCCACATTTTTCCAAGTGACTGATATATAATAGTGTAAAACAAGCATAAATAAATTTTTCTTCATGAATTTTTATGACTTTCATGATTTTGTATTTTTGCTTATGGTTACAGACCTCAGTTGTGACTTGACACTCAAATTAGCCATTTGGACTTAACACATTTAGTGTTATGCACCCATATTTCAATAATTTTGCTGAAACAACATGAATGTTGATACTTTTTCAATTCAGGAGAATTAAAACAATATTTCTATACTGTATTTATGACCCAAGTGCAAATTTTCACAATTTTGGAAAACATTTTTGTTTCCATGGCAACCACACAAAAAAATTGCAAAATATTACCCCCAAATAGGCCATATTCATAGAATCATGGTAAACAAACCTCGACTACATACAATGGCACACATTTTCCCTGAATCCTTAATATTCCACTTTTTCTTTGTGAAGGAAAACCAGGGTCTTGTTGGATTCATTTTTTCAGAAATTTGGGAAATGTGCCAACCATGCTAAAAGCACATGGCAATGTTACACCCAAAATGTGGTCTTGCCATAGGAAGTGTATGGTGCGGCGGAAGTCCTTATGCCGGAAATATAGTGCTATAGTCAATCAAATCAGGTTTAAATTTTTGCAAACCTAAGAACCTCTCACCATGGCAATATTGCAAACTACTTCCTATTAACACATTTAATGAGCATGGTCTAAGGAAAGGCATCTGGGTTTGTTTTATGCACTACTTTTGACCGTCCCACATCTGGCCTTATCACGACTGAGGTCTCATACCATAAGGCTCAGGCTAAATTTCAAAACTCAGAATTTTACTTATTTCACTTCATATTCTGAGAGAAGACAATATTCTGAGTTAAATGATATTAACATGGTGCTGGTGTTTGCAAATTTTGCCAAAATAGGCTTCATTCAACTGATAGGGTAGCATTCCATAATTGGTCATTTTACAATCATTTAGACTGATTTTGGCAATTTTGGCAAAATTGATCAAACTCATTGGAGTTTGAATGCTTTTTCCAAATGACTTTAAAACCAAATAATAAACAGAAAATTTCATTCATAGTTGTCTTATGCTGAATGTGCATATCAAAATTTTACATTCAAACTCTAGTTTTTGCCAAATTGTTGCCAATTTTGCCAAATCAAAAGGAATGAATATCAAAACAAGTAAAAGTACAGCACAAGCTGAATTTAATCAATTAAGATTTGCAAATAATGCCAATAACTGTGAATAGTCCATGAAATTTTGAATTTTTGTATCAATTTCTATTGAAATTCACTTGTTTCCAGTTAAAAATCAAGAAATTTCATACTGCATAATAGAGATAATGGAGATAATTCTTGAATTCCATTATTCAAACACCTCCAAATGTTTTAAAATCATAATTGCAAAATATGATGTCATTAGTTTTAGGGTACACTAAAATTTGAATTTTATGCAGATTCATTTAGCTAAAGTTGATGAATAATGGTTGCAAAATATGAATTGCTGCATATGCACACTGTTTTGCCATGTTTAGGCTTTTAGGATAGCACACACTGCCAAATATAGACAAATTGAAATCCATTCACATGGAACAATTGGTACATTTGTTCTTGTTGACTCAGTTTCCATGGTGATTTCAATGTTTACACATATAACCCAACTGTTTTCCAATAGATTTTGCATGAAAAGTAACTAAAAATAACATAAATGTCAAAATAGCTCATAGTATCCCCTAAATACATAAATCAGACAATTTGACCTTTTTGCACTTAAACTGACCTTTGACCTTTTACACTGAAAACCATTGCAAATGAGTTCATTCCACATTTTTCCAAAGTGACTGATATATAAATAGTGTAAAACAAGCATAAATAAGATTTTTCTTCATGAATTTTATGACTTTTCATGATTTTGTATTTTTGCTTATGGTTACAGACCTCAGTTGTGACTTGACACTCAAAATTAGCCATTTTTGGACTTAACACATTTAGTGTTATGCACCCATATTTCAATAATTTTGCTGAAACAACATGAATGTTGATACTTTTTCAATTCAGGAGAATTAAAACAATATTTCTATACTGTATTTATGACCCAAGTGCAATTTTCACAATTTTGGAAAACATTTTGTTTCCATGGCAACCACACAAAAAAATTGCAAAATATTACCCCCAATAGGCCATATTCATAGAATCAGATGGTAAACAAACCTCGAACTACATACAATGGCACACATTTTCCCTGAATCCTTAAATATTCCACTTTTTCTTTGTGAAGGAAAACCAGGGTCTTGTTGGTTCATTTTTCAGAAATTTGGGAAATGTGCCAACCATGCTAAAAGCACATGGCAATGTTTACACCCAAAATGTGGTCTTGCCATAGGAAGTGTATGGTGCGGCGGAAGTCCTTATGCCGGAAATATAGTGCTATAGTCAATCAAATCAGGTTTAAATTTTTGCAAACCTAAGAACCTCTCACATGGCAATATTGCAAACTACTACTCCTATTAACAAATTTAAATGAGCATGGTCTAAGGAAAGGCATCTGGGTTTGTTTTATGCACTACTTTTGACCGTCCCACATCTGGCCTTATCACGACTGAGGTCTCATACCATAAGGCTCAGGCTAAATTTCAAAACTCAGAATTTTACTTATTTCACTTCATATTCTGAGAGAAGACAATATTCTGAGTTAAATGATATATAACATGGTGCTGGTGTTTGCAAATTTTGCCAAATAGGCTTCATTCAACTGATAGTGTAGCATTCCATAATATGGTCATTTTACAATCATTTAGACTGATTTTGGCAATTTTGGCAAAATTGATCAAACTCATTGGAGTTTGAATGCTTTTTCCAAATGACTTTAAACCAAATAATAAACAGAAAATTTCATTCATAGTTGTTATCTGCGAATGTGCATATCAAAATTTTACATTCAAACTCTAGTTTTTGCCAAATTGTTGCCAATTTTGCCAAATCAAAAGGAATGAATATCAAAACAAGTAAAAGTACAGCACAAGCTGAATTTAATCAATTAAGATTTGCAAATAATGCCAATAACTGTGGAATAGTCCTGAAATTTTGAATTTTTGTATCAATTTCTATTGAAATTCACTTGTTTCCAGTTAAAAATCAAGAAATTTTCATACTGCATAATAGAGATAAATGGGAGATAATTCTTGAATTCCATTATTCAAACACCTCCAAATGTTTTAATGACATCATAATTGCAAAATATGATGTCATTAGTTTTAGGGTACACTAAAATTTGAATTTTATGCAGATTCATATAGCTAAAGTGATGAATATTGGTTGCAAAATATGAATTGCTGCAATATGCACACTGTTTTGCCATGTTTAGGCTTTTAGGATAGCACACACTGCCAAATATAAGACAAATTGAAATCCATTCACATGGAACAATTGGTACATTTGTTCTTGTTGACTCAGTTTCCATGGTGATTCAATGTTTACACATATAACCCAACTGTTTTCCAATAGATTTTGCATGAAAAGTAACTAAAATAACACAAAAATTGTCCAAAATAGCTCATAGTATCCCCTAAATACATAAATCAGACAATTTGACCTTTTTGCACTTAAACTGACCTTGACCTTTTACACTGAAAACCATTGCAAATGAGTTCATTCCACATTTTTCCAAAGTGACTGATATATAATAGTGTAAAACAAGCATAAATAAGATTTTTCTTCATGAATTTTATGACTTTTCATGATTTTGTATTTTTGCTTATGGTTACAGACCTCAGTTGTGACTTGACACTCAAAATTAGCCAATTTTGGACTTAACACATTTAGTGTTATGCACCCATATTTCAATAATTTTGCTGAAACAAAATGAATGTTGATACTTTTTCAATTCAGGAGAATTAAAACAATATTTCTATACTGTATTTATGACCCAAGTGCAAATTTTCACAATTTTGGAAAACATTTTGTTTCCATGGCAACCACACAAAAAATTGCAAAATATTACCCCCAAATAGGCCATATTCATAGAATCAGATGGTAAACAAACCTCGAACTACATACAATGGCACACATTTTCCCTGAATCCTTAAATATTCCACTTTTTCTTTGTGAAGGAAAACCAGGGTCTTGTTGGATTCATTTTTTCAGAAATTTGGAAATGTGCCAACCATGCTAAAAGCACATGGCAATGTTTACACCCAAAATGTGGTCTTGCCATAGGAAGTGTATGGTGCGGCGGAAGTCCTTATGCCGGAAATATAGTGCTATAGTCAATCAATTCAGGTTTAAATTTTTGCAAACCTAAGAACCTCTCACCATGGCAATATTGCAAACTACTACCTATTAACAAATTTAAATGAGCATGGTCTAAGGAAGGGCATCTGGGTTTGTTTTATGCACTACTTTTGACCGTCCCACATCTGGCCTTATCACGACTGAGGTCTTATACCTATAGTCGTTTACGACAAGTCGTAAAATCTAGTTTCGCTTTATGGTAAAAACATCCTGAATGATGGAGTTCTAAGAAGAAGCGGGTAAATATCTCCTTCTTAAAAACGATTTAAAACTAAATGCAGTAACTTAAATTGATGAAGTATTTCTCATTGAAAACTCGTACATTTTTAAAACATTATCAACAACCGCTTTACCTCCAAAATACACTATCTTTCTCCTCAGGAACTCGATTACCGAGTCCACTGCAAGTCGCACCAACCAAAACCCTCGAGTAAACGGTGTTTGTGCAACTAACTTTTTGACGTATATGTGATACCGTCCAAACTGGTCGTCACATGATAACTAGTAACAATAACTTGTCCGATCGAAAATGTAACTACAAACAATGAATGCACTATGCATGCATATTTTTATTACTATTTACTGTCCTTCCAGAGGTAAGGATAGATAATCCACTACATTAGTAGCTCAGTTGGTAGTGCTCTCTTCATTTGTTGGAGGGGATGGGTAAAAACCCCGTGCCAGGTCTGACCAAGACTTGACAAAGGTAGTGACTGTTCTTTCGCCAAGCACCCGGCATTTATGAAAGTCACAGGCTCCCCAGAAAAGCGCTTAAAAACCAATGCCTCATGTCATGTCAGGCTCGGCACATTAAAGTCCCCTCCCTGCACATTGCCTTGGGCACACTGCAAAGGTAAAAATTCTGCCACTTTACCTATGGCGGCCAGCAGGTGACGTCTTAATATAAGCAAAATATTCTTGACTTGGACATAAAATCTTATTCAGTCAGTCAATACTGTAGATAATACGAATGGTATGGGCCACTTTTACTGATTAGGTTAATGGGTTAGCCTTTACTTTAGTCTTTATAGTGTCTTGTTTAACACAGCAAAATAAGCAACATCAAGCAAGGTCAGCAGAAACTTTGTTAATTCAAAAGTCTCACTGATTTTCTCTAGGTATTCTGGTTTTCCCTATCACCCCATTACTGAACACATCAATTTTAGTCATTCTCGAATGCCAAATTTTGACTCTGAATGTGAGCATGAATCAATATTTTGATGTACATAATTTATTACAGTAAAACCTTGATATAATACCCCTTGATAACTTTGCCTCCTCACTTATCGTCACGGTATATTGAAGTCCCAAAATGTTATCCCAAATTTTATTATTTTTTTGTTTTCTATAGGTACAGATGTATATAAAGAGAAAGTTTAGACAGCTGATTAGTGATAATGTAGTCAAGCATGAATACAACACCTAATGGTACTCTTCCAACTTTACTCCCCACATCTGTCACAACCAGTGCTATACAACCCTCGACTAATATAGGACTTGCCTTTCCTACAGCTATACAACAAACAGATCACTCAGTTGTGGTAAGTATTAGTGTTACTACACTATATTCATAAGCTTGTGTTTTAGAACCCTTGGCCACAAAGACACTTTTACATACAAGAAGTTAAAATTTCCAACAAGCCCTTGTCTAATAATTTAAGCATTTCTTTAGTGGTATATAGAAGGCTACTGAAAAAGTATTATATCCAGTTCTTCCCAAAAGTTACCAGTATTAGACTGAGGGCAGGTTCAACCTGTTGTTTCCCACACTGTAATACATATACATATAATTTCATAGACATGTACACAGTCAAGCATTTCTATGAAAATTTTAAAATTCAGAGAAAACAACCTTCTAACCTCTGCTGGTCCGTATTAAAAATATAACTGGTAATGTAATTCAGATGCAAGTGTGAAGTTATTGTGTTTTAAGCTCTAGTAAAAATTCTTCCACTAATATTGAGTTTGTCAGTTCTTGAATGGTGAAGGAAACTGCACTACCCAGATAAAACTACAAACCTTCAACAAACAAACTGAGAAACTCTCACACTAGGATCTGCCCGAGTGAGATTTGAATTTAGGCGCTGTGATCTATACACTGGTGCTCTAGACCACTTTTAGGTACAAGAAAAAATAAGGTGAAACATCCATAGTACATGCACAGTGGGATTGAAGTATAGTTTTGAAGAGAAACAACAAAACAGCAAGTACTTCGTCATTGCCATTGCTGACGGCATTACGGTGCTTTTAATATAGCAGTGAAAAAATTACAGCAATAAGCTCTCCCCATGTTCACAAATCCTTTTCAAATTTACCCAAATATCTATAGCTGAGTAAAACTCAAAATTTTCTTATTGTATTGAGAAAATGATTTTGTATTTTTATATCAATAGACAATGAATAAGTTACCCACAGAAGGAGCCACCCCAATGGTAGGAGTGACCACCTCTCAGACAATGATAGGGATACCTCAGCCAGCAATGATTAGACCATCCGGTGGCGTGGTTCAGGGGTCTTCTTCACAAGGAGAAACTAAAGTTTTAGATAAAAGAAGACTACAGGAATTAGTTAAAGAGGTGGACCCGCTTGAACAGCTGGATGATGATGTTGAAGAGGTAAAATATTAAACATTGTAAGGGGCCATGAGGTCATTGATACTCTATTTTCTAATTTTGCCAAATGACCCCATTGTTAAAGGTTATGTGGGCCATTTTATAGTGATGTTCTTGTGGTTTGAAAATGGCTCCATGCCTGAAGAGGCAGTGACTCTGTGAAAATTTCTTGAGAGTTGTGCCCCTTTAAAGAACAACTAGATCCTGGTAAAGGTCCATAATAGAAGATTATATTTTAGATTTCCTGAAATATCTTTTTTGTTGCCTTTAAATTCTGACTCCTAAAGTCAAGTTCCTTCATATTCATCAACTCCTACTTTTTGAGACCAACAGCTGACTTGAGATGTTACACTGAAAAAAATCTTGACCTGCATCATGTAAAAAAATTTTGCTTAGTATCCACAGTAACTTTAAAATTATTACACATATTAGCCAAATTGACAAAATTTGTGAAAATTTAGTCCTTTTAAAATTTTCAATAATTATTTGCTAAAACTGGTTACTTCTTGAAAGAATTTCTCAGATATTTGCAGTTAATGACAATTTTGCTTAAATATATAAATTTTTGTTTTGTCATTGAAGTCATGTGATGTCTTTGTGTTGCCAATGATGTCATGTGACATTTTAGTTTTAGTGGGCTAACAGATATTTTGTTTTGTTGATTAGGTACTTCTTCAGGTTGCTGATGATTTTATTGACAGTGTTGTGACATCCGCTTGTCAGATAGCTAAACATCGAAAGTCTAATGCCTTAGAAGTTAAAGATGTCCAGCTTCACTTGGGTAAGGAACAGTAAGGCTAACATTTTAATGAGGCATGAACCTTTAAGTTAAAAAAAGTAAAGTAAAACAGGGATTCAATCTTTTTTCTCCCATAAAATTTACTTCATCCCTAAAAAAGTAGCACCTCCCTCACTTTAAACTGTGTGAAATTTACAGTATCATGTTGTAACATATGTAATCTTTAACCTTGAGTATCACAGAAAACTTGAGATTTGTGTTAGGTGAACTGCATCACTCACATGCCAGTTGAATGCTGTATTGAAGACAACCATCATCAATTAATTATGTAACTTAAACTGATAATTTAAACTTGCAGTTGAAGAGTTCTACATTGTAACCAAGAGAGTGTAAAATTACTGGAAGTGACAAACGTGATTATATTAACATTTTTTTTTTTCAGAGCGTAACTGGAACATGTGGATACCAGGTTTTGGTTCAGATGAACTCCGTCCCTATAAGAAGGCTGCTCCTACTGAAGCACACAAACAGGTCTATATACATACATTATACTATGATATCAGTTCATTATTATTCACTTTTAAGACTCATATATATGCTGATATTGTTACTTGGCTGATTGGTTGAAAATTAAAATCATCAGAAAAATCTCAGCTGAACAGCTCAGATTTGAGTTAGATAGTGTTTGTCTGTTCCCCAGTGCATTTAAGGTGGTTACTTGTCAACAGAGCATAGGATTTTCAAACCTACTAATATAGATTGTTTTCAATTTTCAGCACATTCCAATTTGTAATTTATCTTAACAGGAGGCACACATGCTATGCTTCGGGAGCACCCACTCTCACTTCCCTGGTGGAATTTCAAGTGTTTAACCTAATTTGTCATTTTTAAAATTTTTACTTTGTTTAAGGACTGTGATTTGGACATGGATTAGTATGTTTGTTTTACTGATCCCTTGTTATGTACTATAAAATACAGAAAAAATATTCTGTAAAAATTATAAAAATAAATAAATGTGTATGAATTTATTACTGAATTAACAACAGAACAGGGTATATTCTTTTCATTCTTTGGAGTTTCCTCCAGTGTTTGGAGCATTTTCTGTCTTGTTAGATGCTTATGTTTCCCTTGTATATTTACATGTATATTTTATTTATCTACTTACAGAGAATGGCATTAATCAGGAAGACATTGAAGAAATTTTGATTGTGTTTGTCTCATAAGTCAATGTGTTCTAAGGACCTTTATAAGAAGAGGCCAGTGGCAATATGTGAGGAAGTATTAGGTTTTGTATTAGTATGATCTGAAGACTTTGATCAGTGATTGTTAATTTAAACTGTTGTATGAAGTATGCATTTGTTACAAAGATTAGGATTAAATAACCTCATGACATCTTTCACAGCTGACTGTTACTATGGGATTTACCTACGCTAAGTTTCTATTCCTGGTATTCAAACTTGTCACCGACTGCTAAAATATTTCACCAGTTTACCACATGATCAATACCCTTTAAAATTTGTATAGTCTGTCAGCGATATGTGGCAGAGTGTTTTAAAACACAGGCGAGTTTATTATACGCCAATAGGTATAATACCATGTTATCTTATACTATATATATTACGCCTTCATGCTTTCATTTGTCAACTCCACCTTTATATATCCCTATCTTAGGCTATCTACATTATATAGACTCTTCCATGTTTATAAACACTCTGCCAGAATATTGCTGACAGACTATATGGAATGTTTTGAAAAATGTTTACATCCAAAATTCCCACAAAAATGTTGTTTCTATGGGAAAACATCAACTGATGCGATTCCATATCAAAGGGAAATAATCATTTCACGCAAACATCAAGGAGTATCCAGTGGTACACTGGTGAAATCCATTTCTGAAAATTCTATCAAACAGGAACACATTTAGCAAATTTGAGGGAAAAAAAGACGAAAAAGAACTATATTTTCACAAATTTTGAAAATTTGTTACTATGGTAATAATTTTTAAATTTGTGGAAACCTAGATATATCCCATGGATGTATAAGTGGTATCATCGTAGTGATGATAGAAATAGTTTAAATGTATCTGATGTGGATGGTTGTATTTATAATGGAAAATGTATTGTTCAGTACATTGAAATAACATGAATCTGTTATGGATGTTACGGTTGAACTTGCGAATCATGTAAAAATTTTTCATATCCTTGTCTTAATTCTAATGTCATAATTATGCTTGTTATGTATTAAGCTGTTATATTGTCATAGCAAAGTATTTGTTCCACTAGAGAAATTGTTCTAATGGATAGTTTTTACTAGTGATTTAGTTACAATTGGAATAAAGCCACAAGTGATTTCTGCTCTGTTTACATACTCTTTTCAAAATCACTAATGATTTAATTACAAAAAAGGAATAAAACCATTAGTTTATATCAACATTTTTGGTTAAAAATCACAAGGGTCATCTTACTAGCCATAAACAAATTATGTCATAAATGCCCTGTTATTAATTTGTTTCACATATATGATTTTGTCATGCTCACCATATTTCAAATTCATCATACAAATTATAAAATTATAAATAGTTATGCATATAAAGCCGTGTATACAGTCTAACTTGTGCTAGCGGCCACTTGTATACAGCAGCCACCTGCCTATAACGGCCATAAAAAATCCCCCCGACTAGCTTTGTTCTTTATTTAACCTCTATATAACGGTCACTGTCCAACGCGGCCAGCGGTCACCAAATTACGGTCAATTTTCGCCAATTTACCTGTCCGTAGCGGCCATTTTGAATAAAATCACAAGGGACATCTTACTAGCCATAAACAAATTATGTCATAAATGCCCTGTTATCAATTTGTTTCACACATATGATTTTGTCATGCTCACCATATTTCAAATTCATCATACAAATTATAAATAGTTATGCATGTAAAGCCGTGTATACACGTATACAGTTGTCATAGAGATTAATATATATGACTGGAAAAAATATATTACCTGCTAGTCATCATCACAGAAAGCTCAATTTAGCTCACATGATCTAAAGGTCCTGATGAAAGTTTGATTTGATTTACCTTAACCATGTATTGCCTTTTGTCTCTTGACATATTACATTTTAGGCAATAATCATTTCTAGATGAAGGAAATAAAGGTGTTATCTCCCTTTGGGAGCCATAAAGCGAAAATAGTGTAAGTCCCTTTTGGCTTCATAAAGAGGAAATAGTGGAACCTTTAAAAAAATCCTCATGTTGAAGAACTTAGATATCTAGCATCCTTATAGCATTTGGTTTTTAATTTTGCACAGATCATGGCTGTTGGGCTTCACTTAGGGAGACTTTAGCCCATATAAATTATATAAAAGTCATGACTGACTTATGTATAATAGCTAGACTTTATAGAAATGTATCCTCCTCAAGGCAGGTACTTGTAGTCATTGTACTTAATTTTGCACAAAATTGGCTTTTGGTCCTTAAATACGGGAATTGTAGGAGTGGGTCCTATGAATTAATAGAAATCATGAATGACTTTTGTATAATAACCAGACTTGATAGAGTTTGGATATTTTAGATGTATCCTCCTCAAGGCAGGTACTTGTAGTATTTAATTTGCACAAACATTGACTAAGATACTCAAATAAGAGATCTGTAGGAGGAGATCCTATGAATTATTAGAAATCATGAATGACTTGTTTAATAGCTAGACTTTAGAGCTGGGATATTTTAGATGACAGGTACTTGTAGTATTTAATTTGCACAAACATTGGCTATTGGTCCTAAAATAAGGGAACTTTAGGAGGGGCCTTACAAATCTTTGGAAATGATAAATGCCAAATGCACAATAGCTACATAGACGTTTACAAAATGTTCAATGTACATGATGTATTCTTGATCTTATGTGTTTGTGCATGAGCGAGCTCATTGAAAACTATCACAATCATTTAGTAGTATCACAGATTTGGAATAAATACAAATATTTTGTATCATTCATATGATTTTAAGATGAGGGAAATAGTTCATGATTTCATAAAAATGTGTGTGTCACATATTTTCAGGAATAAATGAAAATAATTTGTATTGTTCATATGATTTTGGGATGAATTTCAATGTAATAAAAATATTTCTGGAAAGTGTGTGTGTGCCTGTGTGTGTGTTAACACTTGTGGTTTAGCAGTGCTAGATCTGATGTTGTTTTGTTATGTCTGGACTTGGAATTGATATGTCATATGAGAGAGCGAGAGAGAGAGATACTTTTATGTAATTAGTTATTTGTATCCTAATAAAGAATCATGTTTATAACAAGATGTTTGAATGTGTAAAATATATTTATAAATTGTATTATTATACCCTGTATATATATTAAAACCAAACGCGACACGTAATAAAAGATATATTATCTATATAATTACTATCAGCGTGCGACAACCTCTCCTATCTCTGCATAGTCATGTCATAATATGTCATCACCCAGTGACAACACAGTACAAGGGAGATAATTCAGTATAATAATGTAATAATTTGAGGGCTTAGAGGTGCCATCTTTATGAGGTTTTTATGGTACCTTTTCCCTCTAAGCCATCAAATTGTACTCAAAATATGTAGACATTGTCACCCTTCAGAATGGCCGTCAATCTCGGACAATACCTTCGAGTGATATTCCTTCTAAAGGGTGACAATTCTGAATGAGGGGAAGTTCTGTATATTGTCATAGACCTACCACTAAGTGGTTTATTAATACCCCACAACAAAATTGTAGAAGGGGTACCGTAGAAGGTATATTTTTTCACCATTAGTCTGTCCTTTAAATTGGAGATACTGTTTTTTCACCTGGTGCACTGGAATGGAGTAGGAAACTAGAGTACCATGAGAAAATAACAGCAAGCAATTTTTTTCGCACTAGGATTTCTGTTTCCTGGATTTAATCGTAGGCAGTGGTAGGCACTGTCACTTAATCACACAGTTACACCTAGGTCCTTAACCATAATCAGATAAGGCCTAGGATTTGAGTTTACATCCCAGTAAAGAATCTTTCAGTTATATCGAGACGGTCAATTCAGGGATGGTGGAGTAAACCGGAGGCAGGGGGAAACCACAGGTCTTCGGCAAGCAAACTCTAATTTTCTCGCACTAGGATCTTCCCGAAGGGGGAGGTTTAAACCTAAATGGTGAGAGGCGCTGTGTTCCGCAAATACGTGTTTTAGACCACTAATGAAATGTTAGGAACATGGACCAGGAGCCTGACGTCAAATATATCTAGGATACAGAGACCGTGACCACACTTATCAGTACTATTGTGATGGAGTCCATCTTGGAGGCCGAATGGTCTAGAGCGCACGCTTCTGGATCACAGCGCCCTTACTGCCTAGATTCAAATCTCTCTTGACAGTGAATGTGGGTCAGTTCGCTTGTTTTTTCTTGCTCTGAGCACTCCGGTACCCCCTGCCACCCTAGCATTGGCCGCCTCGATACAAGTGAAAGAATCTTTACTGTGGCGTAAAATACCATGTACTTCCACTCCAATATAAACACACTAGTACGGAAAAGTTGTATCTATGTTTTAGTTTCCGGAAATTCTGTACAAGGAAATAAATAACACTTAAAATACCGCGTTAGAAAAACAATACAATGATGAATGATGCAAATTTAACTCAAGATATCATTCTTGTTGTTGTTTTAATTTTTTTATTTTCAATGACATAAAACCCACGAAAGTACGGAAGCGCTTTTAGGACATGCAAACAAAAATTAAATTACTAATCTGCCCGGGCAGAATAAGTAATCCGCCCGGGCGAATAGCAATCTGCCCGGGCGAATAGTAATCCGCCCGGGCAGAATAGCAATCCGCCCGGGTGGAATAAAACATATTAATATGCCATAGATAATTAGTTTTATTGACGCCGACATTGCTAGTTTATATCTTGCTGTCCTACATGGAGCAGGGGCCTTTGTTGCACAGTGGTCTAACGCGTGTGTTTACGAATCACAGTGCGTCTCACCGCCTGAAACTCGCGATCGAATCTCATTCGGAAAAGATCCTAATGTGAGTTTTGCCTTGGTTTTTTCCGGGCACTCGGGATTCCTCTACGATCCACGAACTGACCGCCGCCGATTTAATGAAACATTCTTGACTGGGGCGTAAAACTGCTCACTATCAACATGAACAAGATACAACCGCCAGATGAATGGGTTAAAGAACAGTAAATCAACCATCTGTCTGTAATAGCCAAAAACAAACATACTAATCCATGTCAAATCACAATTCAGAAGCAAAGCAAACATTTGAAACTGACAAGTTAGGTTTAAACACTTGAACTAGAGAAGTGAGACTGTGTGCTCGGAAAGGGTAAGCACCGCCTGTTTAGATAGCTGCACCCGCCACGGTTGCAATCAAATTGAGTAAAGGAACTTCGAACTACGGGAAGTCAAATAAATCCAAGAACCAGAGACATCAACTTATCAACAATACTTTGATGACGCCTAGAAAACTTTTCGATGGCTTTGATAAGCTAGATTGGCTATATCCCGGTGTCTGCAATTTATTTGTAAGCAGCTTGCTTCGTAGTTTAAAGCTCCTGTAGTTGTTACAAGCTCTACCATAGCGTATTAATTGTGAAACAAATACACCACAGGAGAAGCATGTAAAAAAGAAATTTTAGAAATATTGATTTCATCATGTTGAATAACTTCAAATAATTATGTAGCATTTCTTAGTGTAATTATTAAGATAATTTAATTGTGAAGCTGAACTTAACAAGCAGTCGTATCTTTTATTTCAATCTCACGAAGATAGATGATATTAATATAACCTCCAATTTAAGATTATTAAGAGATAGAACGTCATCTGTATTTGTGAAGTTGACTGATTTGGTGACAATTTTACAAGCTTTTGCATCAAAAATGGCTTCTGAGACTTTGGACACGTTATCGACTCCTGGAACCGTTGTGGACTCAAAATTGATCATCCATCAATATAACCAAAGGCGACGTACCAATTGCAACATTACACAGCGCATCATGTGGTCTGTCACAAAACTCAACAAATACATATACAGACTAGGCTTCAGGTACTCTCCACAAGTCCAAGACATGTATCTTCACAAAACGTAGACACGAATCTCTACAAGTCCACGACATGTAATCTTCACAAGTCGTAGACACGAATCTCTACAAGTCCACGACATGTAATCTTCACAAGTCGTAGACACGAATCTCCACAAGTCCAAGACATGTAATCTTCACAAGTCGTAGACACGAATCTCTACAAGTCCACGACATGTAATCTTCACAAGTCGTAGACACGAATCTCTACAAGTCCACGACATGTAATCTTCACAAGTCGTAGACACGAATCTCTACAAGTCCACGACATGTAATCTTCACAAGTCGTAGACACGAATCTCTACAAGTCCACGACATGTAATCTTCACAAGTCGTAGACACGAATCTCTACAAGTCCACGACATGTAATTTCCAAAAGTCCAAAAACATGTAATCTCACAAATCCAAGATAGATACTCTCCACAAATCCAAGAGAGATACTCTCCACAAATCTAAGACATTTAATCTCCATAAATCCAACAGAGATACTTTCCACAAATCCAAGACAGGAAACAAAGCACTATATCCCAGCAAAATGCAGTGTTTATATCTATTGAATACTTCTCCAAAGACACTAAGTTTGGACTACCTATAGGCCAAATCAGTCTGGAAAAGGAACTCATATTTAATGTGCATTTGGTTTTTTTCTGTATGGTGAACATGAAGTTCTGTGAAACTCGGTATTTGTCTCGAGAAGAGATATTTATATATATTGTAACTGATCTCACATCCGATTTTCTTGCTGTAACGTAACGTTAAATGTATGCTGCTTTTATTCTCAACGAAATGTTGACAAGTGCTATTATTTAATTAAAGAGTATCAGGGGACGTATTTTGGGACCACCCATTTTGACGCTTTGAAAGTCTGGTCAGATTATAAAAGCCTTTAGCAATATTACTTGGCATAGTCTTTGGCGTCAATTATAAAAAGAAGGAGTTCAACTCCTTATCGTTTTTACCTTTTTTTCCCTAACGTTCTGTCTATTGCAACGTTCTTACAATTTGTGTGAGCTACTCGGTCACTTATTGAGGCCCTTTTTTGCCAAATATGTAGGGCAATTTCACATTTACTCACATAAAATAATGTCCCCGTATTCAAGGAAAAACACTAACGAACTTCCATTTTATTTATATTGTCATATATTGTCCTCACAGTAATGGAGAGAGAGAGAGAGAGAGAGAGAGAGAGAGAGAGAGAGAGAGAGAGAGGATAAAGCTTTGTCATCAGCACTTTGTACATTTATGCATACATTTTTGTATTTATAATCCATAACTAGTGACGATATAAGTGAAATGATTTTGTGGGGACACAACTATATGGAGGAGTGGAGTGTTTTACGCCCAAGTCTAGAATCTTTCACTTACATCGAGACAGTCAGTTCAGTGATGGTGGAGGAACTCAGAGTGTCCATAGAAAACCACCGATCTTCGGCATGCGAACTGACAAACTTTCTCACACCACGATCTGTCCCGAATGAGATTCGAACGCGAGTTTGATTCGTAAGCACACGCGTTAAACCACTCTGCAACAGTTGCCCCTTCTCCTTGTAGGACAGCACGATATAAACTACTAATGTCCAGGGTACATAAACTAATTATCTATGGCATATTAATATATATTTTATTCCGCCCGGGCGAATTACTTATTCTACCCGCACAGATTGTTATTCCGCCCGGGCAGATTAGTTATTCCGCCCGGGCGGATTAGTTCACAGTATCTCTCACCGCCAAGTTTCGAACCCCACTCGGGACAGATCCTAATGTGAGGTTTGCTAGTTCGTTTGCCGTGGTTATTCCAGGAACTTTGGATTCCTCTACGATCCATGAACTGACCGCCCCGATTTAAGTGAAAAATTCTTGGCTGGGGCCTTAAACTTCTCACTAACAACATGGGCAAGATAGATGGGTTGAACAACAAAGTAATAAAAATCCCACGACTTTATAAACCAACTGTCTGTAATAGTCAAAAACAAACATATTAATCCATGTCAAAATCACAATTCAAAAGCAAAGTAAATCTTTGAAACTGACAATTTAGGTTAAACACGTGAACTAGGGAAGTGAGACCGGGTGCTCTGGAAGGTAAGCACCTCCTGTTTAGCTAGTAGCTGCGTCCGTCAAGTATGCAATCAAAATTGAGTGAAAGGTAACTTCGAACCATGGAAAGTCAAATATATCCAGGGCAATCCTTGACACAGAGACATCAAACTTATTAACAATACTTTGATGACGCCTAGAAAACTTTTCGATGGCTTTGATAAGCCTAGATTGGTTATATCCCTGTGTCAACAATTTATTTGTAAGCAGCTTGCTTCGTTGTATAAAGCTTCTGTAGTTGTAACAAGCTCTATCATAGCGTATTAATTATTAGGTGTAATAATTGAAGTCTAGTCAGACTATAAAAGCCTTTAGCCATATCACTTGGCATCTTCTTTTCATTACTGTTAAGCGTCAAGTCTTTACTATACTATATAACAACAACGTCAAACTGTGCACTACTGCCTGGTGCTACGATAGAATGGACGCACGTTTATTTCGAGTATAAATAGTAAATATTACATAAAATTTAATGACAATATATGCAAAAACCCGTAACAAAATAGTAATGCAATTAACAGAAAAATATATCTATATATAGCAAATACCTTACAAATAAACATAAATCAAATCCCCCCATTAACAAAAATGCCACCCAGGAAAAACCAGAGATAAACCAATGAGGCAAATACTCTGGAAACCTGCCCGAAGTATGCAAAATTTGTTTCAGGAATTAAGCGTCGGGATACGCCGAAATAGAAAAAATACAAATATATAAACATAATTGAAAATTTGTTATGTTGACACCTGAAGCGCCAGGTAGAGAATGACCCGTGAAATACTCGCAAACTATCAGATCATCACGTGACCACTAACTTCAAAAGCCATTGGATAATACGCTAAATCACGAATACGCAAGACAACAATTTCCCGCTATTACTCACGAAACGCGGGAAATTATTATTATTAAAGTTTAGATTTGTAACAAGAAGTTCAACTCCTTTCATTTAGACCAGTTTTTGTTCTTAATAGTTTATCAATTGCAACGTCTTACAATTTGTTAGAGCTTCTTGGTCACTTATTGAGCCCTCTTTGCCAAATTTTTAAGGGTATTTCACGATTACTCACATATTGTCCGCATACTACGGAAAAGATTCCATTTTATTTATGTTGTCATATATATATATATATATATATATATATATATATATATATATATATATATAATATATATATATAGTCCCAAAAGAGAGAGATAGAGAGAGAGAGAGAGAGAGAGAGAGTGTGTGTGTGTGTTAGAGAGATACGATAAGACAAAGCATTGTCATCAGCGCTTTGTATATATATATAATATATATATATATATATATATATTATATATATATATAAGTGGAATGATTTTGTGGGGACACAGCCATTTCTATCTCTATGAAGGAGTAAAGTGTTGGTGTTTTACGCCCTTTCAAATAAATCGAGGCAGACAGTTCTGAGATAGTGGAGAAAACCGAGTGTCAAGAGAAAACCATAGATATCCGGCAAACCAATATGCCACAGCGTCAATATGTGCCTAAAGGAGTGTGAAGTGGAGTTGTAATGGTGCCACAGCCAAGATTCTTTCCCTTATACCGAGGCAATCAGTTCTGGGATGGTGGAGGAAATCCGGAGTACCCGGAGAAGACCACCGACTTTCGTCAAGCGAACATTTCCGCTCCGAGTGGGATTCTAACATAGGCGATGAAAGGCGATGAGAGACACTGATTCGTGAAACCACAATTTAGGCCACTCTGCCGAGCCCCCTGTCGGACCCCCCCCCCCCCCCCCCAACATGACAGTGGGCAACAGATGCAAACAGTTTTCAATGCAGAAAATATCGAGCTTCATACTAACGCGTGACATATTGATTATTGATTTTTTACCGGGCGTTCCTTGAACACTTCTACAATATGAATCATTTGAATATAAAATTTTATTAAATGTACATGTATATAACTATTTAGTGCATATATATACAATATGTGGTTTACGCTTCAAATATTCTGATTTCTTCAACACTCTCAATTTTATACAGAAGCGTATTAAGGACACGAAGAAAGAAAATAACTTGCTACAGCAAGTGCTTAATCAGTCTGGGCAATAAATTAATCTGCCCCGCAAAAATAACAATTTGCCCGCCAGTGGATGTAATTAATATGCCCGGGCAAATATCAATGTATCCGGGGTTTAAAATAACCATCTGCCCGGGCGAAGTAATTAATCTGCCTGGGCAAAAATATCAAGTGTCCTGGCTTTTAAAATAAATAACCATCTCCCGAGCAAAGTTATTAATCTGCCTGGGAAAATATTAATATGTCCAGGCGTTTTAAAAAACCCAATCTGTCTGGGCAAAATATCAATATGTCCGGACTTTTAAAATAACAACCGGTCCGAGCAAAGTAATTAATCTGCCTGGGGAAAATGCCATTTTTGCACGGGCTTTCAAAATAACAATCTGCTTGATTAATTACTTGTCCGGACGGATTGGTATTTTGCCCGAACAAAATTTGTTACTCCAGATCTGCGAGGGCAAATTAAGTATTTGCCTGGATGAAATGAAAATTTTACTCGGGTAGAATAATTGTTTTCACTTTTGTGTCCGTAGTTTTAAAACATATGCATGTAATTAAAATAATAAAATAAAACCAAGCGGATTCTACGATAAACATGTCAAAATCGTTACTTAAAAATCTACAATCGACATGTGTAAGTTAACACGAGCTGATTTTTAAAATTAGCAATATATCTATCACAATTTTGGTTGTTGAAGTTGAGACTAGTCTTCTCAAAGGTCCAACAACACTATGGATTTCTAAATTTGTGTGATTTCAAGGCCTAGTTGTTCAAAGCGTTGTTAGTCTCACCGCGTGGTTCGTGAATTTTTTTGTATCTTGCGTAGAAGGTTATATTTTTTTTAAATTCATGTTCAAAAGTAAATGCATACCTTTGCTATTATCAAATGGAAGTCAGAATTGTATGCAGGCGCGAATCCAGACCGGGGCACACCCGGCCTGTGACCCCTAAAATTTTCGGGTATTCATAATAAGAAATATTTTACCAGTCCATAAATGCATTTTTGTTTCTAAAATATAAAACGAAGAATGCTTTTTTTAAATCCTTTGATTGAAACTGACAATAAAAATTTTAAGTCCCCTAATTTCCCACTGATCGATGTCACAGCCTCTTCACCACACTATAACATGGGTAAGGACTGTTCCATTTAGGTTTGTCCCCAAACACAACTTAAAAATTTGTCAGTGTGCCCCCAACCCCTAACATATCATCCTGGATCCGCCACTGGCATGTCAAAAATAAATACACGGTATTTGTAATTTTAATAACATTTTGAATTTTCACAAACCATTTAGTATAACTAATGGAACTTTAGACAATTTGCCCGTGTCAAGCTAACAAAGTTTAAAAAAACTTATTCAGAATGATTGGGATTGAAATTCACAGCGACACATTACACTTGAAGTGAAGCAACAATCTTCTAGTCTTTATACGTCATGGTGCTAAATGAGCCGACTCAATCGCTAAACTGGAACTGTTGAATGCTTTATGGTGAAAAATGAGCCGACTCAACCACTTTAAACTGAAAATGTTGAATGCTTTATGGTCAAAAATGAGCCGACTCAATGTCTAAACTGGAACTGTTCAATGCTTTATGGTGAAAAATGAGCCGACTCATTCACTAAACTGAAAATGTTGAACGCTTTATGGTGCAAAATTGGCTGACTCAACCGATGAACTGAAAATGTTAAATGCTTTATGGTGCAAAATTGGCTGACTCAACCGATAAACTGGAATTGTTGAATGCGAAGCCATTAGGATCTTTGAGGGACAAGTTGTACCTGGAATGAAGTTAAATAAGTTTTGTTACGTCAAGTACATTATAAGCGTATTTACAAAGTTCAGTTGAATTTGATTTGAAATTAGGGAGTTTCTTTATAAGCAGAGATATGGGGTTTATGTCTCCGTCAAACGTATTTAGCTCATAAAAGTATCTCAACATGGATCAAGACTACATGTGCACGATGTGCAGTTGCTTCATTGACCAATTATCTATAAGAATTACCGGTATTTGTGGACAGTTATCAAGCCTGATTTTCGTCCGTGGACTACTTCAGCACCTACATTGCAGCAATAATTTTTACATACTTTACTAAGTTGTTTTGTATAATGCACATCTCAGTCGAGAGTATTGCACTTATATCGGGACGTCACCAGCTATAAGTGAAATGACAGAAATTGTGATCTTGCAGCGCTCTCAGGGTAATGTGTACGGAGGTTCTTAAGCGTACCACGTCCTCTGTGACATGAGGTATCTTCTGATTCTGAAGGAGCGCGTTACTTTCATTCTAAATGGGACACAATTCTACTGTCCTTTATAAGCATGCGACCCTTTTATCAGTAGAGGTGGCCTTTAAGGCAGGTTTGACTGTACTAATCTATTGAATTGACGTATCGCTGGCCACGCCCACAATGTTCCGACAAAGGCCTGGCATGCTTGAAATACACATGTAAAAGAATGAAAACTTGGCCTGAATTGCGCCGATAAATGACGTCACTGACACTATATATACGTCATTAGTTGCCGTGACGCTGCTTTGGTACCGTGATGGCGGCCTTTGTCGGAACATTTGGGCGTGGCCGGCGATCCGTCAATTAGTGCCAAATCGATAGCTCATCTCGACCTCCATTTGGTAGATATCGATGACTTTTTGACAGCTGCTATCTATCTCTCGCAGCTTCTCGGTCACTAGCTATTCATATCTCGCCCTAACTTCGATCGCTTTTCGTTAGCTACTACTGTTAAACTTTCGACAGGTCTGTACTGTAGTTGCTTACGATATGATTTAAACTTGAAGTAATTATTGTACATTACTGTACACGTAGCTACTTATGTAATGTGTTAAATAAAAATAAATATATTTGCATTTAAATGGGACAAATGTAAAAAATAAAGGAATATAACCAAACAAAATATTGATTAGATTTGAACCCGGATCTTGAGGGTTATATACGTTTGCCACGTTGCCAACTTACGAAAGCCTATTAAGGTAGTTCCATACTTTACAAATCGCCTGAAAACACATATTGAAATTTTGATATGTTGTACATGGGTATAAACCATTCAACATGCCAAAATTTCAGGGCAGGTATTCGACTTGCTTGAGAAGTTCTGAAGCGCCACCTGGTGGCCATTTTCACGACATAAATGATCAAAATATTACTACTGTTATCAAAAAATAAGCATTAATAATGTTTTGTCATGCTTAGAAACCAAAAGTCTCTTGCATCTAAATTAACCATTATGTCATGAAGATTATTTGGACCAATGGAATTTTACTTCCGGTCACGTGGTATTTTTCTACAGCGCCACCTATCAAGAGAGAACATTAAATTTAAAGAAAACTAAAAGTAACACCCTTTCGTTAATTTGTAGATTTTAAAAAAACTAAGTCGAATACGACCCCTGATTTTCACATATATTGCACATGAATATATAAGTTTGATTTTCGAAAACAAAAAAGGGGTCGTCAAGCTATTTTTTTTATAAAATTGCATCAAAATCCTGAAACAAGAAAAAAGCATCATTCCTTACGCAAGAAGTTACCAATAATGTCCTAGGATACTATTATGAACTCATTGTTTTTCGTTTGGTATTGACAAATAAACAAAAATACTGATTGTGAGCTATTTCGCTGTGCAAAACAAAACAAATTTAATTTTCATATGGTCTGTCTTCCATAGAAACCCATAGCAACCGTTACCCAACACAGATCAGTTAAAGTGGAAAGGGATGAAGCGTTCTTGATTTTAGGCGCTGAATGAAACGCAAATACAAGAGCATAGCCAAACTTCTATAATTTGACGCCGAGAAAAATGATCATCATTATGTTTATTGAAGAATCGTCAGTTTGTATTAAAAATCAGTGGAAAAAACAAACATAAAGCGGCATCTAAAATACCGTCTTCAAAATTTAAACAATGTACTCGAATCTTTCAATTATTTAGAATAGTACTCTCAACAGTGTAGGATCTACCTAATTTCCGTTATGTACAATATATATTTTCTTCTTAAAAATAGTGCACAGAATTTATATTGTGAATTCTAATCTTTTGTGAATGCAAAAAATTATTCTACTGAATGATAGCATAACAGCATTCCCGCCATAATTCTGTAAGCGCCGAAGACCACACATTCGTGACGTCATAGATAAAAAAGACGTCAAAACTGACATTTCGACCGTACGCACAAAACGACGACGTCACCATGGTATGGAACTACCTTAAGCTCATGCATAAAAAAATAAAAGGCGCAATAACGCGAAATAAAGGCGTTATAATGCGAAAAAGGCGTTATAACACGAAATAAAGGCGTAATAACGCGAATTGAAAGGCATTAATAACGCAAATTGAAAGGCGTTATAACGCGAATTGAAAGGCGTAATAACGCGAATTGAAAGGCATTATAACGCGAATTAAAAAAGGTGTAATAACGCGTAGTGAACGACGTTATAATGCATATAAAGCAGTTACTTCCCTGGAGAATGTTTCTCTCCATAGGTTAACAACCCTCACCAAAAACAGACAGCTTAAGGCAACTGCAATTGATTAAACCTTGATCTATTCATACTAAGATGTCACAAATGTCATTTAATCATTGTTAAAAGTTAGCGATTGACAATTGGACAGGAACTGTTTAATATATAGCCATGTGTATATTGCCAATGTTTATCAATCTTTATATTTTAGATTACTCAAAAGATTTTCATCCCCATATATAAAATGATACTCTTTATGAAAAAACTTTAACATTGAAGAGAAACCTTTCTTTATGTTTTACTGAAAAATTATGTTCATTTCAGCACAGGATCGGATGATGTGCAGTTTTTTAAATTTTCATAGAATAAATGCATATAAATCATCTTATTACATTACATATAGTTGTGCAGGAACACACACACACACACACACACCACACACACACACACACACACACTTTAATATGTATGTAAAGGGGGGGGTTAGGAGATTAAACCCCAGGACCTCCACATCATTATCGAAGGCATCTTAATTTCGCGTTAATACGCCTTTATTTCGCGTTATAACCTTTAAATTCGCGTTATTACGCCTTTCTAAAGGCGTTATAAAACCTTTAATTCGCGTTATAACGAACCTGAGATCAATCAGGTGCACTTCTCTTAAATACTTTACTTTATTAGACACATTTAGTATGCCTGTTTGGGCGCTTTTATAATCTTTACACTGCTGTGTTATGTCAAGCCAGATTACACTAGGCTACCCCGATGTATCCATGACTGACAGTGTATATTGTGTGTATGCTGCGAATTTAGGTCGACTTTTAGGTAAGATGTTAGCTCACCAAAACAACAGTCGCAACATTGGTATGAAGTAAAGAAGCAGTCTTAAGGCCACAACATGCCCAATCGGAATTGAACGCATAACCCTTAGATCTGGAGTTGAACGCTCTACTAAATGAGGTACACAATTCCACAAAGCAAGGAACCCAAATTGTTAAAAACGACCAGACAGCGCAATAATGAACGAATGGGGTTCGCCGCTGTACCACGTGGTCAATACCTCTTAACGTTTGTGCGGAACATTTTGGAAAACGTCAACGTCACAAATTCCCGGAATAACGTCGTTTTTACGGGAAAAAAGTCATATTGTGCGATTCGATGTCCATTGGAATCAAGCGTTTCGCAGACACGTTAGAAAGTATCACGTGGTACAGCGGCGAACCCCATTTCAGTATTGACGACTGGTATGTTGCTTTGAGTTTGTATTGTTTAAAACTGTTCATTCAAATTGTAATATTGTCAGTATTCAATCCAGACACGTGGTTGTTGTGTGATCAACACATAAGGCAAGCCTAAAAAAAGTAGCCTGGTCCGTGTTAGATTATGGCGACACAGGTACGCCGCAGTAATTGTTGAAAATTCGACAGTGACCCATTAGATGGAGACACAAAAAGTCTATACTAGCATATGGATTGTTCAAACTTACTACAGAAACCATCTCCACATTATGACTACCCTTCTGAAAGACCAGTAGAGAACTTTTTTTTATCTTTGTCCTGTATTGATTGTTTGGTAAAGAATGATTCCCAAAATGCCGAGCTATCCGCCTATAGGAATATATACGTAAGAAACTAGGTAACACCCTTTTCAGGCCTTTTTAATGTCACTACTTCGAGGCCAAGTACAAATAAATCTCTGTGTTGCATATGAATTACGTTTTTCCTTTTTTGTAATGACGTGTGTGGAAGCTGACTTTACTGGTTGGTAAGTTGTCTATATAGTTTAAATGTTTGTTATTCTGCACCAAATTAAAGTGTAGCGCTACTGTCAGAAATTGCCATTACTTTGCTAGCACAAAAACAAAACTCAGGTGTCGCAATGACTTGTTTTGTTTTGTGTCATAATGCGTATACGTTGTGTCTATTGACGGCATGTCAGTGTGATTTCATAGCAGAATACTTCGATTTAGGCCGTCACACTTGTATTTAGATGAAATCGGCGATAGAAAGCATTCAAGACACCTTGTTGTGTAGAGCCACCCTTGCTTCAGAGAAAATGCTTGACACCTATGGATAATTTCTTAGACCACATAGTGTTGCTAAGAGTTCATGGTATAGACCAGTTTAAAGCTTTGTCAAGAGCAATCCTAACGCAAAGCTTTTAGCCCTTAGTGCTTTGGACTTTTGTTACAAGATGCTAAGTCCAGTCAATGTATAATAGTCATCATCAGAAAGGTCATTTGTATAATCGAAATCAATTTCTCTACTTTTACTATAAAATATTCTTATTTGGAGATTGTTTAATAATTCGGTGATTTCCGTTGTATGTAGACTTGATGAAACTTTTTTATCTTTGAAGCATCAAAGATTACTAAAGTAGATAAATGATTACAGCATATGCGAACACCAGATGGTACAAAACTAAATGTCAGTTCTTGCCTGAATTGGTGCAAGTTTCATGGCGGAAAATTTTTCTTTGAAAATAAAGCAAATGGCAATTTATTTGCCGCAATTCAAAATGGGTAGGTCTATACATTCAGAATTCAAGTCTATTCGACCAACCGCAGGTTCATGATATTCAGTCATGTCCAGCTAGTGACATTCATCACATATGAAACCTACCCCGACTTTTTGTCTATAACTTTCTTCGTGCGACGAATGCACTTAGAAAAGTTAATGTTTTTGGCATTTTGTTTACTAGTACGTGTTCAACATACACGAAACACACGGGAAATGACAAGTGGCCTTAAACTGGATTGTAATGTCGTTATATATATTGTATGTATAAAACAAACATGCGTGCATGTTTTTCTTTCTATTATATTATTTGTGGCAGAAATAAATAATATTGCCTTTAAATTCTGACACAAAGTAAGATAAAAAAGAAATAAAGCCGTAAAATATACATTTTGTTAAAATAAAATAAGTTGAAAAATAAAACTGTAACAATTGGATTCGAACCAACAACGTAAGACTTACTAGTCCCTACGTATACTCACTACACCACGCAGGTAATTGTTGTCAATAAGGATGTATTGATATCAATTACAAGTAAAGTACGGTATATTAAGAGGTTATATTGGGGTAATTCTCTAAACATTGATTTTTACAAAATTCAGTATCAGCGCATATCTCTCCATTAAGCATACTTTGCATATCTAACAGTAAAATAATATAGTTTTTATATTCAAAATATCTTTAATGGAGAGACATTTAAAAACTTACTGATTTTCACTGACTTGTTCCATGTTTGTATAGAGTTATACGGAGACAAACCCAATGAATTATATGTGTTAAACATATAATGCAATATTTTACTGAGACTTTTACCATATAAACTTTTACATAATGATAGTAGCTTTAAGTTTTTTCACTATCAATGTCTTCAACATACTTTTAAATTTTGAATCCTATAGGCGGATAACTCGGCGTTTTGGGTATCATCCTTTTGTTCATCTCCCATTTAGACACAAGTAATTACAATAGACCTGCTTTCGGTTCTGGCGATGCTAGTTTTCTTGGGTACGAGTTTTCTCGGGTTGGGTACAAGTTGTCTTGGTATGGGTACGAGTTGACCTGGGTACGAGTTGTCTTGAGATCTTAAAAAGCAATTGTGCCATGTGACAACCACAGTTGAAGGTTTGATAATAACCGATTAATATGAAAAGCGTATAGTAGTATATGTATTGGTCAAACTTACTGCAGTGACCACTTACACCTACTGACCACCAACAATAGGAACCCGTAATTCTTGTCTCTCTCTATCCAGACTCCATCCAGAAATAATTGGGGTTCTGGGTTGTATCGCGGCTTATTAATTACAAGTTTCTGTGGACCACCCGTCTGAATAATAAGTGAAGTAAAATTTACCTTTGTTCTGCATTAAAATAGTTTGGTAAAATGCGTTTATCTTCGATACAGACACAGGTTACAGTTATGAAGATCACCAGGTAATTCTCAGTAATAAAGTAATGACACGTCTTATGTAATGCTACTTTTGTCCTTCCGATATTATCTGGAGATTTTTGCATCGACAACAAGAACGACGAATCGAGAACTTCCTGCCATACAAACATTTGCATCAGAACCGACAAAAATGTCGCCAAAAATACAAAAATCATATCGACGTCGTTGTTGTTAACATTCCGCCATTTAACTGTAACAAAGTGCAGAAATTGCTCAACCGTGTCCTCCCTTTTATTCTAAGGCCAATCAAAATTAATATGTAGTTCTACGGTTTTTTTAAAAGTAGGATTAAAAATTAAATGTATTAAAAAGCAAAAAAGAAAAATAATCAACCAGAGTCCTAATATCGCAGTCCACAATTCGCAGAAACAACAAAGACTGGCACGGTTAGCGTATGTTGTCGGTCCCAACGTACCAAGTCACAAGGAAAGTTATATTGAGCCAACAGAGCAGAATCTATTACTACTTGTGGTGCCAGATAGGGATATACCAATCCCGAGGTCCAGATGCTTATTTTTCAACCCTGCATGTGACGTAATACCGCAAACCCGTTCCAACCGGTTTCTTTGAGATATGGCGCCAGAAATTTAAATTTAAATATTCTTAACTAGAGTACAGTAGAATTTATTTTTAGGGTTTTTTTGCGCCGCAGTGTCTTAATTTCCTGAGGTTATGAAGCGGTTCTCAACCTTTCGACACATCTGACTTTCATTGATCATTTTTTGTGGGACTTGAAAAAGAGCGTGTGGGCTATCTTGCACATAATAGAATATATATCCCGTTTTGTGGTGAAGACTAATAGAATCAAACAAAGACAGCCAAATACGACCTTTATTCACCGTCAATGACCATGTATTTACTTTATCCTGCAACAGATACGTCCTAAAATTATAATTGTAACTGCGTGTTATCCATCTGTTTGACTTGTTTGTTTACACTCCAGCGCAAGGATACAAATGTTTACGTGACGTCACGCTACCCTATCACACCCGTACTTGTCATTTTCACTCAGTCCGACGTTCAAGCACATGTAGTTCTCAATTATTGAATCAAAAAAATTATGAAGGATTTTAAAATTCCCTATTTCAACAAATTTCTCTTCCATTGTTTTCCTTTCTTATTCTTTTCTGTTTTTCAAGTTTTTCTGTTTTTTTTCTCTCACTTCAGTTGCAGACGTTTTTCTGTATTTCTGCCATATTCTAAAAGTCCGGCGGAATAAAGTAACAACTTATAATTTTTCATTTTTATTTTTAAATCATATTTATATAACTACGTGTATTTTTAAAAAAAATCAATCTTTTTTTTAAAATAAAATATTAAAATTTATGAATTTATTGATCATGTTTATTATACTGTGTTTTGTTTACATTGAGAATGGGGTTCATTTGGGTCAAAGGTTACGTCAAATGTTGAATGGAAAAAGTAGTGCCGTAACTGTGACGTCACAGTTATTCACCGTCAATGACCATGTATTTACTTTATCCTGCAACAGATACGCCTTAAAATTATAATTGTAACTGCGTGTTATCCATCTGTTTGACTTGTTTGTTTACACTCCAAGCGCAAGGATACAAATGTTTACGTGACGTCACGCTACCCTATCACACCCGTACTTGTCATTTTCACTCAGTCCGACGTTCAAGCACATGTAGTTCTCAATTATTGAATCAAATAAATTATGAAGGATTTTAAAATTCCCTATTTCAACAAATTTCTCTTCCATTTTTTTCCTTTCTTATTCTTTTCTGTTTTTCAAGTTTTTTCTGTTTTTTTTCTCTCACTTCAGTTGCAGACGTTTTTCTGTATTTCTGCCATATTCTAAAAGTCCGGCGATATAAAGTAACAACTTATAATTTTTCTTTTTATTTTTAAATCATATTTATATAACTACGTGTATTTTTTTTAAAAAAAATCAATCTTTTTTAAAAATAAAATATTAAAATTTATGAATTTATTGATCATGTTTATTATACTGTGTTTTGTTTACATTGAGAATGGGGTTCATTTGGGTCAAAGGTTACGTCAAATGTTGAATGGAAAAAGTAGTGCCGTAACTGTAACGTCACAGTTAGCGCGTGGCTTTATTGAGTCAGTGACTGAATAAAGATAAGGTTTATTCGGCAGGCTTTATGATGTCAATGTACACGTTAGTTGCAGGATAAATTTCATCACATCACCCGAGAATGAGATCAACCCGTATCGGTCACAAACAGGTGGCAGATTTTATTTCTCGTACCATTAATGTGTTTATAACTGTGATACGTACAAAACAAAACACGTACCCTCATGGGACCCGTTTGGGCACCTAATGCATTGTACAAATCCGCCCTTTGAAAATAATTCCATCGACAACTCTTCAAAATTTTAAAATATCAACGATTTGTATTCAATGAAAAATTAAAACAACTCTGACAATGAGATATTTTGAATAAAAAGTAAAATAAATCACATATTTGAAAAAATAAATAAAGAAATGCTTTGTTTTGATGACGTCAAGCACAATCATCGGATACGTTATAGTCAGGGGGCAGATCTAAAAAAGTAGCCTTTTTATTGACCCCCCTAAACTTTTTTGTTAAAAGCAGGTAACATGGTGGATCTTATTGCCCTATATGTACGAAGTTAGGCTAGGTATGTTTCAACCTTGACTTTTTCCGTTTAATGAAAATATGGCTGCCAATCCAAGATGGCCGCCAAATAAGATAATTTAAGTATAAAAATTTAATATCAAATTAACCACTAAAACGTTTAAGTTGAAATTTGGTATTTGATCAATTAAATATTTATACTAATTTTCCATGAACAAATATTGGTTATAAAATTCAATATGGCTGCCATTTTCAAGATGGCCGGCGTATAATCATCGTGTTGCATTTAAATAAAAAACAACAAAGGATGTCATTATTTTATGAAATTAAACCAATGTATTGTGTTAAATATATGTACTTAGTTAGGCTAGGTATGTTTCCACCTTGACTTTTCCGTTTAATGAAAATATGGCTGTCAAATCCAAGATGGCCACTAAAAAAAGATAATTCTAAAATTTAAATTCAATAACAAATCAACTGCTGAATCTTTTGAGTTGCAATTTGGTATTTGATCAATTAAAATTAATACTAATTTTTCATGAACAAATATTGGTTTAAAATTCAATATGGCTGCCATTTTCAAGATGGCCGGCGTATTATCATCGTGTTGCATTAAAATAAAAAACAACAAAGGATGTCATTATTTTATGAAATTAAACCAATGTATTGTGTTAATATATATGTACTTAGTTAGGCTAGGTATGTTTCCACCTTGACTTTTGCGTTTAATGAAAATATGGCTGTCAAATCCAAGATGGCCACTAAAAAAGATAATTCTAAAATTTAAATTCAATAACAAATCAACTGCTGAATCTTTTGAGTTGCAATTTGGTATTTGATCAATTAAAATTTATACTAATTTTCCATGAATAATTATTGTTTGTAAAATTCAATATGACCGTCATTTTCAAGATGGCCGACTTATAATTACCACGCTGCATTGTTTTAATACAATAAACCAATATATTGAATTTGTTAATATGCATATACTAGTTAACTGGCTCCTTTAAAACCTTTTTACACAAGCATGACTCACATTCACAAACGACGTGCAGTAGAATGTGTTTTTGACAATAATTAAGCTGCACATACATCACACAGATTCAACAATTCCAAATTCATAAATATTGAAGGTCAATTTCCCAACTAGTAACAAGACTTAATGGTAGTTTTTACTGAGGAAATAAACATAGATTTCAAACCATTTCCTGATAAATAATGTGTTTAATGTGCATGACCGGAACGTATCTTTTAAAGTGGCAATGACGGAAGTCATGGGCAGATCCCAAAAATGTGACACCCCCTAAACCTTTTTGTTAAAAGCAGGAAACATGGTGGATCTTATTGCCCTATATGTACTTAGTGAGCCTAGGTATGTTTCCACCTTGACTTTTTCCGTTTAATGAAACTATGGCTGCCAATCCAAGATGGCCGCCATAAAAGATAATTTAAGTATAAACATTCAATATCAAATCAACCACTAAACCTTTTAAGTTGAAATTTTGTATTTAATCAAATAAATATTTATACTAATTTTCCATGAACAAATATTGGTTGTAAAATTCAATATGGCTGCCATTTTCAAGATAGCTGACATAAAATAATCGCGCTGATTTTAAATCAAATACAACAAAGGATGTCATTATTTTATGACATAAAACCAATGTATTGTATTTAATATATTTATGTACTTAGTTAAGCTGGGTATGTTTTTACCTTGATATTTTTCTGTTTAATGAAAATATGGCTGCCAAATCCAAGATGGCCACCAAAAAAAGATAATTTTAAAATTGAAATTCAATATCAAATCAACCGCTTAACCTTTATAGTTGAAATTTCATATTTGATTAATAAAATATTTATACTTAGTTTTCATGAACAAACTGTGGTTGTAAAATTCAATATGGCCGCCATTTCTTAACTGCCCGACTTATAATCATCGCACTGCATTTGAAATCAAATACAACATGACATAATGTCATTATTTTATGACATAAAACCAATGTGTGTGTGTTACATATAATGTGAAAATTTTACCAGTACTGCTCTTTAAAATTATTTATGTTATTTAAATAATTTAAATATCGAAGCCAAAACATTTTTACTTTTTCAATAAATATCATTTAAATTAATTTAATAGCTATGACTTTTGACATAAGCACCTTGAAGCAATATATTCTATACGTATATCCCTTATATTTATTATATAAGTATGATCAGAATATAACATATTTCCCTGGTTCAACAATTCAACAGCTATCAATATAGATTGAATAACAATTTTTTTATTTCAAAAACATTGCATGCAATTGTAAAACAAAAACCAAGACCATAATAAAAACATCTGCATCGCTACAAAGGATAAGCGGTTGACCAATATCTGTTTCTTTGGCACAAAGAACAATTCTTATGTCTGCCTCTTTATAATTTGCTCAAAGACCTGATTTACCTCACCCTGTACTCGAGAATGTAGTATTCGCATCCTAAAAACCATAACCGAACCATCAACTGCTTGCCATACACCCTTTTTGTTTATCTCATTTGATATAAAACTAAACAAAATAGATTTTTCTTTATTCTCGTCCATATATATATTGAATTGTTCCAATTTTCAACATTCCATCTCTATTTTGCAGCACATGCATTATTCTTTAAATCGAATTATTTTTACCAGTTCTTACTTGTTTTATTGCTCTATGATTGTGATTTGTGGATGGATTGTTGTGTTTGATTTTAATTTATTTTTTCTTGTCAGACTTTATAGAATGCTCAAAATATCAAACAAACAAAACATCACGAAACATCTACTCTATCACTATACCTGAAATGACAGTTTGTGCTATCTGCAAATCTACAAAGTTGTCAAAGGTTTGTGCATTGGTGCTTTCCGAATGTTGTTAACCAATGTCATACTCTCTATTATGGTACAAATCTTTATACCTTTTTCGGAACATTTCTGGATGGCATCATCAACCTGTGGCTACATCAGATTTTGTTGTTTGGTCATAATCTACCTGCTGATGTTACTTAGACTACAGTTACGTCTTTTTGTCCAGTATATCACTATCACCGTTACTTCTTCCTACTTTCACTGGCACAATGATATTATTTAGCTATTATTGTTTTGATTTTGAAACTCCATAATGCTGTCGAAAATATAATAGTGGAGCAGTTAAGCAGAAAAATCTTTCAAATCCGGATACAAGCATGAAACTTTATATAAATGATGTAAATATGTTTTAATTTAGGAAAATTACGATGACCATTGCAAATTCTAAAATGGCCGCCACTTTTCAAGATGGCGGCCGAAAAGAAAAATCAATATAATTCAAATGAAATGGAATGTAAACATTATTGCTTTCGTCAATAGGGTCAATAATGGCGCTGAACATGCAGTGCAGTGTATTATTCAAAGAAAGCAAAGAGTATTTGGGTATTTGTTATCTTAATTACCGACAACATACACTAAAATCTTGTTTTTGTGGTTCAAACTTTGTCATTTCCATAAACCGTCAGTTTATTTTCAAAATAAAAGTTTCCAGCTTTAACATAACAGATACGCATTATACAAATTATAATAGACCAAAGTAATAAATAAAGGCATAACAGCTACACAATGCAGCGCATGGAAGACTAAAGCGGTAGCACTTGCATATCCCACTACATTCACTTTTGCATCCACATTTAATTAATTCCTGGCACGACGCAGCGATTGGCAATAAAGTTGCCCAACTTAGTCCATCCCAAATCAGCTAGATTATGTAGCTGAGGACAGCGCACAATCGACTGCCCAAATACACCCTGCTTGAAAAACAGCACGTTGACAATGTTGCAACTAAGTGCGTCCTGGGTTGGAGGTAAAGCATCATATGGTCTCTGTTTTCTTGCAAAAAGTGCAAGTCTTGCCTCGTTTACATAAATAGTCAAACTTGATCTGTCATACATCACAACAAATTTCTGAATTTTGCAAAAAAATCACCTTGATCTATTGATGGTGGATGACAACTGAACTTTGTAAAGACACCCGATACTTAACTGCAAACATTCCATGATTGCCAGGCGGACTTTTTCCCCTTTCCTCAAATTCCCGAATCAGTATCACGACCAGTGAATGCATAAAAGAGAAGGATACCATTAGTTTTCTCGGGGCCTATTGTTGAACAAATTTCATGCACAGGTATCCATTTTGTTTTGGATTTTTGACCAAACAAGATCCACATATGTTGCAGACCTCTATGATGCAAGAATGCGTATAAGGATACCGTTATAACTACAATATCTGTGTCATTTGCTTTTAATTATAATGTTTGTGCACCCCGTCATTTTTGCATTCAGTGCATGAACAAAAATTCGCGTATCGGCTTTTTCGTGGTTACATGGACTGAAATCATGAAGAGAAATATTGTGATTGCTCAACACCTGATCCTCTTTTGTAACTAGAACCGTCTTTACAGATTGTATTAAAGCTACGCTGTCTGCAACTAAATTAAACAACTCTGTTTTATTTTTGTCATCACGTAGAAAATTAAACCAATTACTTGTTTTTTCATTTTTGGACACTTTTCTGTGGGAACCCTGACCTCTCTTCGCACGTGTTTCTGATTTCAGACTTGTTGGGAGGTAAACGTCAAAGAAAATATCTACTCTTTATTATTTTTCTAAATATGTTTGTATTTTTTGGAATAGTATCCTCTTCTACATATCGACTAAATGTTTTTGCATTTCTTGGTGGTACACTATTAACAAAAGCTGAGCCATCAATGATAAGAACATCACCTTCTGGTTCTGTGACTTGCATAAAAGCACATCAAGCAATTGTGAGTTTTAGAAAACATGGAGTTTACTTCCATCACTTATTGATGCGAAATATAGTTGGTTTTTGTGTTTAAAGAAATCTTTCAAATCGCAATTTCTGTTTTGACACGATATGAACAGTTGTGAAAAGAGAACACAGTCCTGCTTCAGAGATTTTTGTTTACCGTAAAATCAACAGGTCATGATTCCTGGTTTAATTGGTTGGTAAAAAGATGATGTTTGTTCTTTTTCCAACATGGCCATAAATAATTTTAATTGCTCGTTTCGTCTTTCATAATGTGTAATAATCAGTCCGCTAAGCTAGGATGACCAACATCTTTTGTGTCTAACGTCAGACGGTCTCTAGACTCTTCTTCAAATGGATTACCCATTGTTCTTGTAGTATCTGCAAGCTTTCTTACTTTTTCTAAGAAAATTTTCTGTCCTCCAGCATTATCATCATGATTATTTATTTCTGGCATAAAGTCTTTGGCTCTTCCTGCAGATTCATATTTTGAAATAACACCACTCACTTCTGGACCAGCGATTATCCAACGCCTCAAAGCTGACTCGACTTCAGTTATACCAATTGCTCCCTCATCGTCTTTGATAACTGCATTAGCTTGTTCATGAGCTTGATCTATAGCAATAGCGGACTATTCACGTTTAGACTTATGAACAATAAATTAAATACTCTTACTATTTGTGGGTGTTGTTGATTAAGTGTCAACATATCTCTTAGATGAATAGGAAGCCATCTTGCATAATTAATATTATTATTATTTGAAAAGAAATAAGGTATCAATTCAGACAATGCACTAAAATAAAGTTGGAAACTTGCCTCTTGAAATGATCTAATGAATGTAAGTATGACTAGTTCCATTGTCAATATCAAATACCAGTAATGAAACTGCAAACGTTCGCTTTTGCGTTGTGAACACCATTCATCAAAAGAAATGGAAATTGTGCCTTCGTTATTGCGACTTGTTGCATTACAGAAATCACCATATGCTTGTTTAAAAAGCTTGAAGAGACAACATGCTGTTATTTGGTGCGCCAGACGAGTTCTGGAAACACTTGCTGCAGTTAGAAAAGAATCTGATGTGTCAGATGAAGCTACGCCTGCTTCTTTAATGGCAGATGTCCATCCACTATTTTGAGAAAATTTCCAATAGATCTCAATGCAGCCATTTTAATATGTAAACCTCCAAACATGAAACAAAGTTATTCTCTCCAAACCCTTCAGGCCATTGCCATTAGATCTGTTTTGCCAAAGGGTATAATGGCCGACCAGCTGTGACCTCCCACCATCCTTGGCTCAGCTCTCTCGTGCTAGCACATCCTGTCAATTCAGATGCGAATGTCTAACTTATAACAGAGGGTAAATTAGACATTATTTGGGACACTTGTTATATTTATTAAATAAATGTAGGTGAGTTTCACGACAGTGGTGATACCACTGTGTCCTGGTAATGCTATATCGACCACTCTTAATTTTTACATGAGACACATTTAACTACAAACCAACCAAGTCTTCTTAGATATGTACTATTTTGTGTTTTATGTGGTCTTTGTGAACAAAATGTATTGAAAGGTTTGTATTTAGAAATCTCACTTTAGAATAAAGAGCTTGTTTACTTTTGATGTTATTAAATCAATTATTGGCGGCCATCTTGGATAATTGCGGCCATTTTACAGGATAGATGATTTAAAGTGCCTTTATGTCATATTGGTCAAGTTTCTAATATTCTTTTCTCAAAATAAAGTAAAATGCGATTCAATAAAGAAAACATATACGCACAATATTATTCTACCAACACATGGTGGCAATATTAGATTTTGGCAGCCATTTTGATTTTTGTGTGTGGCCATCGTTTAATTTGTATTCAGTGACTCTAAAACTACCATCATACAAAATTTCATGCTTGTATCCGAATTTAAAAGATTGGCCTGAAAAAAATGTTTTATCTGCCCAACTATAAAGACCTGTACGATAATATATGGTACGACATTGGTTAACAGCATGGAAAAACCACAATATGCACTTTGAAGATTGTCTCGCAGCAACCGCAAAGTATCGTTTTAGAAAATAGTGTTAGAGTAGATTGTTTGCTTTTGTAAAGGCTTGAACCAGACAAAAAGAATAAATTCAAAACAAACATATCAATCCATGTCGAAATCATAATTATGAAGCAAAGCAAAAATCTTGAAACTTTCAAATGAAGTTTAACACAGGAACATCCACCAGAGAAGTGAGAACAAGTGACCTGGAAGGATAATTGAACACCCAATCCTTTTAATATTGAAAGGAACATGGAACTTTGGGACGCCACATATCCATGGTATTTTCGGATACAGTGTCACCATACGATATTGTAATGACAGCCATAAAACTTAATAAGGGCATTGATAAGCCAAGGCTTGCACTATCCTTGCATCGACAATTCATTTGTTAGCAGTTTGGACCGTTGTATAAACAGATTTAAAGAATGCAGAAGAGAGATGTAATTTCATGTTACCTGAGCATTTGAACAATTTTAAAAATATGGGAGAGAATAAGGCTTAACTGACTAGTTTTATATCAAATGGGTTGAGCAAGGGAGTACTAGGCAAGGAGTCAGTGGTTAGTGGAGGGTTGAGGATCCAAATACTACATTCTTGAGTACATGGCGATATACACCAAGCCTTTGTGCAAACCATAAATAGGCAGACTCAAGACTTGTTCCTTATGCAGAGTGAGATCGATAGAATAACGGATAATGATCAGATGTTTGTATTCTCTTGATTTTGTTTCACAACTAAACAGTAAGGTTTAAGTGAGTACTAGAGCAAGTAAGAAACCAGGAGTCAATAAGAAATATCAGATAAAAACATTTAGATCTGTTAGTATTTGATCAACAGACAGAGATTAAGCTTCCAGCAAGGGAAGTGTTCAAACAAATTACAGAGCTTGAAAACTCTGAACTGAAAGCTTATGAATATACGATAAAGTCAGCAATGCTGCCATCAAGTGTAGATTCCTTTGTTTGAAATCTATTTCAAACTACCAACCCTCAACAAAAACCTTCATGAACTTCACTGGCATATGTTCCGTCATTGCCACATTACAAGATACGTTCCGGTCATGCACCTTAAACACATTAATTATCAGGAAATGGTTTGTAATCTGTGTTTATGTCCTCAGTAAAAACTACCATTAACTCTTGTAAGCAGTTGGGAAATTGACCTACAATATTTATGAACGTGGAATTCTTGAATCTTTATGATGTTTGTGCAAGTTAATTATTGTGAAAAACACATTCTACTGCACAGTTGTTTGTGGATGTGAATCATGCTGGTGTTAAAAGCTTTTGAAAGGGTCAGTAAACTAGTACATATATGTGTATATATATAAACAAATTTAATATACTGGTTTATTGTATTAAAACAATGCAGCGCGGTGATTATTAGTCGGCCATTTAAGAAATGGCGACCATATTGAATTTTACAACCACAGCTTCTTCATGAAAAATTAGTATAAATAGTTTATTGATCAAATATCAAATTCCAACTCAAAAGATTAAGCGGTTGATTTGTTATTGAATTTTAATTTTAAAATTATCTTTATGGTGGCCATCTTGGATTTGGCAGTCATATTTTCATTAAACGGAAAAAGTCAAGATTTAAACATACTTAGCCTAAATAAGTACATATATATTAAATACAATACATTGGTTTTATGTCATAAAATAATGACATCCTTTGTTGTATTTGATTTAAAAGGAGCACATAGATTATACGTAGGCCATCTTAAAAATGGCGGCCATATTGAATTTTACAACCAATAATTATTCACAAAAAATTAGTATTATTTAACTGATTAAATACCAACTTTTAACTTAAATGGTTAAGTGGTTGATTTGATATTTTATTTTTATACTTAAATATCTTTTTGGCGGCCATCTTGGATTGGCAGCCATATTTTCATTAAACGGAAAAAGTCAAGGTGGAAACATACCTAGCCTAACTAAGTTAATATAGGGCAATAAGATACACCATGTTTCCTGCTTTTAACAAAATAGTTAAGGGGGTCAATAAAGAGGTGACTTTTTGAGATCTACCTCCTGACTAATAAAGTTTAATGGCTGTCATCACAATATAGTATGGTGACACTGTATCCGAAAATACCATGGATATGTGGCGTCCCGAAGTTCCATATTCCTTTCATTCTTAAAAGTGTGGGGTGCTCAATTACCCTTCCAGGTCACTCGTTCTCACTTTCCTGGTGGATGTTCCTGTGTTAAACTTAATTTGAAAATTTTCAAGATGTTACTGTGATTTTGACATGGATTGGTATATTTGATTTAAATTTTTTCTTTTTGTCTGGTTTAAGCGTTTACAAAAGCAAACAATCTACTCTAACACTATTTTCTAAAACGATACTTTGTTGTTGCTGCGAGATAATCTTCAAAGTGCATATTGTGGTTTTCCAATGCTGTTAACCAATGACGTACTATAGATTATCGTACAGGTCTTTATACTTTTCGGTACTATAATCAAAACAATAATAGCTAAATAATATCATTGTACGAGTGAAAGCAGGAAGAGGTAATGGAGATATTGATATACTGGACAAAAAGAAGTAACTGTATTCTAAGTAACATCATCAGGTAGTTTACGACCAATCAACAAACATCTGATATAGTCACAGGTTGATGATATCATCCAGAAATGTTCTGAAAAAGGGTATAAAGATTTGTACCATAATAGAGAGTATGACATTGGTTAACATAAGGAAAGCAAAAATGCACAAACCTTTGACATCTTTATAGATTTGCAGATAACACAAAGTGTCATTTAAGGAAAAGTGATAGAGTAGATGTTTTGTGATGTTTTGTTTGATTGATATTTTGAGCATTTTATAAAGTCTGACAAAAAAAATAAATCATAATCAAACACAACAATCCATCCACAAATCACAATCATAGAGCATTAAAACCAGTAAGAACTGGTAAGAATAATTCGATTTAAAAAATAATACATATACTGCAGAATAGAGTTAGAATGTTGAAAATTGGAATAATTCAATATACATATGGGCGAGAATAAAGAATGAATCCGATTTTGTTTAGTTTTATATCAAATGAGATAAACAAAAAGGGTGTATAGCAAGCAGTTGATGGTTAGGTTAGGTTTTTTTTGGATGCAAATACTACATTCTCGAGTACAGGGCAAGGTAAATCAGGTCTTTGGGCAAAGTATAAAGAGGCAGGCACAAGAATTGTTCTTTGTGCCAAAGGAGCCTAAGAAACACATAATGGTCAGATGCTTATTTTTTGTAGACATGCAGATGTTTTTTTATGGTTTGGTTTTTGTTGTACAATTAATGTTTTGGAAATAAAAGATTGTTATTCAATCCTATATTTATAGCTGTTGATTAACCGGGGAAATATGTTATATTCTGATCATACTTATATAATGAGTATAAGGGATACACGTATAGAATATATTGCCGCAAGGTGCTCGTCGATGTTAATCATGTTGTTGTTGGACCTCTTTGAAGGTTTGAATGAGCGAGATGACTATTTTCATTGCAAACGTCAAAAGTCAAAACTATTAAATTGATTCAAATGATCTTTATTGAAAACTTGAAAAACGTTTCGGCTTCAATGCAATCCTTTGTTGTATTTGATTTAAAATGCAGTGCGATGATTATAGGTCATCTTGAAAATGACGGCCACATTAAATTTAACAACCACAGTTTGTTCATGAAAAATTTGTAAAAATATTTAATTGATCAAATACCAAATTTCAACTCAAAGGTTAGTCGGTTGATTTGTAAATGAATATATTAGTTTAGTCGGTTGATTTGTAAATGAATTTTAATTTTAGAATGATCTTTTTTGGTGGCAATCTTGGATTTGGCAGCCATAATTTCATTAAAAGAAAAAGTCAAGGTGGAAACATACTAAGACTAACTAAATACATATACAAGTACATTAAATACGATACATTGGTTTAATGTCATAAAATAATGACATCCTATGTTGTATTTGATTTAAAATCCATTGCGATAATTATCCGTCGGCTATCTTGAAAATGGCGGCCATATTGAATTTACAACCAATTTTTATTCATGGAAAATTAGTATAAATATTTAATTGATCAAATACCAATTTTCAACTAAAAAAGCTCAGTGGTTAATTTGATATTGAATTTTTATACTTAAATTATCTTTTTTGGCGGCCATATTTCCGTTAAACGGAAAAAGTCAAGATGGAAACATACCTAGCCTAACTTAGTACATATAGGGCAATAAGATCCACCATTTTTCCTGCCTTTAACAAAAAAATTTAGGGAGTGTCACATTTTTGGAATCTGTCCCCTATTTGCAAAAAAATGATGTTTATCGCAGTAAATTTTGTGAATTTCAACACGACAACGTTGTTTAATATCAGGGGTGGCATTCATCCTGGGTTTGCTGTCACGACTGTTGTTTACACCAATGCCTATTCCAGTTTTGGTCTGTCTCTCATTGAAAGATAAATATTCAAGATTAAGTCTTTTTCAATACAAAGTTGTTTGTCGCCTCAACAAATTGATCTGTGCTCTTCACCCCCTCCCCTGATCCAAAAACTGCAACGTGTCATTTAACCACAAGGTGCTCAGCAAACGGGTGGACGTTCCTGTTCCAAGTTCCCCGCATTCGTACAGTTTATTGATATGTCTTGCTCGGACCCGGCTGGGGTTCGAACCCATGACTTCCAACATACGGAGCAAGCACTCTACCACTGAGTTACTGTAGTGGTTTACTGTGTTAAATCACATTCAGTATAATCTTAAGAATCATCTGTCAATGTTTCTACTTGAAATTTGTCAGTTAAAATGGAATATTGTGTGTAACGTCCTATCATTAATTCAGTTTATTTATTTCATTATTATCTATTAAATTTCCCCACAATGCCAGGAATATATAATATACAACCATCTCCATTCTCCATAAATACATGACCGAAAATGAGTGCTCGTCCACATCTACTTTTAGCCCGTATAAATGCTGTAAAAAATATGGATAAATTAAAAAACTCAACCTCATCTGTCTCCCCTTCAGTTACCATATATATCTTACCACCCCAAACCTTAAAATCACTCCGTTAAAATCAGTTAATTAACTTCAACTCGTTCTAAAAGTTAAAACGTCAAGCTTGTAAATTGACGCACAATACTTGCAGTTGACTTCCGTGTTTGTGACGTAACTTCGTCGCGATTTTTATCAATTCTGACGTAATTGCCAAGTTGTAGGTTTTCGCATGCACTGGCTCATATATTTAATTGTTTCATGAAAAGAAAAAACTCCTGAAATATATGGCCACATACACATTCGTTCCCAAACAGAATTTTACAAATTGTTCTTAACTTAAATTGTGTAATTTAAGATCGGCTCACAGAACACAGCGCCTCTCATCGAATATAAAATTATTCGAATCCTCCAAATGTGAGGCAGTTTGTCAGTTCGCTTGCCAAAGTCGGTGATTTTCCCCGGGAACTCCGGGATCTTCCAACATACCAGAACTGACAGTCTTGATCTTGGCTCGGGTGTAAAACACAAGTACTTTACTAAAAACTTGACTTAATTATATTGTTGTTATATACATGTATATAATTTAATTTTTTTAAAATTAACTATTTAAATATTTATAATATGGCAATAATTATTAATTTTTTAATATTTTATTCCAAGAAAAATATAAAAAATTACAATGTTTGAATATTTAATTCAGAAAAATAGAAAAAAAATATATAAGACAACATGATTTTTTAATATATCATTCAGAAATTACATAACAATACAACAGCTAGCTCACTGATTTTGTGCTATTTTTGAATTCAACATCGTGACAATCATGTGTTATTTATTAATGCATTGTTTTTATAAAAATTCAAAAGTAGCGCGTGACACTATTTATATACACATACACAAACCCCTTCAAGCCAATAGATTTAACGAATGATAATCCGAGATCAGAAATTAGGACTAAACCCGGGCGCTTAAAAATTGATTGGTATTTATCGGAGACATTGGTATTATGTCATTTCATAACCATAAGATTAAACGCGCGTTTAAACGACTGTGGAATTTTCCAGTTAAAATTTTGACCATTTATAATCCCAAAGGTAATATATTTTTTATTAATTTATACATCATATTTTTGATTACAAAAATTTCAAATTTGCAGGTAATTTTTATCTTTGGCGTTGTTATAGCAACGGGGCAAATTCACCCAACTTGAAATTCGGTTATACAATCTTAACCAGAATATGTATAACAGTTCAAGCGATTATATTACTACTTAAATCCATTATAACTTGTGTCTTTTATATATATTTTCCTTATATAATTGTATTGAGTATTGTATTGTATTAACAATATTATAATCTATGTCTCTGTATATTGTAATCAGTGTATACTATGATCTTGTATATTGTATACCTTTTTGTGTGTTATATTAGACTTGCACTGCCCCTTGTGGGCGTATTTTTGAATACTACAGTACCGTATGCCATCGAGTCAACTCCACATGACAAACCTATTGGGTATTTCTCGACGTTTCAACCTCTTGACCTAAAAAAAGCGATATCGTGACTACTGAAGCGTCAACTCTTTTGTCTTCTGTATAGGTGAATATAGGTAAACCCCATTGACCTGTCCGATTGAGCTTTGATTTAAATAATAATAATAATAATAATAATTTATTTTATTTAAGTGTCACATATAAAAATTCAATATTCACATACACATAAAAAACCTTGTAAAATTTTTATATCCGGCCACATGTGGCCTACGAGACACTACATATTGTATCTATAATTAAAATACATGTAAAAAATACAACAAAAATTACTCATAAAAATTAAAACATTTGATCATATAAATTAAAACATTTGATCATATAGATTAAATCATTTGATCATAAAAATTATTTGGACATGGGTAAAAGTAACACTGCAGTTGACCGTTTAAAAACATCATAAAAAGGCATTAAAAGATCTACGTCTGGTGGTCATATTGAATAAAAAGATGCCTAGTTTTTGTTGGACCTCAGCAACTTTACAGGACATAATAAAATTTAACTTATTCGAAGGGCTAAAATCATTAAAACTGGAATTTATATTATTACATAAGTTAAAAAGTGAAAACCGTAAATCGCTATAAGAATGACAATTAATTAAAACATGTTGTTCGTTTTCAACTTCTAAAATATCACAATATTTACAAATTCTGTTTTGTAACGGTGTAGGCGGTTTAGTGTATCTACCTGTTTCTACCGCAATAGGGAGAGAAGCACTTCTAAACTGGCATTTTAAATATTCATATTGGACGAATAAATTTAAGTTTTAGGTGCCATACGTGTATATTTCGTTTACCTGACGTGAACACTAATCATGAGCATTGTGTAAATGTATTTAAATAATAAATAAGAAATAAAGAAACTTGAAACTTGAAACTTAATGCGAATCCTAACGCTACCTATGTATTGGGTGGACCCTCCTACCTAATACAGGTCAACGTTGTTTATACTATCATATTGTTTATTGAACACTTATACATTGACTAACACGATCAATTGAAAGGTTCCTAGGACGGTTTAATCAAATCGGGACGACTTATATAAATTACCGGTACTTAATTATTGGCTCACCCGGTTTAGAAAAAAAACCAAACACACAATTGACCATGCGTATTCCAAAGAATTCATTAATGGATCTTGTCTGCGCGTGTTAGAACGACCACAGGATTTTTCCAGTTAAAAATTTGACCATTTATTATCAAAGGTAATATTTACTTTACTTTAAATAATTAACGAAATCTAGTACAGACCAATCGAAAGCTTAACGCTGAATTTTTCTGTTTAAGATTTGAAAAGAACATTGTTTTATTTTCGTAATATTTTGTATTTTATTTTCATTTGTACATGATGACAGACTGAATAATTTTTTAATGTATCAAATATAATGTGCAAGCACAGAATGATTGGCTTACATGCAGGGCAATCATGGACACAGAGGCATCACGTACACTTATTTACACTGAATGATACCGTAATGACGGCTTCTTTAGGTCCTTGTGATAAGCCTATGCTTTCAATATCCTTGGGTCAACAATTTATTTGTAAGCAGCTTGCAAATCATTTAAAAATCACAATCATATATTAAAATATAAATATTATTTATATTGCCGTTTGAAAACTAATATGGCTGCTCTTATCAAGTGCCATAGTCTGAGCATGGACAGACCGACATAGTGCATATTGTTCGACAAAATCGTATACCACTTTTAATGTGTTACTACATTTGACGTGAGGTAAGTTACTACGTATAACGTGACCTAGCAGTTACTACATGCAGCGTACAAAAATGTTACTACATATAACGTGTCCTTACTACATGTGACGGAGAGTTTTACTACATATAACGTGTCCTTACTACATGTGACGGAGAGTTTTACTACATATAACGTGTCCTTACTACATGTGACGGAGCTTTTTACTACATATAACGTGTCCTTACTACATGTGACGGAGCTTTTTACTACATATAACGTGTCCTTACTACATGTGACGGAGCTTTTTACTACATATAACGTGTCCTTACTACATGTGACGGAGAGTTTTACTACATATAACGTGTCCTTACTACATGTGACGGAGAGTTTTACTACATATAACGTGTCCTTACTACATGTGACGGAGCTTTTTACTACATGCTACATTTGACATACATTTCTTACTACATATAGCGATGTTAAGTACATATAGCGTATTTACTACATATAAGGGGCATCTTAATATTTCGCACTGTGGAAAAAGTGTCAGCCAGATCACACTAGATTACCCCGATGCAAACATGACTGGCAGTGTCAACTCTGTACTAGTGTCTACTTAGGGTGACTTTAGGTCCAAGCTCACCAAAACAACAGTTGCGGGGTTGCCGCCTCACCGGTTCATTATCCTGACACCGGGTAGGCCAGCAGCAATATAAAGCAAGAGGCCCATGGGCCTTAACGCTCACCTGAAGGTGTGTACATATCTCGTGCAAAGGTTGAATGGTCAATTACATTAATTAAAAGAATGTCTAAATTTTAGTAGTTATGGCAAATATGTAAAATAGTTCCTATTTAATTACAACTTGTTCTAAAAAGAGACCCAAAAGAGCCTGTAATGCTCAACAGGCAAAATGTGACCTAATTTGCATTATTTGCCTTAATTAGGTAAATGAAAACCCCTTTACATTTGTTATATGGCCAGGAATCTACTTTCTATATTTCAAATTTGAAGAAAATTGGTGGCAAGTTGAGTGCACAATGGCCATTTTAGTGATTTTGCTATTTATAGTAATGGCAGCCATCTTAGATTTTTTACGAGGTTGCCTTGTACAATTTTTAGCTACTCTACCTAGGGAACTTCCGCACCAAATTTGTTTCCAACTGACCACATGGTTTCTGAGATTATGAAACTTAAAGCAAAGACACATACACACTTAACCATGCCATGACCTAAAAAATTATAGTTTTCGAGATAATTTACCATTTCGGTATTGTTTTGCATCTTTGACCTTGACCTTTGAACCAATGGCCTTTTCCTACACATCAAAATGGTCATTGCATCAATACCTACAGCATTCTGATTTATATGCCTATGGAAAAAGTTAATAGTTTTCAAGATAATCAACCATTTCAGCATTCTTTCACATCTGTGACCTTGACCTTTGAACCCATGACCTTTTCTATTCATCAAAATGATCATTGGATCAATACCTTCAACTTTCTAATATACTTGTCTATAAAAAAGTTAATAATTTTCAAGATAATGAACCATTTCAGTATTCTTTTGCATCTGTGACCTTGACCTTTAAACCCATGACCTTAATCTATAAAATGATCGATGCATCAATACCAACAATATTCTAATATACATGCCTATAACACAAGTTTATAGTTTTCGAGATAATTAACCATTTTGATATCGTTTTACTACAGTGACCATGACCTTTGGACCTATGACCTTTTTCTATACATCAAAATGATCGTTGTATTAATACCTTCAACATTCTAATATACATGTCTATACAAAAAGTTTATAGTTTTCAAGATGATTAACCATTTCGGTATTATTTTGCTGCTGTGACCTTGACCTTTGAACCCATGAGCTAAATTTATATATCAAAATTATCGTTATATCAATACAAACAATATTCAATATACATGCCTATACAAAAAGTTTATAGTTTTCGAGATGATTAACCATTTCGGTATTATTTTGCTACTGTGACCTTGACCTTTGAACCCATGAGCTAAATTTATATATCAAAATTATCGTTACATCAATACCGACAATATTCAATATACATGCCTATACAAAATGTTTTAGTTTTCCAGATAATAAATAAAATCAGAAAGGCAAAAAATTAGGTCATGACCTTTATAATTGACCTTGACCTAGTTTTGAAGGTAATTACAAAAATATGTCAAAACAGAAATCCCCATGTCATTATCTGATTAAATAGTCAAGTCATAACAATATGAAGCAATTTTACGATTTTTTAAAATTAAACGCAAAAACGCATACCCTATTTTTTGTCCGAATTTTACGAAATGAACAGTTTATAGGTTTAAGACCCTAGAAAAGTCAAATATCACATCAAATTTTTCCTCCAATCATTGGTTTCAGAGAAGAAGATTTTTAAAGATTTTTGCACCTCTAGGTCACTTTGACCTAGTTTTGGTAGCTATGGCAACACCACGAACCAATTTGAAGTGCACCGACCCATATATACTTCTGACCAAGTTTCATTGAAATCTGTTCAATAGTTTCAGAGGAGAAGTCGAAAATGTGAAAGTTTACGCCGCCCACGACAACGACGACTACAGACACACTTTGATCAGAAAAGCTCACTTGAACCTTCGGTTCAGGTGAGCTAATAAAGTACAAATGTACTTGCTTTATATAGTTAACAACATGTCCCCGTCGAGATTCGAAACCATGAACTCTAGATCTGGAGTCCAACACTCTATCAACCGGGCAATATGCTTTAAATGTTTTTCTTCTTTTTCAGAATGTATGACTGACAATTAATTGTGATGTTTAAGAAAATTTGGACTTGGAGGATTTCGATAAAACGGTTCATTCGCGTGTTGGGAATACTAGTTCTTTCGGCCATAACTTGCATAATACTGCCATACACACTGGTTGAACAAAACGCCTCTCTTATTTTTGTAAATCAGTGGGGTAAAAGTGGACCGCATTTTGAAGTTTATAATGAAACTTTCTGGATAAAGAAAGACAACAAGAAGATACTAGTTTGGACAACATTCTTTGGTCAAACGTGGTTTGAAAAACTTTTTAGTGGACCATTGAAAAACTGTCCGTTTAACTGCACGGTAACTAAGGACAAAAACGAGATTTATACAAGTGATGTTGTTATATTTCATTTAATGGATTTAACAATTTGGACACAGATGCCAACATATAGGTCACGTGAACAAATATGGCTGCTCTTCGGTGCGGAAACTCCAGTCTACACGGACATATATTCAGCTTATTTGCGGCGATGGCGACGCAAATTTAATTGGACAATGACCTATAGGAAAGATTCAACTATTTATTCTCCATATGGTTCATACAAAAATTGGACAATATCACAAAAACAAAATATTAATATGGAAGATTTAGTAAACGTATCAAAAACCAAAACAAAATTAATAATGGCGCTTGCTAGTAACTGTGTTGATGACGCTCAAAGATATAAGTTAATATACAGTCTGAAGAAACATTTAGACATAGATTTTTACGGCGCTTGTGGGAATTTGAAATGTCCCTTAGTTAACCCAAAGTGTGAAAAAGAGTTTCAGAACTATAAATTTATTTTAGCTTTGGAAAATAGCCATTGTAGAGATTATGTTACCGAAAAATTTTGGCGTGCGCTTACATTGAATGTTGTCCCAGTGGTGAATTGGAAAGAGGCACAGAAGGGTTATAGAGAATTTGCGCCTCCTAACTCATATATCGATATTGATGACTTTGATGATTTGGAGACACTTGCAGCCTACATCAAAAAGTTAGATAAAAATGACACTCTTTATAATAGCTACTTTGAATGGAAGAAAAATTACACTGTTGAAGGTCAAACGATCGGTATCGCTCACAAGTCCTGTGATCTGTGCAAAGCCCTACATTTCCCTAGAAAGGCTCAGACACTGATAGACCCTGCCAAATGGATTGATGATGATGTTTGCGAAAGATGGTCGGTGAGTTGATTGAAAGGGGATTTACGTCCCAGACAAGAATATTTCAGTTATATCGAGACGTCACCAGCTATTGATGATGATGTTTGCGAGAAATGGTCAGTAAAATGATTGAAAGGAGTTTTACGTCCCAGACAGAAATATTTCACTTATATCGAGACGTCACCTGCTATTATGATGTTTTCGAGAGATGGTCGACGAGTCGATTGAAAGGGGATTTACATCCCAGACAAGAATTCTTCACATATATTGGGACGTCCATGTGTTAAATCTAATTTGCCAGTTTCAAAATCTTTGCTTTGCTTTGGGATCTTGGCTTGGACATGGATTGGTATGTTTGGTTTTTATTCCATATAAAAGAAAAAAATAGTTAAAGTGAAACAGTGTGACCGGGATATCGTTTCATTGTATCCACGGAGTCGTTACGTCATTGACTAAGTCTGACTCCAAAATCAGAGAGTCCATAATTCGGGAATAGCTTATGTTTTTAATAGCCTCTAGACCATTTAACATATTGGTGCTAGCTCCATAAGTAAGCGGTCGAGATCAGGTGTTGGTCAAGTCGCGGACACAAATGTCGAAAATGACAGGTGACTTTTCTTTCTTCAAACACGCAGTTTCGAAAAAAAAACTTTACATAACCAGTGTTTCATAACAATGGCTTTTAGCTTTTTGCTTATTGTCGTAAAGCTAAGCCTCTTCAACTTTAGCTTGTGATCTCTCGATACAGTAAAATATATGACAACATTACAACATGACTTATCTTGCAAAACGGTCACCAGAATAAGTTACAAGATCATAAAATATTTTCTGCTTCATAATTTCAAGGGGCCTCGGTGACAAAGTGACCTTAAGCGCACACACATATATATATGACAGTGTCTCACGCCGCCTAGGTCAGAAGCCCATTTGGGACAGATCTTAGTGTGAGGCAGTTTGTCAGTTCATTTGCCGTAAGTATATGGTTTCCTCCGGAAGGCTCTGTTTTCTCCCGTCATTCATGCACTAACCAATATAAGTGGAAGAATCTTGATGGGTTGTAAAACTCCATTACTCCATTCGACTCCAGTCATAGTTTCAAATACCGATACAGTTTTTTCTCTACTCTAAATGTTCCTATTTCAGATCCCAAATGCGATTGGACGACATGTAAAAAGACAAATGTTTCAGTGGGGTTTAAACACCTGACAACCCAGAGGTCCAAGTCTATTGACGTCATGCAAAAACACGAAAGGGGACTAGTTCATTGGTTCGAGGTGGACTGTTCAAATCTTCAACCATTTGAGGTAGGGTTTTAGCGAGTCCAGTTTTTGACAAACAAGAAGTTTCAGCCAATACAGTACTGCTTTTGAAGTGGTCATAATATGGAAAAGACAGATGTTGTCCACATGGTAAAGGGATGAAGACTACCAATGGTCTAAGTCACGCTTTTCAACGAAGTTTCTATGGAGAGTAATTGTAGTTTTGGGCAGTGGTATTCACAAAAATTAAGATACTAGTAGGTCAAAGGTTAATATTTCACGCGGACGTACCATTGATTAAAATTTATTTTTCAACGGAGACCATCATACCATCGGTCTTTCTTAAAAGTAAAACAGAATACACATTGTTCAAAGGTGTAGAGACTCAAACTTAAACGAATATTGGTTAAAGTCATGCCTCAACAAGGACTATTATTGGCCCAAGACATGTTTTAACAAGGACTATCATTGGTTTAAAATATATTTCAACAAGGACTACCATTGGTTTAGAAATGTTTCAACGAAAGCTATTATTGGCCTAAGACGTGTTTCAACGAGGACTATCATTGGTTTATGGCTTGTTTCAACGAGGACTATCATTGGTAAAGCATGTTCCAACAGAAAATATTATTGGCCTGAGGCGTGTTTTAACCAATAAATATCATTGGTTCAAGGCACTTTTCAACAAGGACTATTATTTGTTTAGGACATGTTTTAACAAGGACTATCATTGGTTTAACACGTATTTCGACGAGGACTATCATAGGTTTAAGAAATGTTTTAACAAGGACTATCATTCTGATTGGTTTAAGACATGTTTTAACAAGGACTATAATTGGTTTAACACGTATTTCGACGAGGACTATCATAGGTTTAAGAAATGTTTTAACAAGGACTATCATTCTGATTGGTTTAAGACATGTTTTAACAAGGACTATCATTGGTTTAACACGTATTTCGACGAGGACTATCATAGGTTTAAGAAATGTTTCAACAAGGACTATCATTCTGATTGGTTTAAGACATGTTTTAACAAGGACTATCATTGGTTTAACACATATTTCAACGAGGACTATTATTGATTTTAGACATTGTTCAATGAGGACTTATTGGTAAAGCATGTTTCAAACAGGACTGTCATTGGTCCAAGGCATATTTCAACGAAGACTATCATTGGTCCAAGGCATATTTCAACAAGGACTATCATTGGTTAAGAGGTTTTAGCCAGGAGTACCTTGTTAGAGAAATAAATTAAAATAGTTACATTTAAACATTTCTTGGTGTTTTATTACCTCAACATAATGAACAACAAACAAGAAACAAGATTTAAAAACGACCTTCTGCCTTTAAATTGCGAAAATTTTGAAGACTTAATTTGCTAGTATATCATTGTTAATTTTGAATTTTAGTGGTCAATTTGGAAATTTTAGTAACTTTTCCTCAGGGGAAACTAACCTTATTTGGTAATACTTTTGGGCAAACAAAAGCACTGCTAAAACCTTTACACTTACAAAGCCGAAAATCTCAGTTAGCTTGACGATAAACTTCCAAGGCTACATTTTCTCCTCCCCAATGGATTATGGCAGATTAGACGCTAGACCACGGTGAGGTTAAAGTTAATCCCCAGTATATACTTGTAAGATATTGTGTGGACCGGAACAATATGGCTCCAGGACATACCACGTAATTCGGTTTAGGCTGGAACCCATGTTCCATGATTGGATTTAATGGCCTTAGCCACCTGACTCCATTTAAATGCAGATTGTGAATTTTGAACGAAATAGTTATATAGTTTTCAATTAGTTTAGTAATGGCGTTTAACGCAAGTTTCCTTACTTATATCGAGATGGTCAATTTAGTAACGGTGGATGAAACCGACATGCAAGACCTTCATGTTAGCGAACTGACAAACGTTCTCACATAGGATCTGTATAGAGTGGGGTTCGAACATAGGCGGTGAGAGGCATAGTGGTCCACAAGCTGGTGCTTTAGAACACTCAGCCACCGAGAGCAATGATTTTGCTTAAAATGAATGTGTTTAAATACTAAGATTATTTGTTTATATTCAAACAATATATTGACACCTATTGTATTCAAAGTTTAAACTTAAAAATGCGGCTATATATATATGCGGACCGGATCATTTAATTACCACGAAGTTGAGCTATAATGTATCCCGAAAAAAAACCTGCCGAATCCAAAGAAACAATGACGTCATGACGTCAAAATGTCTTTTGTGGCTAAAATATAGATGATTACCTTGGTAATGAAATGAACCGACATTGTTATCGTTTTACGCCAAATGCGTCTCTTTGAGCAATATGGCATTCGAAGTGTTTATCATAAAAACGCTCAAATGTAACATTAAATATTTCAAACAAGACCTACAGTGCACATGGTGATGATGAAGTTTCAAATTATGTAATCGTTATCGGAACTTCGATTGTTAAATTACACAGTGTATTTGCTTATGGTGCAGAAAATAGTACAGTAAATCTCTTTGAACAAACGTTAGTCGTTAAAAAATAATTGCATGATGTGTGTGAAACAAAACATAAGATAACACCAGAGGGTATATATACATTGTTCTATCAGCTGTAAAAATTTAAAAAATCCAATATAAAGGGAGACAACCTATACGAAACACTCTTGGTATTGGTAGAATATTAGAAGTAAAGAATATTTCACTCATCAGTTATATATGTAAAGTGATAGAAGATTTGGCCTTTGCAATGCGCTCAAGACAATGTACAGGAAAGGTTCTTTAACATGTCGCGCGCTGGTTACCAAGGCCACGAAAACTATATTACACGTGTGTAATATGGGTGTTGAAAAGATTATATAATAAATCAGTTTACTGAATGCATTTAATATATGATATTTATCGTCTACTTGTGCTTTAATAAGTTTATTTTATATGATCACACACACACACACACACACACACACACACACACACTATATATATATATAATTAAATATTTAGTACATCACATGTTAATTTGTTGAATAATCATTAGATAACTACATGAATACTATTTTATGTAAAAATCATCTGTCCTTGACAACGCATAGCAGCGGGACTATACCCGACATCCAAGTATAGTCCGTTGCGTGACCCCTGACAAAGCAAAAGCGAGTTACTTCCCTTTGTTTAAGTGTTGTCGTCGGATACAAAATGGCATCAGACGACGCGTGATTTACGAATGTAAATTCAGATGTTTACGAGCCAAAAAAAAAAAAAAAAAAAAAACGAAGGATGCTACAAAGTATTCGATTTATTTTTTAAATGTATTACTGAGAGCCAGGAAAATTGATGGCGAGTTTGGATCTATGGAGACAATATTTTGTGTGATTTTCATATAAATGTCCGAACCAAGGTGAATGGACTTTAAACATTCTCAGTAACAGATCGCTGATTATTTATAATGTTGAATCAAATAAATAATTCATTTGAAAATTAATTCTTGCTCCAACTTTGAAAACACAGACATATGATGTACTAAATCTATTATGGACCTCTCCCTCGCGAACAGTTCTCCTATAGTGTTGTCTGGAGAGGTATAGTAACCTCGCCTTTCGGCTCGGTCACTAGGCCTATACCTCTCCAGACAACACTATAGGAGAACAGTTCCCTTGAGAGAGGCCCATAATAGATTAATATATATTAGCGAATAATGATGCTCTTCAAGGAAGGCTTTTTTAACTTGTAAACGGAGCATCAGAGTAAGGTCTTTTCCTAAGGACATTTGAGTAACAGTCGCTATCTAATTAAAAGTCTTGGCAAGACCCCGACGAGAGTTTGACCACCCTCGACCTACCACATACGAAGCGAACACTCTAATAACTGAACTACCACAATGGACACAAGCTTTGAAAAAATAACTTTAAAAATAAAATATGATAAATAATTAAATAACTAAGTATCAGTAAAAGTTTTCAAAATCGTGCATAACATATTCAAAAGTTAGTTTAGTCAAATGTAGGTCACATATTTTTCGCTCTTCGATCCCGTATACGTTGACAAAACGAAAATACGTCCCAAAAAGTGTTTTTACACAGTCAAGCTTGCCTTAAATTAAAGCCACCTCTTTATAAGCACCAACTGTATCAAGGTCAGTCAAATTTTTATTCCAATTGTTTTTTCTTAATGCTATTTGAACCTGTATATAAGGTTCACCTGCCCATAAAGATTAATTTTACTGTTTCCCATAAGGGAATCTTTATAGACAGGTTTAATTGTACAACCCAACCTGCATTAAAGGCCACCTCTATATACGGACTGTCTGCTTATAACGGCCAGAGGAATTGTATCCCAATAGTTCTTTATCCTGTATATAAAGGTCGCCTGGCCATAAAGATTAATTTTACTGGTTCCCCCTAGGGGATCTTTATAGAGAGGTTTAATTATATAGTCCAATCTGTCTTGAAGACCACCTCTATATATAAGGACTGCCTGGTTATAAATGCCAGAAGAATTGTATCCCAATTGTACTTTATTAATATTATTTGAACCTGTAAATAAGGGTCACCTGCCCATAAAGATTAATTTTACTGGTTCCCCTTAGGGGGGCTTTAAAGACAGGTTTAATTATTCAGTCCAACCTTCCTTGAAGACCACCTCTATATAAGGACTGCCTGTTTATAAAGCCCAGAAAAATTGTATCCCAATTGTTCTTCAGTTTGAATCTGCCAATTAAAATCAATTTTACTGGCTCCCCTTAAGGGATCTTCATAGACAGGATAACTTACTTCAAAAGTAAATCTAATGTACGCGACTTATATTTCACGCTCTTTAACCCGTTTACGTTTTCAAAACGAAAATCGGGCCAAGAAGTGTGTTCTTTGTCTGTTTTTCATCATACTGCGTTTATATTGGTTTTGACTTCGATCGATAAAATTCTACTTTACCTTTAATATTCAAATTTAATCACTTCTGTGTCATCATTTTTTCTTCCTGGTTGAAAAATTGTATAAGAGTTGAAGTTTTAAATATAGAAGATCTAATCACAAATGATAAATGAAGTGGAAACTAGAATTGTTTTAAAACCACTTCATGGATGCACCTATACATATCGCTGTTCTGGCCATCATTATAGTTTATGGTGAGTTTATTTATTATTTATTTTTTTATTTATGATTTTTTCATAAAATTATGGCATATTGAAATAGTTTATAGTGGGTTCATTTATGTTTTTCTTATTTGTGAAATTCATACATAAATTAAAAATTTTGACGTATTCAAAATAATATAATTATACATAAATAGTAGAAATACCCAGACAGAGGCTGAAAGGGTAACACACACACACACACACACACACACACACACACACACACACACGTATTTCAATCAAACCTGTCTATAAATGCCAAATGTAAAAGTGATCTTTATGGCAGGTTGTCCTTATTTATTGGTTTAAATAACACGAATAAAAAGCAATTGGAATGAAATTTCACTGGCTTTTCAAACAAGGTGATCTTTATATAGAGGTGGCCTTTAAGGAAGGGTCGATTGGATTATTTTCTAGCTAACGTTCAAATTTGTAATTTTAATTCAAACAGTGGTAAATGGCATAAATACCAACCACTAGTTTTAACAACCCACTTGAAGCACTCATCCACATCACCGTTATCAAACATATTGCTTTTGAATGTCTATTACATAACATGAATCGTTTTACAATTTCACTTTGCATTGTCACGAATATGTAACGCCGTTTTAGTGTTGGATGAAGAAAATCATCTAAAAGGGGCAAAGAAAACTTTTTATGAAAATGAAACATAACGTTCAATAAATTTAATCTTTTATTATATAAAATTGCCTTACATAAGGTAATAATGTATTTTCAAAAACAAAATTATATACAAGTATGCAAACTTGAGTTCACTCAAATTAATCGATTGTACTGACCTGTCGAAAGTTTATCACTGAGCTAACGAAAAAGAGTCGAAGTTCGACTGCTACCGGAATATGGGTAGCTAGTGACCCAAAAAGCTGACGTGACATAGATAGGGTAGCTGTCAAAAGCTGACGTGGCATAGATAGGGTAGCTGTCAAAAGCTGACGTGGCATAGATAGGGTAGCTGTCATAAGCTGACGCGACATAGATAGGGTAGCTGTCAAAAAGCTGACGTGAAATAGATAGGTAGCTGTTAAAAAGCTGACGTGACATAGATAGGGTAGATGTCAAAAGCTGACGTGAAATAGATAGGGTAGATGTCAAAAAGCTGACGTGACATAGATAGGGTAGCTGTCAAAAGCTGACGTGGCATAGATAGGGTAGCTGTCATAAGCTGACGCGACATAGATAGGGTAGCTGTCACAAAGCTGACGTGAAATAGATAGGGTAGATGTCAAAAAGCTGACGTGACATAGATAGGGAAGCTGTCAAAAAGCTAACGTGACACAGATAGGGTAGCTGTCAAAAAGCTGACGTGACACAGATAGGGTAGATGTCAAAAAGCTGACGTGACATAGATAGGATAGATGTCAAAAAGCTGACATGACATAGATAGGATAGATGTCAAAAAGCTGACGTGACACAGATAGGGTAGATGTCAAAAAGCTGACGTGGCACAGATAAGGTAGCTGTCAAAAGCTGACGTGGCATAGATAGGGTAGATGTCAAAAAGCTGACGTGACACAGATAGGGTAGATGTCAAAAAGCTGACGTGACATAGATATGGTAGCTGTCAAAAGCTGACGTGACATAGATAGGGTAGCTGTCAAAAAGCTGACGTGACAGATAGGGTAGATGTCAAAAAGCTGACGTGACATAGATAGGGTAGCTGTAAAAAAACTGACATGACATAGATAGGATAGCTGTCAAAAGCTGACGTGACATAGATAGGGTAGCTGTCAAAAAGCTGACGTGACATAGATAGGGTAGCTGTCAAAAGCTGACGTGACATAGATAGGGTAGCTGTAAAAAGCTGACGTGACATAGATAGGGTAGCTGTAAAAAGCTGACGTGACATAGATTGGGTAGCTGTAAAAAGCTGACGTGACATAGATAGGGTAGCTGTAAAAAGCTGACGTGACATAGATAGGGTAGCTGTAAAAAGCTGACGTGACATAGATTGGGTAGCTGTAAAAAGCTGACGTGACATAGATAGGGAAACTGTCAAAAAGCTGACGTGACATAGATAGGGTAGCTGTAAAAAGCTGACGTGACATAGATAGGGTAGATGTAAAAAAGCTGACGTGACATAGATAGGGTAGTTGTCAAAAAGCTGACGCGACATAGATAGGGTAGATGTAAAAAAGCTGACGTGGCATAGATACGGTAGCTGTCATAAGCTGACGCGACTAGATAGGGTAGCTGTCATAAGCTGACGCGACATAGATAGGGTAGCTGTCATAAGCTGACGCGACATAGATAGGGAAGCTGTCAAAAAGCTGACGTGAAATAGATAAGGTAGATGTAAAAAAGCTGACGTGAAATAAATACGGTAGCTGTTAAAAATCTGACGCGACATAGATAGGGTAGCTGTCATAAGCTGACGCGACATATATAGGGTAGCTGTCATAAGCTGACGCGACATGGATAGGGAAGCTGTCAAAAAGCTAATGTGACATATATAGGGAAGCTGTCAAAAGCTGACGTGAAATACACTAGCTGTCAAAAGATGACGTGGCATAGATGGGAAGCTGTCAAAAAGCTGACGTGACTAGATAGGGTAGATGTCAAAAAGCTGACGTGACATATGTAGGTTAGCTGTCAAAAAGCTGACGTGACATAGATACGGTAGCTGTCAAAAAGCCGACGTGACATAGATAGGGAAGCTGTCAAAAAGCTGACGTGACATAGATAGGGAAGCTGTCAAAAAGCTGACGTGACATATATAGGGTAGATGTAAAAAAGCTGACGTGACATAGATAGGGTAGCTGTCAAAAAGCTGACGTGACATAGATACGGTAGCTGTCAAAAAGCAGACGTGACATAGATAGGGAAGCTGTAAAAAGCTGACGTGACATATATAGGGTAGATGTCAAAAAGCTGACGTGACATAGATAGGTTAGCTGTCAAAAAGCTGACGTGACATAGATACGGTAGCTGTCAAAAAGCTGACGTGACATAGATAGGGAAGCTGTCAAAAAGCTGACGTGACATATATAGGGTAGATGTCAAAAAGCTGACGTGGCATAGATAGGTAGCTGTCAAAAAGCTGACGTGACATAGATAGGGTAGCTGTCAAAAAGCTGACGTGACATAGATTGGGTAGCTGTTAAAAAGCGACGTGATATAGATAGGGAAGCTATCAAAAAGCTGTGTGACATTGATAGGGTAGATCTCAAAAAGCTGACGTGACATAGATAGGGAAGCTGCCAAAAAGCTGACGTGACATAGATAGGGTAGTTGTCAAAAAGCTGACGTGACATAGATAGGGAAGCTGCCAAAAAGCTGACGTGACATAGATAGGGAAGCTGTCAAAAAGCTGACGTGACATAGATAGGGAAGCTGTCAAAAAGCTGACGTGACATAGACAGGGTAGATGTAAAAAAGCTGACGATTTATAGTAAATGAAGGGTCGAAATGAGCCATGGATTCTTCACTGTGATTTCGGCATTAATTCGTTAGCTTGTTGTTAAACTTTCGACAGGTATATACTGTCTGTATAAAATAAAATATTAGTAATTAAAAAACGAGTATACGCCAAACCATGTAATGCATTATGTAGCTTCATGAAGTCAATAGCGAAAATCGATATATTGAAGAGCTTTTGAAAAGCGTTTTGAAAGCATTAAATGCACTTGTATAGATGCTTTTCAATTTTGAAAAAAAATTATGAAACTTAATTTCTGTCCCGAATAATTTAACGCAAATGTATTTTTAAGTTCTACGCCATACCCTCACAGTTTAGGTTTTTAGGCTAGGTTCTAAAAGGAAGAATCCTACGATCACGAGTTTCTTAGGAATTTTGTTGCTATATCCAGTATCATAGAAACATGATAGCATTTTTTTAATTAATTCTAATAGTTCTCTGTCATGTTGTTACAATTACATGTTTATTTTCTGTATAATTGCTATAGCAATGTTTGTTTGGCTTGGAAAATTCTGTCTAACCGCCCATCCGTAAGTATGTCTGTCACACACGTTTTCCAGCCTTTCTTAACGTCTACCATCATAAGTTACAGATCAAGTTCGAGTTTCATTACAGTTCACTGAATTTTGACAAAATTATGGACATTGCACTTTTCCCTTGATGGTCCAAAAACAAACAATAACTTCTTAAAAATGACAATTCCCGTCTATGTAACGTTATGTTGTCATCCTATGCGATTTATACCGTATGTTCACAGTAGATAGAATAGGATATATATATATATATAATTTATAAAGGTCTGTCTAAAGTTTAACAAAGTAAGGAGTCAGTGCCGAATTAGCAGCCAAGTTATCTCGATCTCTCGTTACTAAATCTTGACTGATTTTCGGTATCTCGGAAATTTGATAGCCGAGCTTTGACTCATTTTAGTGTTAAACTTTCGACTGGTCGTAGTAAATAAGCAATTTTCGGAACTTTTTCTGTTACTTAGGTGTCGATACTGTTTACATTCCAACAAAAATAAATTCTGTTGCAATTAGTTCCAGGTTTTTGATAGAATGACTAGACTAATAATCCATTTTACATTAGCGGCGTAAAATATTCTTTAAAAACAAAAACGAAAAAAACACGGACCGTATCTTAAAAATAAAAATATCACCATCACCACGTTATTGTACAAATAGAATTTTCGGATTATTTTACATTAGAAATCCTGATATCAGGAAGTTTGAAACATTTTTACAACGGTCACGTTTGGTTTATTAGAGCGATAGCCCCACTACTATACCGTATAAAGATTTACAAACTTTGTAACACGTTTTCAGATTTAAAAAAATTCTTTATTTTTTCAAAGACAAATTATTAGTTCTGTGGTCCAACTATCGTGTGTGCCAATTTTAAAATTGCAACCAGAGACCTGATTTTAAAATGTCTAAAAGATTCATATAACAAGATTTTTTTTATAAATATATTAGTTATTTGCCACTTTCATTTCTCTATATGCATTTAGTCGCTGTTATTGGATGTTTATAGTGATAAACTAGATGAACATCTTCAATCAAGCCAGAGATGGCAAGCTCTCTGATTAATTAGGTATGACCCTGATGGGTTTTTCAAACTTTCTTTCTAAATTATGTATATTTACTTTCAACAAAATATGCTTGACAAATAACTTCCCATAAACAAACAACATATACCGGTCCATGTCCAAGCCTTAAACTTTAACAAGAGGCCCATGGGCCTGATACGCTCACCTGATAACTAATGCCTAGCTGATAGATTTAAAGAAAACATAAATACTAAACCCCAATGACTTTTTTCTTTACATCATGATAACCGTTGTATCATTACCTACAACATTCTAGTATACATGCCTATACAAAAAGTTAATAGTTTTCAAGATAATTAACCATTTCAGTATTGTTTCACATCCGTGACCTTGACCTTTGAACCCATGACCTTTTTCTATACATCAAAATGATCATTGTATCGATACCTACAACATTCTAATATACTTGCCTATACAAAATGTTGATAGTTTTCGAGATAATTAACCATTTCGGTATTGTTTCGCATTTGTGACCTTGACCTTCGAACCCATGACCTTTTTCTATACATCAAAATGACCATTGTATCAATACCTACAACATTCTAATATACATGCCTATAAAAAATGTTTATAGTTTTCGAGATAATTAACCATTTGGGTATTGTTTCACATCTGTGACCTTGACCTTTGAACCCATGACCTTTTTCTATACATCAAAATGATCGTTGTAACAATACCTACAACATTCTAATATACATGCCTATACTAAATGTTTCTAGTTTTCGAGATAATTAACCATTTGGGTATTGTTTCACATCTGTGACCTTGACCTTTGAACACATGACCTTTTTCTATACATCAAAATGGTCGTTGTATCAATACCTACAACATTCTAATATACATGCCTATACAAAATGTTGATAGTTTTCGAGATAATTAACCATTTCGGTATTGTTTCGCATCTGTGACCTTGACCTTTGAACCCACGACCTTTTTCTATACAACAAAATGATCGTTGTATCAATACCTACAACATTCTAATATACATGCCTATACAAAAAGTTTATAGTTTTCGAGATAATTAACCATTTCGGTATTGTTTCACATCTGTGACCTTGACCTTTGAACCCATGACCTTTTTCTATACATCAAAATGATCGTTGTATCAATACCTACAACATTCTAATATACATGCCTATAAAAAATGTTTATAGTTTTTGAGATAATTAACCATTTCGGTATTGTTTCGCATCTGTGACCTTGACCTTTGAACCCATGACCTTTTTCTATACATCAAAATGATCATTGTATCAATACCTACAACATTCTAATATACATGCCTATACAAAATGTTTATAGTTTTCGAGATAATTAACCATTTCGGTATTGTTTCGCATCTGTGACCTTGACCTTTGAACCCATGACCTTTTTCTATTCATCAAAATGATCGTTGTATCAATACCTACAACATTCTAATATACATGCCTATACAAAATGTTTATAGTTTTCGAGATAATTAACCATTTCTGTATTGTTTTGCATCTGTGACCTTGACCTTTGAACCCATGACCTTTTTCTATACATCAAAATGATCGTTGTATCAATACCTACAACATTCTAATATACATGCCTATAAAAAATGTTTATAGTTTTCGAGATAATTAACCATTTGGGTATTGTTTCGCATCTGTGACCTTGACCTTTGAACCCATGACCTTTTTCTATACATCAAAATGATCGTTGTATCAATACCTACAACATTCTAATATACATGCCTATACAAAAAGTTTATAGTTTTCAAGATAATTAACCATTTGGGTATTGTTTCACATCTGTGACCTTGACCTTTGAACCTATGACCTTTTTCTATACATCAAAATGATCGTTGTATCGATACCTACAACATTCTAATATACATGCCTATACAAAATGTTTATAGTTTTCGAGATAATTAACCATTTGGGTATTTTTTCGCATCTGTGACCTTGACCTTTGAACCCATGACCTTTTTCTATACATCAAAATGATCGTTGTATCAATACCTACAACATTTTAATATACATGCCTATACAAAATGTTTATAGTTTTCGAGATAATTAACCATTTCGGTATTGTTTCGCATCTCTGACCTTGACCTTTGAACACATGACCTTTTTCTATACATCAAAATGATCGTTGTATCAATACCTACAAAATTCTTATATACATGCCTATACAAAAAGTTTATAGTTTTCGAGATAATAATTATAATGAGAGGTAAAAAAAAATAGGTCACGACCTTCACAATTGACCTTGACCTCATTTTGAAGATACTAACAAGAAGATGTCAAAACTGAAAACCCCATGTCATTATCTGGTCAAATAGTCAAGTTATAACAATTTGAAGCTATTTTAAGATTTTTTTCAAAATTAAACGCAAAAACGCGTAACCTATTTTTTATCAGAATTTCACAAAATGAACAAACTATAGGCTTAAGACCCTAGAGAAGCCAAATATCACATCAGATTTTTTCTCCAATCAGTACTTTCGGAGAAGAAGATTTTTTAAGATTTTTGCACCCCTAGGTCACCTTGACCTAGTTATGGTAGCCATGGCAACGCCACGAACAAATCTGAATTGCACCGGCCCATATATACTTCTGACAAAGTTTCATTAAAAACTGTCCAGTAGTTTCAGAGGAGAAGTCGAAAATAGGTGTTAACGACGCACACACGCACACACGCACATACACACGCTGCGCTATGCCATAAGCTCACATGACCTTCGGTCAGGTGAGCTAAAAACTGACAAGTTAAGTTAAACACTGTAAAAAACCACCAGTCCTAAACAATGTGTCTGCTGTAGCTTCAATTATTATTTTTCAAAATATTTTTTTCATATTCAGCTATTACATGTTCTTATTCAGTCAAACCTGTTCATAAATGCCATCCAAGGGAACCAGTAAAAGTGGTCTTTATGGGCTGTGGCCTTTAAATATAAAGGTTCAAATCATATGATTAAAGAACAATTGGGATACAATTCTACTGGCCTTTATAAGCAGGTGGCCCTTATATAGAGATGGCCTTTAAGGCAGGTTGGACTGTATTTTCTATTGATGTAAGGGAGACATTATATACTATGTTGATCAACTACAAATTTAACTTAATTAAGTATAAATATTTAAGTGTGTATGTGTGTGCAGATGGTATTGTTCATTTGTGTAATACATATTTACATGTTAAAAAAAGCAATTAAAAATTATGTCAAAAAGCTGACGATTTATAGTTAATGAAGGGTCCAGATGAGCCGTGGATTCGTCACTGTGGATTCGATTAAAAATTATGGAAAAAGTTTAACACGTGAACCTTTACCCTGACAGAAGTGAGGCCGGGCGCTCCAGAAAGACAGACTGAGGCCTCGACATAAGGATAACTTTATTAGAAATGTTCTTCTATTTGGTGAAGGAACATAATTATTCAATTAAATCTAAGTGTGTTCTTTCTTTCTGCTTGGGAGAAAACATGACTGGACCGTCCTTAAAATTTTCAGAGGTCCTGTGTTTACAACGTCACATAGCGGCGTTGCCGCATAAACGTGTTCCAACACGTCTATGCGGGGAATTTCAACGCATAAAAAGGTCACCATCACCATCGCCACCACCGTCGTCAACGGTAACATGGTCGTCGCCCTCTCATCGTCTCCGTCCTCGTCCTCCACCTGCTCCATACACTTATTATTACCATTATCAACAGCAACATTAATTCTCAATTGTCACCGTCTCGTCATCATAAATGTCACCGCCACCGTTTTTGTCGAGATAAACGCTATTTTTAAGATTCATACCAAGTCATTAAAATTAGTCCTCTTTATGCGCCAAAAAGGCACCCTTGCGTCGATTATAAGCAACACCATGATGCATCTTTTATGCGTTGAACGCCGCCACATAAACATGACCAACCTCTTTACGCGTTGAAATTCCCCGCATAGACGTGTCGAGCGTGTTTATGTGGCAACACTGCTATGTGGCGTAACAGTGCTGCACTGCCCAATGTGTATAGTAACGCGAGACCTAACTTACCTAGTGGATGTTCAAGTATGTCAGTTTAAAACGACTTTTTTATATTTTTTAAGCTCCGTTAGGTTAAATAAATAGTTAATGGAAATAAAATTAAAAATGTTTGCTTAATTAAGGCATAAGGTATTGACTTAAATCACTTCTGTTGGTGTTAGCAAATTGTTTGAAGTGACTTTTGATCAGGATATTCAAATATATTGCCTAATACACAAGGTATTGCTATCTATTTCCTTTTATTTTAATTTTTTATATTTTGACAATATATGTACGTGCATTTTATATAATTCGTATTTAATAAAATCGATTTGCAACCTTTGTTTGTATCAACGTTCATGATTCTTTTTCAAAAGGATTAAGATTTACTATATATAAAACAACTCGCTCCGGGAGACGAAGAAACCAGGAAGAAGAGAGTTATAATAAAATAAAATATAAAAAATAAGTAAATAAAAAACTCGGAATATTTCATCTATACCCAATGAAATCTGTTCAAACACTCTCAAGATATTTAGTATGTTTTCTGAAAATACTAATAGAATCAAGTATACAATAAAAAGTTTTTATTATATAATTTTCTCAATGTTTCATACAAAAAAAGAAACTTATGTAAATCTAATAAAAAATATATAAATTACACATCCGTGACCTTGGCAATGTCATAAAACTCAAATAAGTTCGGTTTTTTGTATTTGATCTATGGAAAAGCCAACATCATATTTTTTTTTACATAATTATGCCCAGTACTCTCTGGACGCATGTACACGTTGACGTGACTTCTGTGTATTGCGGTCAATCACGTCTTTTCCAATCATTTTCAGGAAAAAGTTTTTTTCGGTAATAAATAATGAATAGAATTTTACATTCATGTTTATGTAATATTGAATTTATTAAACTCGTTGAATGAAATATTTATGCAACGACCCTTGGCGATCCTCTATAAATAAATAAATAAATAAATAAATTTTATTTGTTTTAATGGCGTTCGCCGCTGTACCACGTGATATCCGCTAACGTCTGTGCGGAACACTTATTTCCCAAAGATGACGTTTTCCAGTAAAAACGGCGTTAATCCGACGTCACAGTATTTCCAATACGTTCTTCACAAACGTCAAGCGGTATTGATCACGTGGTATGGAAGCGATCCCAATTTATTGAGTGTACAAAATAACTGTAGAAATTGCATATTGGCGCTGTAATAAGAAGAATATCTGACATACACTTAAGTGGTCCTTAACTTGTGTCCATGTGTGTAAATTTTAGAAATGCTAATCGTTAATATCTATAAATCGATTATGATACTTAGATTGTATGACAGGTGTCAAGAAAAGGATTAACAAATTTTTCTTTATAAATTTACAAAACAAAATGTACATTGATACTAGCGAAGCATAAACATAAATGAAATTTATATATTTTGATATAAATGGAACTGTTGCGTTTTTTTTTCAGATTTGAAACTTAATTTTGAATTTTATATTTTTCTTTTGATATACTACTATTTGTTCTACTTTGGTTTTGGTTTCAGGTAAATAAACAGCTTATACAGTCCTTGTTAAAATTTCAATTTTAGATTTTCTTCCAAAAGTTAGTTATGCCTTTACTGCCTCGTACGTCAAATACCACCCACTTCGGGTCTATTTTTATCTGCCCTGCATTTCAAAGTTCCGTCCTTCCGCCCGTCCATCCAGACATTTTTTTGTCTGTTGTAATACCAAATTTATTAAGCACCTTTTTTTATTAAAATTGGTGCAAAGCATTAACATTGATCTAGGATATGCACATATCATCACCCGAGTAGGTTTGGTAATTTTCCTGGGAATAATGTCCCTTTAAACATAAATGTAAATCACAAAAAGTACCTAATAGCGGGGGGGGGGGGGGGGGGGGGGGGGGGTTAGGGATGGGTGGTTCCTAATTCACTGAATTTGGATGTTTTTCACTACAAAACCGTTCAGACATGTTCAAATGATATAAAAACCACATCCCTATATCATATTTACAGATTATTATAAAAAGTTATACAAGGTGTCCATAAAGCCATGTATTGATGATTGCTTTTCATGCTTACAATATTGCTTAGCTCACAACGCTAGGGGCTGTCTAGTTGCTGGTTTAAGAATAACACTTGAAAAATTCAAAATGACCGACTAGATGAACACCTTCAATCAAACTGGAGATAGTAAGATATATGATTAAAATGTTACTGTAAATCGAAAGATTTTCGCGTTCGTTTTACCAGTTTTCGCGTCAAGTCGCAAGAGTAACAAAATCACGAAAATCTATCAAATTCAGAGATTTGCTTACATTAAGTTCTATCATTTGAATATTGTAGTATACAGTCGAACACTTCCAGAGGTTCGGCGTGAGCAGAATGCATGTTATGGGACCCATCCATCATATAGTTACAATAATGCTAACTGTTCATCCAATGAGATCATAGCAACAATTGACGTCATAGTTGGCAGTAAACCAAGTAGTAACTATTCCCACCAATGTCCAGACATAGTGATTGTTCAAAACCATTTTCCTGCTGAAAATTTTGAACCTTGTTGTAGACCAGTAGATGGAGACGGTTGTTATGGAAGCCTCAATGCAAGCAATCCAAATTTCCATTTTCGTGAGAACTGTACCGGCAGAATAAAATGTCCGGATGTTCAGGTTGGGCGAATTCCAACACCTGAATTAGGGTGTGACACTACTATCTACTATCCCGATACCCATAATTTCAAAATGTACTATTATTGCATTAGCGGTAAGTCTTTGAAGAGTTTGGATACAAATGAGAGACTTGAAAATAGGAAATTTGTTGATAAATAAAGGTTGCATTGGTTAATCAAGCCGTATTGATTCATTGAATGATTGAATGGGGTTTTACGTCCCAGTCAAGAATATTTCACTTATATCGAAACGTCACCAGTTAAAAAGTTGCAGAAATTTTAACTTTACAGTGCGCTCAGGGCAATGTGGAGGCAGGATTCTTTAACATGCCATGGCTGCCATGACAAGGGTTATCGCGTTTTAAGGTCTCTTCCGAAAGACCCATGACTTTCATTTCTAAATGCCGAGTGCTTGACGAAACTTATATAGAATCTGTCAAGTTTCGAGATAGTACAGGGGAACCCGAGTGCCCGGAGAAAACCACTAACTATGTTCAAACCCAAATTCGGACAAAATGTATTAGTTATTATACTAGGATCTGTCCCGAGTAATATTCAAACCTAAATGATGAGAAGCGTTTCTGATCCGGAAGAGCGTTGTAATTATCGAGTTTTAGACAATGCGGCCACCAAGGCATCAACGACCGAACACCCAATCTGAAACAAATTTAAGTCTTTAAAGTGAAATCTTTGGTTTTAGAAAACAGTTAAATTATAAGTAACAGTTGTAAAGAAATAAAAAGTGGATACCTGTAAAAGATATATCCATTGATCTATGTTCCTCATTTTATAGATTTAAAGTGTGTCACATGATGCATTTTATAATTTACATTTTAATCTTGCAGTAGACAAAATTGGATACATACCATCTGCAAATTTAGCAAACAATGGCGGATCGGCACTTTACTTACTTGGTCAGAATTACCCAGAGGAAATAAGCATTCCATCAAGCGCATGCTTAGTTGAAACTGATCCCGGAAGTTCCATTTCCGTTTTTGTATTGGATATTAGATTGAAGGAAGATGGCGGAACATGTCAACAATCTATCACTATAATAGATGGTTCATCACGGAGGACTATCGCATGCAAAGATAACAATTGGTTTAACATTAGCGTTATTTACACCAGCCTGAGTAACAGTTTGATTTTAGGATTTTCAAATAGTTTTGGAACTGGAGGATACTTTTGGTTAGGGTTTACAGGTATGTTGCAATTACTTTAAGTCTAATAGTTATATCATTTTGTCAGTAATAAAGATTTTTTTTACTTTCCTTTAGGGTTGTGATGTGACATGGTTTGTCATGTTTGTTTTCGATTGCTAGTTTTTTTTATGTATTTATCACCTGTTACTTTGAGACAAGTTTAAAAAAACCATTGCTTGTTTACAATCCTTTAACATAGGTTGCTATGTCTTTTGTCCTATTTGTTCAGTTTGCACAGACTTTTTATATTCTTCTTCGTGTTGTTACATTCACGTCATTACTGCATTGCGACATTTTGGCATTATTCTTTCTTATTCTTGCACCCCCCCCAAAAAAAAACCCCAAACAAACAAACAAAATACGATTAATGATATATCCCTATGGAAGATAGCCTGTATCTTACACGCTTTTTCGCGCAAACATTTATCAATGAAATCGGAGGTTTTCCGATAATTTGATAACATGTTGAAATGGTATTGAATTATACTGATGTATTTTGTTGTACAAGAAAAAGAATTATTTGTGGTACCAAATTGGAATTTCTAGTGATTTGCAATATGAATAAATATCATTATTATGATAGTTACAGAACAAGCCTGTCGAAAGTTTTACACTTTGCTGACGAAAAGGATCGAAGCTCAGCTGGCGAGCGGCAGAGTAATGGATAACTAGTGGCCAAAATATCAAGATAACGAGAGGAAGATGAGCTGTCGATTCGGCACTAATTTGTTAGCTTGGTGTTAAACTTTCGACAGGCCTGTACTGTAGCTTGGTGTTAAACTTTCGACAGGCCTGTACTGTAGCTTGGTGTTAAACTTTCGACAGGCCTGTACTGTAGCTTGGTGTTAAACTTTCGACAGGCCTGTACTGTAGCTTGGTGTTAAACTTTCGACAGGCCTGTACTGTAGCTTGGTGTTAAACTTTCGACAGGCCTGTACTGTAGCTTGGTGTTAAATTTTCGACAGGCCTGTACTGTAGCTTGGTGTTAAACTTTCGACAGGCCTGTACTGTAGCTTGGTGTTAAACTTTCGACAGGCCTGTACTGTAGCTTGGTGTTAAACTTTCGACAGATCTGTACTGTAGCTTGGTGTTAAACTTTCGACAGATCTGTACTGTAGCTTGGTGTTAAACTTTCGACAGGCCTGTACTGTAGCTTGGTGTTAAACTTTCGACAGGCCTGTACTGTAGCTTGGTGTTAAACTTTCGACAGGCCTGTACTGTAGCTTGGTGTTAAACTTTCGACAGATCTGTACTGTAGCTTGGTGTTAAACTTTCGACAGATCTGTACTGTAGCTTGGTGTTAAACTTTCGACAGGCCTGTACTGTAGCTTGGTGTTAAACTTTCGACAGGCCTGTACTGTAGCTTGGTGTTAAACTTTCGACAGGCCTGTACTGTAGCTTGGTGTTAAACTTTCGACAGATCTGTACTGTAGCTTGGTGTTAAACTTTCGACAGATCTGTACTGTAGCTTGGTGTTAAACTTTCGACAGATCTGTACTGTAGCTTGGTGTTAAACTTTCGACAGGTCTGTACTGTAGCTTGGTGTTAAACTTTCGACAGATCTGTACTGTAGCTTGGTGTTAAACTTTCGACAGGTCTGTACTGTAGTTTGGTGTTAAACTTTTCACAGGACTGTACTGTAGCTTGGTGTTAAACTTTCGACAGGACTGTACTGTAGTTTGGTGTTAAACTTTCGACAGATCTGTACTGTAGTTTGGAGTTAGACTTTCGACAGATCTGTACTGTAGTTTGGTGTTAAACTTTCGACAGATCTGTACTATAGTTTGGTGTTAAACTTTCGACAGGACTGTACTGTAGCTTGTTGGTTAACTTTCGTCACGCCGCACTGTTGTCATATGCTGCTTTTGATTTTTTTTAAAAAAATAATGCATACAAAAGTAGCACATGGCAGAGCATAATAATCCGTTAGCTTGTTGTTAAACTTTCGCCTGACAGGTCTGTCTTGTGTATATTTTATAATTTTGACTTAGGGTATAAATCATAACGACTTTCTTTTTGTTTTGAAGCTTCCGGAAGTGGAAAATTGACACTCAGCTGTGATAATGGAACTATAAATGATGAGACAACAACTGTTTCCATGACAACTGACACATCCGCGGAAGTATCAAGCACAGAAACGACAACATCTAGCTCGTCTAGTGTAACCAAAGCACAAGCTTCACAATCAAACGAAGGTAAAGTATAAATTAATCGGGTTTGCTTTGGCATCAAGGAAATGTCATCTGCTACTTGTTGGATTTCATGAAAATACAGAGGTTAGGTAACACATGAAAGAAATAGATTATATTTCAGTTCTGATAAGATTTACATGTACTCTACATGTTAATATTATCCCTACCTTGAACTAAATGTTTTCGAAAAGAAACAGTCTGTTGCATTTTCTGTCTCTTCTGGAAAGACCAACAACGTAGCAAGCTGCCGTCGTTGTCATCGAACACTTTTTCACGATTTTCATGCGGGTCGAAGTTTTCATTGACGAAATCGCATTTTCCAAGCAAGTCTTACGATCCGCAAATAAGTACTACATACTAGTGGCCAGATTATAGTTGCTATTCGGAAACTGCAACTTAAGATATGGCGTAAAAGCAATCCTATTTTCATCAAAACCTCTCGAAGGCTTTCAATGTTTAAAGGAGTGAAGTAGAGTAATGGAGTTTTACGCCCCAATGACGATTTTTTTCACTTATATCGAGGCGGTCAGTTCATGGGTGTTGGAGGAAACTGAAATGCGCCGAGAAAACCGCCGACCTTCGATAAGAAAACTGACAAACTTTATCATACTAGGATCTCCCCTGAGTGGGACTCGAAGCTAAAGGAAGCGAGAGGCGCTGTGCTCCGTAAACACGTCCTTTAGAACTACTAGAAATTTAAATTTTAATTATATTCATTTAATTAAAATAAAGCCTACTTACTATGAATCAGTTATGACCGTGAATGAAAAATCTGTGAAATACTATCTGTAACTTCCGTGCTTTTTTCATGAGAAAGTAATTATCAACATTGCAGTCGCTAGAGGGTTTAAGATCTATGGCGTCATCATCTGCATTAACCAATAAAACCTTATAACAAGATCACGTGATAACGGGGGAACGGGGAAAACACATGCATTCTCATTTCTTCTCTAGTCATGGAAGGATTTTTTGGTTAAAGCCATTTCGCATTTCCAATGCATTTTACGATCAAACATTGTTGATTTTTCAAATTCTTATTAACTGTATGATAAATGTCGGGATTAAGCATTTTTCCCGCCTTTTGAAAAGAGAAGAGGATATTACATTTGAAGTTCCATTCGTCCTTCCGTCCGTTAAGACAATTCTCAAAAACACCAAAGCACTACTATGCGAAACTTGATGCAAAGTTTCAACATTGATATGATATGCGGATATTTTTACCCCCAGTTGGTTTGCTAATTTTCTGAAAGTTATGGCCCTTTGACTGAAAAACCTAAATGAAATCACAAAGAGTATACGTATCTACTAGTGGGAAATCCAAGCTTACTAAATTTGCTTGTTTCATGATAGGTATTACACGCACGAATTATTGTTTTGAAAATATTTAAAATATATCTTACTCATTAATTACTAAATCAGATGTGATTTATCTGCATATTATTGCGCCCTCAACAACCTGGTGTAGCTTTAAACGAGGCCTTATTGGTGTTTAATTTTTATGCCCTCCAAAATTTTCCAAAAATATCTCTATGTACAGATGAAAAATATAAATTGGTTAGGTCAATGGTTTTTGGATTTCTTATTTTTGTCCATTTTCATTTTATTTATTATCCATGTTGATAAGAAGTGGAAAAGATAAGTTTTAAGATATATTCCTGTTTGGTAAATACACAGGATTTGATAGATACTATCATGAAACATTTTGGCAAAATAATACATCTACTTCCAATTACGTCTAGTTTCTAAACTAATACTTGTTTACAACATCTACTTTTTATCCGAGGTTCGAACCCTGCCCGGGTCTGACTAAGACTTAAAAAGGCAGCGACTATTATTTTGCCAAATCATGATTCGGCATTTAGGAATGAAAGTCACGTGTCTATTGGTAGAGAACCGAAAAAACGGGACACGTGCTACGCTAAGGAAACCTTTCTGCCTGCACGCTTTCCCGAGTGCAATGTAAAAACAAGCAATTCTGCAACATCATCCTTAGCAAATGAAGTCCCGAACTTGACCGGCATGTTAAACCCAATTTGATCAATGGTTAGACCCTTAAAACATAAAAAATACAGTTAAAAAGTATTATTCCCAAGCGGGGAATCGAACCCCGGCCGCCGCGGTGAGAGCGCGGAATCCTAACCACTAGACCACTTGGGATATATTTCCATTGCCACAGATTTTACTTTTTGTAGCAGGATTTATCTCGCTTTAATTGTAGTTTTTAATAGGCGAGACGTTCCAACTTTGTTACTAATATAAATAACAACAAAACACGTGCAGATGATTAAAAATTTAGAATTCTATTTTTCCAACAAATAAAAAAAAATAAAATTGTAACTATTAACAATATCACAACAACATATTTAATGGAAATATGTTAATATTCAAATACAAATTCCATCATATATTTCTTCAAATCCCAATCCATTATCCATCCATTTATTCCACAAGTGACCTTGTGACTAAATACATTGGCAAATGAATCGTGACCCATATTATCCACCTCGTTGCGTCCTAAGGTCATGAAAAGAACTGCCGGTGTAACCTGCGTTTTGATTGAACTGGGGTCTTCTGAGTTCTGGAATGGCATACCCATTGTCGTGGGGATTATTTTGCAGATGTACATGTACTGGAATTGTTCTGGGGACTGGGATGGCATTATTATTTCTCCAATCCTACAATATAAACATGAAATAGGTTGATATTGACTTGAGCAAGCAATTGGTAATTTACGAGGTCCAAGTAAAGATTACTCTTTTACTTATACACGGGGACGATACGTTCAAGAATTGTAGAGGAAACAGGAGTGACTTATTCGACAGGCAAACTGACAAACATTCGCTCACAAAGATTTAATCTTATCAAAGACACCATTAGTCGGTTCATTTGACCACTCTACCACCGATTGTTCGTATAATTAGACCGCTCAATCTGCCTTAACGATGGTAGCAGTATCAAGAAAGCGACCTACAACCATCGTCATGATCAAAATAACAAAAGCTAAAACACGAGTTTAGTAATGACGTTTTACGTCCAAATCAAGAATATTTCACTTATATCGAGACGTCACAAGCTATAGGCGACATAGTTTATTTTAAGTTCCCATCCTAAATAACCGTGACTTTCATTTCATAGTGCCAAGTGCCTGGCGAAAGAACAGCCACTACCCACTTTCAAGTCTTGTGTCAGACCTGGACGGGATTCGACCCCGACCTCACACTTACAGAGTGAGCACGCTAACAACTGAGCTACCGCAATGGTCGCTATGACAAGAAGTTTCATAAGGAAAAGTCGAAAAGTGGCAGAAGAAATCATTTGGTGGGAGTTTGGGGGACAAAATAAATGTACATTTTTGATTGAGTGTTTTCGAGACACTTGGTCTGTAACTAAGAAAGAAAGAGAAATTTTGTTGGTTGAATATTGATTATGTCGCATCAGCAATTTTCCAGTTTTCTGCATCGAGACAATTTTTCTTAATAATATCAAAGTTTAAAATTAAACAAAATTTGGAGTTTAAGTTTCGTACAAGCATTTTTAATAATGCACAGCTTTAGATAGCTTGTACTCTTGCCCTCAACCGAGTATCAGTGTGTACTTACCGTCCAGGGTTGGTCATTTGGTGTTAGGTAGTCAGAGGCAATTAAGGATGGAGATGTGGGGTCATTCCTCTCATGTTTGAGTTCACCTTCAAGTAACTTATTTCTGTTCAATCTTATGGCTAAATAAATAAATAAATAAATAAATAAATAAATAAATAAATAAATAAATAAATAAATAAAATGTATATGAATGTGGGGTTAAAAAAGATAAAAGCTATCAGAATTCTTTATCTATTCACTTTGCATAGGCAATTTGTTGGTTATATGTAGTTAGCTTATTTCTAGCTCTTCGCGTTTCTGTCACTGCGGTAGCTCAGTTGGTAAAGTCTCGCTTGAAGTGGGAGGTCGCGGGTTCGAACCCCGACCGAGTCTGACACAAGACTTGAAAAAAATGGGTTGTGACTGTTCTTTCGCGAACCACTCGGTATTACGAAATGAAAGTCACGGTTCTTTCGGATGGGAACTTAAAATAAACGAGGTCCAATGTCACCTGGTGCATAATGCCATCCGAGCGCAACGCACAGGCAACATTTTTGCTCTCGATTTAAGTGAAATATTCTTGACTGGGATGTTAAACACCATTACTTAACTCATTGCAATTTTACATCCATTCTTGGTGGGTGATATATGCAATATTTACTATTTTTATGTGCAATATACCAAATAATTACCATCTATTTTTTGTTTTATAGTGGACTAATGTGGACATATTTTTGTGTTCCAATAAAGATTCTTTCACTTATATCCAGAAATGTTGCATGAAACCATTTTCTTCTTAACCAATGAGTTTTCTTTATCACTTATATCTAGGAAGTAAATACCGAGATTGTGGAGGAAATCAGAGTACCCGAAAAAATCTGTAGTTGTCATACCAACAGACGTAACACTGAACCATTTTCTTCTGTGCCAGTGAACTTTTCTTACCTGAAAATCCTGGTAATTTCAATCCATGTGACCATTGAACGATCTGTGTCACAATACATGTAGTGAATCCAATCATTTTCTCAAACTGCAATAATAATAATAATAATATATAATAATAATAATAATAAAAATAATAATAATAATAATAATATAATAATAATAATAATAATAATAATAATAATAAAGCAAATGAAATATTAAATCATAAATTGACGAACCAATAAATGAATAACTTACATTTGCTAATGTTTCATTACTTTGCTAAACACTCAAAACTCAGTTCGCATGGTGAAGATCGGTATTTTCTCCGGCTTTTCAACCATCCTTGAGAAGATCGCCTCGATAGAAGTAAAAGAATCGTCGTCACTAGGACATAAAACAATATTATCTCTCTCTCTCTCTCTCTCTCTCTCTCTCTCTCTCTCTCTCTCTCTCTCTGAAAAAACCAAATGCATTCGTTGAAATATAAGTCTTTTCTTATTTCTTAAATCAAACTTGAAGGTTTAATAAAATTTTAATTAAAATTTAAATTTACTTACTTTACTTCACTGAAACAATGCAAAAACTGTCGCTACAGCAATGCAAAAATTCTGAAACAATATATTTCTTCTTCCAATGTAAAACGAAAACGCTTTTTTCTGAAGGAACAATCATCAACACTGTGGTCGCTAGAGGTTTTTACTATGACGTCATCATTGCCATTAGCCAATGAAAGTGCTTAAATAAACACGTGACAACGGTGAAACGAAAAAACGCGTGCTTTCTCGTTACGTTTCAAGTCACGTGAAGATTTTTCGGTAAATTCATCTCGCGTTTTTCAAATGCATGTACATTTTACGAGAAAAACATTGTTAATCTCTTTTAAATTCCTTCCAAATGTATGATAAAAGGATATAAAAATACCCCAATTACAAGGGAGATAAGTGTTTGTCATCATAACAAATCCCCACTTTCACATTTGCATTATGTATGCGGAAGATATTTTATTTTCGTCCACGTTGCTTTATAATTTAGTGAAAAGAAAAATCGTGATGAGTGCTTCTCTCTTTCCATGGAAAACTACCCCATAGTAATTTTTAAAATACATGTATATTCCTATTTTGTGGCATTCAAAATACACATTAACAGCAAAGTTCTGAATTTCTTTTCTGTTTAGATCCCTTTTTGACCACGAACACATATTAAATTAATTGCCCCAAAAAATAAATTCCCAAGCGGGGAATCGAACCCCGGCCGCCGCGGTGAGAGCGCGGAATCCTAACCACTAGAGCACTTGGGAGATGAGTCCTTCGTGTTTTGTTACAGGAATAATCTCTCCTTAAACAATTATTGTTGTGCAGTAGTATGTAAAATATGAAAATGACATAACTTAATTCAATAGTCGTTTTCACTTTATTACAAGAATCAACGTTTTAGTTTTGTTCTAGATATTTCTTGTCAGAGAGAGAGAGAGAGAGAGAGAGAGAGAGAGAGAGAGAGAGAGAGAGAGAGAGTCATGGCGAATAACAAATATGGAGTCAAGCCATTATAACATATTTTTTTTGAAAAATGATTGTCAAATATTTTATATAGTATTCAATAGACGCGATTAGAAAAGAAAGTCCGAGGTAACATTATTGTGAATTCTACAAAATTTTCATTTGTTTATTTGTTTAACTATTTTGTTGTTTCTTGTACAGCTTTGTTGCATTCATTGTATGTTTCCGTTCAAGTTCTGCATTTGAAAACTATAATAAATATAATCGTATGTTATAAATAAACTGACATACATTTACATTATTGGGACTCTGTGGCCAAGTGTACTGATTTACGCGGTCACGGATCACAGCGCCTCCTATTGTCTGTTATTAGTGTGAGAAAGTTTGTTTGCCGACGGTTGGGTCACTCCGATTTCCTCCACCACCTTAAATCGACCATCATCTCAATGTAAAAGAATCTTCACTGCGGCATAAAATACAATTCATTCACTCTAAATTTTGCAGTTTCGTCATTCAACGTTCTGTAATATTTTCAGGTTCCAGTACCGGTATAATTGGAGGCGCTGTAGGAGGGTTACTTCTACTTCTAATATTTTTGTAATATTTTCAGGTTCCACCAGTACCGGTATAATTGGAGGCGCTGTAGGAGGGTTACTTCTACTTCTAATATTTCTGTAATATTTTCAGGTTCCAGTACCGGTATAATTGGAGGCGCTGTAGGAGGGTTACTTCTAATATTTCTGTAATATTTTCAGGTTCCAGTACCGGTATAATTGGAGGCGCTGTAGGAGGGTTACTTCTACTTCTAATACTTCTGTCAATATTTTCAGGTTCCAGTACCGGTATAATTGGAGGCGCTGTAGGAGGGTTACTTCTACTTCTAATATTTCTGTAATATTTTCAGGTTCCAGTACCGGTATAATTGGAGGCGCTGTAGGAGGGTTACTTCTACTTCTAATATTGCTGGTCCTGATTATTTTGTTCTGTAGATACAAGAAGAAAAAGGTAAAGATATTCCGATTATAAAAAGTGTCACGTGATATTTTGAAGTTTTATTAAATAATACCGTTATTGCGCTGTAACAACTCCTAATGAAGTCCAGACTTTATAAGGCGTCTAAATAACAACGCCTAATGAAGTCCAGACTTTATAAGGCGTCTAAATAACAACGTCTAATGAAGTCCAGACTTTATAAGGCGTCTAAATAACAACTCCTAATGAAGTCCAGACTTTATAAGGCGTCTAAATAACAACGCCTAATGAAGTCCAGACTTTATAAGGCGTCTAAATAACAACTCCTAATGAAGTCCAGACTTTATAAGGCGTCTAAATAACAACGCCTAATGAAGTCCAGACTTTATAAGGCGTCTAAATAACAACGCCTAATGAAGTCCAGACTTTATAAGGCGTCTAAATAACAACTCCTAATGAAATCCAGACTTTATAAGGCGTCTAAATAACAACGCCTAATGAAGTCCAGACTTTATAAGGCGTCTAAATAACAACTCCTAATGAAGTCCAGACTTTATAAGGCGTCTAAATAACAACGCCTAATGAAGTCCGGGCTTCAATAAACAGTGACAATTTCGACGACTAATGAAGTCCAAATATTGAGTCCTTTTGGTATAACAAAATAAATTATTCTCAGTATTGAAAAGTTGTATTTGACTTGTCTGGAGCCTCGATATTTGGACTTTGAAGTAGGAGTCGCTACAGTGCGTCAAGTTAACAGATTTATCTTGAAATCGAACGCACGGCTTTGAAAAATCGAAGCAGCGGATTTCAAGGTCGTGGCTCGATCTCAACATAAAACAGTAACTGATGTCATTTCCAATAACACAATAAATTGTGTTATTGACATGTAAAAGAATCAAGACACGATATTTAGAACACCATCAGATTATAAGTACTGATTTAATAAAGTCCCCGACTTTAGACGGGCAATTGATATATCTACTAAATGGTACGCTCAAAATTATCAAATTACAAAGCCTATAAAGTAATAATACTTTGTGTCTTACAAAAATTGAGTGCTCGTTTATTGCATATTGTTTTCTAAATATTAGTATTATTATATACCAACAATAGCGCTCTCTTGGAATTCGTTCATTCAATCCACAGCTTCAATATTTTGGTCTTTTCAAAATCAAAAAAGTGTTCCTTAATTCTAAACTGGTTTTCCTAAATTCTTAACGAGTGTTCTTAAGAATTTTGGGATTATCATATGAATATTGGAGTTTTAAGGCATTGGTTTGTACATTACGGTTATTATTATTATTATTATTATTATTATTATTATTATTATTAGAAACGTGAAAAGAACAAGAAGATAATAAACAGCCAATTATCGATGATGAAGAAAATGTCCCGGATGAAGATTCAAATTTTCCGACTATTTTCACTATGAACCTTCCGTCACAGAGACACAAAATTCTCCCGCCAATTTCTACAGCCTTTGAAATCGATGGATGACACGGAAAAGAAACCCAAAAAGAATACAGAAGAAACGAATCAAAACAACGAAGATGGAGAGAGAAAGAAACATAAAAAGAAAAAGAAAAGAAAGAAGAAAAACAAAGTTGGGCCAGAAGATGACACCATAACGTTTCCAGATGACTAGCCATGACAATGAATATAGAGTGATTATTTTATAATTCATATTCTTATACCCCAATTAAAATTAAATTCATTGCAATACGGGAGAAAGATATCTTCCTCTTGCTTTCCCATCCATGTGCAAGATGGTCTACGTGTAAACTTAGAAATTAGAATTAGAAATAAATGAAGGAATAGAATAAATAATGAAACATTGTAAATTATAAGCAAATCAGTCAGGGAGTTGAATTATATTTTATTTTTAATATATAACCCAGAATATTTCTGTTTTTGTCTAAGTCAAGTTTGTTGCTTGTGTATTTTTAGTTGAACTCACCTTCGTACTTGGGGTTTTCGAACTCTCAACACTTTAAAAAACGACGATCCATGTCAGGAATAGCACGACACCATTAGGTATCCTCATTGCAATCATCACAATGTAAATATTTTCTATACCTCTACGTATAACTGGTAATGTCATGATATAAGGGACGATCCGTGACAAAAATAGCATGGCACCATGAGGTATTCTCATTACAATTGTCTAAAAATAAATATTTTCTGTACCTCTACGTATACCTGGTAATGTCATTATAAAAGTGAATCATTTTCTCCTTAAATCAAATTATATTAATCAAATCTGAATGTCGCATCCAAATCTTTGGTGTTGTTAAAATGCAATGCGTTTAGTATTCTATGGCACGATACCAACAGTCACACGCTTGCCTCAAAGTTCCTTCAATTTTCTGACAGTTATTATTTAGCTGCTTGATGAAAAGCGTAAATTATGAAAAACTGACATTTCTTGAACACAAGTTGGTGGGAACAAGTGGTAGGTAGCAAAAATTGCTTCTTGTCAGAATAATGTGGTAAGAGAGACAACTCTTGTAAAATATTCGAATAACCACTGACGTAGGACTACACCTCATGCAGTTTTTCAAAGAAATCTGGCAAATTTAATACCGAAATAATTTTGTTTATGTTTAAGATATTCGGAAATTTAAGGTGACATTTTGTAGATCACTTCAAGGTTATAACATTGTCAAAATAGTTTGCTAAATTTACTAAATTTAAGTTCGGGAAAATCTTAAGAAATGATTCTGATACTGGGACCATAAGCTTGGGTTTCTTGTGACACAAGGATTAAACAGATGGCATGAGGACCAGTCAGTTTGGGCATTTAGAACAGTTACCTCTTAGATTTTAAATTTGTGGAGATCCAGAATAATTTAACTTCCTGTATACAAAACCTTCATTTACAAAATATTTAAAGTATATACAAGTCTTTCATAGTGTGTGTGTTTGTGTGCGTGTGTATGTGTGTGTGTGTGTGTGTGGTTTAACCACATGTTTTCATAAATCTATATAAAATTTATATATTTATCGGATTAAGTCTTTCAAAAAGTGTGTGTGTGTGTGTGTGTGTGTGTGTGAGAGAGAGAGAGAGAGAGCACAATTTAATGCATTATTATATACTTTAATTTTAAATTATTATATAATCATGTAATTATGAATTATTATATGCCGTAATTATAAATGGTCATTTATCAATGAAATAAAGAGGTTTTTTATAAGTTTTCTAATAAATTCAATTGGATTTTTGTTGTATTTTGATAGTGCGTTATATAACATCCAAATATTTTCCGTTGTCATGCTCACATGGAGAAAAAATAAAATCTCATTCCTTTAGTATAGCAATAAGAATCATGTTCAGATCACAATCCAAAATGCAAAGTATAAAAATTTTGAAAACTGTCAAATTAAGTTATACACGTGAACTTCCACCAGAGGATTGGTTGAGACCGGGTGCTCTGGAAGGGCAAATATCCCCATGTTAAGATAGCTAGCTAACTGTGACATAGAATTAAGAAAAAAGGAGCATGGAACAATGGTACGTCACATATATATCCAGGATTATTTTAGATACAGAGACATCATACTTGTCATAAACGTTGTGATGACAGCCATATAACTGTTTAGGGACTTGATGGGATTAGTTTTGTAGTAGCGAACAAGGAAATGCGGTGCACAGAGAGAGAGAGAGAGAGAGAGAGAGAGAGAGAGTTAATTTTTAAGGCTATTGGATTCTGGAAGAATAATCAAGCAGTTTAGACTTATTATTCAAATAATAAAATAAGTACTGTAATTAGCACATTTTTGAATACTTTATTTCATTAAATAATGAAATTAGCACTTGACAGTGCCATTTTCAGACTGCTTCCAATTTCTGTCGTTACGAAATGTTCCAGGCAAATTTATCTATTCATATCAAATTATTGGTAATATATTATTATTTTTGTGAAGCTATTGGTTGACTTATATGAAAGAATTTTTTAGAGATTAAAAAATAGTTTTCACAATCTATTATTGGCATTGGCCAAACTAGCTGCCTTCACGATGATTATGTACTTAAGTTGTCTAATTTGCCCTTGTAATGGCTGTCGAATGAATAATTTCAGTACGAGTTACCTCTCTTTAGCAGTCTTGTCCACTTACGCCCAGCTGCCGAGTCTCAAAATTCAGAACATAACTGGGGCCTAAAAAACATCATTCGAGTGTCCAATTTTGCACTAGTGGATACTGGTATTGTATATTGAGCTGCAAAATGATAATAAATTAAGTAGGGGAAATCCCATATTGCTACTTTCAGTTTTTAACTAAACGCGGTTTTTTCACTGAACATTGTGAATTTGGCCACCCGTTTTTCAAAAGATAACTGTTAGTCATCAGGTGAGAAAAGTAATAAACAGAAACCTTTTGAGACAACTTTCATAATTTTCCATTCTATGAATATCATAGAAATCGGATGAAATAAAATATAGTACCAGTATTATACTGATACGGTCTTCTGTCACAAACCTCTCTAAGATTTCGAAATCAAATTATTTGTTGCCGGTGAAAATATTAGTTGACTTTCACGGAAGAATAAAAAAATCCTAATTTTACAATCTCAAAAAAAATTATTGCCATTTTTGTAATGGAAAATGGTCATGGGTTCGAACCTCGGCCGGGTCTGATCAAGACTTGAATAAGGGCAGCAACTATTCTTTCGCCAACTATTTGGAATTTAGAAATGAAAGTCACGGGGTCGTTCGGATGAGGCCTTTAAAACCTAAGCCCTGTATCACAATAAAAAAATCTAGTGTGCACATTGCCCTAAGCGTATTACAAAAGGTCGAAATTTCTGCCATTCCACCTATAGCTGGTGACATCTCGATATGTGGATTCTTCACTTAGATGTAAAATCCTAGTTAATCAGCAGATTAATCGGGCATGAGAAAATATTTACACGAGTTATCTCGCTTTAACAGTCCTATCACCTAAATCCCCAGTTCAAGAATGTTTGTTGCTTTGCTTGCCGATCGACAATGTTTGTACAAGAACTTGACTGTGTCGAAAAAACACCATTGCCCCCCCCCCCTCTCTCTTAAATTGTACAAATTATTATGATTCTCCGGATGTACTCAAACATTTACGGAAACTCACTGGCGTATGTTTTAACAAGAAATTCGACAAAATAGTTAAAAAGGAAAGAAGATATCGGTATATTAAAATGGGATGTTTAACTTAAACACTCTTGATTCATTGAGAATGTTAAGAGCATTTCATAGTAATGCCTGGATGAGCTACGAAAAATTGTTACTATAGGAGAAATTGCATGTTGCTGCAGCGCGGCAGTCTGCCGCGGGATAATTCACACAACATTGTTTCTTACTAAATGTTATGCTTGTTACTAGCCGCGGCGAGTCTTTTTCTTTTTCGAGAATTTTTTCACGTTTTTTTTCAGATAATATCTGTATGATACGAAATGAAAATAGCCAAGGAGTTGCAATGCGCCGGCTGGAGATAACACAATCAACTATATGTCTTTTCCTTTTGAATCCGTCACAGAATAAATAGTGTCTTTTGAAACAACATCATAGTTTTCCATTCTCAAAAATAATCATACAAATACGATGAAATAAAATATTGTACTAAAGGTCAGTTGTTCGAAGCTTGATAAGTTCTGAGTAATTATTAGTAATAAAAATTTGAATTTTGCATTATTTCAGATATATTGTGAACTGAATGTTGAAATGTGGAAATCGAGTAAAAATTCCATCAAACTAAAGCATATTGTAATTAAACTATAGATTCGATAATGGTATTTTGATTTTATCCCTGGTTTAAATGTCTGCTAATCATTGATCAAGCATCGAACAACTGGGTCATGGTTATTCAGTATGTCTGCGGTCGTAACTATCTTTTCCATAACTATATCAAACTTAAATCATTGGTAAATATGTTTTTGGTGAAAATATTTGTTAATATTCATAGAAAATTAAAAACATAGTTTTTGAATATCGAAAAATTAAATGTACATCTTATGGCTATGAGTATTCATGTATTTATACGAGTTATCCCTCTTTAGCAGGTTAACCCTCCTCCAGCTGCGAATAGCTGCAATATTGCTTATGCGACTTTAAACAATAACTCGCTCACTCACTTACTCATAGAATTCCAGTGTTAAGTCTTTGTGAGGAAGTTTGTTAGTTTGCTTGTCAACCTCCGAGGACTTGACTTGATTTAAAACTCTCTCTCCTCTCTCTCTCTCTCTCTCTCTCTCTCTCTCTCTCTCTCTGTGTGTGTGTGCAAATTGTGCAAATTCGAAGAATCCTTCAGTCTTAAAGACAATGATGATACACGGAAAACGTTCACGGATGCTGGGTTACGTTTTAACAAGAAATCCGACAAAACGTAAAAAGAAATGAAGACGGATTAAGACTGGATGTGTAACTTAACCCTCTATTTCTTGAGAATGTCATGCATTTGCAATGCCGGAATGAAAACTGATAATTGCTAAAGTAGGAGAAATCGTATGTCGTTGCATTCAGTCCAGTACAGACCTGTCGAAAGTTTATCACTAAGCTAACGAATCGACAGCGCTAACAAATAGACAGCTCATTTAGGCCCCTCGTTACCAGTATCTCGCTAGCTGTTCGGCAGTTGCTTTTTTTCTCGGCAGCTGTTCAGCCATTAGTTATCCATATCTCGGCCACTCAACAACCGAGCTTCGGAACCTAATCGTTAGCTTAGCGTTAAACTTTCGATAGGTCTGTATTAGTGTTATAAATCATTAACGAGGCTTTTTTCTCGGAATTTCGCACCATGTGTTATTATTGTGACATGATGCGACAGTTACGGTGAAAATAGAGAAAAGGGAAACCAGTCACGGAATACCAATCTTCAAATGCATAACCATGTATCTTCTTTTTTATGATCAATGAATTTTAAATAAGCACAAGACAGATCTACCCGAAACGAGGTGCACATTGGGCAACGGGTCACATGTAGACGTTAAACTTGCCAAATTGGCAATCATCACCATCCACCCACCATCCTACATATCCTACTAATGAAAGCCACAGAGTTACTCAGATTTGAGGAGAGTAATGATGTTTCACGCCCTATCACAAATCAAGAAGACCAGCTCTACACAAAATACCCAGAGAAAACCGCTGACCTTGGCCAAGCGAACTGTCGAACTTTTAACGTTAGTGTCTTCCAGACCCAGCCAATCAGAAACGTCGTGGTTTGTAAAACACTTGCCACTTTCTTACTTACAAGTTCCTTTATGATACCGAAAAAATACGGTTCATACTTAAAAGTCTCTCTCTCTCTCTCTCACGAGAGGGTGTGCAGATTTGGAGCACATGAGTACATGAGTGGGTATGCAGATTTAGAGCACATGAGCACATGAGTGGGTATGCAGATTTAGAGCACATGATTGGGTATGCTTTAGAGCATGTGGTTGGGCGTGCAGATTTAGAGCACGTGGTTGGGCATGCAGATTCAGAACACATTAATGCAAGTGCATATTTAGAGCACGTGGTTGGGTGTGCAGATTTAGAGCATGTGAAGTGACGTGGAGGTTTAGGGCACACTGAGTCGGTGTGCAGATTTAGAGCACATGAGTGTATGTAGAGATTTAGCACATGGATGCATGTGCATATTTAAAGCACGTGGTTGGGCGTGCAGATTTAGATCTCATGAGTGGGTGTGCAGATTAGAGCACATGATGGATGTAGAGACTTTAGAGCACATATGTAGGCGTGCAGGTTTAGAGCACGTGCGTCGATATACAAATTTAAGGCACATGAGTGGGCGTGCTGATTTAGTACACACGCGTAAGCATTGTCAGATCCTTTCGCTAAGCAGAAAAATATATTAAAAAACTTTAAGAAAGATAGAAAAAGATTGTGTGTCGGAATGTCTCGATAAATTCAACAAGAGTGTTCTGTTTAAGTCTTAAAAATTCCTGACTCCAGTGTAGGTATGACCTTTAACAAAACATTTATTTTGATTCAAATGTAAATAAATCTAATTGACTTTAAATTCGAGAATGAAGCCTTTATGTAAATATATACAGTGAGACGGGCCGGGATATTGACTCTAGGTATTTTATATATAGCGGTTTAAAGATTCGATTTTGAAAAGATTTCTATAACTTTTATTGTGTAACTCACTCCAATCAGGTAAAGCCATTCAAATATCTTTACATCATTATAAGATACCGTTCTTAAGAAATATGCCGATACCTTCAATTTGATAAAATGATAATGATTATTTATAGAAGCAAGGGTTTGTGAATTTACCCATATGGTGAACAGGCGGTTCAATTAAGGGTCTCCTTTAAGTAAACTATGATATCCTCTTTTCAGTGCACCGATTTATTAAAATATTGCTTACTTGACTAAAAGCTACATCCTTCCGTTAAATTGTATTAAATAAAGATATTTAGATAAAAGAATGTAAAAATAAGAAAAAAAAACTACAATGCCAATTGTCAATACTTTGGCCATACGAAAGTGTATAAGGGACATTGTGTACTTAATTTTTTATCCCCTACACGGTTTCTTTGTAGACGTCGCAAAACTTAAGTATGCAAACACGTTCTTTTTATTCTTTGTCTGGGTATTCTAGAGATTAGAAAATAAAAATAAAATATTTCCATATTCTGCACTTTCTTCATCCGAGTACCAATCAACTTGTAATTCTCTCTCTCTCTCCTCGTCTCTCTCTCTCTCTCTCTCTCTCTCTCTCTCTCTCTCTCTCTCAGATATAACCTATGTTCTGTATTAGCACATTTTGTTCAAAAACCGATATAAATTTCAGAAATGAATTAAAAAAAATATTTTCTTAAAGATAATTTTGCGAGTTCGATGAAACTCTGGTTTCCTCTGGCATTCAAATTCGGAACTTTTCGATATAAGCGAGAGAATCTTGACTTGAGCGTAAAACCTATTACCCCCATAACTGTTAAAGGGTTCGCATAGGCCGAGTGGTCTAAACTTCAAAAGCGCGCGTTGATGGATCAAAATGCCTCTCACTGCCTAGGTTCGAATCTCACTTTGGACAGATCCTAGAGTGGGAAAGTTTGTACGTGCGCTTGTAGAATGTAGGTTCTTTTATCCGGTCACTCCAGTTTCCTTCACCATCCTTGAACTGACCGCCGCGGTATAAGCGAAAGAATCTTAATTGGGACGTAAAACCATTACTTAACTCGACCGCTGCTGTAGCTCAGTTGGAAGAGTGCTCGCTCCGTAATTGGGAGGTTGTGGGTTCGATCCCCGACTTAGTCTGACCCAAGATTTGAAATTGGGTAGTGACTGTTCTTTCACAAGCACTCGGCATTACGAAATAAAAGAGATGGGAACTTCAAATAAACGAGAGCTCGTGTCACGGTATGTGTGGCACGATAAATGCCATCAGTGCAACGCATAGACAAAAATTGTGCACATTCGCCTATAGATTGTGACGTCTCGATATAAGTGAAATATTCTTGACTGGGACGTTAAACAACATTACTCAACTCAAGCCTCATTACTCAGCTCCACATCATGACTGATAAAACCCGGATTCTCCTGTTGTTAAATCGCCAAGTACCTTGTATTAATATCCGATATTAACTGATATTAATATGGCGTAATCATAGACTATTTTATTGACACAATGGTCATCAAACTTCATTTTATGTAATAAATGTGGACAATCGGCTGATAATTACTTAGTAGATATACTCACGTTTATCTAACATACACTTGTAAACTTTCATTTCTCGAACAAACAATAATATATAACATTATAAAATTTCAAGTGTCTACATAGTGTTTGAGAAAAACAAAACGTCGAATCGTGTGTGTGTGTGTGTGTGTGTGTGTGTGTGTGTGTGTGTGTGTGTGTGTGTGTGTGTTATTTTTAAAACGTGCAATTGGAGATGTACATGTATATTTATTTTAAAATTTTCAAAACGTGGAATGGGTGTCAATCTTCAATATTCAAAATGTGGGATGGAGATGTTAATTTTCAAATTTCAAAGCGTAGAATAGGGGTATTACTTTCAATATCCAAATGTAGAATTGAGGTGTCAATTTTTCAAATTTCAAAACGTGGGATGGGGAGTTAATTTTCCAATTTCAAAAGTTGAAATGGGAGTGTTAATTTTCAAAACGTGGAATCTGTATGGTTTTTCAAATTTAAGAAAGTGAATGGGGATGTCAATGTTTAATATTCAAAAAGTGAATGGGGATGTTAATTTTCAAATTTCAAAACTTGGAATGATAGGGGAGAGGGTAAATTTTCAAATTTCAAAACGTGTTAATTTTTGAAATTTAAAATTTCTTTATTTCTCTCAATGCATAACAACATACAAACTGAAAACATAGATGTATGCCATATTAAAAAAACCCTGATTATTCAGAAAAATTATATTATGACACATTTATAAAATTTTACATATAAACGCAATCACATAAATAACAGTGATATTAACATTTTAAAACATTTGAATAGCAATATGTTAATATGCGGAATTTATTTTTCTGAAATCTTTAAATTTTCCGTGTAGGAGGGTTGTATAGGTTACCGAAAAAAGATTTTTTCGTCGGAAAATACGAAAACGTGCAGTATATAACATCGGCCAATCCGAGTGATCGAAGGACAAAGATCGTTTACATTAATTTATCAGTTTAAGTGAAAACACGTGTAATATTCACAAATGGATTATAACCCTTAAATTTGTCAACAAAAGGAATTCTTTTGAAAATAAATGTGTAAAAACGTGCTATTTAACATCAATGAATACAGAGAGAGAGAGAGAGAGAGAGAGAGAGAGAGAGAGAGAGAGAGAGAGAGGGAGAGAGAGCATTTTAAATAGCTTCGTGACATGCTTAAGTATATAAATGTTCAAGCTAAATGAACAACTCCTTAACTTGCAATGTTAGTTTAATAAGTGACTTAACTGTGGCCCTGCTTATTACAAAGTCACAACTGAGTCAATGTGCTGGCACTTATCACAAATTGCTAATTGAGCCGGGCATGGCAAACCTTAAATGAGTCATCTAGCAGGTTTCAGACTTAAAGATAGTTATTTAAGCCAATGTCTTAACTAAGCCACTTTAGTTCGACTTACTTAAAGTTCTTAACTTAAGCCACGTCACAAATAATCTATTTCAGTTTTCTTGGTTATGTCAAACTTTCGGAAACTCATTATTATAATAATAATATATTGTTGTTGTTGTTGTTGTTGTTGCCGATACAATTGCTGATAATTATGCTGATGTTGTTATTGTTGTTGGTAATTATCAATGCTGATGTTGATGACGATGTTGTTGTTATTGCTGAGCGAAGAACTTGACTTAAGTCCATCATTTAGGACGGTTCTTTAGTATTAAAACCTACAGGTAAGTGCAATTGGGGCGTTTTACAAGGTTTGCACCACGCTTTGATATTGCACCTAAAACTCATATAACAGTTCTTATGAGATCCTACACTCATCAAATATACAGCAAATAAAACGGGAAGAAATATTAAAATTGTGCAATAATTTTAAAGTTTTTGGAGGTTTTTTATGCCTTAATAGGTTTTATGGTCAAATGATCAAAATTCGATTTTATGGTCATACGATCAAAGTGAACAATTATGCCATTTCATTCAATATCATTTACCTCCAGAAAGACCCAATTACAATAAGTATAGAGCAATGTATATGACAACGTTTAAGCTTGAAAGAATTTTAGTTTACTTATAAAAAAACTTATAGATATCTATAGAATAAAAAAGGTGATATGTCTTAAGTATCTGGTATATTATAATAAGTAATATTCTTTGCAGAAATTTAAGCATTTTGTTTAAAAAAGAAAATGCTTTTCGTCATTAAAATTGATATACTATCCCGGTTCCAATAAAACAGCTATAATGTTTCCATCATATATATATATATATATATATATATCAGTGCTGCTAAATAAAGTGATATTGTTTGTTATTTTCCATATAGTTGGTAATGTTGGGTCTTTCTGGAAAGTTTGACTTTTTCTACGGATACCCCACTTCCCTCTTCTATCAAAAATGAAATGTGTCTTAAATAATTAAACACAAACATACCGGTCCATGTCGAAATCACAAGCCTAAAAGCAAAGAAAAACTTTGGAAACTTGCATTATCCAAGTTAAACTCGTGAACTTTTATCATGGAAGTGAGACTGAATGTTTCAGAAGGGTAAGCATCTTCTGTCATAAGTGAGAGAATAATCATCTCTATTTTACTGCATGCACTCTTTCCGGACGCAAATAACATATTGTATGAACCGAATATGCTGTAACTTTTTACGCCCTGAACAAATTGCTCGCTTATCTAAGCCATCAGTTCTGGGATGTTGCAGGAAAGAGGATTGTCCAGAGGAAGCAAACTGCATGTACTTTCGGCAAAGGAACGTTCTCACACTATTATCTGTTCGAGTGTGATTCGAAATTATGCGTTGAGCGGCAATGTGACTTATAAGTGCATATTTTTTTACCATTCGGTCACCGAAATCGGCTTTTACACAAATGGATTCTTCTAACTGAAACAAACAAATCAGTAAAGTTGTTCATTTCAGAAAGGTGTAAATCCATTAAAACTATTTCAACAGAAGTGATAAATTATATAATCACAGTTTACGGATGGTAAATCGATTTTTATATAAATAGACACCGAATCAATACCATAAAAACAGGGGATGACCCGTCATTTCCAATTAAATATTTAGATATTTACCCATCTATAGAAAAACAGACAATATTATTGTTTATAGGTAAACTAGGATTCTCCAAGACTTAAGAGTCCTTACGTAATCATTTTTACAGATGACAATGTGGACTTTCTGGGTTGAATTAATTGGCAAAATATTGATTTTACCAATTCAGAACACTTATTTTATTCACAGAAAATGTGAAAAGACCAATAACAGTATTTTGATGTAAATACCGCACTCTTTGTACAACATAAATTGACCTATTTCAGCCGAATCAAAAAACCTTTTATTTTTCAAAAAGGTGCGACTTCAAGAATAGCGTTTCAATAGAACATTAGGTACGTCAGTTAGTCGGCTTTTTCATGATTGTACTTTAGCGAATCGGAAACCATTGTAATTAATGATGTGCCATTTCCAATTAAATATTTATATATTTCTTCATAGTAATCGGATATCGAAAGACAGTATTAGTGCTTATAGGTAAACCTGAATAAAAATCATTAAAAACGAAACGGTTATCTACTATATAGATGTTATTCTGGTTCTATCTTACGGATCTCATTGAGTACCACAGAAAATATATTTTGTAATCGAGCAAGTAATTTTGGACATGGAGAGCACGACTTCGAAAATCTATTTCAAAGCATATCATTTGTGGCACTAAAAGGGCTCCGTACTTTCTTGACACATCAGCGTATTGTATTGGTGCCATGTGCAACATTTTAAATTTTAAATGGAAAAATATTCAAAATGTTGCACATGACAGCATAATATTGAATTTAGATTTTATCTATTTATTTATTCATTTATTTATGCATATAAAAATTCAAAATTGTGCAATGAAATTTTACGAGAAAAATACTTTTTACAAAAAGGAAAGGGAACATAAAGTTTATTGAAAATTGAAGTAATGGGTTTTTTTCATAGACAATAAATCTCTTCTTGTAACTGCAATCCCCACTTATACTTTTACAGAAATGTGAAAAGTCAATATTTTAAATATTTTTAAATAGACTCATTGGGTGATAGTAAATTGCGTCTTTTTCGTCGAATTGATCAGATCTAATTTTATATACAGATAAAAGTTTAAACACACGGAGTAAATAAACAAATTTATTTAACAATTAATGTTAGTATTTGTCAATTTTATTTTCGTCACATTTTCAATAAAGTCATTAACTAGTCAGAAATTAATGGAATTTGATCATTAATCATTTATTATTCCGAAGACCTAAATATTGACTGTTTGACATTTTATCGACTTACGACCTTTTTGCTCTTTCAAATTGCACTGGGCAGTGGACGTGTACTTTTAGTTTGAATTCGTAGATTGGTAACCAACAATGGTGAAGTGGCAGAATTTTTTACCTTTGCCATGCGCTCAGGAAAAGTTGCAGTGGTGGCTCTTAAACATACCACGTCTCTCGTGCCATGGTTTTTTTTTTCAAAAGTCTCTTCCAAGAGACCCAGTGACTTTCATTCCCAAATGCAGAGTGCTTGGCGAAAGAAAAGTCACTACCTATTTTCAAGTCTTGGTTAGACTCGACCGGGGCTCGAACCGGCGACCTCCCACTTACGAAGCGAGCAGTCTATCAATTAGGCTAACTACTGCGGTTTTGAATCGTAGAAATCAGAGTGTAAAATTGATTTTAAAAAAACTTTCCGTTTTTATGGTTTTATTAAAAAATTCTGTGAAAATTCGATACAAATCGCTGCAATATTGAGTACACAACGTTTCTATAAAACAATAAAGAGAGCTACATAATTCCGTTTTTCTAACTTTTTTAGGCTTTAATATCAAATCAGTGTGTTTCGTCACTTTCGTCAGTGTATCACGTGACTAATTTCCCTTAACGTTTGTGCTGAACGTTTTGGAATACGCTTGCGTCACTTTTCCGCAATAAATAACATCGTTTCTACGGGGAAACGTCAACCGATGCGATTCCATCGATATCTCCGATTAAAACCATTGTTCCGTACAAACGTTGGAGGGTATCACGTGGTACATTTCAAAATCCATTAGATTAACGTTTAACGTTTCCAATAAAATTCTGATGATTTTTAGCCAAGTTTAAAAGTACAACAAAGTTTGGAGTAAGTAACCGCGTTACCCTTGCACTTTAGCTTTTCTGTTCTTTTTCTCGAGATGTTTAATCTATTTTACAGACCTTTCACATTTTGTATTGATTTTTTAGTACATTTAACAAGATATAGACTATTTTAAGGAATGAAATCTCAATTCCACATGAAATAACAAGTTTGTATGAAGTTTTAAAATAGTGAATTAATCGTGTTTAAATTGGTGAAATTTTAGATACCGATGCAAATTGTTAATGTATTTCTTCAATTTAACACAGCGTTGGTATTTACCCGAGGGTGTGTTTTCACGAATTTGTATCATACTACCGTAGTACCCTTAACCTTTCACTTCGTCTGTACCAAATAACAGAAACCCCGCAGTAAAGAGCAGCGCCTATTTTTAAATATCCCCAAGAATGTTGGAGCATATCCTTAATCTCTTAGTTCGCCTGTACCAAGGACAGTCCTCTGAACCACTTATGTACGTCATACTCCACTGTGGTACAGCGTGCACCGGATATTGCAGCTTAAAACGAGCCAAAATGAACTTAAATCAAGAACCATAAACCCTGAATGTAGCACAGTGTACACGGGATATTGCAGTGCAAAACGAACCAAAGCAACCCATGAAGACACCATCACATTAACATGAACATTAAAGTTAAAAAAAAGTTTTCAACGTAACCTGGGGTTATTTTTATGGGCTGTTTTGGTTCATTTTAATGCTGCATTATCCTGTGTACGCTGTACCACCGTGGTCATTGGTTCTTGTTTTAAGGTTATTTTCGGCACATGTTGCGTACTTATGTATTTATGTAATATAATTTGTAGTAAAATAAGTGGGATAGTTGGTATCTTTCAATTGTAAAAACTGTATAACCACACCACTGGATCATATTTTGTCATGAAATAAGTGTCCGTCCAAAGTTGGGACTTTTATTATCAGTAGTCGGTCCAATTATATATGGTTATTATACCCCCCACCATCCCGCAAATAAGTTTGAGGGGGTATTATAGAAATCACCATCTTTGACTGTCTGTCCGGGTAAAATCGTGTCCGGGTCATAAGTTATAGCTGCTTTGAACTGTATTTAGTTTCCGTTTTTAATCTTCTACTGGCATCGTCAAAAATGGACTTTTAGTCTAAACTCCTTCGACCCGTTAGCCCGTCAGTTTAGATACACAAGATTATTAACTATAGACTTGAAGTTCCTTAAGCGTCACGCACCGGCAACCATTTTCAACTTAGGATTTATCATAATTTTACATTCTTTGACTTTTTATGAAACAATGCATCCACAATACCAAAACTATGGATTCCAGATTCAAAACTCTGTATTTAAAGAAATTTATCAGTATTGCTAACGAACGTACAAGTGTAACGCGTACCCTTAAATGGTACAGAAACCAAGTACATGTACACTAACCACCCTAACTGTTTTTACGCATTTTCTATATCCGTTTAATGATATGTCACGTTTTTATGAAAATTTTGTCACAATAAAATCAGAAATCAACAGAATTAACGAGGAAGTGTAATTTGTACTTATACGAGAAATTGACCCGGATCACATTTTTGACATCAATGAATTAAACATTCTATCTTGTCCGAACACGAAAAATAAAATAAAACTCTCTGAAAGTACATTATTACACAACAACAATTACTTTACTTCCTGGATTTCGTGAATTTGAAGAAAGAAAAGATTTAATTGGAAAAGTTTTGGAAAAAATGACACAAGATATGAAAAAGTTACCCAGCGTTTAGTACAGTTTAGCAATACAGAATGTCGCCAATTGGCAAATAAATAATAACAAATAAAAAAAATCATCTTCGCTTTATCCCCTTCGATTTTTCGTTGTATTGCCTCCGCAAGTTTCCTTTTTCGTCATCGTGTGATAAGATATGAAAAAGTTACCCAGCGTTTAGTACAGTTTGGCAATACAGACTGTCGCCAATTGGCAAGTTATTTTTTTCGTCATCGTGTCTTGGTTTTAACTTCACATCATGACTTTACCAACTCGTGACATGTTTGCTTCATCGCCTTCGCATCTTCGTGTAACTATCGTCTTCGTGTCTTCGCTTTATCGCCACGGCGGCATCGCAGCTTCGCCTTTAATTTGCATTTTCTCTTAATCATCTTCGTTTTATCGTCTGCAAATTTTCGTGTTGTCGTCTTCGCAACTTCGTTTTAACACCACCTTTTGCACCCTCACGTTACCACATTGGCGTCTTCGTTGCTGTTCGTTATTGAACCCCAGTCTAAAACGCACACCATAATTTTCAAACTAAAAATAATTTTTAAAAAACGGTTACCAGACCAAATCTGAGATAAAGTTTACAACCGGGTATACATTGATAATTAAATTTTTTACATGTTTATATGCCCAGGCATGTCAGTTCCGGCAGGTGTTTGTAATTGGATTATCGCCCTCATCTTGTGTCTAGCACGCACGTCATAAAATATAGTTTTTATTTAATTGACGTTCAGTCTATTTACGATATATCATAGAATATAAGAGGTCTATATATATTGTACAGACCTGTCGAAAGTTTAACGCCCAGCTAACGAAAAGGAGTCGAAGTTCGATGACGAGATATAGATAGTGATCGAAAGATTCCGAGAGATGGACAGCGGCTACCGAAAAACTGTCGAGATATCGATAACGAGAGGTCGAGATAAGCTGCCGAGTCGGCATTAATTCAGGTAGCTCAGTGTTAACATTTCGACAGGTCTGTATTGTAATTTTGGTAAAATAGCTTTTAATGGTATGTTAATAACATGGTCGCACGTCATAGCATAATACCATATAATTAATTATATTATGTTATATTATGTTAAATACCGTTTATGGGTTATATAATTCAGATTTCATTATCCGGATACCTTTTAATCGGAAAAATGTCGATTCATAAAAAATTTAAATTACCGAAAATTGATAACAAGCTGAGCTGTGTAAAATCAAATTATAGTTCGATCAATTCGATTTCTTTAATGATCACATAAAATTATATATTAATATTTATAAATAAAATTTTGAAATTTAATAAATCAGAGATCATTATATTCTGGTCCAAATAAAATTTAGGCCGTAGTTTCGTAGTTTTAAACAGAAATGATTAGGCTTAATAGTTTTGACATCTTTACACGTAAGTAGTTATTGAAGGGTGCGGGTACAAGGAACTGCAAATAAATAAATAAATAAATAAATAAATAAATAAATAAATAAATAAATAACCATTGCTGTTGCCTTTCAAATTTCATTCATGACATATATTTGTGCTAAAGGGATACTTTTGAGACGAATTAAAAAAAAATGTAATTTTACGGCCCTTTTTAAAGATTGTTTCACTTATATCAAGATGGTCCGGGTCAGGGTATTTGAGGAAATTGGAGTGTCCCGGGGAAAAACCCCGACTTTTGGCAAGCGAACTGACAAACTTTCTCAAACTACGATCTGTCCTGAGTTTGATTTGAACCTATGGTTGAAAGACAGTATGGTTGGTATCCGGCACTTCATTCCACCTGGCGACCCCCCCCCCTCCAATCTCTCTGTCTATGAGCCAGTAAGTCAAAATACCGTGAAATTCTGGAAAACAAAAATTTCGATACACGACAATAATTGTATTTATAAAATTCCTATAAACACTCTCGCCTTCCTGTTTCTGAGTTGAAAACATCATTTACAGTTTTCGTCCTAGGGATATCTCGACAATTAGGGGGTTTAGCATGTCCAGTTACACCCATATGTTCAATCATAATGTCAAAGGGCAATTTACCTGTTTTCATGCCAATTTTAAAATTGGGTTTCACTGGCATATAATTACAAAAATGGGCGAAATTTTGACAACTTGTTTCATAATCGAATCTGTCAAATTAACACGAAATCGGTTACAACTACAAGTATTATAACAGTATTGATTGGCGCTGTAATTGGACACCCGACCCCCTATCCCACGGAGCGATTTGAGTGTCCTAACTACCCGAGGTGACCATTGCCGGACAGTGTTTTGGTCAATATGCCATAAACGTAATCTCGGACACAGTAGGTTTCTTTTAGCGTACAATGAATTATTCAATAATAGATAATTGGAAGTATCGCCGTGTCATTTGTAAATCTGTAATTTTAATTAATCGGACATGTCACTTATGTTACTGCTATTATTTCTAACTTGTTAAACTATAGAGACCGATAAATCAGAAAGGGATTCCTACGGAACAGGCACACTGTCGGAATTCTGGTGAATCGAAGCCATCAGATCAGAACGAATCAAATGGTCACATTGTAATTGCTATGATGAAATTTATAACAAATTCAATTACAAAGTAATTTTTATAACGGATTTATCATTTAGTTTAGACTTATTTATTTCTATATACGTCAACAATATATTAGGGAGGGGTTCTGGGACAAATTCCGGATACGCTTTACGAAAGTATGGTGTTAAAAGGTATATATTTTTAATTCCATTATGATAATTCTAAAAAATCTTTTGCTAATAAAAATTATTAGCAAATAAATAAATAAATAAATAATAAATAAATAAATAAATAAATAAATAAATAAACACGACAAGCGAACAAAAAACTTAAATGGAAAATAAAAATATCTTGTAAACTAAATTTCACATGAAAAGCGTATTGTAACAACAAAATTACACTAAATTGTACATTATTATAATTATGACCTATTATTTAATATGTATTGTTTTTTGTCGTGTTTTGTATTTTTCTTGCTTTTTGTTTATCTTGTAAAGCTAGGTGCGTCTAGTGGTGACTTAGCGTCTAGTAGCGGCATACTTATTCACGGTAACCGATTAGATGACTATTTCCAATAAATCTGATTTTTATGGATCATTTTGTAAGTTGATAGTACATAGACGTTAAGGATTCGTAATTTCTTTTTAATTCCAACAAAACTGGTGGGTTTTTTAATAATTAGAAAGAATCGGAATTTTCTTTTCAGGAATAAGAAAGGGACAGAGCGGACTCTGTTACATCATTTCAAAAATCAACGTCATATACTGCTGGTTTCATAGTTTTCAGCGCATTTGGGTCATATTGGAAGAGTGGTGAAAAATGAAAATTATACATCACATAGTTTCAACTCTTTTGGCGAAAATCAAACGCTCTAGTCAATGGCCTCTGTGTGAAATGTGGAGTCAATGCCCTGTTTATTTATTATGACGAGGACCGAGCCACCTCCAAAATATAATACAGGCCTGTCGGAAGTTTAACAGTGAACTAACCGGTAAGGGACTTGAAGCTCGGCTGATATGGATAACCAGTGACCGAATATCTGCCGAGAGATAGATATCAGTTGTCGAAAATCTGCCAAGATATAGCTAACGAGAGACGGAATTGATGAGCAGTCCATTCGGCACGTATTCGTTAACTTAGTGTTAAACTTTCGACAGGCCTGTACTGTACTGTACCGCTGACTAAGGAAGCAGGATTTACTTCTTATCAAATACGTTTCCCTTCGTTATGTCACAAAAGATTTCATTAGTTTTGTTTATTTACTGTAAGCTTAATAGCCGTCCCTTTATAATTCCCCGGGATAAATAGTTTGATAGGCAAGATGAAAATCTGAAAGTTCAAAGACCTCCAACTTGCAGCAAGATAGAAATATTTCCTGTCATTTAAAACCGTCGAAAATAACACTGGTCCAAGTTTCACAATCAGTCCTCAAATTCGCCAAATTTATCTTAAAGAAAATTAAAGTTAAGGAATGATTGTGAAACTGGAGCCAATGCCAAAAATTTGCAGTAGCCCATTTTTTAAATATTTTTTCTTCTTATATTCAATGCTTTTTTACGAAAGCTTGTTAGTGCCACTTTGTAATCAGATTTTTTTTTTCAAATCGAACCTACGAATTAAAAAATCGTACATACGAATTTAAAAATCGTACCTACGAATTATAAAAAAAATCGTAGCTATGAATTTAAAAATCGTATCTACGATTTGAGAAAAAAAATCAGATTACAAAGTGGCACGAACAAGCATTCGTACTTTTCAGAAAAGGAGTTGTTTTTTTTTTTATTAAATTTTATTTTTTCACCATGTTATAGCCGATGAAAACTGAGGCGAGATTGTCACATTATTACGGTGGCTGAATAAGGCCATAAATAAGGAATAAAGACTCCCACGTGCGTAAGTAATAATTCCACGTGTACAAGTACAAAGTTCCACCTGCGCGCGTAATAGTTTCACATGTGTACGTAATAATTCCACGTGCGAACGTAAAAGTACACGAGTAAAAGCACGTAGAAGTTTAACGTGCGCACGTAATAGTTCTAAATTGATTTTATTTCTACATGACCTCATTCAGCCATCGTACATTACTTCCTATATTCATCAATTTTGACTGATACTTATGAAAGAAATGTCATTTTGTAGTTGGATCTGGTTTAATGAGAACGGATTGAATCTCAGTGGCGGATTTAGGGGAGGGGTTGCGGGGGTTGCAACCCCCCCTTTGAAAAATTTAAAGAGAGAGAGAGAGTGAGATATTGACTGATTAAAATTATTTTCTTGGCCTCCATCGGGGCTCTGCCCTAGACCCATCGTCTCTGGAAGCTCGCGTCTTTGGCGCTCGCATCTAGCATTGATATAATTCTCGCCCCTCCCCTTAAAAAAATCCTGTATAGATCTCAACCCTTTTAAAAAAACCTGGATAGTTCTCAACCCCCCCCCCCCTTTCAAAAAATCCTGTATCCGCCCCTGAATCTAACTATTTTGGGTTAATTCTAGTGTGAGAAAGTTTGTCAGTTCGGTGGTTTTCTCTGGGTACTCCCATTTTCTCCACAATTTCAGAACCAACGATCTCGATATAGGTAAAAGAATCTTGACTTGGGCATAAAACACCAATATACCATTACCCTACCCCCACTTCAATAAGGAATATGATTTTCCAGCACTCGACGCCAGGAATGGGATGCAACGAGGGTGGTTTTGTTTACCATAGCGCACCTAGCCACCTGGACGCAATGGCCTGCGTATTGATAGACGCAATCATCCTGGACATTTTACCGATCATAATCAAAAGGTGCATTGATATGAGTTCTAAAATAAAAATAAAATATTAAAGAGTTTTTCCTTAATTTATTCCCAGCTAAAGTCTAGTTAGAACCTGCTCAAATCCATCCTTTATAGCCCAATCACACGCTATATCTAACCTCCATCGAAATGTCAAAAAGTGGGTGTGTATGTACCATTGAAGTTCATTCTAAAAAGGTGATGACAGCTATGTTATTTACCATTTTATTGGGTACGTACACGGTAAACAAACAAATAATTGAATTTTGTTTAAAAGACCGTGTAAATAAACATTCTTATTCTTTAATATGCGAATAAAAACTTCAATTTTATTAAAAAGATCGTCTAAATAAGCAAATTTTATTCTTTAAGTGAATTATAAAAAACGTTGAATTTTTGACAAAAATGTTTTTTCTAGATTGAAGTGATATTAAAAGACCATGCAAATAACTGCTGTCTTTTTCTTTTTGAATAGAAATTTGTTTCTATTAAAAGATCGGCCTAATAACAGTTGATTCTTAAATAAAATATATAAAAATGAATAATAAAACAAGCGTGCATATGCACGTAATCATTTTTGTCAGATGGATTTGACTATGAATTAAATCAAAATCCCATGTCATTTTATTTACGTAAAACTTTTTGTGTGTTCTTTCATTTTAACAAGGGTCTAAGAACGCTAATTATAAAATAAAATTTTAAGTCGTAAAATTTTTAATACATATTCACACGAGACATTTAAATTACATCTTTATACACATTATATATCCATTCAATGCAGTATAAAAAAAAACCTGGTATATTTTTAAAATGTGATGCATTTGCAATAAACATGCATTTGCTCATTTAATTATTTTAATAGATAGTGCAAACATTTGAATAAAATATTTTTGAATAATGCAAAACTTTGGCTCTTTTATTTTCAGGGATCAACAAAACTGTATAAGAGCACGATACCCCCTCTCTCTCTCTCTCTCTCTCTCTCTCTCTCTCTCTCTCTCTCATGCATATGTCCGTGATTACAAGGCATTACTAAATTGACATAATATCGTTTTCGCAGTTCAAAAATGAATTTATTGAAATCTAAATATTACACTGATATCTCTCAAGTTCGTTAGCCTCTCTGAGTGATGAATGAAACAATGTGACAGAAGGGCTAAATAACACACACCCTCTCCCTCTCTCTCTCATGCATATATCCGTGATTACAAGACATTACTATAGTGACATGATACCATTTTCACAGTCCAAAAAACAATTTATTGAAATTTAAACATTTCACTGACTGATATTCTCAAGTTCGTTAGCCTATCTGGCTGATGAATGTAACAATGCGACAGAAGGGCTAAATGACATTCTCTCTCTCTCTCTCTCTCTCTCTCTCTCTCTCTCTCTCTCTCTCTCTCTCTCAATTTTAAAATATAAACAAATTGAACGAAATGACAATTCTCCCTCTCTTTCTTTCAAAATCGTCAAAACTGATGAAAATTCCAACTCTCTCTCTCTCTCTCTCTCATGCGTCTATCCGTGATTACAAGACATTACTATAGTGACATGATATCGCTTTCACAGTTCAAAAATCAATTTATTGAAACTCAAATATTCCTCCGATATCTATAAAAAGTTCGTTAGCCTCTGGGTGGTAAATAGAACAGCGTGACAGACGGTCTAAACGACCTCACACTATCAAGATATGAAATAAATACTTCAAATTTTGAACTTAATTTTTAAAAGATTTTTCAATTATCAGTTTGTTTGTAAGTTACTAAATATGTTGTAAATAAAAGCACTGACATCTAGTACAGACCTGTCGAAAGTTTAACACTGAATTAACGAACAGAAGACGAAGCTGGGTTGTCGAGTGACCGATCAGCTAGTGATCGAAAAACTGCCGTAAGAAAGCAGCTGCTAAAATGCTGCTGAGGTATGGATGTTGAGACTACAAGCTGCCAATCCGGTACTTATTTATTAGCTCGGTGTTAAACTTTCGACAGGTCTGTAGTGTTTGATGTTGATAAATTATGATTTATTGCAATAATTCCACTTGAATCGAAATAAAGACAATGACCTCAAACAGGATTTAACTTGAGGTAAGTTACCTCCGTGTAAGGTTTGGTTATTTGGGATAGCTGTTTCTTTTAAACCCGTCAATCTGACTCCAAAGTCTCGCTATGCGCTAATTGTTTCATCAACGAGATCTCTCTCTCTCTCTCTCTCTCTCTCTCTCTCTCTCCTTTCAAGGGATTTGAGCAGTCAAGTTGTCACTTTCCGCTGATAATCTAGATACCTGGTTTGTTTGTATGGCTCATCGCTATATTTGTAGTGCTTTTGGTAAAATACTCTCTCTCTCTCTCTATCTCTATCTCTCGTTGACCTTCTTTCCTTCCAGTGGATTTGATCTACGATCTCTCTACCTAATCCTCCTCCCTGTCAAAGTCCGACACACAACTGGGTAAATGTGTTAATCCCTTGATATTAATAGTTCAGAACTTTAGATAATCAAATCCCTGGATAATTTTTTAATTTTTCCAGTAAATCTCCCCTCTGTTAATTTCTTTATTTTATTTTTGTTTACATCTTTGTAGCTTTATCTTGTCTATACGATAATGTGTAACATTCTTGGATTTTCTAAAATAAATAAACAAAATTTCGTGTCATTTTGGAAATAATACTGTAAAGTTAATTGGAAACAACAGAAATATGTGCTTATAACTTCCTTTGAGTCCCCGACCTTATGTAAACATTCTAGAGATAAAGATGTTTTACTTTGTTGATTCTTTATCTATAATATGTTTGTTCTGATGGCCGGATCATCCAAAACCATCTGTCACAGTAACATGAAGTAGAGTTATCTTCCTTGCATTGCAACATGGCTTGCTGAAATATACTTGATGGGTAATAAAAAATCTGCAACCGCGCGAGTAGAGGCAGTTAAGTAATGCTGTTTTCTGTCCCAGTCAAGATATTTTCATTTATATAGAGGCATTCAGTTCTGGGATGGTAGAGGAACCAGAGTGTCCGGACCCCCCCCCCCCCCCCGAGATCTTTGTCAAGCGTACGTACTGACTTTCTCACACTAAGATCTGCTCGAGTGGAGTTCGAACCCAGGTAGTGAGAGGAGCTGTGATTCGTCAGCTGTTGTTTGCTCGGTCACATAGGCCAGGTCCATTTGTAGATATTTGTGCGAGATTGAACCACGCACGGAATCATGAGAAACTCCAGAATAACAGTTGGAATGCAGCAGTTTTAGTAGCCTATAGTTGCTAGAGCACATGTCTAGTATAGTGCGGAGGTCCCGGGTTCGAGCCTCGGTCCTACTCGACATTTTCATATTTCCAGTTGCAATTTTACATCTATTTTTGATTGCATACCAACTTATCTAAAACATTGGTGAAAAATCAATTGGTATAACTATTTTTAAGCAAGTGCTCCTTAATAAAGATGTCATGTTTGCCTCGTACTGGCAAAAAAAATGTCAGCTCTCAACCTTTTGAAACCCAGAACACACATCATTGCTAATAAATTAAAATCGTTTGATTAAAATATCTAGTATATTTAGACATGAAAGATGGTATTGATTAACCTCTCTCATATCAATTAAAAATATTTATTTAACACTTCAGAAGGATTTTGAATTTGTTTATTTAATTTTAACCCCGTTATCGATCTGAAAAAAAATTAAATAAAGAAAAAAAAAGCATTTGTCAACATGGTATATGATTGTGAAAAATCCAATAAACAGTAATTAACAGTGAATATAGAGAGCATATGTATTGGAAATATTAATGTCATTTTTTTATTTGTAAAGGTTTGGTCAAGTGTCACAGAGAGTCATCATTTCAATAGGCTGGGATAATGGGAGATTGAAAGCCGTCGGTATTATTAATTTTTTAATTGAATCTACCTTGGGAGCCAATTAAAATGACTTTTTTTTACATTGAGTGTACATTTTTACATTTCATTATATACCACTACGGTTTCTCCACATGTATAATGCTCGTTTGCGTATGCCGCGGACTAAGACTTGAAAAATCTAGTGACCGTTTGCATTAATTTTTATTTTTAAAATTTCATTTCTTATCTTGCATGTGAAATAAAATTAATGATTTTTCCTCATTATTAGAAAATGCTTATAAGTGTCATTCATTGGGTCACTGCGGATAGCTCAGCTGGTAGTGTTGAAACTGCGATAGCTCAGCTGGTAGAGTGCTGAAACTGCGATAGATCAGCTGGTAGAGTGTTGAAACTGCGATAGCTCAGCTGGTAGAGTGTTGAAACTGCGATAGCTCAGCTGGTAGTATGTTGAACCTGCGATAGCTCAGCTGGTAGTGTGTTGAAACTGCGATAGCAGTTGACTGTATATGTGAGAGGTCGGTGTTCGAACCCTGGCCGAGTCTAGTCAAGACTTGAAAAAGGCAGTGGCTCAGTACTCTTTTGTCAAACACTCAACATTTATTAAAATAAAACCATTGGGTCCTTGGAAAAAGACCTTAAAACAGATACCCCTTCATACATTGTCCTGAAAGCACTGCAAGGATCCAAATTCTTGTCACTTCACCTTGTAGCTGGTGACGTCGCGATATAAGCGAAACATTCTTGGTTGGGATGTTTAATTCCCAACAACAATTTAATCAATATATTCAATCTATAATCCGTTGGTAGTGCTCGCTCCGTAAGTGGGAGGTCGTGATTTCGAACCCTGGCCGGGTCTGACCCAAAACTTGAAAGTGGGTAGTGACTGTTCTTTCACCAAGCACTCGGCATTACGAAATGAAAGTCACGGTTCTTTCGGATGGAAACTAAAATAAACGAGGTCTCGTGTCACAGTAGGAGTGGCGCGATAAAGAATCCTGCTGTATAATGGCATAAGTGCCACGCACAGCCAAAATTTATGCACCTTTGCCTATAGCTGGCGTCGTCTTGATATAAGTGAAATATTCTTGACTGGGACGTAAAACAACATTACTTAACTCAATTTATAATCCACTTCAGAGACAATTTTGACTGATTATATGCGTTTTTCTGAAAAAAATTGGCTTTCCAGGGTTATGTGCATGTATATTTTAGTTTATTCACAAATAACAGGGAGAATGATTGAGAAAATAATAATGAGTTGTTGTTCCAAAGTTATATCTCTATGGTCAGCAGATTTTTTTCAAATATTAAAATTCAAAATTTTGACCAATTACCTTTTGTAAATTAAAAAATTATCACAATAAATATTGTACCAATTTTAAATAAGAAATGCCATGTGCAAAAAATTCTTTTTGAAAATTTTATCTAAATAAAGATAAAAATGTCCAAAATAAACATGAAAAATTAACATAAATATAGAAAAATGTTCAACACACAAAAATGACTGAAACTCCTTAAAATTAATTCCAGACTGACCTGAAATTTTAAAAAATCCCAGGTGACAATCGTTTTCAAAAAACGAACTTAAAGGTATTTTTTGCTGAATCTGCAGGTATAATCATAATGTAACAAGACGACCCAGCAGGAATTAATGTTAGGTCAAAGTGTTAAGTATTATAACGTGGTGTAATATTTATACAACGACAACTTACAATTGATATTACTGGAGATGAAAGACATTTTAATGCTAATCTTTGGAAGGGGAAGAATTTTCTATTACATCGCTTTAAAGTACGTCTTGTATCCGGTGTGAGGTGATTGGGCAATGCAAAGTAGATTTTGTATATTGTATGAAAGGTGACAAAGGATATAAAAGGTGACACATAGTGAAATGTTTGTTTCTGAGATCAAGAGAGAGATCAAGAGAGAGAGAGAGAGAGAGAGGAGAGGGAGAGATGCCCCAGTCGTTGACACAAGCATAGCAAATCTTGTGTCCCCAGATCTACAGTAGTTTAGTTGAATTGCCCTAAAACGCAATTCCTACAAAAATGTCCCCGTAAAATGTACTCATATTATAAGTGAAATCTTTATGAATCTCACATTGTTACTTTACACTGTTAGAATATCAAGAGAGAGAGAGAGAGAGAGAGAGAGAGAGAGAGAGAGCGAGAGAGAGAGAGAGAGAGAGAGAGAGTAAGGTTATGGAAGGACAATGTGACATGTCTTCACATCAAAAGCATTGTCCTCATATTACAGGATAATGACTAACGAATCTCCCTTTTATCTCAACATTGCCATCATTATTTATCTACTTCTCTTTGTCATCTACTTCTGATTATGTCGACGAGAGAGAGAGAGAGAGAGAGAGAGAGAGAGAGAGAGAGAGAGAGAGAGAGACTTAACAAACTAACGCATAGTATTACCAAGTTACCATGTGAAAGAGATGCTTTGCAAGAGATCAACCACAAGAGGTAAATTAATTGTGTGGATTTCATGACGTCGATAGAAAATGTGGATGGATGTCATGTCATATATAAAACGCCTGGGAAAACCTGAGCACCTTTCTGTTTGTAAGTCACTTGACCTAAAAAGTTAAGACCTCTTTCCACGGAATACCAAATGCCATGTGTTGCGTCAGCCGAGTCGTAAATTATTTTTGATTGAAATTTTGATTTCTGGTGACCTTGAGTTTTACCCCACAAACGCAACCACCAATTACACAACTTGAACCGAAACAAACACGTGAATTTTGACACGTGTCCTGGTGCATCCATGTCATCACAAAATTACCTAACCTTTGCCTGAATCAGAAAAGGTAACTGATATAGTTACAAATTTAGTTTAAAATGTTTTAAGAATGGAATATTTTATAAGGTCAGTGGGACATAGGGTACGATAACTCATTGACAAATTACAAAATGAAGTACTAGATAACGTCATCCGCTGGTCGTAGCACCTGTTCCTGATTTAAATATCAAACAAAAAACGTCATCATCAGTTCTGGAGTATTGCATCAGTATATTTTAAATCTCTTCCATAATTTGGTACACAACGGTAACTTAGATTTAAGAGTGCTCGTTTGTAGGAAGTCGGGTTTGGACCCCGGCATGGGTATGACCAAGACTTGAAAATGGGTATTAACTGGGTTTTTTACGCCGAAGAAACATTAAAAAACGATGCCCCGTGCTGCTACAGGTATGTCACACAAGCATGTCACGTTAAACAACCCTCGCTAACGGACTACAAAACTTCTGTCACGTTATCTGTAGATGTAAATAAAATATTCTTAACTTTGACGTAAATCCCCATTCAATCACTATCCAATCTCTCTTAACTGGGATACGGAATTGGCTTTCTGGAGGAAAGTGGTTTCTCCGGTAACTGGTTTCCGCACAGTACTGACCGCCTTTGCATAAGTGAAAGAATCTTGACTGGGGTGTAACACTCCAATAATCCACCCGGATATCTATCCACCATAAGTGTATATCGTAACTCATTTGTGAAGCCCATTAACTGATGTCATCATGTGCCTATCTAGTGTTCATCTTATCGATCGGAAGAACAATAAGTTAGAATATTAATATGGAAGAAAAAAGCTATGAATTCATTAGGCGACATATGACAAGAATTATAACAAAGAAGATGTCGACAGGTATTGAAATCTGACATGCAAAAAAAAAAAAAAAAGCGGATATGCAAAGAGGAATTACTTTGCTCGCCATAAAAAATTAAGTTGAAGTTGTCGATACGCTACATACGATGACTTTATGTGGTTACAAAGTGGCACCACTTCATACCAGGCCTGGAAATTTATTTTGTGTGTATTGGGCAATGCATTTTAAATTTTTGTTCAAAAAGTTACTTCATACAATTTGCTAATATCGAAAGAAGCTATTTAAGTTGATACTTTATGTCCATAACAATTCTTTTGAATTTCACATTTTCTATTTTCACTACCATTTGGTTAAACTAACGAAGCTTTGAACAAACGGGTCCTGATCAATAGCAGATTGAAAAAAATGAGATTAAATTAAGCCAACACAAAAATCTACTGAAGAAACGAAAAGTATAAATGTTTTGGAATGTCATTACTACTGAAGTTCACTGTCGCCATCTAAACACAAGTCTGCAGTAGGGTCTGCAATTCTTCTTTGATTTTGTACAAGAACATCAAAGCAAAACATTCCTTGTAATTTCACGTCAGAGAAAAAATCATGACGGTTATTGTTAAAGAAGTATGCTAAATGATCAATTGTCTAGTGACCTCATCCTTGACAAACATGGAATAAAATTGAAGGAAAAGAAAAGAAAACTTATAACACAGGAAAAAACATCGGAATTTTTAATCCGATTATCACATACGTCTAAAGATTTTTCTTTAGTCAATCTGTTCTGTGTTTGTTTGAAATTTGTCCTTGTCATACATGTTTTCCAAAAATATCCAAATATTTTACTATATTTGACACGGGAGTACATTTTTATTTACAATTAACCAATGTTTACTATTTCATGGAATAGAAAATATAAATAAAATCACAACAAATTGACACCTCTTCACAAAACAATTGAAGTGTTGGGATAGGTCTGCTAAAGGCATGTTGATATATGGACTAAAGGATTTTCCAATTGCGTGGGAAATGAATATAAGAGTTTCTGCAAATATTATAGGGGAGACCAAACCCTTATTTATTAATTGAGAAATCAATGTCAACAGATATATGTATATAGGTAAGAATTTATTTAAACATTTAATGGTAGGTAAACTACTTATATCTATTTCAAGGTCAAGGTGAAATTAATTGTCTTCTACTAGAGGGGTGGTTCTTAAGCTTATCAATTATTGAATCAAAGGCTTTTTTGAAATCAATACGTTTTAACTCATTTTTCGGGCTATTTTTATAATTACTTATTTCTTTTGAATATGAACTATAGATATATATTAAAATAAAGTTTCAACACTTTTTGTGACCTTCAATAACATACTTATCTAAAAATGATCCCCCATCTCCGAAAACAAATACCAAAAATATCTAAAAATCGCACATAAAATGAAATACAGTCCTGTCGAAAATTTAACACTAAGCTGATGAATTGGAACAAAATCGGCAGCACATCTCGTTTCCTTGTTGCCTATATTTCGTAAGCTTTTCCACGGCAGCTATGTGTCTCTCGACAGCTTTTTCGGTCTCTAGCTATCGGTTGGTCGGTGACTCGACAGCCGGTCTTCGACTGTTTTTGGGTGTTAAATTTTCGACATGTCTGTACTGTAGTTTACATTGTAACATAATTAACACTTTGAACTTGTTACTACAAATTAGCTCTTTACTTAGATTATTATCTAACATTACTGAATATTTTTACTTCATTAAGTCTTTATGTCACTAATTCGAATTCTAAAATTAGACACAAATCGCCTCGACAAGAGGTTTCTAATGATTATGATAATGCTTTAGATACTTAGTAACAAATATAAACATGTCATTAAGTTAATCGTTTCGCTAATTTATTTTGTGAAAAAATCTTGTTTATAGTAAAACAAGGAAGTGGGATGTAAATTTCATCAGCGATTTGATTGGCTTAAAACGAATTCATTTCGTGCTCAAGAATTATAATCATCTTCAGTATTTCTATGTTTTGTCGTTTCTTATCAGTCCAATATCTACTTATTTTGATTTAAGACTATTTAACACATAAGTACTAGGTTCTCATTTATCTTGTACACGTTTATATAAAAGATTATGAAGTTTATGAAGAAGTTGAAAGTTTTCCTTTTCTTTTGATTTTACTCAAAGTTTGATTTGAAATATTATCAAATCATTGAAAACACTTTTTAAATATTTTAACGACATACAAAGATAAGATAACGTTTGCATATATCTACATGTGTAAGGTTTCCTTATCAAATGTGTAGAGCAGAGTGGAGTGGAGTAATTGTGCTTAAGTACTATTGTTCTTCAAGTTCATGCACTTAAATTGAGACGGTCACATTTGGATTGGTGGAAGAAAAACGGGGAAACGGAGACTTCCATTTGTATCCTCCGCTAGAATATTGATTGAAAAATGTTAAAATTAACGGAAAGGGCGATTTTGAACATTTCTATAAAAATAAAGTTTAAATAATTATTATAGGATTCAATAGGTGGTATGCTACCGAAAAACCATCGACCCTTTGCAAGCAATTGTAAACTGGAAATGTTCTCTTCTCAGTGATTCACTATAGACGATAAGTGGTGCTGTGAATAAGCCTCGGCCACCGATGCCCAAACTATCTGCCAGGAAATATGGACATTTGTAACTAGTCAGTTGAGTTATTGTTTTCTGAATAAGATCTAGATGTTTGAAATTTTGCGTACATCGTTTAAGTACCATAATGGGAAAGCATAGTCATGCAGGGCGCATAACACATAAATGACAATTTCATGTCCTGTTTTTAAAAATAAAATATAGCGAAAACAAGTAGTTTGTAAATACACATAGTTATGAAAATATATAACCAAATGAATTGCGTTCTGTAGTCGCAAACAATAAAACACATACATGTACATGTAGTATATCATCATACCGAGAGCACTTTTAGCAACCTTTGGCTATAGAGAAATTGCAACTCTGGTCCCAGAAGCTTGGTTTTATAAAGTGCATGGGGGGCACTAACAACTGAACTACAGCAGTGTTCTAAAACGGCAGATATATGACATGCACGTTAATATGAAATATTTTATCTAACTAAATAAATAACAAAGCGTGCAGTAAGTGTACATGCACTACAATAAAGAAGCTCTCAGGTTCAGATTTAGGCTCTCGAGGTCAAAATTCGAAAGTCATAAATACTCCTTCATAATCTCCAGATTCATCATATCATCATGTATTCAGGTTTTTATAGCCTCTTATATACATTTTTATAACAACTACTCCATTTAATTCGAATATTTCGATAAGTTTACAACATATACTAAAATACATGACGCAAAGCACTAAACGTATTTGTTTGGGTTTGTAAATAGCACCGTTTGGACTCTCTCTCTCTCTCTTCTCTCTCTCTCTCTCTCTCGTCCTAATTTGATTTCTCTTTTTTATTTCTCCATACAAGATGTAGTTACAAGACCGATATCGTTAAAACATTCCCCCGGGAAAGCAGGGGATCGGTTACTGAGTGGTCTAAAGGTCTAAAGTGCGTGCCTACGGAATTACAGCACCTCTCAGAGTAGGATTTCACTCAGACGGATTCTAGTGCGAGAAAGTTTGTCATTTCGGTTGTCGCAGGTAGGCAGTTTCTCCAGGTACTCCAGTTTCCTCAAATAATCGCCTCTATAAAGATGAAATAAAAAAGTGAAAGGTATTATGCCATTCAACTTTTCGAGAAAGAAACAACTTCGTACAAGTCTTGCGTGATGCCATTTTTGACTTAATTTAATGTATAAGTTTAAATTTCAGAACTTTGTTGAATAGACGCATCAAAAATATAAGAGCGTGTGAAATTAACAGTGAACAGCAGCTGTATACTCGCGTATGGGAATTGTGGTTTTAATTGTTATTGTTTAGTATATAAATTAAAAACTATCCCATACAATGTGTTAGGAATTTATACGAAGTTTGTACCAGAATTAAATATAAACCCAATAATTGTACTTTGATTTGTTGACTGGCTATATGCATTTTATGCTGCATCAGCAATTTTTATCTATTTTAATTTGGACGGTCAACATACTTGTTAAATGTGGTTTACGATTTGCATCAAGTTAGACACAAGAGTCAATTAGTTCCTGCTGCGAACATTGCAGTTCACCTGTTGATTTCGTACAAGTCTTCAAGAAATTATTAATATACCAAAAACGCCATTGTTACAATGGTTGTTTCCATTTTTCTTTTACAGTTTTCATTGCGCCTTTGTTCATACATGTACTAACATTTTGTTGTATCTTCGTTTTCTTCTTCTTCTTCTTCATTGGTGACCACAACATTAACAACCGGGTTCAAGGCAAATGACTAGACATCCCTAGTCTTACAAATTGAACAGTATTGTTTAAAGATGATATTTCTTGCTTTTGGCAAACGACATTAACAACATTAACAACCGAGTTCAAGGCAAATGACTAGACATCCCTAGTCTTACAAATTGAACAGTATTGTTTAAAGATGATATTTCTTGCTTTTGGCAAACGACATTAACAACATTAACAACCGAGTTCAAGGCAAATGATTAGACATCCCTATAGTCTTACAAATTGAACAGTATTGTTTAAAGATGATATTTCTTGCTTTTGGCAAACGACTTGTTGTACAGCCACAAATGTTTGGAGCCAGTTAGGTGACATGTGTAAAGAAAGCTTCTTTCTTCTTCTTCTTCTTCTTCTTATTATTATTATCATTTTTATCACGAACAAAATATATCGTGGAATCGTAGGAATTTGACAAAAACATAGTTTAATAACATGAATGAAATGAAGGCTAAGTACTTCTAAAAATAAATATTTTAGGAATTAGGTCAAAAGTAGGTATACACATTCTGGACATTATTGGAAATAAAACATTAAAGTTCATAATGTCATAAGTAAAATATTAATGATAATTCTGTCTTTATAAGTAATATATTTAGGTATAGAAATTGTGTCATGGTCTTAAAATATATCCTCCTTAAGTATGGAGGGGGGTTTAAACGAATTTCTATAATCTGTAAGTTATATTATTAATTTAATATAGATCAAAAAGGGGTTTATGTAGAAATTAAGTGGGGTTTTATTGCTAAAGGCAAGGAATTTTGTTTTACTTATTAATATACTGAGACAATACGTGTAAATAGACCTTAGGCTCAGGACACGTGTAATATTTTTTAAATAAATGTTCTACTTCTTTCATGGAACATAAGTGCAGGTAGTTTGAACAATACAAAAGTACTTTAACCACGTCTTTGGCTACTAGTTTTGCCATCCTGCTCCATGCCCTTCAAGGGCCACGGAGACCAAGTGGGTCAGGCGTTGGCTTTCAAACCCATTGTGCTTCATCTCGTTGGGTTTGACCGTCTTTCTGGTACCAGTGTAATGGACTGAGTGGTCTGTGACGTTCATCGGCGATATTACGTGCAAGTGTTCTGGCACTCTGAAGGTAGCTACAAGTGAACAGACCAAAAACACTTGCACAAACGCACATACCCACGAACTTGTGTAAGAAATTGTCTCGTCATAAATGACTGAAAGATTGCTGATGTGACGTAAAACAATATTTAACCAAGCAACCAATTAACACTCCAGTTTTGTAATCGATGGTCTTAAAATTGCGACACATTACATACCTCTGTAACAACTCGAAAATGAAGTTCAACGCTTATTGAAGCCCGGATTTCATTAGGCGTCGGACTTCATTACCTAGGAGTTGTTACATAGCTCCTATCAAATCAATTTCCGCACCTTCGCCTATAGCTGGCGACGTCTCGACATAAGTGAAATATTCTTGACTGGGACGTTAAACACCAATACTCAACTCAACTCTCAACTCCTATCAAATCAAAGCATAAAGAGATCTTGAGGATATCTATGAAGTACCCTATAATAATCTGTCTTGTGGGGCATCATTGGCGGAGAGATTTAAAACGCTGGATTACATATCACGAATCCTCTCGCTACCCAAGTTGGAATCCCACTTGGACAAATCCTATTACTAGTATAAGAAAGTCTGTCAGTTCTGGTGGAGTTGTCGATGGTGTGTGGTTCAATAATTTCTCCCGGTACTCTGGTTTGCTCCATCATCTAATAACCGAGTGAAAAGTATAAACTGGGCGTAAAATATCTCTTTTTTGTGTGTGTGCTCCACTTAAACCTGCACAAACGTAGTTGAACAACACCACCCCCCCCCCCCCCTGTGACCACTAGTTTTGTGGCGATACCCCAATCCGTCTCGTTCGTTTGTTGTTGCAACTCCGTATGAAGTGAAACACCTAAAAACGCTTCTTTTAGCTAAAAAATCATATTCTACGTACCAAAACCATGAGTGCCAAACAAAAACAATGTTTGTTTTATTGATGACGACTCATGCCAGATTGTTTTATTAATTAGGTCAATCCAATGACATACTTTTCATGCTTGAGTGGTTTTAAGTCAGTGGAAGGGTCCATTTGGTCCTTTTTGTTTAACGGGACATAGCATCCCATTACAATTTCAATAAACTCTTGTTGAACAACTCGGTGACGTTCACTGTAGAACTTAAAGACACGTTGATCTACCAATAGGTTTGTTTCAGTCGACAACCAGTGTTTTTTTAAAGGAAAACTTGTTTGGTTTTATTTTATTTTAATCACCGTGACATATTTTGATTCCACAATCGACAAATCACCACTGTAGCTTACAACACCATCTGGTGATTGCTTGAATGAGATTTTACGTCCTAGGCAAGAATATTTCACCTATATCGAGACGCCATCAGCTATAGGTGAAGTCACAGAAATGTTTACCTTTGCATTGCAATGTTAGGTAAGACACCTACCGTAAAACGGGACACATGCCTCTTTCTAAGGACCCTGTGACTTCCATTTATAAATGTCAAGTGCTTGGCGAAATAACATATCGCTACCAATGTTCAAGTCTTGATTAGACCCGGTCGGGATTCGAACTCCGATCCCCACATACTATATCTGAGAACATGTGCTATACATTATCAATGAACATGACAGGTCTTTTTATTGTTCAGGTCTTGGTGACGTCTCAATATAAGTAAAACTTTAGGTAACGTCTCAATATAAGCAAAACTTCAAGTAACGTCTCAATATAAGTAAAACCTCAGGTAACGTCTCGATATAAGTTGCACTAATGGTTAAGTCTCGATATAAGTAAAACTTCAGGTAACGTCTCGATATAAGTGAAATAATCTTGTCTGAGAACTAAAACCTTTACAATAAAAAACAACTTTTAAGGTTAGGTGTACGGCTAAAAACACACTGAAAAATAGTATAGCATTTTTTCATCGGTTGTGTCAATATTATTTTGATCTGTTAATTATTTATTACAACATCTTATTTTTAAGACCTATCGACATATTTTTAAAAGGTTTCTTTAATGTTTCTTGATAAATCCGCTTAGAGATACCATTCCCTTTAGGATTATAAATATATTTTTATTCAAATTCAAATATAAAAAATACAGTTCAAATTGTATGCTGTTATTCGAGATAATATTCCTTTTATAATTTAAATATATAAAAAATGTAGTTCAAATGTTATGCAGGTCTAATTTTTGTCATATTTTTAAAAAGACCAGTGATAAGATCTGTAAGATAAATTAACCGAAATAATTGCAATAACCTGAACACACCCGAGAAGACAGGTAAAATCCAACATGTTTGAAGTGAACATTTGACCCTTACTGCAAAAACTAATAAAGGGTATTCTTTAATGTTATTTTGGGATGATGAACGTATCAATATTGTCTTTATATATCAACAGCAAATAGCAGTCACATAAAATAAGGACGTCATTTATCTTATGCGGGGGGAAGTGTGATGGTTTCAACTTTGAAATTAACGGTAAATTAACCATGTTATATTGGCCCATTAGATAATATTGTATGTTTTAAAACAAAAGACAGAATAACCTTGAACAACAACATACCATGTACACGTATATGATAAGTGATCTGTACAAATCGAAGTATTTTATCGATCTTCCAAATAATCTGATAAATCTTATCGATCAAGGTGTATTTAGATTCGTCCTATTAATTACATATTTATTTGTAAATAAACGTCAATAATTAAAGGTATAATATAACAATACGATGGTATTATATGCCCTTACTTCTGTACAGTGCCCTAATATACTGCCTTTAAAACGTCAATCACAACCATTGTGAAACTACAACAAAGTTGGCTAAACTCTTTTATAAAATGGTGTTTGTAGGCCATTCGCGCCACGGTTAGTAAGGCAAAAACGTCTATTTTCTGCGATACCCATCTCATTTTAAGCGTTTTCCTTTACATCACCAATGCACCGGAGACAACGACAGCTGGTCTGATCACCATTATAGAACTGAACCGCTTAAAATTTAACAATGCATGTAATGCACATCAATAGCAAAATTTTAATAGAATATCTTATTTGTCTACAATTATTTTCGAACGCCTTTATTTTTTCTGGTGAAACACAGAGCAACGCCGTGTGGTCAAAGCAAAAATCTTTGATCTAATCAAAGTAGTGCTCAACTCCTTACGAAACTTCATGAGGCGTTGGTAATTTCGACGCCTAATGGAGTCTAAATATTGAGGCTCCAGACGAGAATTCAAATACAGTCGTTCAATTTTGAGAATGGTGAATAATTTTATTTTATAATATCAACAACAAAAAAACTTCTTCTCTGAAGCCTTAATCTTTGGATTTCATTAGAAGTTGTTACAACTCTAACCCAGTTGTAGTAACCATCAATCAAGGGTTCCGGACTTACCTCCAAAGACCCTTTTAAATCCTTCTTTAATTGTGTACCTTGGTCGCAGAGTAGTTGGATTGCGAACCACAGCGCAGTTCTTTGGTTCGAATCCCGATCGGAGGACAGACGCTAGTGCGAGAAAGTTTGTGTGTTCGTTTACCGGGTACTGCTGTTTCCTCCACAATCTCAGAACTGACCGTCTCTTCGGCTTAATTGAACGAATCTTGACTGGAACACTATTCCTATCTGCAATGTTGATGGTGACGCCGCTGCTCGAGCACCTTCTGTCCTTTGACTTGATTTCCTCCAAAACTAGATTTCAACGAAATTCAGTATGCGCGTAGATGTATGTACCCTTATGACGTACAGAAACCCCTGTCCTCGATTGTCCAGGGTAGCTGGGTCCAACCGGGTGGGGGGTTCAGGGATTGAGATTTACAGGGGCCCAGTAGTCCATGACCCCCAGGTTTTGTCTGGGCCCCCAAAGTTTTTTTGGTACATACTAGTACATGTATTGCTATTGCAACTTCAAGAGTCTCTTGAGAAGTGAGCTGGGTCCCTAACTCAATCTCAAAATTCATTGTTAAGCTTCATTCCTGGGATTTATTGATGCTGTCTATCGCATTATACATGTATAATGATGTGATGCGTCTCTTATTCTGAATGTTTTATGAAATGTGTTGATGCTCTTGGTAACTCCAGATATTGCCAAGGACACGTAAACGTAACAACTTCTAATGAAGTCCAGATTGAAGATTGGAGCGTCAGTCAAGAAGTCTTTTTTTTGTATTACAAATTAAACATTATTCTCAAAATTAAACGACTTCATTTGACTCTGGAGCCTCAATCTTTTGACTTCATTAGGCGTCGAAATTGTCAACGTCTAATGAAGCCTGGACAATTTTAAAAGTACTTGTGCATGGATTCACCTAAGCTTTTTCAGTTATAAAAAAGAAAACGTGTAATCTTTTTATGAAGTTTGGACTTCATTAGGCGTTACACATGATAGGGAGTTGCTATATATACATGTTCATGTTCACTGGCTGCAACTTTATTTTCCAACTACAGACCTACTTTGTATAGTGGTGTGTACTTTAACATAGTCTGAAATAAAGTGTGCATGTGACTGGGAAAGGTGTCTTTTGTTGCATTGTCCTATGATCATGAATCAGTAGTTATATGAAGATTGCATAACTTAAAAATCACAAGTACTTTTTAAATTGTAAGTATTTGTAGGTACTAAAATGCAACTACTAGGAGAGAGAGAGATCTTCTACGGCCCAGTGAGATCTTCTACGAGATTCTCTCATCGAGGCGAGAGAGAGAGAGAGAGAGAGAGAGAGAGAGAGAGAGAGAGAGATTTACACAAAATACCATTGCAATGTAAAGTGATATTTGAAACATTGGTTAAATATTTGAAATTCATATTTCAAATTATGCACACGCCCAAAAATCGATATTAAAATAATTTTATCGAATAATTGTTTCATTCAGCAGGTTATCAATTCAAGTTAACATTGCACGTAATAACGCCCAGAATAAAGGACTTATTCTTCTACTGGACAAAATGATTCATTTTAATTTTTTCATTATTTTTACCAGGCCCCGGTTTCACAACCATTCCTTAACCAAGTTTTTCATTAGCTTAAATTTGACAAAATTGATATCTTAATAATTTTATTGATTTTTAAAATATTCAGGAATTTATGATATCCTTTTGAAAATCACATCAATTACATAACATTTATATACCATTTATATCAAACGTTTATTCTTGGTTCCAAAAATGACATTATTTGCTAAATTTTAGTTAAGGAAAAAAACTTAGTTTAAATGATTGCGTTGGGGATAATTGACGCCTATCATTAGGAACAGAAAAAACACTTGCATCACTACGATAGTTCAGGTGGTAGTCTGGGTTGTAATCCTTGTCAGGTCTGACCAACCCTGATGATAGGTAGCGAGTCTGGTGGCTGATCTTTCACCAAGCACCCGGCATTTAGAAATGAAAGTTGCTTGGTCTTTCGGAAGAGACGGCAAAATACGATGCCCCTTGTAGCCGAGTTTATCGTGTCACATGCTTAAGAACCCTCTTTGCACATTGCCCTGAGCGCGATGCACTCGTCAAAATGTCACTTTATCTGTATCTGGTGACGCCTCGATATAAGTGAAATGTTCTTGACTGGGACATCAAACCCCATTTAAATCAATAAAGGAATTAATTCAAGGAAATGTTTGGTGCATTTTACACGCCACAGATTGATCGTTAAAACGTTGGAATAAAAAGTAATTTTCTCCTGAAAAGAACTTTTAGAAACTTAAAAAAAATCATCAGAAATATCATGAACTATTTTTAACAACAGCTTTTCAAAAATAGTCCACGGCACCCATAATTAAAACGGTCATCGACACATAATCAATTTAGTCCTTTCTGGATCTAGAAGTACTCAAAAAAGAATTTTGACCCATACCGTTATAATAAAGCTGTTCCTAGACAAGTGTGATGTTATGTCAGGCTCTGTTTTCAATGGAAATTAACATGTGTTTGTTACTTGTTGTTAAATCCCTCCTATTATCGATCACCCCTACCTTACGTTGACACAACAATTACAGGTATTGTTCTCCTCATTAAATATTTAAGATATAAGTTTGTTAAACAATAAAATAACCGGATGTGTTAAGTCAATTTTCCATAAATACATAAATAATGTCACACTTACAAAAACCAATGTTTTTATAATACTTGAAGGCGATGTGTTAATATTACCGGTCAATACGCTCGCTTTGACGCCGTCGCTGTTGGAACTACACTGTTATCGCTTGCTTTCACTAACATTTACTTTCCATGTTTTTTCAAAACATTTCCACTGTTTGAACTGAAAGAAGCTGTTTTCCTTATTTGTATTTCATACTTAAGTGTCTGTGTTTTTTGCACGTCGAGTTGTTTGAAAAAGACGTTATGTAAATAATGATAAATTTTTTAAGACAAAAAAGTGGTAGATTTCTATTGAGTCAATTTTCTTCTTTTTAAGAGAAGAAAACTGTTGATTTAGTTGAAAACTAATTGAGTCAAGTGTATATTTTAATTAGATTGGTACCGTGTTTATACATACTATGTACAGTACAGGCCTGTCGAAAGCTTAAGGCCGAGATAACTAATGAGTGCCGAATCGAAGTCAATCCCGACCCCTCGTTAGAAATCTTTATCTCGGAAGCTGCCATAGGTTTTCAGTCTCTGGGTATCCATATCTAAGCCACTCAACATGTCTGTACTGAATGTGCGTTTCAATATGCCACATTCGTTTCTATTTTAATGTAATTGGGGAAATTTTTGCGTTCGCGTAAAATTCGCGAGAGTGACAAAACGGGGAAACGCAATGATTATAAGTTCAATTTTTATGTAATTTACTATTTTTTGGTCCGACTGTCATCCGACTACGTCAAAATAGAAATACATGAAAAGCTCGAAATGTCTCTACTCGCGAAAATTATATGACGCGAATTTACAGTATATTAGTCAACTGACATCTCAGTAAAACATCTGATAAGTTTTTCTTTCAAAAAAAGGAATGGATGTGAAGAAGTAGTATCTTTCATTTCCAAGAAATTCCGTGTTATGCAGTAGTTTAGAAATGACATTGTAAATTTTTTTCCCACAAAATTAATAATTATGATTTTCAATCAAATAGATTTTCAAATCATTATATATTTCATTTTTAAAAGAGTAGCTTTCCCTTTCTCTTACACCCGAGTTATACCATCATTTGTCCATGTAGTTACGTCGTCGTCTCATATTCCCGTTCTTCAGTCTTTCGACGCTGCCGCATCATACGCAACATTGGTGCAATTATTAGTCTGCGTGAAGATTTGCCGTTCCAAACCATTCTTTGCAAGTATTCTTGGAAAAGAGAAACGCGTGGTGGGGATTTTTAGGGATGCAGAGCAATTGAGGAGCTTCACAACTTGGTCATACTGTTCTCAACTAGACGTGTAAGTTGCCCTATCTTGTTTTAATTAAGGTTTACAAGAAGTGATACCGTTTATTATACGGTATGACCCGGGCAGACATATCTTGATGGCTGACAGGTACTTGTCAATTTCATTAATTCGATACAAACCAATTATCGTGTTGTTACAGGGATATGCGAGTATATTATTTACAACAAGGAAGACAAATTCATTTTTCAAAATTCGATATTTGAACGACACCCTAGTATTCAGACGTTCGTTCTCGCATGAGGGTGTTAAATGTTGCATACATTAATCAAATATTCCTCAATTATTTTCAGGTGAAAATTATATCTATTTGTGAAATTTTATCAAACTGATCAAGGAAATTAAAATATTTTCCTTAATAAGATAAAACGCCTACCCAATAATATAACACGAGCTCGGACCTGTTAGAAGTCAATGGAACTCTTCAGTCAAGGGCTTATCAGAAAAAAAGTTGGTTGTTTTAATTCTGCAGGGCAGGGGCCTGGCATGGGGTAAACGGCATGAGAGCAATCGTTCCGCGGACGTCTCGTACATAAACCGTTTTTGTGTTTTGGGTTCTCAATGTCATTTTGGTTTTTGGATGGTTTTTTGGATACAAAAACCTCGGACTTATCAAGGGTTCGGACAGTAGTGAGTGTGAGTTTCGTAAAGCGATTCACACATAACATGCATTAAACCTCGAACAGCTTATTTATGCCCACCGCAAACGAAAATTAGAGAGAGATGAGTAATAGTGTTTGACGTCCCAGTCAAGAATATTTCACTTATATCGAGACGTCGCCAGCTATAGGCGAAGGTGCAGGAATTTTGACTGTGCGTTGCGCTGATGGCATTATACAGCAGGATTCTTTAGCTTTTCAAGCCCACCGTGACACGGGGCCTCGATTATTTTAAGTTCCCATCCGAAAGAACCGTGACTTTCATTTCGTATTGCCGAGTGCTTGGCGAAAGAACAATCACTACCCACTTTCAAGTCTTGGGTCAGACGCGGTCGGGGTTCGAACCCACGACCTCCCATTTACGGAGCGAGCACTCTACCAACTGAGCTCGCAGTGGTCAAACGAAATTTAGGGTATGTAGGAATGGACTGTTCGTCCGTGTGGCCACCTATCGCATTATCGCGTCCGCTCTATATTTTCTAAGATTATGAACGAATTTTGATCAAACTTGGAATATGTGTAAACCAACATAAGACGATGCATCGCATACCAAATTTAGGTATACAGGTCAAGGTTCAAGGTCACAAGGTTGAATCTTAGACGTAACTCAGCAAGCCGGTTTGGGACGGAGTATTTGTCTCTGGAGAGACAGCTCTAGTTTTGATTAAAAGTCACGTGTACCAAGACCTTATGTTGGAGTTTGAAGGAGGGGTTGAGGTTAACACGTGTCTTAAACGTTATTTCACGTGTTCAATTATATTTTATTTATTTTATTTTTTAATTTCTTATGTCATAAACATCACGTGTTTTAGTTCGTGTATGTAAAATTGACAAATTTAAAGGATTTGTATATTCTTTAGATCAATAGAACCTAATTAATTTAAAGACAAAATATTTTAATGTTTTCTGATAAGGCGATAAGAACTCCGAATAAAATTTTATCAATCAAACCGCAACTATGTTCTTTTTGAATTTAACATGGTCTTATTTCAGAATTAATGATAATTATCAGTGGATGTTTTTGTATTGTTTGTCAAATTTGACATTTATATCGGATAAATCTACCGATTCTTAATTATCACAAATCAAAATCACAACCTGTAAATTCCTAGGCACAGATTATTGACCTACATGCATATTTTTATTTGAATACACTTAAAACAATTGCAAAAGAAGAAAGAAAATATTTAGAGCGTGCGCTTTTTGCGTCTATGTTTGGTGATCAAACGTTACCCAAATGCTTTCAAAATGGTGAAGCGATGCCACACGTGTGTGTGTGTGTGTGTGTGTGTGTGTGTGTGTGTGTGTGTTACGCGATATCACATGAGAGAGAGAGACGCGATATCACACGAGAGAGCCTGGGGGAGAGAGAGAGAGAGAGGGGCGTGTGTGTGTTTAACATCCCAGTCAAAAAAAGCATTTCACTTATATCCAGAGGCAGTCAGATCAGGGATGATGGAGGAAATCGGAGTGCCCGTAAAAATTATCGGCTTTCGACAAGTGAATTGACAAACTTTCTCGCACTTAGATCTGTCCAGAGTGGGATTCGAACTAGGCCGCGAGTGACGCTGTGATCCGTTAAAACACGCTTTAGACCATTTCGCCATCGAGGACCCAGACAGCTGAGCCACTGATGTTTAACGTCGCTTCAACAATTTTTCAGTTATTCACGACGAGATCGAGGTTTTTTATCTGTAAGGATTAATTTAAGAACATGTGAGTGTATGTTCGAGATGTACGAGTGTGTTTAATGGTCTTGTCTTGTATAAGCGCGCACTAACAGCAACTTTAAGGTGCTAGCTCACCTCTCCCCCAGTCAAATTATACTGACGACCAGTGAACTCGTCGATAATATGCCCTCTGATACTAACACCAATAGCCAGACGAGGCGTGAAATAGTTTCTCAAATTTTTCATCAATTTCTGTTGGATGTGTGACCTGCCCAAGGTTCGAACTCACGCTCTTGTGATGCATGCTCTACAACTGATACACCTAGGAGAGAGAGAGAGAGAGAGAGAGAGAGAGAGAGAGAGAGAGAGGCAGGGATCGATTTGATGAACAAGTGTCATGTGCAGATTTTAAAAAAAGAACTTTTTGAAACACGTAGTTATTGAATTTTAAATAAATTCGCCGGTCGATTTTTTCTTATCAGTACTGAGGCAAAATTATAATACAAAACTTTCAACTATTTCCTTATTAACTTATTGAATCGATGAGAGAGAGAGAGAGAGAGAGAGAGAAGAGAGAGAGAGAGAGAGAGAGAGAGCTTTTTTATACAGTTTAGGTGAAATAATTAACAGCATGTGAATTTATATTACATTCAATACACAACATAGTTTATTTTTAACCTAATGAATCGATGAGAGGATAGAGAGAAAGAAAGAGAGAGAGAGAAGAAAGAGGGGGTTAATACAATAAATGTAAATTAATAATTAATAATTAACAGCACGTGAATTCATATAACATTAAATACACAATATAGTTTAAAATCATATATACATACATACTTATTATTATACTAAGTAATATTTATTTAGCGTGTGTGATTATGTACGTGGATGCTTTCCCACCAAAAATCTACCAAGATAACTGAATTCCACGGCGGACAGAAATGGTTCACACACAGTATATATAATATCATTACACACATGAAAGCCTCTCTGGTCGCTTTTTGTTGACAATATCATTAGCCTCAAATACACCACTTTACGATATTATTGAACAGCACGTGTACATGTTAGAACATGTTAAATTCCCCGCTTACAAAACTCCGCCAATGGCTTGACAGACCGCGGGAAATATTTGCATGCAGAAATTGATGACGGAACCCAGACAGCCAATCAACTGTAACTTAGTAAGTCTAATTTGCATAAACACCCACGGTATATTAATGACTTTTCCTGCCTGAACGTGTATTGCCTTTATTTATTATCTATATACATAATTTACCTATGTTTATTCATATTCCGTGACCCCAATCTATATACCGTTATTTGCCGTTACTCGGCGATTGATTGTATTCGGGTTCAATAGCTTTATACTAATCCTAGTCACACAAAAGCTTACATAGTTTCTATTGTATTAACCCGCATTGCGTGAATCAATACACAGCTACTATACATATTTGTATGCATAAAGAGGGGTTACTATGATCCGACAGTTGCGTTATTCTAATGTCAATGTCTTGTATGTTCTCAGAGATCGCAATGTCTTCGATGTTTATATCGTCTTAATTGAGATGTTTGCATTTCGTCCCTTATTTAATATTTGTTTAGGAGATATTTATTAACATATTTTGAAAACATCCCCATAAAAAGAAGGGCTATAGATTTTCTGAAATGCATATTTTAATAAATATACGACCTAAGTTCGTTGCCATTGAAAACATCTTCATATTCATTTTACATCATATAAATACACAAAATTAAAAAAAATATGAGAAAAAAAATTAAATGCATATTTAATAAATACATGTACATACGACCCGACAAGTTCGAAGTTCGTTGCCATTGAAAACATCTTCATATTCTTTATGATAAAAAATCTGAAATACATGTATAAGTTTTTCTTTAAAAAAGATTACTCGAGTAAAATGATGAATTTGGTCGTTTTCATTACGTCCTTTAATTTAATATCAATTTTGTTTAGTTTAAACAGTATTTATGTGATAAATTTAAATACAATAGATATAACATTATAAATAATTAATTAATAGGATTCTGGAACTAGAGAATATCTCTAATATTAACCAGTCTCCTTAAACAACTTAAACGTCTAATAAAGGTGTATAATTAATTACATAATAATAGTAGTAGTAAAAATATGGTAATAATAATAATAATAGTAATAATAATAATAATAATATATAATAATAATAATAATAATAATAGGAAATTGTGGTAGAATAATAATAATTATAATAATAATGATAATATTAAAATTGTGAATAATAATTCAATTATAATAATAATTGTGAATAATAATAATAATAATAATAATAAATATCGGTGGAATGATTATGATTATAATATTACTAATAGTATAAGAAAATTAAATTGTTATAAATAATAATAATAATAATAATAATAATAATAATACAAAGTGTGTACATTGTTTTACGGTATATTGAAAACGTCCTAATATTCCGTTTACAACTTATAAATTTCTGATAATGCAGTATGAAAATGAATACTTATATACACAGACAAATTGACAAATCTTGTACGGTATAAAGAGACGCTGCATTACCGTATTTTGAAGACATCTAAACACGAGCAAAGTTTACACTAATAAAAAGGGGTTTTATAACCCCCCTCCCAATAAAACTAGGGGACTCGGTGGCCGAGTGGTCCAAGACGCGCACTTACGCCGGATCAACAGCGTCTCACTGTCTTGGTTCGAACCCCGCTCGGGTCTGATCCTAATAAGTGAAAGTTTGTCAGTTCACTCGCCGAAGATCAATAATTTTCTCCCGTCGCTGCGTTTTTCTACAGATCACTTCGATTTAGGTGAATAAATCTTGACTGGGACGTAAAACCCCATTACTTCACTCCACTCAACTCCTAATAAAACATGCTAAAATGCACAATTTTATATGTAGAAGATTAAAATGACATTTCTCCTTTATCTTGACAGTTGGGAATGCATGTAATGCGTCTTATTTCGGATATGTAAACATTCTTCACCTTTTACACGTAATTACACTTTTGATAAAATTATGCCAACTTGCGTACAAAATAATCGTTCAGAAGTACGGGAACGTGTCCAAGTAGATTGAAAGCATTTTTTACCTAAGAAACATTTAAGTTAAAAAAAAAAAAACTAAAAGAGATTTTTAATCAATTCCAATTCAAATAAATTTTATTCTTTGCACTTCAAATATAGAAAAGTTTTTCATCCGTTCTGTCATTTTTCTTGAATGGTTGAAAAATTATTGTCGTAAGAGAAGCACTCTATGATCAGGTGTACTGGAGTGCGATACAGGCAATGAAAAGTGTCAAAGAGAATTTAAGTGCCAAAAAGTGCAAAAGAGAACAACCTTACTGAAACATTTTTAGCCAGTACCAAAAGGGTTGGTTCTCTTATCCCTAGCATGTGGTGATTTTGAATGCAGTATTTTAATAAAAATTTAAAATCAGCACATGATAGCACTATTACGGACGGGAACGCCTGAAATGGTAAAAACTCTAAATTTTCTTTGCTACTTGATTTGCAAAATGTTGGTGTTTTAAAACTTTGTCTGGGCCCAGGTACTTCTTTTAGTGAAAATCAAACCGAAACCGAAAAAGAAAGTTTAAAAAAGGGAGAGGAGGATGAGTATGTCCCCACATCCCGTTGAAAAATGAATAACAACGTTTTGGCAGAGAAGGAGAGTTGTCATATTGTTGTTGTTTTTTTTAAATCAATTCGTTCATTTTTAATGAAAAATTCCAAAAAATTAATACGACATTTGACAGTAAGTTTTTGATTTGAATGATTTCTTAGATCTCTGAAACGGTACGCACCGTCAATGAATACTTGCCAGTGCCTACGGTGCGCAGGTCAAATTTCAAATCAGTGACCGAGTTGATTGTACTGGGCAGAAAAACTAAAGCATATCAAATGGACACGAATGTCCCTTTTTGTCGTCCATCCATCAAAGTGAAATTTTCGAGCTTTACGAACAAAAAAGTAATGTAGCAATATGACAATGTGTGAAACCAGATGCATTTAGTTTTTATTTGTCTCTGGTGAAACCAGATATTAGGAAACTGCATCAACTGTTCATGTAAAATGATCAAGAATACGCATCTTACGCGAGCACATACCCAGACTATATGGGTAAAACTTACGGTACTTTTCGCGAGCATTTGGTCAGTAATAAAACTATATGCAGATAAAATGTACGGCACCTTTCGCGAAAACTTGGCCAGTAATTTAATTTAGCCTATATATACGGTTAAAAATTACGGTACCTTTTGCGAACACTTGGTCAGTAATGAAACTTGGACTATATACGGGTAAAACTTACGGCACCTTTCGCGAACACTAGGTCAGTAATGAAACTTGGACTATATATACGGTTAAAACTTGAGGTACATTTCGCGAACACTTGGTCAATAATTAAACTTGGACTATATGCGGATAAAATGTACGGCACATTTCACGAACACTTGGCCAGTAATGAAAGTCGGACTATATGCGGATAAAATGTACGGCACCTTTCACGAACACTAGGTCAGTAATGAAACTTGGACTATATACGGGTAAAACTTATGGTACTTTTCGCGAACACTATACCAATACGCAAATTGGACTACATACGGGTAAAATTTACGGTACTTTTCGCGAACACTTGGTCAGTAATGAAACTTGGACTATATACGGCTAAAACTTACGGTACTTTTCGCGAACACTTGATCAGTGATGAAATTGGACTATATACGGGTAAAACTTACGGTACTTTCCGCGAACACTTGCGGTACTTGATCAGTAATGAACTTGGACTATATACGGGTATAAATTTACGAATAATTCACATATAACAAGTATATGAGACGTGCTTATCATTTATGCTTATACAATTGCTAATCTATCCCTATTTGATTGGGAAATAAATTAATCAAGGACCCAATAAATAAAAGTGAGATAGACTTTTTAATAGGTTTATCAAGCGGCTATTAACGGTCGGGGACAGTCCGGGGTGATCATACCCTCGTAATCACCGACGTTTTTATCAACTTAGTAAATAAATGTAGATTTAAACTGTGAATATCTCTAATGTTTTCATCATAAATATACAAAATATCATGAGATAGGAAAACATAATCTTTAGAATATAAACAAAATTAAACTTATATATAAAATTTAAATGAAATTTATCTCCGTTTTAGAAAGCGATAATATTCACTTTTATCAGTTTGCGGTAGATTTTTTTCCCGTACTACGGGTTCGAGTTACCGTTACTCGCATGAAGTGGTTTTATTTACGTACATAGGTATTCATAATTTACCTATAGGTATCTGTGTCAATGGTTCTATTTTTAGAAACACCTGAACTCCCCTTTTTATTTGACGTATATATTTAATATATTCACTTTTATAAAGAATTTTTGATAAGTTTAAACCTGACCGTAGATATGTGAAATTCCACTCCAGTAAAAGGGCGTCTGAATCATGTATTGTTTGTATATAATGAAACTTTTACTTATATTCACCCGATAACGATCACACACCCTGTTTGCACAAGTAATTCAGACCGAGTTCACTACAGTACATATTAAAGGAAATAAAACTATTAAATGCAGTATATATATAAAGTACAGATCTGTCAAAAGTTTACTAAACACTGAGCTAACGAAAGGGAGCCAAACCTCGACTGTCGAGCGACCGAAATATGTTAGAAAGGAACCGAAAAGCTAAAGATAGCAGCTTCTGACAAGCTGTCGAAATACTAGTAGTTAACGAGGGTTCGGGATGAGCTGCCGATTCGGTCCCAGTTCGTTAGCAAAGTGTTAAAATTTCGACAGACCCGTGCTTTATAAGTAAAGACAGACTGTATATTTGTTTTATGCCGAAATGATACCCAATTAATGTTTGAAATATTTCAATATCGACCCGAACAACAATCTACCACTGTTAAATGTTAATTTCATTTCCTGATACTTGTGGTTACTGGCTACGCAAATGTATACAAGGTGTTACCCGGTATTATAAATTGTTTTATGACGGAAAATATGACTAAAGTTTATTTTTGAAGTTTTTAATTAAAACTTTCATTAAATTTTATGTATGATAACAGTAGTTCCTTTTGATTACCATGGATTCAGTCTGGACATGCCACTTGAAATTGTTTTGCGAAGAACTAAAATATTGTTGCTTTTTCCTATAGAATGAGGCTATTGTCTAAACATGCAAATTGTTTTAGGAAAACACAGTTTAAAATATTTTGCATTTGCTTGTAGAATACCACAATTGTACATGTACGTATACATTTTAACATGGTCTTTCTTAAAATTAATACATTCATGATTGTGTCACAAAACACACAAACATATATTGTATACTGCATTCTTTGTCCGGACAGAAACTTCGATCCCAACCCTGAAACAAGTTTTATGTACGTGTACATGTATATAGGTTTACCGTTGGCTCTCTTCAGAGGATAAATTCAAACTCTAACTTGCCAATCGTTCACTGTTTACCGTTATGACTTACTTGTTATACCGGTGTTTCGAAACCCATTGTATGTAAAGATCCAGTATTATTTTGTTCTTTTAAGAGCCTAGTTTCAACCATGTTTCAAAACATTAATAAGAACACCATCACTTAACATGCAAAATGCTACCAGTTTTCACAATATAACAAGTGTATCAAAACACACTAAGAACGTTTCAGAAAAATCATTGATGAACAAGAACCATAACTTAAATTAAAAAAGAAAGAGCCCCGTCATCTCCTGCTGGACAAAAGGTGTCTATATGGTTGGCAAATAACACCAACAAGCTGGTCCTACAGCAAGCATTCAGATGTTCCAGCTTTCAATTTAACCTGTATATTAAACCACAGGCAAGCCAGAATCGTTCCAAGAAATAATATATACACCAAAAAACCGACACGTTACAACGGTTCAGAAAGACGAAAAAAAATGTTATGCAATTGCTATGCCATATTTATAATTTAGAAGGTCATTTTCAATAAGTCGCCCAAAATATTTTAGTGTTCATAAAACCGACACATTTCATTCTCTGCAAGTTACGGTTCAGAAAAGCAAACAAAATTGGTATGCCATTATTATACATTGTACCATATTGATAATTTAGACGGTCATCTTCAATCGGTCACCTAAATTTTTTTTGTGTTCATGAAGTCACCCCGTAACATACCGGTACCTATAAATAGGGGGTGTTTTTCTCTCTGTTTTCGTATTGTTTTTTCGTAATGACTATTTTGTCCCAATGCTAGCTTGCTTAATGCTTAGCCACTTAAAACCTCACACAGAAGCTTACCACCCAGAGTAGTTGTGTCTCTGCAACAGCTTTTGGGGAATTTGTTTCACAAATCAAGGGGAGATATCTTTTTTCATTTGCAAAAAATATTAAAATCAATGCAACTCTGTAATTAATCGAACTCAACATATACATTCAGCACCAGTATCACCTTAAGCTTGCCAATGTTTCCATTGATAAAGGTCTTGCAGCGATTAAGCTTCCTCGACCATAAGTCTAGTCCTTAAACAAGCAACACGAGGATTGTTTTATTGTTGTTTCTCTAGAGCTGTCCTTAAGTCTCCTATCACAACAGGAGATTTCTTGGTCCCATTATGATAGAACATTCATAAGCAATACTTTCCTTCATAACTTTGTTGTTCATTTCTCTCGGATACTAGTTATTTAATCGCGATGAAACTGTATATGATGTAAATGTGTTTTTCTATTTCATTGGTCACATGACCAAATGTGCAGCATGAAAACCACTAGACTTTTTACACCTGTTTCGTTGTGCTATTTGGGGGTTAAATCGCGTACAAGTTAGATACTTGTAATTGTAAAACACATAGCATTTTTTTGTTTAAATATGTTGCAATACAAAATACATGTAGGTCATTCTTACCCCATTCCGTTGTCAAGTGATTTCCTTCGATAACCGATTTTGTTAAAAACAACATACTTCAGAATTGCATTGCATATGTACTTGAAAAACATTTTCCCAGTTTATCTCCATTGAGATACACCTGTGACTGTCATTATCACCAACGCCACTATCAATATTTTGCTCATGCTCAAGGTTGCCATCATTTTAGTGGCTTGCCAAGCGGTTGGACCCTATGTCTAGTTTTTTTTACTATTTTCTACACACAGTATCATTGTTACTAACCTTTGCTCATGTTCAAGGTTGTAGTCATTGGGTTGATTTACCTAGCGGTTAAGCAATGTTCTAAAACAAGGTCTAATTTGTTTTTAGCTTGACTTACCTAGCGGTTTCAAGAGCTTTGCTCTAACGCAAGATCTAACTTTTCAAGGGATTGGTAAAACTGAAAATTTTGGCAGTTTTATACTGTTCCACCGCGACTTCTCCGACTAATCAAGTTAACGTTAAGTAAAACTCGCAATTTTGGGACCTAGTGGTTTCCATACTTCTGAATTTGACCTTGTACAAGTATTGAACAATAAAGACATATACTACAATATGACGTCATACCGACACCGACATTACGTCAATGGCTGTCAGTCAACAGTAAGATGTAAACAACAAGTGCTTTATTTTACAGATTCAGTCGACAAAATACCAAATTTACCCGTGTACCAAGGCTTCAAGGGTGACATTGCCTTTGTACTGTAGAGCTGTCATCTTAACCAGTATCTGTCATCCGGTACCTGTACGTAACAGTCGTATCATTCTGCTATATAGCCAGGTATGTTATTTGTTAATTATCTCAAGTGTCACCTGGCTGATTTTTCGTGCATGTTCGTAACTACCATTGAGGCAAGTGAGGCAGTTGCCTCACCTAGAATTCTGCCGATTTTTTTAAACCGATTTAAGATTTTATGGGAAACAGACAATAACAACAAAAACTTGAGATGTTTCTCACATTATGAATAGCCAATTTAAGGCGTTTTATTATCGCCACAAAATGGTTTTCACGTAATTAGTTTATGACATGCTACGCAGTTCCGAATATTCACATTATAGTCAAACTTGTACTCACTATCCCTGCAGGCTCATGCTCATGCGAGAGATCATTCTCTGCCATGAGACGACTGAAAGTGTGGAATAGATCAACAATGACTGGAACTCGGTTCTGTAGCCTGTCACTGTTACATATTCATCGTGATGATGTTATTGGAAACGTTTGTCCAGAAAAAGTCCTTAAGAAGTGGGACAGTACTGGAATTAGAAAAATCCCACTTGCTTTTGACATTGATGAATAGATTAGTCGACTTGATCAGTGTGTCCGATTTACTGTCATGTAGTTATTAGATGAAAATCTCCAGTCGTCGACATTTTCATTTATTGAAGTAATAATATTAGTATGCATATTTATATCTGTCACCAACAAGTAACTCAGCTTGGTCTTTTTTATCTACATATTCTAAAACTTTGAAAAAACCTATTTTGTTCTTTATGTATGTAAAAAAAGTCATATGGGAAGATTTAAATGCAACACATGATGTTTAACTACACCATTCACAGAATTTATTTTTATAGAAGACGTTAAGTTACTTTTGGTAGGCGGCACTTCGGTGCCTCATTGAAGAATTTCACCACAACTGACTAGATGAACATATCCAATACATCCGGAGATGCTAGCTCAAACTTTCGCATTAAACTTGAAGCTTTATCAACTTGATCTATTTTTTTTTTCAGATCATTTCCTTCTTTCTTTTTTATACCGGGCTTCTATGACTTTGGGACTATCAAATATTTTATTTTCAGTTACAACCCCATTTTGATATAAAAATACTTGAATTGAGTAAACATCTTTTAGCCTTTGAAATGCCAGGAAAATGCAGGAATTTGGCTTAAAGTTTTAAAAAATTTCCGGGGGGGGGGCATGCCCCCGGGAACCCCCCTAGAGAAACGCGCCTATGGCGCGCATCAAATTTCTGCCTCACATACAATCAAGCCCTAGTTATGGCCATGTCGTGTAAAACTGCTTGAAAGGAGTGGAATACTGGAGTTTTACACCCCAGTCAAAATGCTGATACTTATATCGAGGCGGTTGGTTCTTGGATGGTGGAGGAAACCGGAGTACCCAGAGAAAACCACTGTCCTTCGGCACAGTGATCTGACTAAATTTCTCACACTAAGATCTGCTCGATTGTGGTTCTTGTTCAAGAAACTTGGCCACCGCTTAAGAATACTTTAGGCCATCGAGGCCCACATCTTGGAAGAAACACTCAACAGTCCTACATTTCAATATTAACGTCCATGATTCAAAGGGCGTGGGTTCTAACCTAAGTCATCTGCATTTTATGTCTTTGAGCAGGGGTCTTAGTCCACCAATCTGATAGGCCTTGTGGGATCTATAAAATACTGTTTTCTATGTTTGTGTACCATGTCGCAGTATGTATTCATATTGTAACATAGGTTCATTTCTTAAGGACCAGTGACCACCTATAGGTTCGAATCTCCAATCGGGACAGATCCTAGTGTGAGAGGTGCTGAAGTTTGGTGGTTTTCTCCGGGTACTCCGGTTACCTCCACCATCCAAGAACACGACATAAATGAGGCTCTTCACTTGGGCGTAAAACAATGCATTAATCTTAATCCAACCTTCATTCCTCTTTCAATGAAACTGCACTGGACCTAGTTTTACATTCGTTCCTTAACTAATATTTTCCAATTTTTCCTTAACTTAAATCTGACAAATTTTGACAATATAAATAAAAGATATCGTTCAAAAATTAGAATATGAATATAGTATACGCTTAGAGTAATATTCAAAATGGCACATTAAATCCATGAATATCTTGAAAACTAACAAAATTATTCAGATTTCAAACTTCCCATATTTGATTGAGTTAAGATAAAATCTTAGTTAGGAAATGATTGTGAAACTGGGACCTGTTAGGACTTCATTTTGTATCCCCATTTATTAAATTTTATGTAGATCTAAAACGTTTTAAAATTATTTTTCACAAAAAAATGTTCAAAATGGCTTAACTCCGTCATGTTATTGGCGTTCAATCAACTTGAGATGAAATAGCTCTCCATCTCTTTGAAACAAATGTTGCACTAAAAACCCAAAGATATATGGCTTAGTCCCGTCATGTTATGGCTTTTTCGGGCAAATATGATTTTTGGAGGGGAGGTGGGATGGGTGGGGTCCTTTCCTATACTGTCACTGAGTACACTGATTTTACTGTTGTTGTTATGCCATAATGGTATTTAGATCATTTTCTATTTTCACATTAGGTATTTTAAGGTTAAATACTGAATCAGAAACTCATCAATTTTTAATCATCAATTATCACTCATTCTAGCAGCATTTTTGACGCGTAGTTACGGAAAATGATTACCAATTTTTTCCCCAAACCGGCATTCTTACTACGCACAAGTGACAAACGTGAGCGTCCACTGCCTGATCGATATTTAAGTTATTGAACACCACACACTAATCACACGATAGGTAACAAATGATAATACAGCTTGTCATCAAGAAATCGATATACCTATATTATATATGAAATATGCAAATATATTCTGATCAGTTGACTCTTCTGCGTTGGAGATAATTTGGTTGACATGCACTCTCCTATGTTAGAGATAAGAATGTTTTAAATATTCAAATTCGCACATTGTTTACTCATGCAACGGATTTGTTTTACATATAAACGTAATATCTATATATGTAACCAAATATTCCAATACGGTATAGACCTGTCGAAAGTTTAACAACGAATTGGTGCCGAATTGAAAGCTCAAATCGGCTTCTCTTTCTGTACTATAAATATCAAAGCGGTTTTTCGCCAGTTGCTATCTATCTCTCGGCAGATTTTCGGCCATAAACTATTTATAACTCGGCATCGAGGTTCGACAACTTTTCGTTAGTCCAGTGTTAAACTTTTGACAGGTCTGTGCTATATGAGTGGGCTGTCTTTTAATTCTTGAAGGTTCGTTACAGAATGATTAAATTCCTAAAGTAAAAGATAAATCGGTACTCAAATATCGATTACTTTTGTCTTCTACATTCCATTCATGTTCCTAGGATTATGATAGACTTCGTAAAAATCTTCCCCGTTGGTAAAATCGTGTGTAATTAATTTTAATTATATTATGTAACTAAAACAATGTAGTTTAAAAAATCTTTAGTCTCAATACCATATCTTGTTTAGACAATAATTTTGAACAAAAAATAGCATGGCATTCAACAATTTTGTATATTGTTTCTATCGTCTTTGGGAATGACTTAATGAAAAAAGAAACTTTTGTTTAAATTTTATGTTTGTCTTTTGTCACCTCGTAAAATTTAAAATCTGAAGCTTAACAATATAACAATAACAAAATCTGTTGTTAAGTATTGGCATTCTAGAACATAACCCCATTAGAAAGAGTCCGTATGGGCTTTATAACAGCTGTTTCGTGCATGCGGAAGCACAGTTTTGTGTAACCGCTATTGTTAAAAGAAACATGTATCAAGAAATTCGCGAGTCGCAATTTTTACCCGATACACCCAATACATTGACCCAAGGCCAAGGTCACCCGTCATCAACCTTCTAAAGCACGCTTTTTTTATTTGCTGCAAACAAAGTTCAGGGGGATATATATATATAGAGAGAGAGAGAAATCATCCCGTCTGTCTGGCTGTCTGTCCCATCCTCTTTATATCTTTCATATCTATGGATGAATTTTTATCAAGCTTGACACAAATTTAAAACAACATGAGACAATGCGTTGTAGTGTGATCCAAGATGAAGTATATATCGATTATTAATTTGATCAAGCCCCCCCCCCTCCTTCGTATGAATTAAGACAACGACATCGGTGGCAACCCCGCGTCTATGTCTCGCAGGACAGGCAAATAACATGTACCCGCCAATAGCTGATGCAATCAAGAATAAAAGGCGCGACAAAACAAATAAAATCAAGAAGATAACTCGTTAGCAAGGCCCCTACTTTGGACAAACACTAAATTATTATTCTTGTCCGCATGTGTTGTTGCAAAACTATTGTAACACCATTTTCGAATTCCATCGAAACCTTCCTAATACATGTACATGTAATTTAAAAACAGATATCTAGCATCTTGGTCAGTTTTTAGGTTTTTTTTCACTTTAACGTTATGTTTGAGCGGGACTAAAAATCGAATAAACAATTGCCAAAAAACTCTGACCAGATTCTAAAAGTGCTTGTGTTCTGGAAGCAAACTTTCGACGATCAGTTTTTTATGGATGTCTATCGTGGCTGGATTCAAAGATGTCATGAGTTTCAAAGGACCATAACTTCTTTAAGTCTTCTTCTCATTAGTATCCCATGGGGTCGTACTGTCTTCCAGACTGGATATAAGAACTATCGTGGGGACATGGTCTCTTCCAAACTTAAATCAAAGAACATATACAGCTTCGTGAAGATTGGATTGTATGGCCCTACTGTTCAATTGAGTCACAAGTTTTCTAGTCTGAAATCAAAGCTCTCCATAGCTTCATGGAATGATGGATAATCAGACAGTATTATAACACCTTAGAATTCATCTGGAACATACTCTCTTCGAGGCTGGGTTCAAAGACTCTTAGCGGTAGGCGCTGCTCATGATCTGTAAGAAGGCACTTTTGACCACTCGCCACTCAAAGAAATTGAATACCACGAGAGCTTGGCTTTTGTAAATGGATGGAAAGAAAAAAGTTTATCTACAAAACTAGATTCAAATAGTACCGGTGTCTTGTAGTGTTATTCTCTGAAACAAGTTCGTTTAAGTCGCAATATGGAGGCTAGTACTTTTAGTACGTTGGTACTGTTTTCAATAAAAAGTAAAATAAATAACACGGACAATTTACTACTGGTATTGCTTTTTTTAAATCAAAGGCAGCACTTAATAAAACTAGTTTTGTAATTGTTAAAATTGTTTGGGAATCAACATGACTGTAAAAGGGACAATATGACACTGTAATTAAAGTGCTTGGAGTTGTATTTTTGAAATACGTAAATAGGTCCCCCAAAAATAGCTTTTAGTTAAAAATAAAAGTGATTGATTTCAGAGGAAGAACAATTGTGTGATCTTTTTCTATTGTCTAGTGACAATCTCACTTTTCACAATGGAATTTGTTTGTAAACATTGGCAGTGAAGAAGAACCATTTAATCTAGTTAACACGAAACGATAATCCGTGTCAATACCCACTACATATGTCATACGGTACAAACCTGTCGAAAGTTTAACACTGAACTTACGAAAATTTTTCGAAGTTCGAGTGATGAATGGTCGAGATATCGATAGCTAGCTGTCGAAAACGCTATCGAGAGAGATAGATGTATGGCAGCTGTCGAAATGTCGAGATAAACACCGACCCCGATGAGCTGCCGATTCGTAAACTTTTTCGTTAGCTTAGTGTTAAACTTTCGACAGCATGTAATGAACTATTTACACAGAAAATTAGTATTTATTGTCACTTCTATCTGTTTTTGTTTAAAAACCAAATTCTTTAATTGCCGACCTATTGAACGAATTTCTCTCCCAGGGGTTCATCATAAGCATTTTTTCTTTTAAATCAAAGCAGTTTTTTGTTTTACAAATATTTAGTGATATGACAATCAAGGAGATTTTTCTTTAAATTCCATATACATGTATCAGGATTATCATAGAGTTTTTGTTTGAAAATTTGATCATCTTGAATGTTTTTGAAATGTTCAAAGATTATCTTTCCTCGCGTAAAAAAGCAGGCACCGTCGCCCCCGATTTCTTTAAATAAAACAATTGTTCCAAGGAAGAAAAAAGATAATTTATTAAAATGTTATAAATAATATGTCATTTAATTTATTGTGTTTTAAAATATTTAAAAAATGTCTTATTGTGTTGAACTAAAAATATGGAAGATAAAAATTTAGGATTACACGGTAATGTCGTAAATGTAACGTAATTTTATTCATATTTCGGAGATTATATTCATAATTTTAGCGATAGAATCGGGATATTTCCTGCATTCCATGTCATTTTGAATAAAATATCCCACCTTGTAAGGTGTGCATTATATTATAATTAACAAATAGAGCGGTTCAATATTATTATAATATTTCGATCGTATCAAATTGTAAAACATACTAGTAGATGCCCATTCATTATAAGACTGGGACTTGACTATGTTTTTGTGTTTGCTTTTTGTTTTGTTCTGTCAAATATGGACCAAAAAGAAAATAGTGGAAGGCTCAACTACACCAATCCCATATCATTCCCATGAACTTATATCCGAGGAGCCATCTCTAGACAAGGGTTGAAAGCGGGAAAGAAGAAACGCAGCAAAACCAATATTCCACACACTTCGTTTGAAGGACATAACTAGAACTGTCTCTTGAGAGCTAAATATCCCTCGCTCCCAACATTTATAGTTTTCCTGCGACCTTGACCTTTCCGATATGACCTTGGTTCAAGGTCATGACACACCTTTGGACCATGAAGATTATTCATGTGAAGTTTCATGAGAGTCGTCCAATGCATTAATGAATTATGACCCGGACACGATTTACATAGACAGCAGACAGACAGAGATGGTGATTCCTATATACCACCACCTTCCCCTCTCAAACTAGTTTGCGGGGGTATAATAAAACAAAATTTGAGATAAACAAATACTAAAATTAGTTGGTTATAAAACTTCCTGTTTTGGATGGACAACTGAACATCATGGCATATATGTGACCGATGGTGTGGTTAAAATGCTTTTGTAGAACCCAGTGTTATTTACAAGCAAAAAAATTTGATATAATGGTCTTGGTGTTGCTTGACTGGACGGATGGATTGCGTTGCAGTGCTTGTCTTGCAATTTTTTGATCAACTTCACTGCTAGACATTGCCAGGTTATGCAACAGGATTGTCAAGTCTGTGGATGGTGTTAATGTGCTTGGTCGATCCCTCGACGGTGTCAGGCACATCATATTTATTGACAAAAATTGCAAAAAAAATCGAGGACAAAATATGTTATTACTTAAGAAATGTAAGCCTAATGTACTCATAAGTGCTACTTTAAAAATTTTAAAAGTAGCCACCTGACAGTACTACATACGTTTATTTATATAACATCGAGACGTTTAGAATTTATAAAGTTGAATTTGTCCATAAAAGTGAACTTAAAAAATTTACAACGCGCAGTACATACCTGTCGGGAGTTTAAACACTTGGCTAACGAAAAGGAGTCGAAGCCGAGTGGTCGAGATATGGATAACTGTCGATAGATGGTTACCAGCTGACGAAACGCTGTCGAGAAATAGCTATTAGATACAACTGATGATAAAGGGCCAAGATGAAATGTCAACTCGGCCATGATATGTTAGCTCAGTGTTAAACTTTCGACTGGTCTGCACTGTAGTAGCTTGTGTGTATTTTGACTTTTCGTCTCGTCATTAGATTTGTACTATAAAAATTTACAACCTGTTCAATTTTGTTTATTTTACAAATGTATTTACCACCCAACGTAATAAATAAGATATAATATGTAGATGTAAATATTGAAATTTATGAAAATGGAGGCTTTTGGTCTAGTTTGCGATGCAAAAAGTTGCCAGGTGCTACTTTTGAATATTTATGAAATATTGCATTCAAAAGAATGGCATATGATATTGTCATTAATAGTATGTTTTCTGTGCGAGTATTTATTTTGCACTGTAAAACAAGCGTGCTGAGAGAGAGAGAGAGGAGAGAGAGAGAGAGAGAGAGAGAGAGAGAGAGAGAGCTATGTAACACTTACTAATAATGCCCAACGCCTAATGACGCTCGGGCTTTATTAAGCTTTGGACTTCATTAGGAGATGCTGTAGAGTCGTCCAATAGTGCCACCACTACACCACTGTAGATTTATAATAACCCCAGTGCCAGTCCAAAGTAGGACATTCTATAATCGGTGGTCCATGTTTTTGTCCTTTTTGTATTGTTTGATTTGGTTGTTTCATCTTTGACTTGTAGTTTCGTATTTTTGGTTGCGTTGGTTGTTGCCAAGTTCATGGTTTTTTTTATATGTTTCGTTTTTCTTTTTCTTTTACAAAAGCAGCAAAACGAAATAGATGAGGTCACCGAACTGCTTGGGCTATGACTTCAGCTTTAAAATTGGTATCCTCAAAGCTGCAAAGGAGAGTTAACCGAACTGCTTGTGTTACGATTGACCCAACACTCCACCAAATTTGACAGAACGCCTAGCTAAACCTGGTATAAAATTGAACCAAACGCCAAGCTGAAACTGATATAAAATTGAATGAAACACCCAGGTAAACTGAATATCATGTTTGAACCAAACACACAGCTTCATCTGATATATAACTATGGAACCAACACTCCTCTAAATTGGTCAGGACATCTAGCTAAATCTGATATATTGATTAAACAAAATAAGTTGCTAAATCCGATGTAACAATTGAACTAAACACAGAGGCTAACTCCGATATAATGGCTGAACCAAACACCCAGTTAAACTTGTTCAAATGAATGAACCAAACACTTCGCTAAAGTTGATAGACACCTAGCTTAACTTGACAGAACACCTTATATAATGATTGAACCAAACACCCAGATAAACTGATCTAATCCAAACCCTTACAAATGAGGCTCGCATCATATCAATCAGCCCTTGTAGTCGGACCAAGCACTTGATTTTCACATTGATTCAAATACCTACCATCTTTATGTTAATGGTACTAAAATGTGATGTAAAACCAAGCATCAATTAACTATAGCAATTGGTAAAATGTATCAACTTATCATATACCTGGTAGTATGGTGTTACCAAGTATTTATTTGACACTGGTGTTTGAACCAAGCTGATGGAATTATCAAACCATCTATTGCTGAACCAAACAAATGACCATTTTTATGTTCTTTGAAATTTCTGAACCAACTAAAACCAGTCTTTATAAAACCAACAACTCAGAAACACAAAGTTTTTACTGGGATGGTTTCAAATTCGATTTCTTTCAAAATAACACTAAATTGCATTTGCCAAATACCACTGGAAACCTGTAAACCCAGAGATCTCCTCCAATTCTCGGGTGAATGATTTCTTTTTTTTCTTCTTCTTTTTTCTCTTTTCCTTTTGTTTTCATTATTATTTTATTTTATTAATTGTTATCAATGTTAAAAGAGTAAATGACACTCGGGGTTCACGATATCTATGTTAAATTTATATTTGGTACAATTTTTTTAATTAAGGCCAGTATTTTGACGACAAACAACGGCGACGTGACGTAAAATCATAAAATTAAACGCGTAAGAAGTATTTTTCAAAATTAAGTTTTTTAGTATTTTGATGCTCTCCAAGGTAACTAACTGTTGCTAGGCTAAATCACGATCAATATTTATACGATTTGTTTCCCTTATAACCTTGGTTACGGACAAAAATAAACGCGTCAACAGTTACTTCCCTTACACCGTGAGGCTACTTTCGCACCGATTTAAAACATTCTTGCAGATATCATTGCAATGCACTACTTTTAGGACGCCCTCCACTAAATTTTAATTGCCATTGAAAACCTAAACATGATCAAATGGAATCATTTTGAACATATCTGTACAAAACATAATTTTTTTTATTATTATTATCATTATCATTTATTTATTTTTTATTTTTTATTTTCATTTTAACCCTTACCACATTTTTGACTCTACTTTTAAAATCTGAACTTTGAATTCGCAATTAACTTGGAACCATTAACTTTTTCTAAAAAAAAAATAAGGAATCGGCAAATATTTGAAGACTGCAACAAAGTAAATAATAATACTATTAATAATAATAATAATCGAATTCTGTAGCTAGTGACGAAAATAGTGAGGATGATTTGTTTTGGTTTGCAAGTAAGTAAATTAATTAAGTTTCTTCAATAATTTGAAAGGTTGTTACATATGTTTGAAATTTACCCCCAAAAATGATAACAATTAAAAAAATGAACTTTAGAAAAAAAATACATATGACAAGTAATTTTGAAAATGGACCCAGGTAAAAAAATCAAAATGATTTAGTTTTTTTGTGTGTGCGTGCGTGCGTGTGGTTTTTTTTCTTTCCATTTATTATTATTAATTAATCTGTGACCATCTATTGTGACACAATTATTATCACCATTGAACAATAGATTGTAGGGGGATGTTTGTTTCACCCCAGGATAAAAAGTAAGTGGAGAAACGGTTGAATGATTTCGATAATTTGTCCCCAAAAGCAAAATTAACCCTCCCTACACCACAGCTGCACGCGACAATATCGAAGGAGGCGGGGTCTATATCAGTATTGGCGTAAATTTGGACCAATCAGAAATGTCAATTCTGCAAAAACTCAAAAGGGCGTGACGGTGCCGTTAATCGCAACTGCAACCAGCAAACTTTCATTCATCGAAAAATAAAATGTAGTCTATATATAGTTGATCACATATCAACCCCCTTTATACCCTTTTGATAAAAATTATGGCCTAAATTTTAATTTTGCATCAAAAATAGACGTGCAGCTCGGCAACCATATCATATGAACTGCATGAAGTTGGGGGTTTCCATTTTATTATTTTCAGAAAATTCATGATTAAAAAATAAAATAGCACAGCCACAAATGCTCTTGCTCAGGAATCTTTCTCGTCAAATCGGTGATGATTTTAATTTTCCGAATAATCAAAAGTGTTGTACCCGAGAGTAGAAAAAAATTCGGGTGTGAACAACTGTTCAGCCCAGTAGCACAGATAGATATAAGCCGTTTGTCGAATACGTGACGAGAAATAATGAGTGCTCATGAATATTCATGAGTAAGGGTTTCAAGAGAATGAAGAAAGAATTTGATCAAGTTTTTCATTGAAAAAAGTCGAGTTTAAGACTTAACGTAGTGTATACTTATATAATCTATTAATTCCATAGCAAAAATTTAATTTATTTATAAAATTGAAAACGATTGTATTATACAACTTGACCATACTGTTGATCAGTTAGTGATTCTCCCAACCTACTTGTAAGTGCGCAGGCGCAAAACTAAACAAAGGGGTAAATCGGATCTTGATAGGAATTCATTGACTGAAAGCATTTGACTTCGGGGGTGTATATATAATACAGTGTTGAGGCATTGCAGTTTGTTGGCCGGTTGAGCTCACAGGAGCTACACTGTGCTGTGTTCAAGAAATTATAACTGGAAATTTTATTTTAATCATCCGGCCAAACAAGCAAAATTTACGAAATACCAACGTCGATCACAGCTGATTATATTTATATTTATAACACGATTTTGAGATTTGCAGAAAAACACCATTGGAGAATTTTACTCACGGACATGGTGGTTCGTTTGTAGTTTTTAAAGACGTGTAGTTATTTATAAATTATTGGAATTTCATTAACTATTTATTTTAGTGTAAAAGTCTTTCATATTTCAACTAAAAATGAACTTGATGTGTTGTGAAACAGAGACTCTGAAGAGAGCATACGAGGATCCTGTTTTGTTAAGGGATGACAGGGTTCTGCAGAATCTGTTGGCGACGGAGGATAAATACATGCCATCACCAACTTACTTCAAATGTGTTCAAACTGACATTAAACCATACATGAGGAAAATGGTCGCACAATGGATGCTTGAGGTATATTTCTTTAATTTTCTTATACTGGGCGAACAGCCAAATCGGTTCTAAATGCCGGTCACCTTGAATGAAATACTTTGAATACCACATGAAATGAAGAGACTTAATTATCGATTTTTCATTCATAGATTTGCGTGACAGCTAGATTTTTAGAAAGACGAGGCATTTTTGTTTATTTTAAGACCAAGTTTATTTCATAATGTTAATTTTTAGATTTTATATGATTTAATGAAATTGGGCATCACCGTGTCGACATCCCCAGTGAAAACAAAGATGGCGGGAATGCATATTACAGTGACTGGCGTTTTCAGTGCCTTCATATCAAAGCTTATAATTACACTTTATCCATGTTTTTTCACGATTTTTTCGCGAAGGTCCTTTAGAAGACACTTTTGGCTAACGTTTAAATCAATTTTTGTAAGAAAATATTTAAAAATGGATTTTTCCTGAATTTAATTTGGAGCAGTTGCGCGAGCTAAAAATGAAGCGATTTGTGAGGTATTTTTTAGCACCTCGTGTCTTTAAATAAACATTTAACTAATTTCTACTTAAGATATCGGAAAATATTCTCGAAGGTTAGTTGGGAAAATGATTAGAGATTATTATGATCTTCGAATTGTGCAAAAATATTGAATATTATGGATTTTATGAAATATTTCTGGGAGGTCGGGTTTTTGTCATAGGTACAAGTCGGAAGAAATTTCACAGGAGTACCGACGATGCACAAAGTTATATGATTCTGCGCACTGGGAGTTTGCAGCTTTAGTAAAATTGACCAATGGAGAATTTTTGAACAATTTTATTTTAATTTTTTTTAATTTGTGAGTTTAATAAATATTTTAAGGTGTAGCCGAAGTCTAATCAATGTAAATAAAATTAACAAGTGGCTGAAGAATATACCTGGTTAGGTGGTAGGCTTGTTGTCAGGTTTAAATGACTTGATTGAAGATATCTATAAATTTGACTCTAAAATTAATTTTCAATTTTATTTCATTTTTTGCAGGTTTGTGAAGAACAGAGATGTGAGGAAGAGGTGTTTCCATTATCAATGAATTATGTGGACAGATTTTTAAGTGTATTAGACACACCAAGGACTCGGTTACAACTATTGGGTGCTGTCTGTATGTTCTTGGCCTCAAAGTTGAAAGAGACTTCTCCATTAACTGCAGAAAAATTAGTTATTTATACAGATAATTCAATACGAGCAGATGAATTAACGGTAATTATTTATTTATTTATATTTTTATTAATTCATTATTAATTTATTATGAAATGTGTAGTTAAACATTTTTCACAATATACTTTTAGAGTTTATTTCGTTTTAGTCTTAAAAAATATTAATAAGTAAATAAATTTATATGTTGGTGTTGTGTGGGTGGGTGGAATGCGATTTGGGTGGTTTTGACTTATTTTTCAGGGTAAAAAATGTGTTGATTGGATTTTGAATTAAATTATTTTTTTTTCTGAATTTTGCTAAATTTTTGTAAGAATGTAGGTATATCTAAACTTTTGGGGATTTTGCCAATTTTTGACAATCTCGTTACACTGTCGGGTTATACTCAACATGGGGGATTTTTGACACGTATACCTCACCGTATACGATATCTATATATCGGATGTGTATATTGTGGACTGTCTCAATCTATACGGTGGCTTATGCAATTAACATGGCTGTATGTAATATACATTGATTGACACATGTGAGATGTTACGTGGTATATCCATAACCTTTTGTGGTATACCCATAATATACAAAAAACCACAAGTATATTACCCAAGGCCAAGTGACACTTGGTGTTTGAGCTATATGGCTAAGTGGCGGTAGCATTGATAATTAAAACAGTAGGCATTTTTTCTACAATAAACAGGGGCATGGGAAAGTTTTAAATGGACTGAAAACTGATATCTGGGACAAATGAGTAAACTAAACACACAATGGTTTTCTTTAAAGCTTCTTGTTTCAAATTGAAACTATTTTTTTAAAACGTTTTTAGACTTGATATCAATTCGAAGCTTCTTGTTTCAAAATAACAGTTTTTTAATATTTTTTTTAATATGAAATGAATGGGTAGAGAGGAATCAAGATTCTTGTTTCAAAATTACACATTTTTAGTTTGTTTTTTGGTGGTTTTTTTTACCTTATTTGAAGGTGTGGGAAATAAAAATTTTGAAATTGTATCTAAAAAAGAAAAAACTGTAAATAGATATAGATCGATAGGGTTCTTTAATTTTCACGACCCAATATACATGTATATAAAATTAATAATAGGTCTTAATGTTAAGAGCGAACATTGTTATGACTAGATAGGAGACTTTAACACGATACAGTAGGTATTTGCTATCAAAAGGTAGCGAATAGGCCCGGGGTTATTTATATGTAGAGACATTCCTAGCTCGGTATATATGATGAATTATACCAATACCGTCTATTATATATACATATATAACCTCGTATTTTACCGTATCCAAACATTCTTCACATTTTTCTTTTACAAGTGACGATAACAACTCGTTTTAACTCGTGAACAATTTTATTGGTGATCGAATTTTTCGTCCTTGGTGATCGAATTCTTGTCCATGGCGATCTGATCGAACCTGGACCGATATTATACATATCTACAATGAGTCGATAAATTTACATATGTCGTGCTGAGAAGGGGGATAAAACACTGTAGTCAAACATGTCAAAAAGTCAACACCGGATTTTTTGGTCATTTCTATAACCCTAGTAAAAATGATCTGCTATTTTGTATCAGTTTTGACTAAATTCTTGACAATCTGAGAATAATGTGGAATTAATATTGAAGATAAATTCCTATAGGATTTGACTAAATTTTTCATTGCCGATATGACGGGGGGTCACCGGGATATACATGTATACCGTTTTGATTTTAAGGATTAGTATGAATTGCAGGTAAAACCAACCTTTGATGAAATTAATTTTTAATAAATTATTTATTTTTTCTCTCTTGTAGGATATGGAGTTATTAGTGTTAAACAAATTAAAATGGGACATTTCTGCTATTACACCTCACGACTTTTTAGAACAAATTTTGTGTCGTTTATCAATGGACAAAGAGAAATGTGATGTTATAAAGAAACACGCACAGACTTTTATTGCATTGTGTTCAACTGGTAAGAAAATGTTTATCAATTTATTGGACACACGGACGTACGGTCGGACACTAAAGATATGATTATCACTTTACCGGACAAACAGACGGACGTTCGGACATACATCAACGCATATTGTCAAGTATTGTGTAGAGTTGTAAGGGGGCAGTGTTCGTTCTAAGAGGGTCAGTAGGACCATTGATCTCTTATTCTTCCAAGTGACCCCCATTGTTAAGGCTTTAGTTGGTTCGTATTCATGTAAAAAAAAAAATTTTAAAAAATAATGATATTACGTGTTGTAAAGAAATGTTTTTGAAAAATGGTTCCCTCTGAAAAATCCTAGAATGAACACCAAGGGGGAAGTTTTAAATGTTTATTAATAGTGTACAACTTCGATGGTCATATCATTGTTTGGTGTCGTGTTACAATTTGTACTATGCACTTGTGTCAATTATCATCATCTAGCGGAGGAATGGAGGCAGTTTCATTCATAAAAAATTGATACACTGCACGTGACAAAGTGATGCTCCGCCTTTTAAAAGTTTCCATTGATAATTTTTTAAAATTGAAATATGATGCTTGTCAATCATTAGTTATAATCTGTTTCAGTGTTTGTAAAATGCACGTAGTTTATTTAAATCGATCGATAGATATGGGACAAGGTGACACGGGTGATCTCCCCCTTGTCTAGACAAAAATGTTTTAATAGCAATGTTGCGTAATTGAAGCAAACCTGTAATCTCGGCTCATCCCACGTTTAGCGGCTTTTCTCAATCGAATTCTGACATCATTAATTTAAAAACTTTTAAAAAGCTGTATATTCTGTACATATGTACAGTTGTACCTATTAAAAATTCGCATCTACCTGGTCACGATTTTTAATTTGAAATGAATTTGTTCATGCAGAAAGGTGTGCGTCTGAAAATTTTATCCACTAAGAAGCTTCCTCAATTTAAACAACCGCTCTTTAATTATTTTTAAAGATAGTTCGGATGAAAGGGCAAAATGAAGCTGCCCCCGTTGTGATAGTTTGAATACATCGGCACGTGTCGACTGTCTAAATATACAGGTAAAAAACCTACCTGGCGGAGGTTCATTTGCAAACAGGTGCATGGGGACGGGAGGTGTTGCTTCATAATTACACGCGTTACTATAAATCGTTGATCTTATCTGTCAGCTAAACTTTTAAACAAGATCAGCTGTTAGTTTGACAATTTCCTGTCGAGTTCTTTAAGAGGATAAAATGCTGTTTGATTACTTGTGCAAATATCTATAATGCTAGAAACGGGGTCACAATGTTCTTTTCATATTATAAATATAGGTCATGGAATATTCGAATGGTATACATAATGGAATACTTCGGGATATATTTCAAGTTTTCTCTATTTTTAAATTGAAATATTTCATCTCGCGTTTTTTCTCTCACAAATTTAAACAAAGGATTTTATGAAAAATTAATTATCCACGAATTTTAATTATCAAAATTTCCAAAAATAATTAGTTATTAATCCATTATTATTAATCGCCCATTGAAATAGGTGCGTTTTATGACAAAAAATTACGTATGTTTTATTGACAACTTTAAAATAATACATGATGGGGTGTTTGGACCGGAGGCATTGGTCACTGTGATAATGACCAAGTCGACAGGAAATTGAGATTACCTCAAGGGTCATTTATTGTTTAGAGGGGTCATTTGATGATATATAATAAATGTTAGCCGTTGTCCTCCTTCAGTAATCCGTCTTAAATTGCTGACGGTGCAAATTTATGTCATGTGTGTTGGTGGCCTGTCGAAATTTTAGTCAGTAACTTGTCATTTTTTTATCAAATGATTACAATAAAACTATTTTCGAGTAAAAGTGGCAAGATCTGAGATTTAAAACGGATTTACGAAAAGCTTAAAATCGGATCAAAATTACGCAATGTTTAATTCGTCAACGTTAAAACAAGTAAAACCCTCAGTGCGTGGGAGCTAAATAATGATAATAATTTTTTATCGTGTAAGTGACCTAGATATCGGGGGATATATATTTTCTTTCTGTGTATGCGGCGGGGCTAATCCTTTTATTAAACCAGCACACAGCTTTATTTATAGTTGATGAATTCATTTAACCTTGTTGATTAAATTAAACGTAAAGAATTTTTGGGTTAAATTCCATCCGTAGGATTAAGAATTTAAATGTTAACAGGTACACAGGTTGCAATGCACGAAATGTGGCCATCTTTTAAAGCTCTGTCAAGAATATGTTGATAATGTTGATTTTAATTTTGTCTTTTCAGATTGCAAATTCATGATGTATCCCCCATCAATGATTGCAGCTGGTAGCATAGGGGCTGCGGCAAAAGGCCTTTTACAACCAATATCTAATCACAAGTTACTTCATAAACTTCACCAAATCACAAATATTGATGTGGTAAGTTTCTCTCTCTCTCACTCTCTCTCTCTCTCACTCTCTCTCTCTCTCTTAACTTTTCATGTTTCATTCCTTTCTTTCCATTTAAAACACACACTCTCTCTCTCTCTCTCTCTCTCTCTCTCTCTCTCCCTGATTTACAGGGGGTATAAACAGGTCATAGTGTCAACAGATTTTCCCAATTATTGCCATATCATTCCCAAAGATTTTCCGATCTCCTTCAATGGGGGTTCAAGAACTTGAGTGTTTGTCCATAATTTAATTTGTTTATTATCACATAATTTTGGGTAACAGCTTTGGACAAGGGTCAACAACAATGGTCACTCTAATTAACAAGGTCTGGACACTTGGGGAAGCATTATGTGATTTTTCGTGAGTTTGAGCACTACATAACAACTTGTTTATACTCTAGTAACAGTTCATGGCGAGATTTGATGTAATAGGGTGTAATAAATATAGGGGGGTGTGATAACTTGTTAAAATTCCAAAATATTACACTGTACATAACGGCTAGTTAATAAGACAATAAGTGGGTTTTCGAACTTCATTTTATTTATTTATTTATTTCAGGATTGTTTGAGGTCATGTCAAGAACAAATTGAGCAGACTTTAGTTTCAAATTTATCCCATCTGACACAGTCTTCGGACGACACCACCACAAAAATGGACCACCAATATCATAATTATCACAACGAGGGCCAGGGTCAACCAACCACACCAACAGATGTTCAGGACATTGTTTTCTAACAAAAAATAATTATTTTTTTGTTTCTTCGAGAAAAATGAGAAATGTTAAATCAAAATAAAAAAAAAATATTCACCAAAATTACAAAAAAGTGATGCTTCTTTAGGATGGCAATATTGCATAAAAATCAAAATTATTTCATTTTAAAGAAAGATTTTTTTTTCTTCAATTTTGACAAAGTTTTTTAACGTTTTTTGTTTTTATCAAATGAAATTTATGATTTTTTTGTTATTTAATCAAGTTGAATTGCATTTTTCATTTTTCTCGAGCATAAATGTGCGATATAAGCTTTTCTTTACAAATACCTTAAGTTTGTACATTGTTGTAGATGCTATGACAGTATAACCTTATTTAGATAGAAATTTCAAAAATTATGAAAAAGACAGAAAATAAAATGAAATGAATGATAAAAAAAGAAGAAAAATTAAAAAAAAAAATTGTGCATGAAAAACGTGCATGAAGAAAAACTAGAAAAGAAAAAATGAAAATAGAAAAAAATGAATAAAATCAAAAAAAGAAATGAAAAACAAAAATGACAAAAAATAATGCAAAACTAAAAAATTCTATTAGCTCAAAATTTGAAAGAAAAGCGTATATCACACTTTAAGTTAAAAATTGACAATTCCATAAGCTGCCAAGAAATCTGCATTTAAACTTGAAAAAAAAATACAAAATGTTTTATTATAATGTTTTTATATTATATATAATATATATATATTGAGTTGATGACCCTTTGGTATACCAGAACATTGGATGCCATGTGTTTTATGAAACAGAATTATCAGTTGTGATGTTAGAACCAATGAGGATGACTTTCATCAGTGAAATGTACAACAACCAATGAGAAGGATGACATTGATATCATGTGACTTCTGTGAAATGTACAACAACTAATGAGAATGATGGAATTATGTGACTTTTGTTTAGAGAATGGTGTGTCATGTGACTGAACTGTTCAAAGATCTTGTAATAATGGTGATGATGAGACTGTGTCAGACTTCCAGTCCACCTTTTTACATCGGAGTTGATGTGTTCAAATATAAATTGTGATATAAGATATTTAATGATAAACTTTTTTTATTTTCTGGTGTAACTTGGTGGAATGAAATTCGCATTGAAACGCTGGCCTTAAAATTTCTGATATCTCAAAGGGCCAGTTTGTTATTGATTAGTTGTTGACTGAGATATATATATAAATTGTTACTGCCTAGGCCTGTTACTTATATGATGGGTTATTTTTTTATTGTAAATATCATCATTGAAAATTTTCACTTCTATTTTTATACTTTATAAGAAAAGACACAAAAATTTGATCAAATTTTGTTTTATCTTAAAAAATGAAATTAATGATGAAATTAAAATAGGAAATAGAAAATCATGCAAAAATTCTCAAAAAAGGTAATTAGATTTTATATTTTGATATGATAAAATCAAGACATTTTGGAACATCGATTTAGGTTTTTATCATTATTATTACTATTTTGTTATTATTATTTTTTTATTATTAATTCATCGTTTCATTCATTAGCGACTTCCTGCACTTTTTGCAGGCATTTTTTAGAGTTAAATAGTGCTATTTATTGAAAAACAAAACTCATGATGGAACAAAGTTTCAATTTAAGACAAAACATGATGTTTTCATTAAAACATTGAAGTTTGGTTTGTAGATCTGACATTGAAAAAGATCTATAACCCTCTCTAGGGACCATTTAACCCTTTCTAGGGACCATTAACCCTTTTAGGGACCATTTTCTTGTAATAAATGTTGTCACACGTATTTCATCACTATTTAAGCATTACAAATATGCAAAAAATGTGTTCAAATATTTAAATTAATTTTAAAGTTGTTTTTTCAACAAAGTTGAATAGCCATGCATTTTAACTTTAATTTATATAAATTTATTTATTCCTTTTTTCGCATTTGTCCAGCATACATACAACTTATAAGAGTTGTTAAGATCCCAAAACAATGCAAGCAAATATATATATATATTGCTATAAATGATATGAACAAAAATCCACAAAAGATCCTTTTAAGTTTTCGCCAATAATAACAAAAGGGACAAAAGAAGAAATAAAATTGGCATTTTAAAAGGGTCTGGATGGCGCTGAAACTGGAGCCAAATGGTTACGCTACAAGCCGCTGCGTCAAAGGACATTTTCTGTAATTTTTTTCTACCTCCCAATTATCTTTAACCTCTTAAAAGCGAGAATATAGATTATAAGCTATGTGTGTACCTACCTCTTATCCTGCTTGAGAAATACAAAGGTTTTTTTTTTTTTTTTTTTTGTAAATTGTGAAAATAAGGCTTATTAGTAATCTTAGCTTCTGTGTATAAAGTGTACTGTAAGTTTTTAATTATTTTTTTTCCCTGTTTCCAAGCTTTTGTTGTAGTCAGGTTTTTTTTTTAAAAAGATTGTAAAAAAATTTAATTGTGAAGTTGTATTTTTTTTTTTTTTTGTTTAACTGTGGTGCGTCAAGATGTCACCACTTCAGAGAGAACCATTTCCCAGTCTTTGACTTTATAGGGCAGTTTGGGGCAAGTTTTGTTCCCATAGGCAATACAGTGCTGTATGAAATGTGTTTAAAGAGGGGAAACTGGTCTGTAATTAAATGTGCATTGTCTTGTACAGCTTATTTGTAATTTTTTGTCTTTATATAACAATTTCAGGGCAGTATTGTTATAGCGATGGGTGATTATTCAAGCAATTTGTAGGTACCGAGTCGAAATAGAAGAAATGTATCAAGTCTTTCAAAGTATACTAAATTTTAACGATCTGTGATAGTTCTGAGATGTTTCAAGGCAACATCGATTGCCTGTTTGAATGTCGTCAATTTTTATAAGTGAAAGAAGAAAGGGTTCATGGGATGATGATAATGAGATGTGAATTGATTAAACTTAATTATTATTATTATTAATTTAATAATGCTTTTAAATGGCGATTTAAATAGGAGGAGTTTGATTGGTTCCATGAACTTGCGGGTATGCCAAGCGTTTTTTTAATTATTATTTTTATTTTATTTAATGAATTAAAATAGCAATGATTGTAAGAATGACGACGGCCAAACTTTATGCAGGTTATTCTAGCTCAGCAATATATGTGATAAACCGGAACTTATAATTGAGCTAGATTCAACCGCATATATTTACATATGCATACAGATTTTTCTGTAATTGTCCGTGTATTTTTAATTATTTTTCGTTTTTTGCAACATACACTTTTATAGTTGTTGCAATTTTTCGCAAAGTAAGATTTTTTCGAGATGAGCGAGTTTTTTTTATTGGTCGTCATAGTAACCAAATTGTGTGTACATATACTCATGTAATGTTGTACACTAGTAGTATGCATGGATGACTGTGAAAATGATTTTTTTTTACTTGAATTTTTTTTCTGATTGATTTTTGTATCAAAACCCAGATGGATGAAATGCGCAAGTTTGAATAGATTTGTTTTTTATGTGTTCTGATGATTCTATTGTTCACGTTTCCATAGTAACGTTGATTTCTGATGTTTGTTATGAAGTGTTGTTGTAAATCACTTGCTATTGTTCCAAGTTTTTAAAACCATCTTTTTTTCTATTTAAAAAATTATTTCTCAATTTGCCACAAAATTAAAGCCTTTATACTTTCCAAATTTATTAATTGCTCCAAAATATATTTCAATTATCTCATTATATGACTGTTCTTGTGAGAATTCAAACCAATTTCGTGAATTATACAGAAACATTCCATTTTTGAATAAAATTGACAAAGTTGAAACAATTGAAATGAAATTTTTATGAAATGCCTAAGATTGATTGCTCTATGGGAATTTTTATAAACTTGGAATAATAGCAGGTGGTTTATTTGTCAAAGGGACCAATGTGTTTCAGCAGTTTTGCTGTGTTTAACAGTTAATGAATAAAATTGGTTTTTTACAACTCTGTTTCTGTATATAAAAATACAGTCAGAGAAAAAATAAAAAATTGAAATAAAAAAATTGATTTAGTTCTTATTTAGTCTTAAAGACTTCAGGTATAACCCCTATAAATGATATCTTAACAAGCAGTTAAAAATGCATTGTAAGAAACTTCAAGGTTCCGAATATGTTTGGTGAATCAGACAATAGTGCTTTATCTACATCTGGAGACGTTAATCTGTTTGATAACTGAATTCTTCATTGTAAATAGAAAATGCATTAAAATGATTAAGGTTCTGGAAAATAATGGACAAACCCGAACCACAGCCTATTGGTACCTTAAGGTATCATGTCTGCTTTAATTGGAGATGTTCATCTAGTCAGTAACTATGAAAGCAATGTACTAAAGTGTATTTCATGGCAAGCAATTAGCATTGCAAATAGAACTGTATTGTTAGTGCAAATATTGGAGTTTTTCTGAACAAATTGCGATAAGAAACTACAGACAGTCCAAGAAGTATTAAAATATTACTAGTTTACCTGGGTGCAAGTCATTTCGGCACCAGGTCATTTCGGCACCTGTAGAAAAAGTCATTTCGGCACCGAGTCAATTCGGCACCAGGTCGTTTCGGCACCTACAATAAGTCACTTCGGCATCTACGATCGGTCACTTCGGCACCTCCATTTTTTAAAATTTTTATTTCAATAAAATCACTACAGAATGTGTTTTAGTAGCTATAATCAAAAATTAATAAAATTTAAAAAAAAAATAATAATAATTACCGTAGCATCAGCGGTACCGTGATTATTTACTTTTACAAATTCTTTAGATCTATGTAATAATAAAGAAATGGTGTGGACTGGTAGATTAGAGTGGAAAATGTGTTGAAATCTGGGCCGCGTGGATTGATTGGTGTTGCTGAAATATGTTTTTACATGTGTTTAATATGCTACTTTTCAAGTTTTTGAATATTTTAATTGAGTAGCCTATCAAGAATATGCAGCTTTGCAAAATATTTTACTTTCGTAGCTAGTCAAGAATATATTTACCTAAATCAAAATACAATATAACAAGTCAAAAGTATTTCATTGAAAACGCCAATCTCTGCAGAAATTGTGGAAAAATTGTTTGTTTTAATTTAAACAATATTTTATTCACAAAATACAATAATACAATCATATACCAAGAGGTAGAGGGAAAACGTCAATAGTGGGATTATTATAATTATGTCCTCAGAATTATGACAAAGTTATACATAGCCAATAATTTACAGTACTGACGATTAATCAGCTGTTAATAGTAAGTGTATTAGCAAGGTGCCGAAATGACTCGGGACTGGTGCCGAAATTACCCGGTGCCGAAATGACCTGGTGCCGAAATGACTTGCCAAGTGCCGAAATGACCTGGTGCCGAAATGACCCGGTGCCGAAGTGACTAGGATTCGTTTACCTAATAGAATTAAGTGAAATGTACAACCGGATAGAATAACACAAAACATGCTCCAAGAAAGTAGTATGCTAGCAATGGACGTACAGGGCCAAGTAAAATGTACAACCGAATGGGGCAAGGCAGAAACGCTCAAAGAAGTAGTCCTCTAACAATTGTTGTAAAGGAGCGTGTGAAATCGACCCGATGGCGCTCAAAGAAGTATTCGTTAACAATAGTCGTATAGAGTTAAGTGAAATAATGCCTGATGGGACGAATGAAGGGAAGGAGTTTGGCATTTCTGACTCCTATATACGATATCAATGGTCCACTTCTGTAGTTGATTGTAATTTTTGAGGAGAAATTGTAACATACAGACCCGATGGTGTGCGATTAAGACCGTCATGTACATAAAAATTAGCACATGTCCAGATTGCAAAATTATTATTAGTAATAAGTCGAAAAGAACGTCATCGGCCATTATGCTGGAACGATGAACAGTGCCAAAACAAACCAACCAATAACGTGCAGCAACACACAAAGGAAAACAAATAAGACGAAACAAGATCAACACACCGAGACCACCGGTTATGAAGCCTATGAAAACATGATGCCCATGCTTAATTTAAGCAATGTCCTCTTGTGGTGCTCGTTCCCTAAGCCTGATTCTAGCAAACTCGACAAAATCGTCTGCTGTTTTCAATAGTAAAGTCTTATGTCAAGGAGTACGACCCAATTCAGTTACTCGCAAAGGCTAAATCCTTAATTATTAACGTTGACCCGGATGAACAATGGTATAATTTAGCAATATTTTTAGCATAAAGAATGGAACAATCTAGAGGATTAGTTCCGAATTCATTCGGAACATCCTCTGGATGTGAAATGATAAAGGCGACAACTTTCCCCTTTTTAGCCGCATATTCTTGCATCTTGGGAACCTTGAAAACTACTGCATAGATTTTGCTAAAAATTTCTGAGGTTGTGGAGTCTAATGCGATCTAGCTATCTAACTTGGTGAATTTTTTGGGAAAATTCGGTATCATACTTAATTTTGGGGTCAAACATGCAAAAAATGAATTTTTCCAAAAAACAATTACGTTTAAAGCACTCCTGTTCGATAACCGTTTATTGTACGAAAAAGTCGTCCATTGACCGAAAAAAGTTTAAGATCTGACGGAAAAGACGGTATTTTTATATTTTTTCTATCTTGCACATAAAATCCACAATAACTGTTTAAAGTCGGCCCGGCCCTATCATCCAAAATAAATTTAACGTACCGTTTTTAATTTGTACCCATAAAAAAGTAACCAATTCTTTACCAAATTATTGGTAGGTTAGGCACTTATCCGTTAGGTCTGTGTTAAACTTTTGATTGGCAAGTTCTGTGGATGAGCTCTACTAATTGAAATCCTCTAGATTGTTCCATTCTTTCCCGCGAAACCCCTAAAGGTGTCGCCACACTAGTAAAAAGAAGTCTGTAAGCTTCTCCGAGTATTACTGTACTACAGGCACGCCGAAAACGCTTGAAAAATGAACGCTGATACTGGTTGTATCGGACAAAATTACTAAAACCACAACTTGTAAATAAACAAATTATCTAAGTTTGTGACCATTGCAATTACAGAAACAAAAACATCCGATAAACCAATATTTTCTCAGATGGCATTTTAGAGACCTCGTGTCCCCTCGGTGTCAATGAAAACGACCGGAACTTCTTACGCAATGGCGTCTCCAAAAGAAGATGGACGGCCGGAAATACTTCCACTCAAAACTCCTTGTCGAGAATCTAAGTCAATATATATATACAATCGGCACTTGTCGCCATGTTTTCTGCATACAGGTATATCCGGCAATAGAAAGGTGTCAATGTCATGCCTATAAAACTACTGGAGTTGTGACATTGAAGAGAAGTAGCCATACTGCTATTTTTGGTTGGAATCATGTACTTATTGCTTATAGAATATACCAAAGCTTTCTAAATGAGCAAATACGAATACTTTTTCATTTTTATTTTAACTTAATACACGTTTTTAAAAATAATCATTTCATTATAAAAGACATGAGGCCGTTTATTCAACTAATTTCGATTCTTGCAAGGTAATGTCTTATATCATTTTTTGAATTTATATTGTCAAATACCATTTTTTGAATGTATTTTATGATTAAATACAAAAAGGTATATGACAGTAATACAATCGCATGCCGTGAATAGTTGCAACATCACCATGTTCTTCATTCAACTCTTATGGAAGTTTGAGGGCTAGGCTTCAATCTGTATTAAAGTGAAATGCACAGGCGTCATTAGTTCGTTTAATTATTAATTAATGTAATCCATTTATTTATTCATTTTTATGTTGACCTGAACCAATACACCGTTGAACATTTAGCATTGCTTCAAGAGTGTTGATCTCGCATTTTAAAAATGAGATTAAAATATTTTTAATTATTGCATACCCTTATGACCCGTTGATCTGCTGTTATTGCAGTAAGGACTGTTTTTGAATGTTCCAATCCTTTTCAAATGCACCTAAGTGACCCGCGGTGATGGCAGAAAAATTGTTTAGTCTGCCGTTTTGCATCAAAAATGTTGTTTTTAAATCCAGTCCCACAAAAGATCATATAGACCAGAGTTTGCGTATTTGTGCTTACTCGATTGTTTGATAGTTTCGATAATCCTGCTAAGTGGATTAATGGTATAATCCCCGGTATTAGAGTAAGTTTTTCCCAATCCCTGACAAAGCAATTTTATAGTTTGAGGTCACTTTGAAATTAGTTAGAAAAACTCGCATGGAAGTATTAATGGTTATCAAAAGTTTCAAGTGTCTGGTAAATCAACGTTATGTTTGTTTTACATTTGGTTCAATCTTAATACCCTCGCGTCGGTTTTGATTTTATGCTCTCTCTCTCTCTCTCTCTCTCTCTCCCATTTTCAAAATACATCATCATAATGAATTAAAAAAAAAACGACACATGAAAATCCCCCCCCCCCACACACACACACATCGATTTTCTCTTTTCTCTCTCTCTCTCTCTCTCTCTCTCTCTCTCTCTCTCCAGAACTAATATCACTCCTCTTTCATGCTTTTCTTTGCCCCTAACTTATGTATCATGTGCTGTTTTTAATGCAACAAATTTATAAACACACACACACACATACACTCTCCCTCTCTCTCTCTCTCTCTCCTCAATTGTTAAGCTTTCTGTCTGAACCCTCAATTCTCCCAATAGTACGTAAGAACTCGGCTGAAGGTTATTTTTCCCAGACAAGGACATAGATAATTAAACTATCACAAAATCAAGAAAACAAAAGATTAGGACAAGAAACAACAAGCTATTTGTCAACACTATTTTATCTTTTATTTTATCCAGTGTTTGCCAATCTTTTTTATTTACAAGTGCACACTGTCACTGCACATGTCAAAATTTAAATGCCCTAATAAATATCAAAAATTAAGTTCAATAAAGATTGGAATCTCAGTTATGATAAAGCTAAATGGTTTTAATAAATGTTAATAAATGCATGAATGGGAACTTTACTTGGTTCAAGTTTCAGACTAAAGCACATTTTTTTCTAAACAGTACATGAACTTCCTTTGTTGAAACTTATTTATGACGTAAACGCAAGAAAACAGAGATAGAGAGAGAGAAAAAGAATATTCGCCGTTTACACAATCTGAGGACATTCATTTACCCTTTCACATGTATTGAGAGGACACTTGATACAATATTTTAATGTCATATACCATTTTTTCAAAAATATATCATTCAATACATTAAAAAATGTATATAACATTACGAACATTTTTTGGATTATTGAATCGAGAGAACATGCCTTCACACATATTACAGGATAACGAATAACTGCATGATTGTCGGAATGTAACGTCTACATGTGGCCTGTTAACGAATAATCTCTATAATATTGTCCTCATTTTTACAACCGTAATACCAGAGAGAGAGAGAGAGAGAGAGAGAGAGAGCATATTATGTTTTCTATTCAATTCGAATTATTCGCGCTTTAATTACAACATTTCCATCATCGGGAAGTTGATAGTAACATATGGGGTATATACCCCAGGTATTGGTTATTAATTATGAATTTGGTAAATTATCTATTGTCGTCATAGGATTATATGTTTTAAGGAAATCCGATTCGAAGGGGATGAGCTTAGGAGAACGTGTCATAAAGATATGGTTCACATTGAAAATTATGTGAAGCAATACCCGGTATTCTACGATAAATGCCATTTTTGTCGACACAATGACATACACAAACACTTCGCTACCTTTTTATCAACAACGCCGCCCGGTCGCCTTCATCATCAACATCGTCATTATCGTCGTCGTCATCATCATCATTGTCGACGTTGCCTTTATCATCACCATCGTCGTCGTCGTCGTCATCATCATCATAATCACCGCCACTGTCATCGCCGTCAATAGCAGAAGCAATTTCTCTCATTTTATATAAGTTATTTAAAAAACTTTCATTGTTACTTTGACGGTATAAAGCAAATTTTGTAAAAAAGGACGAAATTGCGATATCCCGTTTTTTATGAACTTCACACCATTTATTTAAATTAATGATGATAATCAATTATTTTATAGATCTTTAAATGCTATATTTTATATCTATTATTTTCTCTTATTTTCATTTAAACTACCTGTTTTTATGTTAATTTACGAGGCAGATGTTAGGAATAAATGAAAAATTATTGAAAGGATATACCTAACGATTTAAGCTTGCGTGTATATAGTAGACAGGTACTAAAATACTGAAGTACAGACACTAACAAAAGTAGAAATTCTCAAAATTCGCGATATGCCTGTCATTGAAAAGAAAAGTAAGACCTTATTACCGTATAAACATATACCGTATAAACCTTATGAGTTCGTTTACCTGTTGTGTCTATCATGTTACGTACATTTATTCAAATTTTAGAATTCCACTTGTCTCCTCACGAAAAGTGTATTGGCTAAAATATAAGTGATGAGCAGGTGGTTGAGGGTCTCATATTTTCTTTCTTTTTTCTTTCTTACATACCGTCTTTAACCACCTGCCATTGTTAATTGTTAATAAAATAAAGACAGATGAACTTCAGGAAATAAATTCTTATACATTTACATACATCTTATACTCTCTCTCTCTCTCTCTCTCTCTCTCTCTCTCTCTCTCTCTCTCTCTCTCTCTCTCTCTCAACAAAATTTAATGTTCGACAATGAACAATTTTAGATATATAAAATTGAACGAGAGGCATGTCCATTTCGTTATTTGAAATACAAGTAATCTTTCATTGGGTGCATTAACAAAACCGAAAGGAATACCCCTAAATTTTCGAATTCGAATGTTTTCACAAATTTTATCGAATTTTAGGTTTTCTGAAGAAAAAGAAGTTCAGAAAGTTTATAATGTTGCTCTGAAAATTAAAACAGTCCAATAGGAAAGACTCTCTCTCTCTCTCTCTCTCTCTCTCTCTCTCTCTCTCTCTCTCTCTCTCTCTGTGTGTGTGTGTGTGTTTCGTTGTTAACTTTTCTTGTTTACCAAATGTTGAAATTGAATTAAATTCTTAATTCTTAGTGCTCAATTTCTTTTAACAACTTACACTCTCTTATATGCTCATATTGAACTTTAGTACTTTAATTCATATATAATCTCTCTCTCTCTCTCTCTCTCTCTGGCGTTGTTTTTGTTATTTGATTTTTGAGTGCTCGTAAATTATCAACAAACAAGTAATTACTCTAACGCCATCACACAAAGAGAATTTTAAAATACAAACATGTGCCGTTATTCTATTGTTCATGGCCCAATGTGACTGATACCCCGATCAAAATACCGCTATAGAAGAAAGTTTTAATAGAGGGACAGATTGCAAACATTTGTAAATTAACAAAAACTTCAGAGACTTTAATAACCGCAATCATCGTATCAAAAATTGCTTCAACTACTTAATTCACGCACGTGCGTGTCACCAAAAAGGCAGGTGCGCGTGAGACAAAGCCACATCAGCTGTTCCTCTTGAGGAAAGAGTAGAGTAATGCTTGTAACTCATAACGATACATGCATTAGATTGAATAGCGATAGATGTCCACATTAAAAGAACTGCTTGTTGACATTTGACATCTGAAAATAGCACAGGGCACGCGAGTTTTATTAATCTGTTTTAAATGACAATGTATTAGTGGGCGGGGATAACGGTACCTGGACAATAACACGAGCAGCCACGCGAACGCGACCTCACAAAGACTTCTCAGGTGAATGTGCGAGAGAGTAAAGGATTGCATTTGATCTATTGTTAGCTGTAAGGGCATGTGAGACCAACAACCGTAAAACGCATTCCCTCAATCTCTCGATCAAAAAACAGCGTCGGCATTTAAATGTGAAAGCCGAGCCGGCAATCATAGAGCAGGTGTTACGGCACGCGCCGTCGTATTTGTAATACGAAATTTCCTATTCATTCTATCGTATAATGATTCAGTTTAATTATGAATACAGCTGCTTGTTCAAAATAGACTCCGAATTTTTACTTCTATAAGGACAGGTGTTAACCCTACAGTGTTTAATTTCTTTGCGACAAGACTTTAATACATAGTATCGTTACGCTATAATGGGTATCAAACTCATTCATGGATGTATAAATCGGGGGATTGCGTTGTTCAGACATCCTGTGTATAGATACAATAGATTTGTGTAATGGCATTTGGCAACTGGATGTCTCCACATAAAATATTAAGATCTAACCGTATTTTGAGTTTGAGACGGTTTTTTCCGGATTTTCATTGATATTTTTGTTTAATAGTTCAATAAAATTGCATTTGAATTAGACAAATTGTCAATATTTAAAAGGATATTAATATTTTAAAATTGATTCCTCTTTCAATACTAATGCACAAAAATAAATAATGCAAATGAAAGGGAAAAAGTCAATTAATTTAATTATTTATACGTTATATTTAACATTTCCTTGAGTAATTTTTGACAATTGCAATTTCGGGGATCTCAAGTTATCGATGAAACAGTTGGTATCGGTAAATGCCGAAACAATGGACTCACGGGTAATTAAGATTTTAATGCATGCTGGGAAAGGTCAAATTGGGTTACAAAGGTTACATGGGATGACAATAACAAAAATAAACCCGACATATGCACGTGTATCTCTCGCGCAGACTCTGTGATGGAACTCAGGATCTGCAGCTTTTCTGGGATCATATGAAGCTAAGACATATGTTGTAAAATTCGTGAGATCACCTGTCAGGAGTTAATTAGCCGATGTTCAATTTCCCAGCTGCCCATAATATTGATTGAATAAATGTTGTGATCAAAATAGGTGGGTAGAAAAGGGACAATGTGTCTTTGTCTCCCCTAGCTAAATTTGGATACCGTTAAACTTAGAAAATCGTCCAATTGGAAGCGGCATACAAAGAGGGGAGAAAAACAAATGAATACCGCTAGATAGATGATGACGTGCCGATACTCCTCAAAACGTACACAACATGTGTATGCACACCTGATAGCGTGATCAGATGGCGTGTAAACAAAGAGGACCAAACCTGAAGCCTGTATTCCGTCCCCTCTCTAGCCTATGTCAATATTGGTCTTTGGTACACCTTAATGAAACTTGCTTTAGACGCCGACAATGAATTTTGAATAAAACAATTTTAGACAAAAGACTGCTTTTATATTAATAATAATTAAAAACAAAAAAGAAAATTGTTTATTAACAAACTTTCGAGTAACCGTTAAACAAAATTTCAAAATAAAAAGGTTTCCATACATGATTAGAAGAATGTTTAAATTATAAAGTCATTGTTTAAGCAGAACGTTCTAGAGTGTTTTTTGAAAATTCAATATAACCAAACTAATGAGCGTAAAACAATTAATACGTTTGATGGCAAGGACATGTCGTATCATTTTGTCCTACGCCTTTATGTTTTATAATCAATTAATGTCTAGAAATTTTTCTTTTTGGCATGCTTGGTTTTTTTAAAACTCTGTTATGCTTATTATTCGGTTAATAATCTCTTCATAGTATGTTTTGGTGTTAGTTGGTTCTTAGTGTCCATGCACTGCAGTATTATGTCAATCAAGAGAATGCTTGACGTTTGTTTCTAGTTTGACTTTAATCCAACTATACTTAAGCACTTAAAAAATTACCCAGATGTGATGCAAACCCCTTATAGGCATTTGCAAAATAAGGCTGGACCACAGCGCCACCAATTTTTAAGAAAGATGACATAACTCACAAATGTCTGTAATTGTCAGAACCACCAAGAATATGCGCAACTAAACATAGGCTAAGAAAACGAAACATATGATAAGCACATTGGAATTATATCTACCCTATTCATCCCACCCATTGGTAAAAATAATCTACTTTTCCTAATTTAGCTCCTGAATTTCTCAGATAAAAATGTACAATTTAGTAATAATATTAAGCATACATTAAAACGGTTTTGTTAATTAATTTGTTTTAAATAGTCAATTAAAGTCGTGATTTATAAAGAAATCCGCGATACGATATTTGATAAACCTGTTACGTGCGTCATTAAATAGATTATGTCACTGAGATTATCTGTTAATCCGAACATTTACTACACGGATAATATCTATACCCAAAATGAACATTCTACCACCAACTTGGACAAAGTTAGGTCTTAGTTAGGCCGAAAGAACTGCCTTCCATTTTTGAATGCTTGTTATACACGGTAGAAGGTTACTTGTTAGGCCGAAATAACTGCCTTTTAATTTCGTAATTTGACACTGCTAGATTGTTGCTTTTTGGCTGATAAGTAAAATGTGCTTGTATAGTGACCCCGGATCATGAAATAACTTGGGTTACTAGTAATTCGATGCTTACAAAAATACATAACCACGCCACTGTATAGACATTTTCCTTTACATTTATATCCAGTGCTCGTCCAAAGCAGGAAGATTTCAAGTTATCAGATGTCTCAACATGTGTCCCATGTTTTGTCGTTTCGTGTTTTTAATTGTTTTTGTTTTTACCAGACAAATTTTTAAATTACAAACAGTGTTTACCCTTGCCATTGGCTTTTACTGGTTGCCTCAGGAAAGGAATGATTGTGAAACTGCATGGGGCCTGGTATACAGGGTTTATCTGCGATATTGCTGGCGAGTATATTAGCATTCTTAAGTTGGCCATAAATGCACACTGATTCAAAGCCACAAAGCTGATCAGAAACACTTGCATCACATGACCTGAGACCAATAAGAAAAGCGTCTCGTCGCAAAAAGCTGAAATATTGCCACCGCGTGAGTGATACGACGTTACACAAACGGAAAACCAACCAACTTACAATCTTAATACAAAACTTGTTGCGAATAGCTGGGAAATTGTTGAGGCGAAGTAAAACAACATTCAAACAACTTGCAAAACTTTTATTAAATAGAAATGTAGGTATTTCGGCCTGTTTGATATCGTGATGGGGTCGTGGCCAGTCAAGGGTATTTCGACTTTAAGTGTACATATAACAAATCCCGTCTGATATTTATCGGAGTATTAATCTCGAAATATAAAAGGGAAGTTCGGTATGTGACCTGCATGACAACGAGATCTCAACCTTGGATCGCTGGCCTCGTAAGGTTCTGTGATTAATGACGGAGTGGAACAGACCCCGACTAATATATCGTGTTTGTCACATACATTTTAAGTTCGAATAGTCACCGCAAGAATTTGCGACATTTTTTGTGTTTATTTTTTCTATGTCAATTACGCATAACGGTATAACGACTGTACTTCTTACTGAATTCGGTTTTGCGAACGAACTCGTATTCCTGCAACAAGCGGCATTTTAAACATCGGACCCGTTCAGATATCACATTTTCTGAATTTCTGTTTCCGGTGCGGGAATTTGAGAAAGATCACTTCTCGTCTTGCAAAACGCGACTCTGTAGATATAGGCTCTTTCAGGTGTCTCATCAGTTGCTGAATTTCCGTTTCCGGTGCAGGAATATGTAAACAGCATCATGTAATAGAAATTACTCTGTAGATCGCCTTTTCTTTTTCAATAATCGATTTGAATATCTTATTTTTTCCCAAACGCATGGCATATAAATGTCTAGATATATACCTTCCAGTATTTTTGAATTTTGAAATAAATTGAAATATTAATCATTGGTGCCACATACTACTGTTTTATTTATTTTCAATTTCCATGTGATACTTTTTAACTCTATTGCAGTAAAACATTATTATAATGCTCCTGTATTCATTTGCAACCTCGCTTATTTGAAGCTCTTAAGTCTATTCCTTTTATATTTTTCTTTAAAAGGTTTCCTCGATTTCTCGCTCAAAATTTGATTGAGCAATTGGTAGCAATAAATCTAGGTTTTACTGTACTTGATCAAAATGGCACATGGTACATGTAATCAGGCACAGTCAAACCTGCCTTAAAGACCACCTCTATATAAGGAGCACTTGCTCATAAAGGGAAGTTGAACTGTATCCCAACTGTTCTTTATTCATATTACTTTAACCTGTATATAAAGGACATCTGCTCATAAAGGCCACTTTTACTGGTTCCTTGGGTGGCCTTTATATCCAGGTTTGACTGTTATTTGATTTTAGCACTCTCGCTTCCCATCAGCCTTCATCCTAAGTTCCTAACTCTTTTCACAGTTCCAAGACTGGAACATCTTCAGTTATCAAATGACATTCAACACTTTTAGGAAGTTGTGAAAAATTTTGAAATAAATTATTCATTTTTCAATTAATTTATCTAAAGGAGGAATAAAACTAACTATTTCCTTTTAACAATTATATGGGTTAATTTCCATGATTTTTCTCCCCCACAGCAGGACATATCCGACCCCCGGGGTTTTAGTGACTTATTGTTTAATACACATATAAATATAGATAGAAAGATAGTAGTAATTAGTAGTAGCAAACATCCAATTTAAGTTTGAGAAATAACGGTGTTTTCACGCTGAACTTGTTATTGTGTGGGAAAGATGGTGGGGAGTTCCGGCCCTGTAGCATCGACAGGTCTAAGGTTCACTCATCCACGCGTGTGAGTGTTCAATACAAAACCCTTATACATTATTTATGGAAGACCATGTCAAAGTGACAAGATGTACGGTTATTTTTGAAATTTGAAAAAAAGAAAAAAAGTTTGATATCTGCGTAATACCAGTATGTACGTTTTTATTTAATAAATTGATATAGTAATACAACCAAAAACAAACTATGGTAACTTACAAATACGCTCAAAACAGGACATTTGCAACTTTTTTCTTTGCTCATTGGCTGAGTAGTCTCAAACGTCGGATCAGAGCACCTCTCTTGGTCTAGGTTCGTATACCAATCGGAGCAGAGCCTAGTCACTTGCCAAGCGGACAGAGTTTTTTCTTCCGACGGTCCGGTTTCTTCGCCATTCCAGAACTGGCCGCCACGATATAAGTGCAAAAATGACTGGGCGTAAACCCACATTACTCTACTCTCTGCTTTTAACATGCATGGTTTCAATTTTGAAATATACAAGTTCTATTTTTAAATTTTCAAAAACTTTCCCGATAAGATCCAAGAGGTTACAGCAACGGAAATAACACGATGCCTTAAAGTTCGATCAAAATGTATGTGCTATTTTTCAAATGTATTACATGTATTTTATTTACAATTCAGAAAACACAGCAAATGGCATAATTAATAGCTGACAATGGCTTTGTACTGGGATGGGGTATATTTATCATTTCAAATTGTACGTCCCAGTTCGAATGGGTAAGTGAGTGAATCCCAGTTCGAATGAAAAAAGGTGTCATATCATTGAAGTGTCATTTTCTACATGATGTAATCCCTGCTTGATCCTGTCTCCTATATTACAGCCGTGTGCTGTAACAGAATCAGAGGCGTTTGGCGTAGACTGGCCGAACAATGAAATCATGTCCACATCACTGCATTGTACACATTTATATATTCCATGTGAAAAAAGCGGCCGGATTATCTGGGTTCCGAAATACCGGTTTTACTACATCGGATTAAGTTCAAAGTCATTAATCGCAAAATTAAGTAATCTTTCTCGGTAGATTAACCATTCATTAAAATTTCACTCAATTTTCACCCCTCAATTAATTTTAATCTGTTATACTTGAAAACAGGTCTTCAAGGTTTTTTTGCTAATTGAAAATCTCTCATTTAATCTTCAGAATTAATGAAAATCCGTCTTCTAAAGCTGAGGTCTTTAAAGCTATCTTATTGACGCGTTGTGTAACTTAGCCCCAAAAATCCTTTGTAGGTAAATAAAATAGCGTAAGATATAACAATTAAAATAATACATTTCTTAAGAGAAATCCAAAAGTATATTTATCGAGTGTGAAAAAGTGACTAATCAAAATAAGTATTACACCACTAGCCCTAATTGCACTCTTTACCAAAATGCACTTCCACCCATTTGTCTCTGTAGTTTCTCCTGTTGTCCGGAGCACCAACAACAGATGTAATTAAACATCTTTTTGCAAATAAAAAATCATAAGTGTCTAGAACTTTTTATAGTTAAAAAATCGTTCTATTAAGAGACATTTTGGAGAAACTGGATTATAATCGTAAAATAGTATAAGTGGCATGTGTCATGTATTATTTTTGCATTGTGTGATAAAGTTAGAAAAGGCATATGACAAATGGTTCAAGTTCTTACGTATACAGGACCCTAACGATCACATGTACTTTACAGTTAGTCGCTCTTTCAGAGTTGATTCGACAATTTTTATTCAGTCGCTGGAACACGGACCAATTCTTCTCTAAGAGTATAAAACATAACCTTTTCCTGTACATCCATTACTCTCCGATAACTCATTTATCAGATCTCGGTAGATTTCTTGACATCGTCTATCGATGTTTGCCGGGTGCCAATGGTTCCCGCTACTGCAAGTGTGAATTCTCCGAATGCAACCTGTTCGATCGGCACCCGTGAGTCGTTGTTGAAAATGTAACAGTTTCTTAAAATTACAAATTCTAAGACTATTATTTATTTATATAATAAGTCTGAGTTCCACCTGTCAATGGTGTTAAAATGACTGTGTATCTCAGTTTGAACGTTTTAAACAAATTTTTTTATTATTTTAAATCTAAAAATATCGACGTGTTTTAGGACTTGAATTGATATAATTTTTAAATTCTGTCATTCTTGCTTGTACTTTTGTGATAAACTGATTTTTTTGTATTTACCGAGTCAAAAATTTGAAATAAATGCACCTCTAGCTTATCGTAGTACGACAATTCGCCAAGTGTCAAGCACCATTGTTGCCTAGTATACATTTTGAGTAGCTATTATTCTATTTAAAGGCGTTTATTTGTCCAAAATGTAATTTTATTTGTGAATTTTATATTAAAACTGAAAAAAGAGTACAAATTCTCTCTCTCTCTCTCTCTCTCAAATATCAGTGAACCGGTGGGCATTTTTCAATTTTGTCTCGGTTAATCGATGATTTGCGATTACGGGATCAAACACTCGCCGCGCGCGCCGTAACCGGTTTTACTAACATTTTATAACAACGAACACCGATACAAAAGGCGACAAAAATTTATTTTTTGCAAACAATTTAATGACAAATAAATCAAACTGATCAAACAATATCATTAAAACCCGATAAACATTTATTTACACAATCAGATAAGGAATTAAGATTTATAAAGAAAGACAAACAGATCCCTCAATCCGACAAAATCAAAGTTATCAGTGATCTTATCAGGATCGATATCGATCGAAAATCAATCACAGGAGAGAAATCAATCAATTACATTGTTAGGATTTTTGACAGAATTTACATATTTAATTCGATAAATAACTTCAATGAAAAGACAGAAGAAAAGTACGTGTAGTTCACGTGACCGGAAATCGGGTTGCAGACGCACGCTGACTGGGCCAGGATTCCATCACTTGACAAAGTACTGTACGTTTAATTTATGCAAGGCTTCTAAAGATCAACTATTTCAATTGCAGAAAATACATTTATTTATTATATTAATACTTTAATGATTTATACTTTTGCTTTGCAATGAATAAATATGTCACGTGCTGTTTTCGGATTTTTTTAATTATTGTCATTAAAATAATGTTTTCAAAAAATGTAATGTGTCGCTTTTTGAAGCATTTTTTAAATAAAATTTTCAAAACAGCACACGACAAAATTGATAGTTGTTTATATTTTTAAGTAATATTTTATATGTATAACAGCAAAGTCGTTATTTGAAGTTTTTGAATGATTTTAAAAAAACAGCACATGGCAAAATTGATGGTTGCGTTGTTGATAAAAATGCTGACTACACATTTCAATACAGAAGTCAGACTTAAAATAATTAGATTTCAATTCGGAGCCTCCTCTTTGTCATCTTGGTGTTGTAGCAGACAGGGGACTATCTGTTTTCTTTGAAGGTCGGTCACTGACACCCCACATTTTTGTCTAAATCCCTTCTCACATTTTCGCATTGTTATACATTTTTTTGTTACGTGGCTGACAAGTTAGCTATTGTTATGTAAGGAACTCCTCGGGATTTTTCTATAAATAAATCAAATTTTAGATGGTCACCTTTCATGAATCTCCTCAAAAAACCATTACGTCAGTTTCAATTACAAGATTACAAAAAAGTCCCAGGTCGACGATTTCCGTCCAATGAATAAATTTTGAATTTGATGATAAAAGAATTACAGAACGGATTGGAATGTAGTTCAATTTACCCATTTAAAGTTTATCTGGTCTCCTTTTCAAAATCCAATCGACCCTGTAATTAATTTCAATCTAATTTTTATAACCCCAGCTGCGGCTATAAATGTGTGTCATTAATGAATAATTATCATTAATTGGTATATTAGTAATTTTTGAATACACAATTTGTCTGAATTTAAAATTAAAATCAGCCAATTAAAATTCAATATTGAATCTAAACCTGGGTTTAAAATTACGAATTGTATAGTCTCCGAATTAACGTACTGGGCCCGGTTGTAGTGAAAATTCAAATTGTTATCAAAATTTTATCATATTTGATATAAAATACAGTTTTAACTGCTTCTGTCTGATAACTAGATAACAACACTATATTGTGCATTTATTTTGAACAGAATTTTAAGAAATATTGCATAATACGCAAAATACAAATTTTGGCAAAACAACCTGTTAACGGAGCCTGGAACAATTGGCCCCTGGTCGAAACGCCGTCACGTTATCAGCGTTTCGGCACCATCGCTGCCGACAAAACCGCGGGATTTGGGGATATCGGTGTAAAATGATCTTTTATATAATCTCAAATTAAAGTAATGATATTACACTTAATTAAAGACAAATTATTGTTAATTGATGCCAAACATTGAATAGAAGAAGCTGTAAAGTAGTAAAACAGTGTTAATTTATAGTTAACGCTATACCACATACTGGGGTGTAGTGGACACTGTGGCGTAACATGTTTCAATTCTGACCCACCAAAACTGTTCACAGCTAGGAATTAATTTAAAACTTGCGTTAAATAGAATTGAATATTGATCTCGAATTTCGTCATATATAAAACAAGTTGATTTATAAATATAATAAAATAACAGCGCTCCCCGTGGTGTGACCACGCTCCTGAAGGGGGTCACACCTTCTCACATCAAAATTAAGGACAATTGGCTTATGTAACAGAACCTGTGACTTTAGGGAAGCAACACATTAACCCTGTTGATGGTAATTAACATCACGTGAATTGACAATAAAACAATCACATTATTACCAGATTATCACAGTCTGAATAAGTAATTTGAAAATAATTTGAACAGTTAGTTTACTGCAGCAATTTCGGATTTCTTCAAACTGGCTAACCCAATATCAGTTATCTTTCTATTGAGAGAGAGGGGGAGGAGAGGGGATTACGTCTTATTCAAGAATATTTCACTTACAGCGAGACATCACCACAACTATAGGTTGAAGTGATAAAATTTATACCCTTGCAGTTTGCTCAGGACGATGTACTGGGAGAGTTCTTGCGCGTACCATGCCTGCAGTGATACGGGGCATCGGTTTGAGAGAGAGAGAGAGAGAGAGAGAGAGAGAGAGAGAGAGCACAGATTTATCGAACCAGCAGAACAATTTCGATATTCAACAAATTTCAATAATTTGTGGGCGATTTGTTTTAACTGTGTCATGGAATTGTTTTACGGTGACCAGGGTTTGTGGGAATAAGATAACACATTTTCAATAAATCCTTGAATATTTTAACACGAATGATACAAGTTACACAATAATCAATATCACCCAAATATCTTTAAGAAGAAAATCCGAACAACTTCGATTACAATGTCGTATGAAATGAACAACATGCATGGCCCTTCACTTCAAAAACATGTGTTAAAGGAGGGATCTCAGAGCGAAAATCCGAAATACCTAGATAACTATGTGTCATATAAGCATGTCTCTCACTTCAAAACATGTATTGAAAGACGGGGGATCGCAGAACCTATATAGGGGTTAATTCTTCTTAAGTCTTTTATCAATATTATTAATAAATTCGTACCAAATCTTGACAATATTTGTGGTATATTATTATCTATCATATTGACGGGGGTATTATAAACTGTATGACATGATATTCTTATTTTTAGCCAGATACTATTCCCCTAATAAGTTCTTAATCGAACCCTTGATGAGAGTTTGATAAGATTTAGTAAATGACGTAAGTCTTAGCCATTTCACACCTACTTTTAAAACTAAATCTATCAGCGCTTAAGAAAAGACACAAGGTCTCCTTTCTTTGATAAAATGATCATGTTTCTATGGGAATGTATTTGAAAGAGAGCATTAGAAAATCTTATGGATAAAATCCAAGCAACAAATACCATATTATTATGTGGTTTGATAATAATAATAATAATAATAATAATAATAATGTACAAACTATTTCCCAAAAATCAAACACTTTCAACGATATACGGACCACTTTGCAACTGTTATGTTTTTTTTTTTAATTTTCAGAGAGAGAGAGAGAGAGAGAGAGAGAGATGCGCTAATCCTTGGGTCCTTTTAGTTCAATTTCCGACAAAGTTGGGGTCCACTGTTGATGTTGGGACAACTTTCGTGTAAGTTTTTAATTTCAATAAAATACATATAAATAAGAATCTTCTTCAAATAGAATTAAACAGTGCCTCAAAAATATACGAGGAAGAACACTCTGGCGACACTGGTGCCTGACACATGGTCCAATTGTTGTAATCAGCGATAATGATCAACAATAGACTTCATGATGCATCTTAATTCAAAAACAAAAACCTGTTCCAGGTATTTCCGCAGGTGTCCTGTAATTTTGTTACCGCCCCGTAGTCACAGTAGACAACTTTATTGAACACCCTGACTTACCTACAGGGTGTAGCGGCATCATTAAAAAGACATTAAACGCAATGTTACATAAAAACTTGCGTTGTGGCGAATGTTTTATTTCTTTTTACATGATCGAAATCGGATTTAATTGTTGAATTATCGATGGATGATCAAAAAGATAAAAAAGAATAGTAGCATTTTACAAGTTTATTAGGTAATTTTAATGTCTATTTTTTGTTTTCTGGCCAAAATACTTAACATTAGTTCGAGAATTAAGCGATTATTATTATTATTATAATTACCGATATCTACCCCTGCGGTCCGCCATAAATCCCGACACACCCGGAAAATGACAAATTTTATTTTTTAGGTCAAATGGTGCAACGTAAATTTGATTAACTTGCAAATTAGTTTTGAACTGACATAACAAACGCTTTAAATAAATAAATAAATAAATAAATAAATAAATAAATAAATAAATAAATGCATTTTTTCAAATTATCATGGTTATTCCAACAACATTTTAAATTTGTTAGCCGAGACCATCAGGGCGTACTCGACTAATTCAAATGTTTAGAAGCGATGACATTCTATTTCCGCCAAATAATGAGGATAAATAAATAAATAAATAAATTTAAAAGTCTGTCGATCGCTGGGGTAACGGATTTTCTTTTAAACATTAAATGTATTTTAATGTTTGTGGAAAATAATTTATATAACCGGGTAAAAATAATCCCGCAGTTTTCACATAAAAATAGAACTTTAAATTTCCATATGTTTTATTTTTGTTCAGTTTTAAAAGTCGACCACTGGGTTCTTTTATCGAGTCTTTCTCGATCTGTTCATTCAAAGGTTTATATCAGTCGTTTCCGCGTCTAACTCTGCGTCATGTTGAGATCTGCAAAATGGAAACCACGACGATCAGCAAAAAGCTACAAATGATATCGTCCCATATAACATTACAGGCCCGTCGAATGTTTAACACTTAGCCAGCGAATTAGTGCCGAATCGAGAGTTGATCTCTGCCTCTCGAAAACTGTTATCTTCACCTCAGCAACTTATTGGTCACTAGTCATCCATACTATCTCGGCCTCTCGAAAGCAAAGCTTCGGCGTCTCTTCGTTAGCTCAATGTTAAACTTTAGACGGGTCTGTACTGTATATGAATTTATATACATACAAATTTTAAATATGAAAAATCATGCAGAGTCATCAAGAACTATCGAAGCTAACATGAATAACAGGGTACGATTTGCGCATATTGTAAAAGTGCGTTGACACGGAAATCCCTTCATTTTTTAAGTCGAGCATTTTAATGTGTATATATGTATAAGTAATAATATTTAATGTTAATCACAGGTGAAATGTTTCCGCACACACACACCTTAACAAAAATTAATATCTATGCCAAATTTTCAAATTAACATATTTTCGTAAAAAATGTTATATCTTTTTAACAAGGAAACCCGTAAATAGTTATATTTTTAAATAAACCGACTGTGAACTATTTCACCTAAATTCAACTGAATCTTGACTTGGGATTGTTGCTGAGACTGGGAAATCCCTGGTAATATTGTCATATACCTTTTTTTTTTAAAATTTAATCATAAATGAAATAAAAAAAATGGTATATGACAATACTACCAGGAATTGATGGGTTTATTATACATTGTACATGAAATTGGTCTCAAAACGCACCTGATCACCTTAACAACTAGTGCAGATTTATTTTTTATTCGTGTTGCGTTTTTCAGAATTCATTTTATTTATTCACTAAAATGCTAAAATTTAAATACAAAAAAATTGAGAGAGAGAGGAGAGAGAGAGAGAGAGAGAGAGAGAGAGAGAGAGAGAGAGAGAGAGAGGCTATATCAGACTATTCTAATTGCAATTTACGACAATGTAAACAGAAAACTTATAAAAACTCCGTCTAAATCAGATATTCTATCGTGTGAGATAATAATGTCAATGTTTATAATATTATCGTAAACATTCTCATTATTTGGCGAAAATAGAATGCCATTGCTTCTAAACATTTGGATTAGTCGAGTACGCCCCGATAGCCACAGCCTGAGAAACTGAGAAACAAGGGTTGTCTAAATAGTACACTGTCGAATTAACTTCACGGCATCAAACTTGGTTAAGGATTTTTTTCAAAGAAAAAGAAAATAGCCACGATTAATACAAAATATTTTAATTTTGTAAAATTTATTTATTTATTTATTTATTTATTTATTTATTTATTTATTTATTAATTATTTATTTATTTATTTATTTATTTATTTATAGTGACAACTTACTAGTATTTTATTATAATGCCGGTTGAAAGGGGTATGTTTTGCGTTCACAGTCAGACAAGGGGAAATAACCCTTGTTAAGTCAGTTAAATATAGTAGAAATTTAATATAACAAGGAAAAATTCATCAAAACTGCTTTATGCTTTATTATTATTATTATTATTATTTAAACGTATCATAATAAAAAAATATCTTAATAAATATACAGGCAAAACTTAAACACGTGGATTATGCCGGCGGAGAAATATTTTGTCGGAAATAATTTATTAGAGGGCTAAGCTATCTCACTTGCACAAACAAGTAAACAAAAACTGACATGCCTATGTCATAATAATAATATATATAATATAATTATGTATATTTATCAATTACTTAAGAGTATATCATTAACTGATAACGTGGCCACGAAAACAGCGAACACTGTTTATCGTCACTTTTACTGTGTCAGTTTCAAAGACAAGTGTCTCTGTCAATCATTTGTCAATCAGAAATTGAAACCGATTCATCAAATCAAAATTAGACCGATTTAAAGGAAACAGAAGGGGCAGAAATACGACACCTTGCCTGCTCCCTAGATTGACATCTATGATTAACTTATAATATATCTTATCTCATATCATCTATGTAGATATCGATACGTAATCTAGGCTTATCAATTTTATATCGATTACCGCGATGACTTAAGATAGAATAATAGTTTTTAAATTGTTTGATTTTAAATTCGGTCTGCCCTAGGGGTCAGGGTAACTTCTATTTGATTATTTTATTATAAAGACATCAAATGTTGACACCAAGATGATATTTCAATATTTAAGATTATATTACAGTGAATTACTGTTTGCGAAGGAGGCGAAGTACTTGTATGTAAGCTAATTTTCGGAATATTAAATAAATCGGGAGGTATCGGTTTATAAAATGTCTTGATCTTTACATCAACATTTTGAGAGTTTTACCACTTGATGAACAATTGGGTTGATAAGGTGCGAAATTGATATTTTTTGTGTAAACTTGTTCCCCTGAATTTTACCAACAAATTTAATCTGCATTCTGCAAATGAACAAATTTGCAGGTAAAATGAAAAAAAAATCACAAAATTATCCATGCGGCGCACACAGAACAGGTTATTCGTTTTTTAGCCAAGATTTTGTACCCACACACTTTTAAACTTTTTAAAACCAGTAAGAGGTGATTGGTGAGAAGACTATAGCGCGAGCTTACGTATTACAACCTCTCTCGTCTACTATAGGTTCAAATCCGACAGGAGACCGATTATAGCGTGACAAAATTTGTCAGTTCGCTTGCCGAACGTAGTTGTTTTCTTTGTGCACTCCCATCTTCTCTACCATCAATGAACTGACCGTCTCGATATAAGTGAAATAATCATGACTTTCGTAAAACCCCATTACTCCACTTCTATTCAGTACAGATTTTTGTGTGTCCTTATGTGGTTTTGACCATCGGATGTTTGTGTATGGTAATAAGACTTATTGTGTCCACATTCTTTCCGTTGTAAAAATTCAGTTTGTTCAAATACAATATTAACTTTTACAGAAATACAAAAGGCTTGTTTAGAGACACCTGTTAAACTGTTTATATTGTTAGGAATATTTTTGAAGAGAAAAAAAGGTACTATTTTGTGGCCGGACACTGAATGGACACGGGTGTTTAACCTCCCACTACGGTTGTCAACAAGTTAGTCTGGTCAAGGACAATTGCCTTTGACCCTAGCGGATCTTCGTCTGTCAGTCTTAAATCAGTCTAAAGCATTCCTAAGTGACAGTCAGACCGTTGGTCATCATAATAGGTGATCATGTACAAACACTCGGACATTTGACCAACAGAATAACGGAAACAAGGAAACTACAAATAAATATAAAATATAACTTAAATCTTTTTTAAAGGAAGATTTACATGTATATAAGAAGTCAGGATTGCTGAAACTCATTTATGGGCGGATGTGACCGAATGATATACTGTCACTGGCTCTTGAAATAAATGCTTGTGGAGAGAAACTCACTCGAGACTCGGAAATCTCTCCCCATATTGGAACTCTAAAAACTTGCTAATTGAATACTGGAGTTGTTTTTCAGATGATACTCAAACTGACCAAGATCCCGTGTCTCTAGACGCTAAAGAAACTTCTGTACAGTTTTGGAAAAAGGACAGACCTTCTGAGGTCACTATAATGGAACTTACATCTAGTGATTGAAAGGGTTCGGATTGAACAGAAACCTGTCGATAGTTAAGCACAATGCTAAGGTATACGTGCCAAATTGGCAGCTCATCTGGAGTTTCCAATTGTCTTCCGAGAAATTATAAATTGGCATTTCTTATTAGATTATATATTTGATAAAAGTAGAACATGTGCGTATTTATTGAAAAAGACATTGATGACGCCAAGGTAATAGTAAAAGTTTCGATGTCTGGTGTTCCATTATCGCGTATTGCATACCACACGCGTGAAAAACAATGAGCTTTGGTTATAAAGACAATTCTATTGGTACAACATAATCTCATGAAGAAAAACTAAAGACATTTTGCAGTGTTTTCGAAACAGTAAGCTCGAAACGAAGCCAAATTGTTTGCAAATTTGACATTTTTGGAGCATTTCAAAAATACGTTTATTTTCAAATATCATTTTGACATATTTTTTTTTTGTAGACTTAATCTAGATAAATGAAATTAGTTCGATTATTAACATGCGAGTTTCACTTCCACGAGTGCAGTACCATGGCGTCGGGGGGTCTTGTGTGAAGGAATTTTTTAATGGACTCCAAATAACTTAATTTGACCATATAATCGAAATTTACGTCCATACATCACCATAAAAACTGCCCAGTAACTTTTTTATTATGATAATATAAATAATATTATTAATATTTCATATTTTATGAGCAAATTTTATATGGGATTTCAAATTAACCTGTTACATGTAGTGACCACGATGCTGTATTCGGGAGGTCGTGAATTGCCGTTTTCTTATATTAAAGGGGATTTATCCGTTATCGTGATATCAAAATATGTACAAAAATATGCCTGTTCTCTAATATATAGGTAATAGACATTCACCGAGGCGTAAATAAAAGCAATTTTTTGTATACATACAGTACGGACCTATCGAAAGTTTAACTTTAAGCTAGCGAAATTAGTACCGAATTCTAAGCTCATCTCGATCCCTCGTTACCCATATCTCGACATTTTTTCGGCAGCTGCTATCTATCTATTGGCAGCTTTCATTCCCTAGCTAACAGTATCTCTGTCAGTCGACAGTCGAGCTCTGACTCCCTTCGTTAGCTCAGTGTTAAATGTTCGACATGCCTGTACCGAAGATAACACTTTGGTTGAACGAGTACACTTATACATGTATCGTAAAATGAATATCAACATTTTTTTATCATCATTTAAATATAAAAAATGTAGCGATATAGTGAGACGTACAAAGTTAAAGCATCATCGCTCTTACTTTTAAAGCATTGCGAGTATGAGTGCATTTAGTCGCATGACCTGTACATTTCATGTTTTCACTCGAATCTGGGGTCTCAACGGCCAAGTAGTCTACATCTTGAACACTACTGACCCCGAGGTGGACCTTAGTGTAAAAGTTTGTCAGTTCGTTTGCCGAAGGTCGGCTGTTTTCTCCAGACACCAGTTTCCTAACCCATCCCATAACTGACTCTCTTTATATAGGTGAAAGAATCCAGACTGGACGTTAAACACCATTAACCCACTTTACTTCAAGACTTATGTCAAGGGATAATTATATTGAAGACCTCAATGAAAACAGCTAAATGAACAACTCCAATGAAACCAAAGATGATTAATTTAATGATTAAGAGAAGCTTTAAAATTGTAAGATTAGGTTATATAAGGATATTGGCATTTGAGAGAGAAAGAGAGAGAGAGAGAGAGAGAGAGAGAGAGAGAGAGAGAGAGAGAGAGAGAGAGAGAGTTTACTACTGCGGCATTTTCAATATGTATTTATAGATAAATGTAATTAGTATTTGATAAATAATTAATTGTGACAGATCAATTAAAGATTGACAGATAAAATGATGAATGTTATCCAGAGTCCGACGTTATCAATAACATATCTAATGACTCCCGTAAACACAGATTGTGATCCAATATCCACCTAATAAGTGTCTTTGGTAAATATCGGTAGTGACATCCCTGTGTGAAATTACTTCATTATTAGCAGAATGTTTCACTCTTTAGATCATTTTACACCTCTATTGGGACATATCTTTGAGCTTTGTCGCCTAATACCATCAGCTACAGTGTTAATTTTAAGATTTTTGATTAAGCTGAGATACAATACAGGCCTGTCGAAAGTTTAACACTAAGTTAACGAATTGGTGCTGAATCGACAACCCATCTCCGTCCTTCTTTAGCTTTATCTCGACAGCTGATACCTATCTCTTAAGCTTTTCGGTCACTAGGAATCAATATCTTGACCACTTGACAGACGAGTTTCGACACCGTGATGGTTAAACTTTCGACAGGCATATATATACTGTAGATGTCTCTGTTTTGTTAAAGATTCCATTTGCGCAATTTCTGTTTGATAGAGAAAGTAATGAAATGGCAATGCTATGACAATGACAACTGAATAACACAAGACCATTTTTATTGAATGAAATCTAATGAAAACAAATTTGGTCGCTTTATTATGTAATGTTTTAATGCGCTCTCTTAGTTTGAATTAAAAAATGTTTCTCCAAAACATTTAAAATCAGTGATAGGGTGTGGATCAAGCACAAACATACCACATACCGGCCAAGGTTCAAATCACCTTCACAAAACTAAAGCACATGTAAAAGCCGTTTAATACTGGCAAATGGAGTAAATACGACAAGAAATTCTAGAAAAAAAACACCAAAGATTAAAAGCTTCGGCAGAAATGACCACATTTCGACTGACTGAAGCTGTTCATTTTTCGCCTTCAACAATATATTTCGCCAATAATTTTTTCACATCTGAATATGTTAATTTTCTGTTTTCAACAATACAATTTAACATGAATGTTGTCACACTTTTTGACTCAAAATAATTATGAAATAAATTAATCCCACAAAGAAAGTACCTTTTGATTGTGTGAACATGCATTAGTTTATTGGGTCCAAATCCATTGCTAATCACCCCATTTTCCGCCAATGGAAAGACCCAATCGATTCCTTGCTACTGAGGGAGAAACTAATTAACTGGCCTATTAATAGATATGATGATAATGCGATAATAAGATAAGGCCCACCAATTAGTCCAAGCATGAAATTAGTGTCATGACATATCGAATGCCTTACCAAAATCAATAAACTATACTGGCTGACAAGTAATAACTGTTACGTCATCAAGACGTCAAAATGGGCACCTGTTAAATTTAACCATTGAACGAGATGGTTCTCTGCTGCCCGAGTCATTGTATGTTTGTTTCTGATTTGTTCGCATCAAAACAACGAGTACCGGCAAATTTTACTAGTTTTTAAATGCTTACTGAAATATTTTTATGTGTTGAAATTTATTTATTTATTTATTTATTTATTTATTTATTTATTTATTTATTTATTTATTTATTTAACTGGATTTAAAGTATGTATATGCTCAATATTTTGTTTTACCTATCCTTATTTTTTAATACATGTATTTGATGTCCTGAAATTTTATAATATTTATTTATTTATTTATTTCAACTGGTTTCAAAGTTTATGTCCAGTCCCATTTTTACTAATGTGCTTAATCTTAAAGGCTTACTTGAAAAGTGTTGACATATTATTTATTTTAGATGGTTGTAACTGACTATATGTCCAATCATGTGTTTTGCCTATGTGTTGCATTTCTATTCATTTATTAAATTTTCACACCACATCCTTGCTGTATTGTATGCACACGTCATTCATATGTACTTTTTGCATCAGTGATGCATTTAATGGGCTTGACTGCGGTTTGCTTACACGCAGGATTGGTGACAACCATAATAAGCTCAAGTTCCCCCTCTCTCTCTCTCTCTCTCTCTCTCTCTCTCTCTCTCTCTCTCTGAGTGTGTATTTAAAACAAACATTTAAATTAAAAAAGAATAAATTAGTCTTTTGAATTATAAGACAATGTTTATCTTCCTACATCATCTACATGCATGGTTGTTGATTTCACTCTAGTTAAAATTTACATGTGTCAATTTCACATTGTTAACAGACTTCTCAAATTAAACACGCGTTTATGTCAACTTAATAAATGTGGTATTAATAAAACCAGTATGTATCAATTAATATGGGCTGTGGAAATGAAGACCACATGAGAGAGATATCTTAAATTTTGATTTTGGTGACATAGTAAATGGTCATTTTGAACTATGGATGTCAAACACTATGTTCTGGTCAGTGGCATTTGATTTTCTTATCATCATAGTGTGTGTTTCTATCATGTATTATGCTGATAAACAAAGATAAGACATTTTCCATTATGAAAATTTTATGTGATTTTTGAAATGGGGGGGGGGTCATATGAGAGCGAGAGAGAGAGAGAACGAGAGAGAGAGTTTTGAAATATCTGGTCATCAATTGACGGGAAAGAGAGGAGTAATGGTCTTTTGCGTCCCAACCTAGATACTTTTATTTTAATGGAAAAAGTCAGTCAGTTCTGGTATGGTGGCGGAACCCTGAGTGCCTTGAGAAAAACACCGATAGTCGGCAAGCGAAATGATAAACTTTCTCTCAATAGGATCTGTCTTGAGTGGGATCTAAGCAAGGAGGTGAGATGCGCTGTTATCCGTAAGTATGTGCTTGACTGCTTGATCACCGAAGAGAGAGAGAGAGAGAGAGAGAGAGAGAGAGAGAGAGAGAGAGAGAGTTCCTGTCAACAATTTAATCATTTTAATTGGACCTACTTAAAATAGCGAAAGATATGAGAAAATAAAGTTATTTTGTTTTAACAGAAAGTTCTCGTGCCCCTTTTTGTAATTCCACAGCAATAAATCAGTTTCCATGGATAAGGCAAATATTTTTACAGTTGCCCTGGCGTATAAGGTCAAGGATTAAGATAGGTTAAACGCCACAAAAGACAAAGGAATCTGGTTAATAGCAGTCCTATCAGTACAAAAAAACTGGTGTCAACTAACTGCATGTCAAAATTCTATTTTTTAATTATTAAAGGTTTTTAAAATCTTTGCGGTTCCTTCAAAATTGTGATTTTAAATAAAACATCATTTCAAACTCGACACGCTATTTTTATTCTTTTCAGTGCTGAATTTTAAGGATGGGCTTTTTTACGATTGAGCAATGTAAGCATATATCCGTTTTTAGGGACAGTTACATTAAAAATAACAATGAAAATACATTGTATTTGAATATAATAAGATCATGTTATGAAATAAGAAATATATTTAAAACTTTACACCTTTTGACATATGGCATTTGAATGTTGATTTCATGAAATATGATGACATGTCAAAAACGTTGTCCGAGTTACACCGTCACTCTCCCCCGCTTAGTCAGTATGCCTGAAATAAGCCTTATGTTCCAATGTGCCGTTGACCACTGCGGTAGCTCAGTTAGTATAGAGTGCTCGCTTCGTAATTGGGAGGTCGTGGGTTTGAACCCCAAACCGGGTCTGACCCAATATTTGAAAGTGGCTAGTGGCTATATTTTCACCAAGGACTCGACATGGTTCTTTCGGATGGGAACTAAAAATAAACGAGGTCCCACTTAACGGTAGGCATGGTACCACAAAGAACCCAGCTGTATAATGCCACCAGCGTAACACACAGGCAAAATTTCTGCATCATCACTTATAGCTGGCGACGTCTTAATATAAGCGAAATACTCTTTACTGGGAAGTTAAACACCATTACCTAACTCAACTCTAATGTTCCGTTGGATATAGAGTCGCATAAATTGTTATTCAAATATTTACAACGTAAACGTTTCTAGATGATACGCCGTCGAACTATGTTACGTCATGTAATATGATTTATAATTGTACCGGAAATCGCTAATTCGCGCATGTCATTTGCTGAGACCGGCGGAACTTATTATCTGTAACAAGAACTAAGCTGACATAAAGACTTAAAACAACCACCGTGTTTTATTATTGTAGTAACATGCAGTTTGACTAGACTTACAGCTTTGAGCTTGTGAACTTCTAATGAAGTCCAAAATGAAGTCCGGACTTCACAAGGCGTTGCAAATTTTGCCGCTTAATGAAGTCCAAAGATTGAGGCTCCAGACAAGAAGTCTTTTTGGTAAAATAAAATGATTAAAAAGTCCGGACTTCATTAGGCGCCGGACTCATTATTAGTTGCTACACAGCAGTTAATGCGTCAGTTTTTGAAAGCTTACTGACAACCAAACGGGGTTACGATATTATGAAAATTTAAGACAGCGGGTTTGATTAATTGATTAAATTGGTTTCCTAGTGTCAAGAATATTATACCGTCACCAACTACAGATGAAATTTTGGCCCTTGCAATTTGTTAAGGGCAACTTGCAGACATCTACAAGGGCAATAGATTTAGGTTTAAGGTCTCCGAAGGATTTCTAAATGCCGTGTATTTGGCGAAACAACAATCACCACCCATTTTCATTCCGGCTGGGTCAAACCCTGCCAATAAACACGAATGTGGCGAACCTTTACATACATCTATGTGACACAGATATCGATAAGTAGTATCACATACCGCAATAAATTGACATAATTTTTTTAAAATGCGTTCATCAATAATGATGATTACCAGAAAAATCTTAAAATTTGAAAATTTTAAAATACATGTACATACTAATAATAAGTCGCTAATGGGTTAGAAAATTTTTATGTTTAGATTAATGTGAAAATATCACATAGTTATGGAATTGATTAAACGAGTATCTTTAGATAAAAACGGAAAAAAAACAACAACTTAACGCTATACAGAATAATTTATAACAGGGCGAACAAAGCCAATCGATAGATATTATATTTAAAAACTACCTGCATGTATCAATTACTCCGAATTAATTTCTTATATGATGTTAATGTTGTTGCCTGTTTCGACATGATTTTATATGCACTTTGAAACAAATTGGGGCGATTCGCTGAATCTCCTGTCTTCCATCATAGGTGTCAATAATTATAATGCGATTTACAAATAACAATATAAACTTTAGTGTTTATATTCAATTGTTTTTCATTTTTGTCCTTCATTTTTCATTACAACTGTTTGTAGTAAATCTAGCACCTTCACTTACATTATGTTTTGTTTTCGATCACCATCTTGGTATTGAAAATATATAATAAAGCTGTCATAATACCATTTTTTAAATTTAATCATAAAATAATTTCAAAAAATGGTATATGTACCATTTTTTTAAATGTATTTTATGATTAAATTCAAAAAATGGTATATGACAGAGCTATAAGCCTGTATTTGACAGAAGGATGTATACAGCTGATGAGCCAAAAGGTGCCAGACTTTGTTTGAAGGATATGACTATGAAACAATGAGTAATAAAAAAAAATCATATGGTAGGGCAATACTTTTTTTTGTTAAAGCCACGTAAATATAACCCTATTTTGACATTTTTTCGTTTTTCACCCATTTTGGATATTTCTTTTAAGAACAGATTTCTACATTAAACTTATATTTGGCTTAATGGTATGAAGTCCTAACCTTTGACGGACACCAGTCACAAATGTAATGCCGATATACTGTACAGTAGCGATGTATACTAGTGTAACTCAATTTTATCCCCTTTTATAATTATCAAGTGGGGGAAAATAAAACATTTTTATCAAAAAATATTTGTGTCCACTTATTGATTCACGGACTTAACAAAAGATAAGCAAAAATGTTCCTACAATTTTATCTTGATTGTTCTGGGCAATAAACTGGCATGGTGCATTTGAAACTCTTCTTTGATAAGGCTTAAATTGCATATCTTAGATACTTCAGCAAAATAATATTCACTTTCATTAATTTTCATTAACTTGATATGACATTAATTGACTCTTTTCCCGTCAGATTGGAGTTAAATGTGCCATTATAATCGCCATGTAGCATGTTGGTCGCCATATTGAATGCAAACAAGTGCCCGGATGGATGTTGCAACTCATTATGAACATCATTATCGGTCACGGTTTAGTGATCAAAGCGAAGTATCATTGACTTTAAACATAAGTTTTTCAATGTCCGTCATAAGTTTTAACAGACCAAAATAAAGTCAATCCGTCATTTCTTTTGTGTTTTCACCATCAAAGACATATTACAGAGGGAGAATTGCCCAGTATATTGTTATTTAATACGCGGTTGGAATTTTAAGCTGGTATTGATAATGCTTGTTGTAGCTACATCGCGCATCAGTTCTTGTGGGGTGGTATAACGTATTTCCTGTCATTTTTGACGTTGATTGTTTCCAAATTTGATGGATATGTAGAAGGAACAAGCAAATAATTGAGTTACACTGCACATGAGTGACTGCCACCATAACTTCAGACGAAACAGACGTGACATGAACAACTTCATCTTGCAGTCAACAAGTATAGTTTTTCCTAGAGTGCTTTAAGTGTATCTTTATCACTTCATATATCAAATATTTCGGTACCATCAATGTAATATTTACTGAAATTCACGACTACAAAGGGAGATATGTAACATTCTTAACCGACTCTAAACAGTGTTTATAGTGTAAAACTGTATTGGACCTCACCGTAGAGTCTGCAATTTTCGTCTTGTGAGCAGCGCGATCATTGGCGATTGCCGTGTACAGGGATAACTGGCGTAAAATTACATCACTTAACAAGTGAATATTTGACGTGGTCTAAGGCAACGTCTGATCTCTCACGTCAAATTCGGAAAAAAAAATATATCCGGGTACAAAATTAGGATTTCAATCAAGACTTATATTACCTTCTCGATACACATTAGGTCGACGAGGCTTATAGTCCATTGTTGTTAAGTCCAGGAATGTTGTTTGTTTTTGCATGTGCTTGTTGTTTTCCATTACTAAGCTGAGTTGTGTTAATGAAAATACACATGCTCGAAAAACACATACATTGCATAATTGAAAAGTGGAATAAAACAGATTTAGCTGAAAAACGTGATTGGCAATAGCAATGTCAAGAACACAAAACAACAAGTGAGAAATAAGTAAAACCACAACTTTTACCAAGTACAACAAATGTAACCAAGGGCACAAAACAATACAAATAAAGTTAGGAACGCAAGTCAAGACAAAACATATTAAGGCAACTGATTATGAATTTCCCTACTTTGAACGGGCACTATATGTAGGGCAACTGGGTCATATTAAGGTTATCAAGCTTAGTATATACAGTACCCCCATCCCCGCTATAAAGTCACTTGTACTTGAAGCATGCCACTAGGTATTGTTTTGTCATTATTTCCGACGACCCCGCCACCGCCACCGCCCCCGCCCCCACATGTCTGGAGCTGGAAACAGTTTCAGGTTGTGTACAAATAATGTCTTGTTTCTTCCCTTTGTTGTGACTTATAATCTACTCACATGCAACTCTCTATATCTCAAGAATTCAGTTTGCACTCTAATGTTGCCCGGATGTGACACGTGACTACTGTACAAGCACGTTTCTGTCACGAGAATAAACCGAGCCAGAATTCTTCCCAGCACTTAACATAATTCAGATGATTAAGTAATGGCGAGTACTGATAATTGGTAATGTGGGATCATTTATCAAGAATATTAAAACAGTAACGATAGCCCGTTATCTTACATAACGGGGTAAGTAGATCAAGACATTTTTAACTTTTAAGTGAAACTCAAAACTCGATAGAGTGCCAAAAATATCATCTACTTAAGAGTATTGTCATTTACGGTATTGTCACACGGGGGTGTATTGACGAGATAGCTGATGTTGAAAATGAAAGTAAACTTTTTTATCTCCTTTTCCTAGTGTATTATTCATTCGATGCAGTTTTAAAAAACCTGACTGCTTTTTAATTAATTAATTATTTTAAAAAAACCTGACTGCTTTTTATTAAAAAATGATAAAAATTGTATTTTAAAAAAAATTAAATTTATACATTGCGAAAACTATTGAAGTACAAATACATGTATTTATATTTACCTTCCCATCAAACAAAAATTTGGGACATTGATTATAAAACTCCAAAGTTATGGGACAGGGCATGAAGAATGGTATAAAAAAGCGTGTACTAGTATCTATTACATGTGTAACAAACCTATTACATAATTATGTAGCAATCAAAAGAAATTCGAAACCATTTTTTTGTAATTTCCACACAAAGACCCAAAACACAAAGCAAAAGCCACACATCAATGCCACTTTGATGTTAAAAAGGGAGCAAAAGGGTCTGCAAGTCTCTTTGAATCCTTGCTTTTTGCAAACTGATATGAAACTGTTCAATGCAATGTTGCAGCAGTCAACAAATGGTTCAGCCTGGCGTCATCTACGCCAAAGCACAATTCCTCTTTTGCGCCATTTGCTACTTGTGTTACTTGGCAAAATATGGGACAGGCAAATCATACATCCATGGAGTGTCCTGGTTACAAAATCCATGCAAATTGTCATTTTAGCAGCGTGACACCCGTTTACTGTTACTTTTTGTAGAAAGAAGGAATATTAATGCAAAGGTTCTTTCACTGAATGCCTTGCAAGATTCTTCCTTCTTGCTACAAAACGCTGGATCATGCACTAAATTCTTGGTGATCAAGACCAAAAGGTCCGACAGTTTTAACTTTATTCTGATAGGAAAATCTCTAGTTACGGTACCGAAAACCATTTTCATCCGTGTCAACCCGTTTCCGATTTTCCCTTTACAACAATTGCGAAACAGTCATTGAGAAGCTCCGAAACAGCGCCTACCTGACTCCGTGTGTCGTTAGGTAGAATAAAAGTCATAAAAGAGATAAAAATGTTGCCCTCTGTTTGGAGCTCGAGTCATTGAGTGCAGGGCATCCGGCGTATTGGTACTCCGAAGGAGCCTCTCTATCGCCGTCTAAACAATGTGTATACGTGCTGTATTGTAAAGTGCTAATTGATTTGAACTGTTCAAGGAGAAAGTGATTGTTACACTTAAACTATTAGGTTGCTCATGTTATCATTTAACAGTTGCCACTGATGATGGGTTTCTTACAGACTGCTACGAAACGTCGTCAAGTGACGCCGATCGCTACCACATGTCGTCAAATGACGCCAGCAAAATTTACAACCATGACAAAATATCACATGACGTGACGCCTACCCAGCCCATTAGGACACGTTGTCACGGTTTACAGCCCATAACAACAATTTGTCAAGTGACGCCGACTGAGTTTACAAACCGCTAGCACACGTCAAATGACACTGACAAAACCGCTACCAAACACGCACAAACAAAAGGATGATTCTCAAAACGCCGAGTTATCCGCCTATAGGATTCAAAATTTAAAAGTATGTTATAAACATGTTTATAGTGCAAAAACCTAAAGCTACTATCATTTTGTAAAAGTTTATATGGTAAAAATCTCAGTAAAATATTGCATTATATGTTTAACACATGAAATCTTTTAGCTTTGTCTCCGTATAACTCTATACAAACATGGAACAAGTCAGTGAAAATCAACACGTTTTTTAAGAAATACATATAGAGCGCATGTCTCTCCATTAAAGATATTTTGAATACAAAAACTACCTTATTTTATTGTTAGATATGCAAAGTATGGTTAATGGAGAGATATGCGCTGACAGTGAATTTTGCAAAAATCAGTGTTTAGAGAGTTACCCCAATATAACCTCTTACTATACCGTACTTTACTCGTACTTGATATTAATAAACTCTCGTTGTCAACAATTGCCTGCGTGGTGTAGTGGATATATGTAGGGACCATTATGTCTTATGTTGTGGGTTCGTATACCCAAAATGACATTTTATTTTTATCTTAATTCATTTTAATAAAATGTATATTTTACGGCTTTATTTCTTTCTTTTATCTTACTTTGTGTTAGAATTGAAATGTTTATTTCTGCAAGAAATAACAAAATAGAAATAAAGACATGCACATACATTTGCTTAATACAGATACAACGATATTACAGTCCAGTTTCAGGCCATGTGTCATTTCCCGTGTGTTTCCTGAACGATGAACACGTACTAGTTAATAAAATGCCAAAACATTAAACTGTTCAAAGTGCAATCTTCGCACGAAAAAATGTTATAAATGAAAAGTCGGGGTAGGTATCATATGTGATAAATGTCACTAGCTGAGCAAGACTGAAGATCATGAACCTGTGGTTCCTCCAATAGACTTGAAATCTGAATGTATAGACCTACTCAATTTGAGTTGTGGCAAATCAAATGCCATTTGCTTTATTTTCAAAGAAAAAGTTCCCTCACGAAACTTGCACTAATTAAGGCAAGAATAGACATTTTGTCAAATAAGGCACGTCATTATAAAAAGGGAAGGAAAAATGTTATTCATATGCAACGTATATATTTACACAGAGATTTATTTATATTTGGCCTCAAGTAATGACGCCTATAGAGGCTCGAAAAAGGTGTAACCTAGTTTCTTGCGTATTATTCTTATAGGCGGATAGCTCGGCGTTTTGGGAATCATCCTTTGCAGTTTGTTACCAAATGACGTCAAGTGACACTAGCAAATCTTACAGACCACTATCGCGCCAAAGTTGTATAAAACAAATGATAGGGGGTGATTAATACAGGTTTTACTGTATACATACAATATTCTATACATAATACTTTTAACTACACCTACGTGCAATGGACAGCACATATATAAAGTGCAACACTGAAGTCTTTGTAACGATTAAACCACAGAAATACCAGTCTCTGACCGCATAACGTCAAAGTCCAACCCAATCTTTCTAGATAAAAACTTTAATATTTTAAAAGTTACGCCTTTTCTTCGCGAATTTGAAGGACACGCTAATTCGCGACATGATTTCTACCTGCTTGATTTAGCTGCATGTTACTTACTTGCGGTACATCGCAACTGCGACAAAAAAGACGGTTTGTTACCAACCATCTGTTGCTATTTGCGAAAGATTAGATGCCAAGTTTCTCCAAAGATATAAATGAATGATTTTGCAGAACATCAAGTTCTTGATTTTTCACCATCAGACAATGTCAATAGTTTCGATTATTGGCCACATAGATAACACACGGCGAGTACAGAAACATTACGTCATCTGAAGCCAATAAATAGGAGATGTTGTAACGTTCGTTTCATCTGAAACACCGGGATTGATGGGACTTCTTTTAACTAGCAGTAACACTTTCGGACTAGAAACGTGATTGCTCAAAGTATTTTGAGCTACTCGAATAAGTTTGGCATTTTTCACTTGTTTGTAACTGGCAATTGCTCTGCGCAACGTTGCCGCTTAATACGTCGCCAAGGACATCAGTTCTGGTGTAAATATCGCCATATTCAACAGACAAAATCCCTATAGCGGCAACATTTACATTCCTACTGAAATCTTTTAAGATAATCGTGGATGCACATAACGATTTAAGACAAGTAAGCATGATTTAATTTGATTGCATGTTCAATGACTTTTTGCGTGTATTTCTTACATATTCTCTTTATTTAACTTGCGTCATTCTGCATTGTTTCCGTCTTTATTATCTTTTTTTGTTGTTGTTTATTTATAATTATTTTACTGTTAATGACAGAAAAAGAAGAAAGAAACATATACAGATTTGCCACGTGTGAAAACATCACGTGGTGAGGATAAAAAACCAAATACCGATGTTACAATACAGGACTGTCTAAAGTTTAACACTAAGCTAAAGAATTGGTGCCGAATCGGCAGCTCATATCAGCCCCTCGCTGGCTGTATCTAAGTTGCTGCTATTTTACTCTTAGCAGCTTTTCAGACACCACAGGTCCATATCTCGGCTCCTTGGCAGCTGAAATTGGACTTATTTTCGTTAGCTGGGTGTTAAAATTTCGACAGGGCTCTACTGTATTTAACGGTGTCTTAAATTCATTTGTTTTCGGTGTCTAGTTTCATTTTGTTGTATAAATATCACCAAGCTGTTTCTCCATCAAATTAAATACCCTAGATGTCGCCAAACACTTACGACTTTAAAACAAATATTTGTACTTCTCATTTCTAAAGAATTTTAAAGTTAAAAAATTTTAAAATCTTAAACTTTTTGTTACCTTGGTCGCCAGTTTTAAAACTCTTGATTTCGGATGATTTGAGATGATATAAAGAAAATACGTCATCAGCGAAGATAACGTGTAAAGGTAGCTAGCGTTTTTAACAGTTAATCTGAATATACGATGAATGTTTTATTTTCATTAAAGGTAAAGTATGAAAGTGGCGTAAGTATGTCAAATTCCTGCTGACTCAACAAGTTTAAGTACTTTTAAAAGTATATGAGGCCTGAGCGAGGAGCCAAAAAAATTCAGGGGGGGGGGGGAACAAACACAGAAAAATTAATAAATATTAAATAAAAATTATGCAAAATTAAATAAATAGTACATATTTGCGTGTATCTGAAAGCTGATTTTTATTTTATTTATGTATTTTTTATTTTTTTTCAATTTTACATTTCAGGGATAGTGTAGCGAACGTATATTACATAAAGTAATAATAGTTCCGTGTATTTTTGACAGGCGAATTCATTCTTCGTGCTATTTAAAACAATATATATGATTTTTATTACACATACTAGTTCTCATATCCCTTTTTTATATTTTTTCCCATCATAAATAAAAACCATGCAAATTTAAACATTTTATAAAGATGTTAAAATAATGTTTTGTATATTGTGCGAATTTGTATAGCAAAAATAAAAGCAGTTGCAGATGATTCAGGTATGCAAATGAAGGCTTATATTTTCTGACACTCCGGCCTCCTTTGCCGTTTCTGAACTGACAGCCTCGGCATAAGTAGAACCTTGACCGCTTTCAGTGCTGTGACTCCATTCTACTGTACTGAGAATTCCCAAAGCCACTAAGAAAACCATTGAAAGAAGAAATACGAAATGCATAAGAAATACGTATTGAGATTATTGACCAACCAGCCCCCAATCCACCACGACCCTGGACGGACAACGGTCGAAATGGCAAAATACTGCCCAGGAGCGGTCTTCAACTGCAACTCGGTCCATCTATTATACATTATTATTTTTATTTATTTATTTATTATTATTATTATTATTATTATTATTATTATTATATACTGTGTATACTTGGCAACTTTGTTCAGTACTAAATTAGTTCAAGAGGAAGCCAATATCCGCATTATAAATTTAACATTACGTGCACATGACACCGATACATAATCTGAACCTTAAGGTGACCTTGATTGTACAAGGTGAAATCGATTGTGTCGATTTCATTTCCTGTCCTTTTTGTAGGATTCGTAGTCCACGAATTTAAACAAATTTTCAAAGATTATACAGTACAACCTGCCGTAAAGGCCAACCTCCAATAAAGGTCACCTGCTTATAAAGGCCAGTAAAATTATACCCCTACTGTTCTTTATTCATATCATTTGAACATGTATATAAAGGCCACCTGCCCATAAAGGTCACTTTTATTGGTTCCCTTGGGTGACCTTTATTGACAGGTTTGACTGTATACCCAATATGTTTGAACGTGACGCTTCCTTAATTTAGAAACATACTTGTCTACCGACCTTTTATACATGTATGTCTCCCATTACATGCAAGCAATCACAACCACAAACAAGAAAACAACTTGTCGGTCAATGGCTAAACAATTCCAAAACATCCTAAACCTTAATTAGCTTCATCTGTTGTTCCATGGTATTGTTTCTATAATGTCAAAATGATTAACATAGTTTGTAATTTCATCAATATTCATACAGACTCCCCCGATCCCCCGAAATAAAATGAAAGTTTGTCCATTCAAAGCTATACCATCGACAAAGAACTATTTTTAAGCATATGTTACCATTTTGAGAACACCAATTAGTATGTGGAACATATTTCGGGGGTTGGTGTGGGGTTAATTCTTTCAAGAACGTTACCCAGTGTTTCTTGACTTTTCTTTGTTCACCTCTGCGTGCCGAAATACATGTGTTATCTTTTGCAGGAAATGTGCCCAGTTTAACACTTTGGTCATGGTTTTATGCATTTTAAAATTTATGAATGGGACCGTACAAAATAACGATTCAGTTGAAAGATTTTTAAATTTTGATAATTTTTGTACTAAAAATGTTGTACTTCAGCGACCTACCTATACCGTTTGAGCTAGATCTACACATAAAGTTCTTTGGAAGCTTAAATTGCCATTTCTGCCTTTCTTCTTTAAATTGTATGTAAAATGCAAAGCATTTCGACGTCATTTAACATGCTTGAGGTTATTGGTATTAAAACTTGCCGAATGGAAAAAGGGTCTAGAAAAAGTTAAGTTACTGCTTGGTTCGTACATAATGTCGCGTGTTGCAATTTGCACGTGATCAGATAATGTTTTTACAGAATTTAGGTTTTGTTGCAATAAACGTGTGCAAAAATACAATAATGTAGAAAAAAATTGATTTTTTTTTCGAAAACGTTTTATTTAGAACACAATGCTGTACACCGGTAATGTAATGGTAGTTAGTTTGTTATTTCTTTGTTGCTGAAAAAAGTCTTAAAGATATTATTTTCTTATTTTCACATATCTCTCACTTTAACATGTTAAAAGTCTTCCTCTTTCGTAACCTCAAATGATTTTCATTGGTATTTTATTTGAGGATAACAAAAAGACACGACACCCCGCCCACCCACATTTAACAAGCGACCTATTATACCGTTTTCTTGACCTTAAAACTTACGAGGTCATCGGCTTATTTTCATTCCAAACAAAAGGTTTCGAATAAGAAGCAGTGATGCAGGCCACCATCATTACTATGTATTAGCTATCTATACAGAAAACTTACACCCATTGACCGAGAAATTTTATGCATATTATAAACCCTCATATCTCTAAATTATTTCTGCAAAAATCCCGATTATCTTATACAATTAAAAATGTGTTTTTGAAGGCATTGTGTCAGTAAAAAAATTTGCAAGCCAAACAACAACTTAATTAACCTTGATATTTGCAAGAAAGTAGGTAGATGATCCGGGGTTATTTTTTTTTCAAGAGATGTTTGCCATTTAGGTATTTATGACTGAACATCACCCTTAGATATCTTAGACTATTATCTGTTAAAATGATCAAATGTCTCTTCAAGTTTCAAAAGATTCCTCACGCGTGTTTTACAAGATAATTTTCCGTATTTGTACAAGACAATATTAATTTTGTATACAGCTTTGATTACATAACTTGTTGTTTAAAATGACATGTTTGAAATGTGCGTTTTCTGAGTTAAATAGTGTTTTTAGGAATTAAATAAAGTGTGAAATTGTATGTCGTCCTGTCATGCTTGTGACAGATATTATCTACGATGGGAAATATCCCTCAGAGAGAGAGAGAGAGAGAGAGAGAGAGAGAGAGAGAATAAATAACCTTAGCATTTTGCATCAAAGGAGTCATAATAGAATTTAAAAATACTTAAATGTAAGGATTCCATAGTTAAGATTTTGCAAAGTTATTGTTAAGATCTCATGTGCTACTTTTGAGGTTTCAAATCCATTATTTCATGTAAAAAAATCAAAAGTAGCACATGATTACAAGGTTAGAAACATTTTTGAACTCTGTAACTTACTTTTCTTCGTCTATTCAAAACAGAAATTAAAAAGATCTTAATTACATTCAAAATAATACCAACGAATCCCTTGCTTACCATTGATGGTGCAATTAGGTTTTGTAGACAAGCAGTGTTTCAATACACATCACAATGGTTTTGCTTCAATTACTTCAAACGTTTATTGCAATACGTTTTCAATAAGGGACTTGTTGTTAAAGGTTTGTGTTACAAGTCTCTGAAGTTATATCGAAATTGTTGTAAACATTGAAATTGAACCATAAATCAAACTTTTGAACTGTTTTAAGCTGCCGAAAAGTATTTTGTTTAAACTTAACAATTTTAATTTAGCAACTCATCCGCTCCCTCCTCCAATTTTACAAATACCTAAAATGTATTGAGATCAATTTAAATGTAACTTCACTGTTTTAATCTTTCCCATCTAAGTTGGCCAGTCTGTTTTCAAAACTAAAACCCATACTAAACGGATACTAAAGTCACACCCATCATCCATATAAGTCTCATGCTTCAAACAGTGTTTGGCACAGAAAGTACCAAGTTTGAAATTGTCCACCCATCCATACTCTAGAAACGACATCACCAGCAATAAAATACTATGTTTTCTTTTTGATGATCTGCCGATGGAACTCAAAATATTTCTTACTTCTTAAAACTTCTATATTTTTATTTGATAAATAAATAGTTTCGTTTGTACTTAATTTATGGACTTAGAAATTATACACCCACCCACCCATCCGTACCTATAAAACTGGACCATCCTTGGTTATAAAAGTCCGTTTCTGTTTGATGAGGCACCGATTGGACTCAATATATTGCTTTTACTTCTGGATTCTTTTGACTACCAAGTACTTTTGTAAGTGTTAAAATGTTGAACTCAAATACCCACCCTGCCACCCATAAAACACCAGAACTTAGTCATAACCCCCTGGTACTTAGAAAAATGCCTTTCTTTAATTCTTTGGGATTATGATGAAATTATAGCTCTATTTTTACTTATGGACATTGCAGACCTGTCGAAAGTTTTACGAAACGGCGTCGAAGTTTTGGCTGTCGAGTAGCCGAAATATAGAGAGCTAATGACCGAAAACCTGACGACAGATAGATAGCAGCTGCCGGAAAGGAGCTAAGATATAGCCAGCGAGGAACCGAGACGAGCGGCCGATTTGGCATTACTTCATTAGTCTAGTGTTTAACTTTTCGACAGGTCTGTACTGTAGTTTTTCTTTGTGTTGCCTGGTTGCCGATGGGACTAGAACTGAGACTATTCCTCGGAGGATTATGATGGGAATTAAATGTCTATGTTTTTCTTTTTAACTGGTGACTGAGTAACTTAAATTCCTGTTTGAACAACGTATTAATCATTACCATAACAGGTTAAATCAGACAATAGATATACCCCATTTGATGGTCTTTGTTACCGTTTTACACTCTCAATAAGCAATACACATTCTGACTCGCATGGATGGTCAAATTCACATTCCATCCTCTATATATTTCATTGTATTCTGTAGCTGGTTTGCCAGTTTCTCAGCGCTTTGTTCTGTTTGAGGACGAAGAATGAAAAAAAAATCCCTTTTTATGGTGGTTTATTTCTGACATACTATTATTTTATTTTCTAAGTTAATTAGTTAACTCTGTAAGTTCTTTCGTAATGCAACAAGTGTATAGAAAGTCTCTGTAACATGAACTTTGTTTTGCAATGATTTAGAAAAAATGGCAATCCCACTCCTCGGTCTCGGTTTCTGTCTTGATGCATGGGTTTGTCGAGAAAATACCAACCGAATGGGATATGTTTGCTGGTTAGAAGCAATCAGTTTAATATGAACCATAACATAACCCTGCAATCACAACCATAATGAAACTCAAATTTTCTTCTGTCACAATACTGATATAGAGTGAGTACCATTTGTCTTGTAACTCTACAATCACACACAAAACAAAACGAAATCTAAAATGCATTTCATCTCCGGTTTCATTAGAAATGTTCATTTAGTTTGTAACCGTAAAACTTGATATTAATTTTGCTTTTAAACAATTTTGTTTACAGGCATTATGTATGATAAGAGTAAGTGGAATGTATAATGTATTTTATGTCTCAGATTAAAAATCAGATTCTCTCGCCTCGTTCATATTTGGAGAATGATGAAGGGATCCGGAATGCCCTGAGAAAATCACTTGACCTCCGACGGCGGGCAAAGCAGACGTAATCATGATGTTCAAAGGCTTTGAAGCCAAAGCGATTAATGAACCAATACCTTTAAAAACAGAATGAACAACAATCGCCGGGACCGCTGAATCATCAGATTTTCACGGTAATGATATTAAAAACAACCGTATAATTGAAAAACGAGACACACAATATAATTATGATTCACCTGCCAATATACCCGACCGACCCCGGGAATGCCAGAGTTTCATAATCAACCGTTAATCTCTGGATAATAATTAACACCGATCAGCGTTTTATCTTCTAGTCTTTTCTTGTCTGTTTAACAGTCAAAGATTTGTCCGATTAATTAGAGACGATTTCCCGGTTTTTTTTAGCTAAAAGTTACTCGAAAGAGCACAAAGTTCAGTACAGGCCCGTCGAAAGTTTTACAATGAGCTAACGAATTAATGCCGAATTGACAGCTCATATCGGCCCCTCGTTACCAATATCTCGACAGCTGCTAAATATATGTCGTGGCAGCTTTTTGGCATCTTGCAACCTGTATCTCTATAGCCGAGTTTCAACTGCTTTTTCGTTAGCTGAGTGTTAAACTTTCGACGGGACTGGTCTATATACCACCCATTTTCGTGTCCATTTGAATTATTCTATTTTGCGATGATTGATATTACAAAACCGATATTATTGTAATCAACACCAGTTTTACGGTATCTTGTTCATTGTTTAAAATCTTATCTTCAGCCAACGATATACTTTTGTCACTGAATTTATAAATAGTTCTCAAAAATTTAGCTAAACACAAAAATATGCCAAACAACTAACCCCTTTGAACTTTTTATTTAAAATACACATTGGCATGGAAACGCTTGCCTGGTTTGCAAATGGTTTTTAAATTTACCATGAAAACATTTTATTTTAAACGATTAAATTAGGAGAAAAAATAAAAGATGTCGAATAGTTTAGTCTGGAACTTGTATGACAAAGACAGAAAAATTAGTTCAAGGTGTTAATCAGTGCAGTTTTTTACCTGGCAAAATGTTATGTGTAAAACAAAAAACATTGCTGTATTATAAATGCATTTTGTTGCGACGACCTTTTCGAATTGATATACAATTTTTAAAATGTTTGAAAAACTGGTACATTGTATATTACATTGTCGTATCATATTATTTAAATATATTTTAATAATATTTTTTTTAATTTATATCGTAAGATCACTGATTATAAACGTCCAGTAATGTGGTTCCAATGATCTGAACCATTCCGCCTGTTTTCAACCAGTGGGTCTTCAATGGACATGCGTTAAAATTATCTTTATAATATGGCGTATAGTAGAGTTACTATATCTGTCAATTATTTTTTATAATTTTTATTATTAAATGCATTTAAAAAAATAAAAGGCATATGTCATATTAAACACCGTGAACGAAGAATAGAAACTAACATTGCTATGTTCGAAAGATTTATCCACTGACTCAACGTTAAACACCAAAATAACCAACCGCCCCAGATACCATTGCTCTTTCTAGCTAAGTGCAATTCTCTTTATCGAATACACATTATGACTTTTCAATAAATCCCCAGTGACACACACTTTGACCTGGGAAACTTCTCCGAGGCCTCTATCCCCTCCGATGAACCGCCTTAACAATTTATCCAAACAAAAGATAAAGGGAAGAATGCGGCGGTCAGTAAAGTCCACTAAAGTCCAGATTAACCCATGACATAGATCGAGACGTCTACTTGTCAAATAAGATCTTGTCGTGTGAAGTTTGATGGATCCTGAAAGAGATATCAAAATTGATGGCTAGAATATTGACATTATAATCTTGACGAAGTTGATTTCGCATACTTCCCAGGTCAGTCTTTCTTGTCCAATATTCATCACTGACCTGTCCGGACGGTCGATCGGTCGGCAAGAGTTTGTAACCCTTCTTAAAATTCATAAAAATGAGGTGACCAAATGACCAATAAAATATTATAAAAAGAGGATTCTGAAAAATTGTTTGATGGACCTTATCCATAGCTAAATGTAAGCAAAAAAGCTTACTATTACCGATTTGATGGAACTGAACAACACCTTAAATATTAACGAAATGATAAACCATCTCCGATTTGATTGGAGATGTTTTTAGTTTATGAAATTTTCAATGCACCTAACTCACCCATGGCTATTGTCAAATCACTCCTAGCTTTGCGCATGTTATGCAATATTGTGACTAGGAAAAATTATTTAGGTCTCAATACTTCTGTATATCAACGGGACCGCTTCCCTGCAATGGTATATCAAATAGCATTGCAAAACAGAAGAGTTTCTAGAATTGTAACGCTGATGCAAATTGGTTAGGTCCAAGTGAAATATACAACCGGATGGAGAAATTTAACTTGATGTGGGCTGTAACAACACCTAATGAAGTCCAACGCCTAATGATGCTTTGTGTGTTGTTAATTGGCATTTCAAATACAGTATATTAAAATTGATGCAACAAAACTTGGAATACAATGAAGTCGTACAAGGGTAGGATTGCTTAAAGCACCCTTTTGTTTCTATAAAAGAATCAATGGATTATCTCTACAATTATCTCTACTAATGATACCCAAATGATTCAACTTGTCATGTGCTGTTTTTGAATGCATTATTTTAATAGAAATTCAAAAACAGCACATGACACAACCATAAGGTGCTTGGTCTTTTTTTGCTATTTTACACCGACAAAATACTGTTGGGGTTTATTTTTTAAAATGTCTGTTCGTATGCTTAGTTCGAAAATGGTTGTTTTTGCCATCTTAATTAGAACGGAGGCAAACAATAGGTAGCAGATAAAAAGTGTTCTTGCCAATAGCCAAAACAATGAAGAACACCAAACAACAGATATCTTGATATTAAAACGAACGAACCAATATAAATAAATAAATAAATAAATAAATAAATAAATAAAAATACATTAGAATATAAGGACCAATGATTATATTAACTGAACAAGAACCCGTTATACTTCCGGCGCACCTGGGGTCATATCTACCGAATGAAACACTTGGTATGGTTTTCCTGGGATATAAAGTTGTTAGCTAAACTTTTCTCTCAACTGTCCTATATTTTGCTGTATAAATGCACTTTTGTGGTATTAATGTTTCTCAGTATTAAATACAACAGAATTACCTAAATATGACTTTAAATTCTTTAATTCTCGTATTTCACGATTATTTCAACCTACCACCACGTGATTACAAAGTCACGAGCCAATAAAACCTGTTCATTTCACTATAACAAAAACTAAAAATTAAAAAAATGATGTCATAATGTATATTATATACATAACATTTTACTTTTTACTGAAATAACATAATGAGTCAGTTATGATTTTTAAAAGAAAACACGCTAAATTGAATACACAAGGAAACGCGATCTAGATTCCTTTAGATCGAATATCTGCGGTTTAAGAAGGGGGTGTTCATTGACCGGGATGTTATTAATTTAGACATCGTTAATTAGTTTAATTATTGCAGGTTAAGGTATGTTGATGACAATGATACCTGTTTCATAAATTTTCTGAAAATATTTTTTCCTTGGGTGCACCGTATGTTATGGTACAAAGCCCCCTTCTTTAATTGGTGGACCATCCGGGTCCTTATATCTGCCGCATCACAATACATTAGGTTCTCATTATGCGATAGAAATTACAAATTTATGTCAAAAGATCATAGTGTGTTGCCTGTTTTATCAAACAAAGAGCTTACAGGACCTAAATTCTGTTTATCTCAAGGTGAATGGGAGAAATTCCTAACAGCTTCAATGTGCGCCTTGTCGTCCCACTACAATCATATACTACAGGGTGTAACAAAAGCCATAGACTTGTGTTTTTTCAACAGAAAAAATATAATGTATATCGCGTGTGTATTTTGAAATTTAAGAGAGAATTGTGTAATTAATGTAAAAGTATAATAAAACACTACTGTACTGGTATATGTTTTTGCTATTTGGGAACAATAAGTCTGCATTTTGAGATAATCGAGATATAATTCCTAACTAGAACTCGAACTAAAAGTATCGAAAGCCAAAAGCCTAATAACAGAAGTGGTTAGAAATGTTCATCGACACTATAACGCAAGAATGCATTCAAATATTCAGTTTTTGCGAGTTTTTATTTTGGCGATATACTTTGAAATTGCGATACTTGTGGTAAATGCAAGTCAATGCATTATGGATTGGACATCATAAACTTTCGATGTCGCGAAATAGTTCTTCGAAAAGGTATCACGAAACCAATGTGATTCACCGTATAAAGATTTGTTTGATCAACTCAACTGACTTTTTGCTTCATATCGTATTAATGGTTAACCCCATTGATCTACATATTCAACCTGTACAATCTGCATCATACGAAGGTTCTAGGACACGTGGCGATATAGCTAGCTAAACAGGAAGTGCTTACTCTTCTGGAGCACACGGCCTCACTCTCTGGTGGAATTTCACGTGTTTATCTTAATTTGGCAGCTTCAAAGTTTTTACTTTGCTTTGGTTATAATTTGGACATGAATTGGTAAATCTTTTTTTAATTTCCATAACAACAAAATCTTTTTTCCAACGTATTTGTTATAGGTACCTCTTGCTCACATTTGAAGCCCAGGCTGGTCTTAAAATACTTGTTGGGGCCTTCCAATTGTTATTTAACCACACTACTGGACATTTACTCCAGTGTCCGTACAAAGTCGGGAGTTTTATCAGTAGTGATCCAATATGTTTGTATTTGTCTTGCTTGGTTGTTTCATTTCTATCTTGCTTTGTATCGTGTTCTCGGATTTGGACATTTTGCTCACCTTGCATTTGTGAAAGCATCCACAACAGGTCTGTGATGCTGTGCTAGACGGATTGGTACTTTTGACTCACCCTGTAGTAGTGAAAACCCCGACTGATCTTACAATACTTGTTTAACCCACACATTCTTTCTCTTATTTGTCTATTATACGAAGAGCCGATTTCCTGTGTATTGTGCTAATTTAATACCCACATTTAAGCAATCTAACTTTTCTAGCATTACCTGGTGAACTTTGATTATTAAATGTAATCGTTACCTTGCCATCAAACTGTAAGTCGATGGGATGAACTTAACTAAAGTCGCTTAACACACAAAGAAATAGTTCAGAAAAAAGTGCAAATACATTCATTTTAGCATTTTGCCATTTTTTATCAATTTCATATTTTCAATATTGAAATTATTTTTAAAACTTGTATAGTCACTTTACACACAGAGAAATAGTTCAGAAATCAGTGCAAATACTTACATTTCAGCAGTTTGCAAAATTCTTATTAATTTGAATATTTCAATATTGAGTTCAATTTTAAAATAGAAAAACATGTATATAATAACTTAACAGTTAAAGAACTAGTTCAATATTTTACAAAAATTTAATTACATTTTTCAATATTGAAATATTTCTTTAAAAATGAAATAGTAAGATGGTTTTAAAAAGGCAAAGGTTATGGACCCAAGAACGTCACATTCTCATCATTGTTCAATATGTCATTGATCTTTAACAAACGCATTTAAGCCTTTGTTTCAAATTTTAATATTGATATTTGGTTATTGAATTTTTATTATAAACATCAAGATGATTTTATCAGAGATAAGCCGGGGGTGGGATGGGGTGAGTGAAGTGACAGAAATTGTTATATTGCAATTCTTGTTAATTCAATTACGTATAAGCATTATCAATAACATTTTTAATAAATATTTTGAATTTTCAATTTCTGGAGAATTTTGGGTTTTATATTAAGTAGACCAAACATCTGGTATTGGTTTATTGGTAATTTTACCCATGAATGTTGAAGTGTTCAAGGGTAGTGTTAATTAAATTTTATTTTTCAATTACCGATAACTTGAAAATTCAATATTGTTTTCATTAACATTTGTGATATTAAAGGTACGAATCAATTCAGACGAAATCCACTTGGGGTCTTAAATGGTCCAATCAAAAATAGGTCTGGTATTCGCCATATTGTTTTATGAAATTGACAAGGACATTCATTGAAAACTAGGTCATTCATAATTTCATTTTGTAATGAATTTGAATTCAATATTGTGTTGATAAACTTTCACCCAGAATGAGATTGCATCTCTGGACGTCTTTGTGAAAAGGCAAAAAATCGGCAAAACCGAAATGTGTCGCGAGAATTTAATAGTCCAACCGGCGTAACAGCTGACGTTTGATATTGTCGTCTGCTCTTTAAAGACAATTTTATGGATAATCAAAGGTGTTATCATTCATATGTGATATAAATTCAGGACAATTCACTTTAAAACTTTACAATCTCTTATATGAAATCGAATCTGTGCCGTCTTCTTCAAATTTGAATTATATAGGACAGATGTTCCCATTTCCGGCCTGTTCTTTTAAGTTGGCATATCGTCTGCGTTGCATAATTTCTGTACGAGTACGCGATAAATATGTCTTGTACTGATAAATTCTGCCATAATTTCTTTTATTGTTATGCATAATATCCGGATTATTTATTGAAGCCACTTCACATATAGCTCGTGTTTCCTTTCAATAAGAAAAAAACTTGTTTATAATGTCTGTATTTTGTTCTTGTTAATAAAAAGACAAAGAAAATTTGTGATAACATGTGCAATGGTTAAACCACGGCACAAAGTAAAAAAGTCATGATAACATGTGACCACTGCACTTGTGGAATACAAGAGATTTTTTCTTCTTACCAAAATTAAGTCAATTCAATATTCTTTTCTTTTTGATAACATTTTGTTTTACAATATACCTGCTTCTCCTGCTTAGTTTCCCAGTTGATACGCTATGGTAGAGCTTGTTACACTACAAGGACTTTGTACAACGAAGCAGGCTGCTTGCAAAAAAAAAGTTGACTCGGGGATATTGCAAGCCTAGGCTTATCAAGGCCCTCAAAAGTTTTATTGCCGTGATCACAGTATTGTTCATAAGTTTGATGTTTCTGTGTCCAGGATTGCCCTGGATATATTTGACGTCCCATAGTTCCATGTTATGTTCCTTTCACACAATTTTGAATACACACGTGAAGGATGTAGCTTGCTAAACAGGAGGTGCTTACCCTTCCGGGGCACCCGGCCTCACTTCTCTGGTGGAAGTTCACGTGTTTAATTTATCAGTTCTATAGTTTTTACTTTGCTTCTGATTGTGATTCGGACATGGATTAGTATATTTGTTTTTTTATTGTACCCAGTGTTACCACTATTGTTTGTCTTTTCTTTCCATTGCCCTGTTTTACCATTGACTTGAGTTGTTCCGTGTTCTTGGTTGCGTTGGCTTTTGTCAAGGACATATTTTACGCATTTCCGTCAATTACTGAATTCATTTGACATTATTTACAGTTGTTTCATTTTACTTCGGCTATTGTATACACGTCTTCAAATTAGTGATCATTGTCTTGAAATTAATTTGAAAAAGGAAAGTTTGATTATATAATCATATAAAACAAAATAAGCCGCATATAAACTAACAGAAGAAAGAACAACATCGTATAAAAGTCCCAAAATTGTATCTTTTGAGAGCACTGTATAATACTGGTGCAATGGTGTTTTGAGATTCGTGTTCATGTATTTAATCTAAGCAGAGCTGCATCGCAACACTGCAATAGCATGGACTTCACTAACGCGACAAAACAACATCGAGGATAAGATGCTCAAATTATATTGGAGTATTTCCATTTAATGTATCAGAGCAGAGCTGTACTGCAATAGCATAAACGAAAGCAAAGTGGCATGAAACCCCAAAACCGGGACAAAAGCAACAATAACACAGCGAAATAAAACTTCAGGAAGTAAAAACACAAAACACATAACGGACATGTAAAAACTAAACTAACTAACTAACTAACTAACTAACTAACTAACTAAAAAAATAAATAAATAAATGAAACTAAATGAAGAGCTTGATTTTGATACCTACGCAGATTGCCTGGATACTTTCTCAAAAACAAAATATACACCTGTTTGTATATATATTAGCGGCGAATAGACACGAACGACTCATTCAAATTAACCAGGACAAGAGGAGGAAACAAGGAACGGCTGCTTAAAGAGACTTAATCCAGCTTCTTCCATTCATTATAAATATATACGAAGTATACTTCCTACAGTTAAACATTGTTAGGCATTACTTACTTGTATGACAATTTAAATGTTAATATTTTATATCCCTCGTGTCACCTGAAGAGTGAAACAGGTATGTAATCAGTGAGACAGGTGTAATGACGGAGTCTAACATTTATATACATGTACCTGGCCTGGTAATTAATAAAGGTTTTTCATTTTAAATTTTAAATCTACTTTATTGCAACTTTTAAAATACCTGTTAAGGAATTCACACGATTTTGCTTCATTATAAATATTTCATTTAAGACCTAAATGAATTGTTTTACTGTATTGCAGTTTTAAAACGAAATACTTTATGGATTAGCACAATTTGGTTCCTTTTGGAACATTTTATTTCTTCGATTTTCCTAAATGGACTGTTTCACTGTTTGGTCAAATGAAGCTTATTTTGAAATTGCTTGGCAAGTATTGTCAAAGCATTTGCTTATGGTGGAATGGCTAAGGTTTGTCAAAATTAAAGTATTTAAGACAATAGATACCACTTTAATATACATAACAGCGGAATATTGTTCGTCAAAAGTCGGTAATTTTATAGTTAGTTGTCTAAAAATAAGTGTTATTTGTGTCTTTTCTTTTTCGATTGGTTGTGTTCTGTTCCCTGTTGTCCTGGCTATTGTCAAGTACAAAAACTTGTGTTTGATCTGTACCATTTTGCGTAATAATTTAAATTTTCATGTGTAATTCCTTTGAAATAAAATGTTCAAACTTTAGCTTATGGCAACTTATTTTTATTATAATTTTCAAATACTATATTTTATTAGCGCATGAGAAAATCATAAGCGCTGTGTTGTCATATAATCATTGCTATAAATTAAAAATATTTTTATACAATTGATATGATTGGTTGTTTTTTCCACCAACAATTTCTTCAATTATCCTAAGTATTTATCTTCCTTCCTTTTTTCATTGAGCTAGGGGTCATCACATGAGCTAAGAGGTTAAAAAGAGTAAGTAAACCCCCAGACATATCCGGTCCCCCCTTTTCAAGCAATTCATATTTGTTTACCCGTCACAGTTTCCGACCCCTTTAAAGATGTGATTTCCGAATCATATACACTCTCAACAAAAAAGAAATATTTAATAATAATAATAATAATGATAATACAGGAATTATTTTTATAACAAAATGGAGTCTGATCAAGCATATGTTGCAAATAGTATAAGTTTACATTGTTGACCATAGCGTATAATGATGCACGTTTCAAATGCATCAGCTTGTAAGTTAGAACTTATGTTAAAACTCATAATAAAGTCCAGAAATTATGTGCTGGCAATTTCGTTATGAACAGAACGCAGTGAATATTAGTGCGGTATAGTAAAAATTGTAATCATTTTGCTCTGGAAAAGTGGAAATATTCCACATGACAAAACACCGCAAGTTTATATTAATGAATTGCAATTGTTGTCTTGTGTTCTAACCGACTGACTGAATTACTTATTCTCCCCACCCTCAATCGTGATTGGACATAATGCCACAACAAGCTTCCTCCATTTTCTCCTGTCTTTTGCCATGTGTTGGGCCTGTCCCCGCTGTAACCCATATCTGTCCACTCTGCCACAATATTTCACCTCCAGCTAGTACGGGGTCTGCTAGATTTTTTCTTTCCAGCTGATATCCAATGCAGAACTATGTTCGATGTTCTTTCACTTGGCATTCTCAACACAAGGCCTATAGCCATCTGAAACACCGTTGTTTTGTCACGCTATATACTTAAGCCCTGTATAGTTTGAGCAATTCTTCATTTGTGCTGTTATTTGGCCAGATGATAAGTGTGTTAGTTAGTTATTATTCGGATGTAATCAGAAAAGCCTATAATATACTTCTAAACTTGCAAGTTATTACGAAGTGCATTGGACTGCACGAAATATTTCTGTCCTGGTCCGATTGGCCCATGCGGTTGGGGTTGGATCCAAAAGGTTTACATTGCATTTGCAAAGATGGAACCACCCTAACCATGTATATTCTTGATCTGTATGACTAATTTATTCCGTCTATCACTCTGATGAATCTTTGGACCTAGGTCAATTTTGTCCATTTTGGATCCAATTTGGAGCCAAATGATTTTATTCTTTGTTGGTAGGGTAAAATTTTGTTGCTTTCTTTGTTGAACATAGTAATGCATTCCAGTTCAATTAATACTTGTAAGTACTATCTTTGCGCATCCCTGTTCTGACAATATATCAATCAATCCGTTTGCTACGTTAGTGTTCTGTATTTTATTTGGAAATCTTTAGCATATGTAGTACATGGTAGCTTACAAATAGAGTACGGACGTACCATGCCAAAAGTACTTTCTTAACTGACCACAAGTACTTAGTAAATAATACATGTACTTGTACATTTGACCTTAATCCATTTATCCAGGACACGATTTTAATTATCCAATTATCAGATGCTGGCTTTAATTAGTTATCACCACAAATTGTGAACCTACGTGAGACCTGGTGTTATTGCTTCCTAAAGCTTATTGAAGTCACGTGGCGGAATTGCGTTAGTAAACGCTTCAAACGCTTAAGAACCACTTCAAAATTTTAATAGTGAAGGCCAAGAAAATTTCCTTTGTTAAATTTGCAGTCTGTCATCAAAATCAGCTGATTAATGTATGCAAACAAATGATCTATTTTTATACCACAATATTATCAGAAACTACCACAAAATCAGTTTATTGCAACAAATATGCTAAAAATAACTTTCTCCCCGCAGGTTACGTCAATTGGACCTCTAGCTTGACCAGCAACGGTCTTATACTAGTATCGCCTTTCCGTCATTACTTTGTGACGTTGGCTATTTCCCAAATTTATCATTCAACCCTCTGTACATTTGAGTTAAGATTTTGTTTTGAATTAGGATTTTATTGGAAGTCGATGGTAGAAGTCCTGCCAAGAAATGGATATTAGGTATTAAAGAACACGGGGACACGGGATAGTTGGGTGGGTGGTTAGTTCAGATTCACATTAATTATATTATGGTAAAAGACTTATGCCTCCATTAGAATGTAATCAGTGCTCTAATATTTGGCATTTAAAAAACGAACACAAGAAGCAATAGTACAAAGATGGTTGCAGAGATCTGAAAGATCTTTGAAAAAATCCATTGCATTTAAAGTGAACAAATTGGGGTCGTGTCTAAAATATTGATGTCGTTCTCAAATATATATTTGAGTACTAACTTGATCAAACATTCTCACAAACAACTTAAACAACACAGGTAAAATGAAACCACTTTTTAACACCCATCAATAACTTAACCACATCGCTTATTGCCACTTCATTTTCAAGTCTGAAAAATTATTTCTTCTATGTTCTTTTTTATAAACTAACCTAGATTTTGGCCAAAACATACTAATCCATGTCCGAGTCACATTACGGAACCAAAGTAAAAACTTTTGAACTGACAAGTTAGGTTAGAGACGTGAACTTCCACCAGGGAAGTGAGGCCGGGTACTTCGGTAGGATAAGCACCTCTACTGATTAATTGGCGACATTGAATCGAAGTTTTACTGTATATATAACTGTGTACTATGCCTGCTCAATGTCACGAGTTTGAAATTAAATGGCCATAACGTGTGTTTATCTTGTTTTTCAGATATTTATTTTGCTTTTCTGTGCTTTGCGCTTTGTTTCTCTGAGAAAGTTTTACCAGTCAAGTTAAAGCAAAACTTTGCATGTTTTAGATGTTGGATGTCTTCTTGAACGATCCAATGTAATTTATATGCTGATTCTAAATAGTGAATTTGATGTAAAAAAGAATCGTGAACGCACTTGGTTGAATCATGGCAAAAGCATTGCATGTTTATACTTCTTATCCTATTGGTATATACACACATATATATATGTTACAATTGTTCGTGGACTTTGGGGTTCGTGTGTTACATATTCCGTTTATGCTGATGTTTCTGTGTGTTGTCGTTATGCATATGTACGTGCTATTTGACAAAGTTTCTTCAAGGTTTTCCTCTGTGTTTCTGCATGATAAATCTAATGACGTGTGTCCTTCTGTTCAAGTTGATTTTCACTTTAACCATGGCAGGTATCCAGGTTTTGTACGTTGTTGGTAATTTTCCCAAAAACTTTAAAATAACTTAACATTGGTGCATTTATTTAAAATTTTAGAACTACTTCTTTCTATCTTTTTGGTGGTATTTACAAATGCATGTCAGCGTTACGAAAACCTTCGTTCATATTCTCTCCCTCACCCCCTCTATCTGTCTATCTATCTCTGTATTTTTAATGTATAGTGGGGAGGACAAGTAAGATTAAAAAATGGGGACAATGTGAAATATGTTAGTTCAATGGGGACATTTTTAGGTGGAATGTTTCCACCTAATCTAACCCCACTAAGACTTTTCATCAAAATACCGGCGTGGTTCTAAAGACACAAAATTTGTCCCTACACCAACGGTGGTGTCCCAACTTTGTTGGTGGTGGAGCTAAAAACTGTCCTTAGATCAACGTCTTGCGCATCTCTTGCAATAGCTAAAGCAACCAGGAAAATGCTACAACTAAACAAAGGAACAAGACACCGCGAGTCACAAGATGAACACAGTGACGATGAGTGTGATAAAATTAAAATATTCATTAAACATAATTGCCGTTTTCTTTATTTTATTATCTTATATATCATGTATAACATTTGAAAAAAACGCCATAGATAGATATAAATAAATATATATAAACAGCAATCTGTCGTCTTGAGAAAGAGAGAGGGGTCAGAATACACAATCAACGGAAACAGCTGGTAGATAGGTAAGTAAGTGTGTGATAACTAGGGCACAAAACAACATGTGTAGATTATTATATATATAAGTAAAAATATACCAAGTTAGGAAACAATAACAGAAGGTAAGATATCAATGATAAATCTTTAAATTGTCCTCTAAGGTAGAGACGTACTTTCTGTGATACAGCAGCTGTTGCCGTTTTACAGTTGGTTAAATAAGTCTAAGGAATGCCAAAAGCAGGTGCTCGCTGTATATATATATATATTCATATAAGTAAAAATTATTCATGCGCTCAACTTTAAATCAAATTTTATGATGTTTTATCGTTAATAAGAAAATAGGTAACGTGCCCCCACTATTACTGTTTTTATACCCTCCGGCTAATAAGGTAGGCAGGAATTTTCATGATCAGCAAAATTAATTTTTTATTGTGTTAATACACTCATTACTGGCTTTTTATACGATTTCCAATCGCGCTAACAACCTATATATCGATATCAAGAAATATATATAGCATACCACGAATGTGTCCAGATCGTTCGTTCGATAAAGTGATTTCACTTAAGTTCGTTGAGTTCAGTTTCCGTTACTATAAATTCTTACTTTTACATGCTTGTTGTATATTTTAAGTAGAAAGATTTTATTTGTGATTATTCTACTAATTCCTAATTCAATATGATTTTTGATAGATTTAATGCACATATATCCATGGATACTTTGACCCTTACTATACATGTATATAACACACACCACGAATGTGGCAAAATTAACAAGTGCTCCCGGGGACAATTCGTTACGCTGCATATTTTGGGGTTATCCATCGCTTTATCTGTATTTACACTATTGCTGTTTATTGTGTTATTATACTTATTGCTTGAATTTACATTTTTCGGCACTTTATTTTACACGGTTTTTAGTACTTTATTTTTATACAGTTTTCAGTTGCTTGCAGTCAGGCCCCTACATATTTGCTGAAATAGCCGGAACCTGCAATAAAACACACTGATCAAATAAAGCCTCAGTACGCCTTCGTCAGTTTAATCCAAAATATCGCCCTTTTGATAGTGTTCTTAATTAAATGACATGAAGAAAGTTGCAGCTATCACGAATATGGATTTGGAAAAGGGAATGCAAGCCTCGTCAGAAATTGTTGATTTCGTATTAGGATATAAAAAAGGTCCTTACAATATATCATCAGTGAACAAACGCTATCGTAGATTCCGTCAAATAATGATTTTGACTAATGACGTCATTTGACGTTGTTTGTAATCACACCTTTTGTTTTTTACTCTGAAATTGTAGATTCACGCTGGTCACATGACATGTAAGAAGAGCAAACAATATCACGCTACGCTAAAACAAAAACCAAACATAAAATACAAAATACATCAATCGCAAATGATCTTAAAAAGTTTTAATAGGTACTGTTGGTTTCGTCATGTGACAAGAGTTAGTTTGCAACTTCCGCGCAAGATCTCTAATTTTAAGTTTAACTATAATATTTCAAATATTTCTAATATGAACACATTACTAAAATAATTTTTTTTTATCCAAAGGTTGTGATTTTGTAAATAAAATAATTCATTCAGAAATAGCACACTAACATAAGAGACAGATACTATTATACAATGGATGACAACACATTCCACTGTAATGAATATGTTGCTGAAGACGGAATATTGTTGTTTTTTTAAGAAATGCTATTCATTTGTATTACAAAATTCCTTTAAGTGTGATCATGACAAAGGGGACATCAGATAGATCTTCATTCCAGTTTTAACTAGGTCCAAAAAGAACTCTTGCAAAGCAATTGTTTTATTATCTTGCAAAAGTCCGAAAAAATTTTCAATCACATAACGCTTTATGGTTTTAAATTTCCTTTGCAATTCTCTTGAATATTAAGTCTACAATAGTTTTTTCAAATGCTGCAAATTAACGAAGCTTGAGGTTTATATGTGGCCTGTCGTTCAATGTATCATGTGCTACTTTTGAATTTTTTTTTTATAAAATAGCGCATTCAAAAGTAGCACGTAACACATGTGCTAATATTCAGGTAGTTTCAAATACTGTAGATTGACGGAATTTAACGTCTAAATGTGCAGACTGTTTCAAATGCTGCATTAATACACATTTCAGCTCTGTAAGAAGACATTGAGTGTATTTAAAGTTGACAGTAAAAACCTTGATTTTGATACACTTGTTGACCGACAGACCTTTAACTTACTTGTACAATTTTATTTACCTTACAAGCAGTTTTAGGACAAAATTATAGCCTTGCAACAATCCGAACACCGGTGATTAGTTCTAGTAGCATTTTTATTGTAACAGAAGTACCCACTGTTTACAAGCAAAGGCATAGTGTAAAATATGTACAGTGCATGCCTGTCGAAAGTTTAATACAAAGCTAACGAATAGGAGCGAAATTGGTAGCTGACCGCTGTTTGGCAGCTTCAATCTATCTCTGAGCAGTTTTTCGGATATTAACTGTCTCTATTTCGGCCACTAGGTAACAGCCGATATTAGAATCCTCTTTGTTGCCTTCGTGTGGTTAGCTTTTCAAAACTTTATAATGTTTAGTAACATATATGAAAATTTAATCCTTTTTGAAAGAATTTTCCTTAAATCAGCTGAAATATGTTACTATTTGAAAGAATTTTGCGGAATTTAGTGTCCCAATAGAGATTTTTGGTTTACACAAAACAATGTTTGCAAACAACATAATGTTAAGCAGTATATTTCAGTAAGCGAAAAAAAATCTGACATATCAAGTCCTGATTATATATTATGCCTTTTAAAAAAGATAGTTCCATTGAGAAGTCGCTACAATGGGTATATAAGAAGAGGGGTGAATCTAGTTCTCTGATCACTGATCCCATTATAAATATGTCCAAAAACCCTTCTGTTCGTAAATATTTACTCTGTATTTGCCCTTGTTATTTGATACGGGTATCAATAAGTTGAGGTTATCACTGTTAAGGTATGAGCCATTCACATTTTCTGAGAATGCATAGACCCTCCTCATTGCACTGACTGTTTACCCTCGTTATCGTGAATTGCTTATTATTATTTTAAAAAACAATTTTTTAAAGCTTCATAAATTATATCTAGAGGATTTTAAGAAGTACTTCAAAAATTCTTTCTTTCACAAGTTTAAAAATATTAAGATGATATTTAAAATAAAATAAGTGCTTCAAAAATAACAATAATAAAAGATAGTTAGTTTTAAATGTTTTTATTTAGTATATAATAAAAAGGACATGTACAGAGCACATTATGCCATGTTGCTCTATATTCAATGGTAACGGCAGAACATATTTAATTAATTGGAACTTTATGATTTCTATTGCAAGGCATTTGAACCCATTGGTTCTTAAAGTTCCTGATACACGTCAACATTGGTCGAACAATAAGCAAATCAAGTCATGGATTGAATGACTGGGTGAAAATGATAAGCGAATCAAATCACGATATTCATACGAGTACGTTCAACCAATCAAACAATTTATTTGAGAGTGATCGGCGAATCAAATTACAATAATCAACTTTACAAGTACAAATCCATTTGCACACATCTAGACACCACTGTAATCACCAAAATACATATATTTGGATGGTTTTTCTTGTCAACCATACAAATACACATCAATTCGCACACATCGAGACACCACCACCATCACACACCAAAAAAGAAAAAAATCTTGACGGTTTTTCTTGTTAACCATACAAATACACATCAATTGGCATACATCGAGGCACTACTACTATCATCAAAAAGAAAAAAAATCTTGGTTATATTTTTTTCCAGTGGCTAAAATCTTGACCGAATCAGAGACATAATAAACATTTGTATGTTTCTTAATATAAGACAAAATAGTGCAATCATCATCTTCGAGTTCTTAGGAAACAGGAATAAAGGGGGAATTGCATCGTACCACCAAAGCTTGTTATCACAAATCAAACATTTTTAAAATATAAAAAAGCGTTGTACGTAGTAGTTCCTTTAATGGGATTTTTAATACAAAATTGGCACTTGTTGTACACAATATTGGCATTTAATCCTACCCTTCAAACAGTTAAGATCACATTGTTACTTTTTATTATGTTTAAAAAACCCTTAATTTCACCCTCTACAAATCCCTGAACAAAATAAACCACGCTCTATTTAGTTATTTATACATTTTTGGCATTTTTCTCACTTTTTTGAGTAGATGGTATTATGCATTTTTATAAAAAAAATACATTTCGAAACATTTTCTCATGGAGGTGAATACCCGAATTTTACCGTTATGAGAGGCCAAACTCATACAAACAATAAAAGCCTTCTTATATGTTCGTATGATGAGCGATTTGTGCCATGCCATTCCATCTTTTCTCGCATAACGTGCTTGTTACATTTTTAACACGAAATATTGAAATAACACTATCCAAAATAAACAACGTAATTTTACAAAAAAAAAAAATAATTTAAAAAATAATTAATATATAAATAAATTTCTTAATACATATAAAGAGAAAATATGCATATATAATAAATAAACATAGATAGCAATGTTTCGACCTATTCAAAGTTTAGAAACAGTGTAATTAATAGGCTCGGACTTCAAGCCGTAACTATCTGGGGTTTCTTCGTAGCTTTTGGGGGAGAGTTTGATTCGTCTACTAAAGATGCATTGTGGTAAAAAGACGAAATGGTACAAATTGGCTTCCATAGTGTCGTCTCGTATTGTTTCCATATAACGTATGGTCATCGAACCAAAAACTTGGGAGTATTCCTCACCTAATTGTCATCTCAGCTAAGATGGACAAGTACTTATGTATAGATATACAAAGATGACATTGATAAACATCTTCAGAAATATTTAAAGATAAGTTCAACAACTCCTTAATTACAACTTAGCTTTTTGCTCATGCTAAAAGCTTGAAAACCCATTTATAATTCTTCGATTATTTGCCTCTGTACAGTACAGAACAACACTACGCAGGCCTGTCGAAAGTTTAACACTGAGTTAATGCACAGCAGTCAAAGCACGGCTGTAGACTCCCTTATTACAACTAAGATCTTTGCTTAATCTTAAAGCTATAATTCTTAATATTCGTCCCTGTACAGTACAGACCTGTCGAAAGTTTAACACTGAGTTAATGCACAGCAGTCAAAGCACGGCTGTAGACTCCCTTATTACAACTAAGATCTTTGCTTAATCTTAAAGCTATAATTCTTAATATTCGTCCCTGTACAGTACAGACCTGTCGAAAGTTTAACACTGAGTTAATGCACAGCAGTCAAAGCACGGCTGTAGACTCCCTTATTACAACTAAGATCTTTGCTTAATCTTAAAGCTATAATTCTTAATATTCGTCCCTGTACAGTACAGACCTGTCGAAAGTTTAACACTGAGTTAATGCACAGCAGTCAAAGCACGGCTGTAGACTCCCTTATTACAACTAAGATCTTTGCTTAACCTAAAAGCTATAATTCTCAGTATTCGTCCCTGTACACTACAGATTTGTCGAAAGTTTAACACTGAGTTAACGTACAACAATCGAAGTACGACTGCCGACTCCAAAATCACAACTTAACTTTTGTCTCATGCTAACAGCATGAAAACCAAATTTATAATTTTTAGCATTCGTCCCCTGCACAGTGCAGGCCTTTCGAAAGTTTTACAATGAGCTGGCAATAAAAAGTCGAAGCTCTGTTGTCTAATGACCGAGATATGGACAGCAAGTGGTCGAAATTTGTCGAGAATTTTGTTGAGGCATAGTTAATAAGGGGCCGAGACCATGAGCTGGCGATTCGGCACTGATTTGTTAATTTAGTGTTAAACTCTCGACAGGTCTGTACTGTAGTTGTCAAGTGTTAAACTTTCGACAGGTCTGTACTGTAGTTGTCAAGTGTTAAACTTTCGACAGGTCTGTACTGTAGTTGTCAAGTGTTAAACTCTCGACAGGTCTGTACTGTAGTTGTCAAGTGTTAAACTTTCGACAGGTCTGTACTGTAGTTGTCAGTTAAACTTTCGACAGGTCTGTACTGTAGTTGTCAAGTGTTAAACTTTCGACAGGTCTGTACTGTAGTTGTCAAGTGTTAAACTTTCGACGGGTCTGTACTGTAGTTGTCAAGTGTTAAACTCTCGACAGGTCTGTACTGTAGTTGTCAAGTGTTAAACTTTCGACATGCCTGTACTGTAGTTGTCAAGTGTTAAACTTTCAACAGGTCTGTACTGTAGTTGTCAAGTGTTAAACTCTCGACAGGTCTGTACTGTAGTTGTCAAGTGTTAAACTTTCGACAGGTCTGTACTGTAGTTGTCAAGTGTTAAACTTTCGACGGGTCTGTACTGTAGTTGTCAAGTGTTAAACTCTCGACAGGTCTGTACTGTAGTTGTCAAGTGTTAAACTTTCGACGGGTCTGTACTGTAGTTGTCAAGTGTTAAACTTTCGACGGGTCTGTACTGTAGTTGTCAAGTGTTAAACTCTCGACGGGTCTGTACTGTAGTTGTCAAGTGTTAAACTCTCGACAGGTCTGTACTGTAGTTGTCAAGTGTTAAACTTTCGACATGCCTGTACTGTAGTTGTCAAGTGTTAAACTTTCAACAGGTCTGTACTGTAGTTGTCAAGTGTTAAACTCTCGACAGGTCTGTACTGTAGTTGTCAAGTGTTAAACTTTCGACAGGTCTGTACTGTAGTTGTCAAGTGTTAAACTTTCGACGGGTCTGTACTGTAGTTGTCAAGTGTTAAACTCTCGACAGGTCTGTACTGTAGTTGTCAAGTGTTAAACTTTCGACATGCCTGTACTGTAGTTGTCAAGTGTTAAACTTTCGACGGGTCTGTACTGTAGTTGTCAAGTGTTAACCTCTCGACAGGTCTGTACTGTAGTTGTCAAGTGTTAAACTCTCGACAGGTCTGTACTGTAGTTGTCAAGTGTTAAACTTTCGACAGGTCTGTACTGTAGTTGTCAAGTGTTAAACTTTCGACAGGTCTGTACTGTAGTTGTCAAGTGTTAAACTTTCGACAGGTCTGTACTGTAGTTGTCAAGTGTTAAACTTTCGACAGGTCTGTACTGTAGTTGTCAAGTGTTAAACTTTCCAAAGGTCTGTACTGTAGTTGTCAAGTGTTAAACTTTCCACAGGTCTGTACTGTAGTTGTCAAGTGTTAAACTTTCCAAAGGTCTGTACTGTAGTTGTCAAGTGTTAAACTCTCGACAGGTCTGTACTGTAGTTGTCAAGTGTTAAACTTTCCAAAGGTCTGTACTGTAGTTGTCAAGTGTTAAACTTTCCAAAGGTCTGTACTGTAGTTGTCAAGTGTTAAACTTTCGACAGGTCTGTACTGTAGTTGTCAAGAGTGTTAAACTTTCGACAGGTCTGTGCTGTAGCGTTCAAGCATATAAAGGTATTTAGCACTTCAAGTTTTTATTTATTTATTTTTTTTAAAAATCCTATAATTCAAAAAATTTAAATTTGATAGTCATAAGTTTTAAACTCAGTTAACCGACTTTAATTTTTTAAAAATAACCTTTGATATTTTTAATAATAAAGAAGATTTTATTTAATTTTAGAATATTTTAATAGAGGGAATTTTTTTATAATAATGATGAATGGTTTTTTGGAAATGGAGAAGAATACACAATTTTATGGCGATCCGGAATGACGATCAAACGGTTTTCAACCATTGAATCCAGCTTTTTAGCGAAACATTGCGGTTTTCCTATATAATATATTTTTGTATACTTGAGTCTGGATTTCAATTATATATTCAATATTTGGCACGGGTCAGCAACACAGGTCAACTTGGTTTAAGGACTTGTAATTTAAATTTTTTGATATAAAAAATTAATCATATTGCATGAAATGTTTATCATGTAGTTTATGACTCATGACATGGATTATGTCTGTAATGATGTCCAAACAAAACATTTTGACATACATTAGTTATGCTTTTGTCGTCAACATTGTTTTGTTTTGTTTTATTGCGTTTTGTCATTAAATTGCTTGTCGCTGCAGTTACTGAAGGTAGTGTAGTAAATGTTCTTTCGCCAAACACTCGGCATTACGAAATGAAAGTCGCGGTTCTTTGGGATGAGAACTTAATAAGCGAGGTCCTGTGTCACGGTAGGCTTGGCGCGATAAAGAATCCTGCTGTATAATGCCATCAGTGCAACGCACAGGTAAAATTTAATCACCTTTGTCTATAGCTGGCGACGTTTCGATATAAGTGAAATATTCTTGACTAGGACCTTAAACACCATTACACACTCACTAGCCACTTGTCGCTGCGTTGCGTTTTGTTTGTGATTTAATTGTTTATTTTTGCTTCTTTTCTCCTGATTTTGCTTTTTTCTTTTTGCCTGATTGCCAAACAAAGAAGTGTCTTTGCATACTACTTATTTTATTCATTTTGTGTTTTGTTATTGGCACTTTTGTTGTTTTTGCTTAACTCTGCTTGTAATGTAATTGTTTATCTATATTTGTCTTTTCTCCTGTTGTTGTTTCTTTTTGTTGTTCCTGTGTTGTCATTGCTTTTGTTTCGGTGGTTCTGTTTACTTTTTACTGTTATATTTTAGGGCGTCATTGCAATATGAAACAAATGCACGCAAAAGAATTTTAAAAAATACACAAAGACTTCCCAAGATACCAATTTCTCTTCGAGCTCTGCAATATAACACGCGCATTCCGATCTGAACAAATCGGGTGGTTTAGACTAAGTTCAGTTTCTATTCAGTTTCTATTGAAGTAACAAAATGTTTGTCCCATAAAAGGTCAAACTACAAGTATTGTATTTGGTACAATGTTACAAGCAAATTCAGTGAAATAGAATCCCCTCCCAGTAGATTCTATTCAAACACAGGTCCATAGCTAGGCGGGAAATGAAAAAAACCTTTTTCGGGTTAATGATATTGGCATCTCATATGAATGCTGATGCTCTGCATCAGGTTTCGTAAAATAGTACATGTATACTGCGTAATTTTGGACAATTGCTCTGAACAAGAAGTGTCTGGACAGACGGAAAATGTGACTTTGAACTTAATATTCGGCCGTTTCTTGGAAAGGCAGATAACAACAATTTTGTGTAGCTCAGCAAATTTTCTCACATTTTTTTCGCCTGTAGCATTATAAAAAACGAACGACTAATAGTAATGTATCTGGTATATTGGTAATCAAATAATGAACTACAAATTTGTGTAGCTTAGCAAATTTTCTCACAGTCTATTTCGCTCAGGAATGCAGGTGGTCAGTACAAAACAAGAAGGATTGTGTACAAACACGGGCGGAATGATGGTCTGCATATTTGTGGTCTTATTATTTTTGTGATTTTATGAGTTTATAAGCACAAGTGACGATAAAAATACAAAAAACTGACCAATTATTATCCGTTTATAGCGGATATAGGAATTCGGTTAATTTTGGCGACTTAATAAGATAGGTAATTGAATTAATACGTTTAAATAAATAACCTAAGTTTATGATAGGATGGTGACCAAAGATGTCAAAATGTACTGGTCATCATACCTCTAAAACTGTTGATGTAGCAAAATGTCCTGCTGTCCGTGTGAGGTCAGGTCGTATTAACATATTGTCGAAAGGTGACCATCAAATATGTCAGAAAAAATATCCTTGGCATGTGGTCAAATCATAAAACATGATGACCAATATTATTTATGCACCTGTATATTAGGTGGAGGTGTTAATCACCCCCTACTAGCATGGTAACATAACATAGCATAAACATTCCAATACACATTTGGATACTGTCCATCATAGAATGTCACACTGGACACATTCTGCCGGACACCTCTGACAATGCACCCTTTGACCACACAAGTTAAGAATTTGGTAAAACCATAAAGAAAGTTCTTAAGCCAAATTAATTTCAATGTTTAAAGGCATTCTGCAGTCTGCTGATGGACGGACCCACAAAGTAGGAACATCCTCTAATTCTATGGGTCACTGTCTTACGATGTAACTAGCCACCACAGTCTAGTGACTACAAGTTCCAAAGTCAAATTAATTTCAATGGTAAGAGCATTCTACAGTCTGTTGACGGATGGACCCACAAGGTCGGAACATCTTCTAATTCTATGGGTCACTGTCTTACGATGTAACTTATCACCAGAGTCCGGTAAAGAACCGTTCCAAAGTTTATTATGACAAACTGAAGCAACCAGCATCTGATGAATAGCAATATAAAAGTTAATGTCGCATAACCGCGGACATTGGACCCACAAGGTCGGAACAACTTCTAATTCTACGGGTCAATGTTTAACACTGTAACCTGCCACCAGAGTCTGGTGATGAAACTTTCCAAAGTGAAAATACGACAAACAAGCCGACAGCATCTGATGTATAGTCATATAAAATTTAATGTGGCATAACAACAAACATGGGACCCACAAAGTCGGAGTGGCTTCAGTTTGTATGGGTCATTATCCAAAGCTAGAGACCGAAAAATATAAAGACCCGAAATCAAATTAACTTCACTGATAAAAATATCCTGTATCATGTTGATGGACAAGTTTATGAAATAGATATTTTTGAATAATTTACACTCAGAGATGAAGGTTCTATGCGTTAATGTGTATAAAACTTAACTTGTCGATAGATCCTAGTAACGAAGTGCCCATTGGCAAATGAAAATTACTGTTGCATTTCCAAAAGAAAATGGAATCGATGTTATGGTAACTTTTTGTTTTGTAAAAATTTGATTTCTTAAATTGAAATCTGATATCATATTACAATCGTATGACGTTTGTTTTATAGCCTTTTGCAAATAGGGGTATGTTAGTTTCCTTGATCACGTACCCGGATGTGAAAATGCTCCCCGTCTGACGTCTGGAGACAATCGTTGCGTCAAAACTAGAATTGTTATTGGAAGCAGCAAACTTGCTCACACTTAGATCTGTCCGAGAGAGGTTCGAACCTAGAAAGTGATAGGCGCTTTTGTCCGTAAGCGCGAGCTTTGGACCACTCGTCAACCAAGGCCCCCATTGGTTCCTAAACAGAACCTTGCTTTACCAAAAACCAAACCGACCAAAAGATACGTGTTCATTTATTACCCAAAACAAATAGCTTCAAGTTAAAATGATATTTATTATGTAAGGGTGAAGTTCATTGTGAATTAGACTACTTCATGACAGTTACTGCAAGAACCGTTTGTTTATCGTGTCATAACCTAATTTATCATCCAGCAAGGGAACCGAATTCCTGGCAATCTTCTTATATTAAGTCTAAATACAATACAGACATGTCGACAGTTTAACATTGCGCTAACGAAAAGAGTCGATGCTTGGCTGCCAAGTGAGCGAGATATGGATATTGAGTGACCGAAACACTACCGAAAGATGGATCGCAGCCATAGATATAGCTGACGAAGGATCGAGATTAGCTGCCGAATCGTAAGCTTTGTAGTAAACTTTCGACAGGTCTGACTAAGATACAACAAAATTTTGTCAACGGTTCATGTAGTTGTATTAATCAAAACGTAATCTTTCTGAAAGATGATGTTTTACGTCGCATCAGCACCCTTTCAGCTTTTCGCGACGAGAGCAGGTTTTATTATTTGCTATGGATCAATTTAAGAACAGGTTAGCAAACATGCGAGGGATGTGCGGTTGTATTTTGCGGTCTGCTTTGTACTAGCATGCATTCAGGGCGACTTTAAAGTGTAAACACACAGAGTAAATACGCCACCGAAGACCAGCATACCATTTCCCAACATTATACCGACACCGAATGAACCAATCGATACTCGGTCATCTCAATTAACACTGAACATCAGGCGAGGAATCTGTATTATAAAATATAAAGACATGTACGAGGCCGACAAGGATTCGAACCCACGGCGTCCCCCTCTCGATGTAGACGCTATTTTTCTGAGAGACCATTGTCCCATTATGTGACAGGGAAATTACATAAATTAGCTTTGTGTGATTAAGCGTACGTGATCTGAAAATCATGGTACATGTATATCATAAATTGCAAAAATATTACAACTTTCATCTTGTTTAAAAATGAAGAAAAAATCGCTCAGTAAACAAGTTTTGCAACATATATTATTTATTTACATAGATTTCTTTCTTTTTTTCAGTAAAATTATTCTAAATTTTGAAAAAATGTCTTTGAAAGCAAACTTTGTGATTTTTGATTTACAACTACATAAATATCACATACGTACAGTACAGACCTGTCGAAAGTTTAACATCGAGTTAACGTGAAAGAAACCAACCGACGAACTTCAGCTGCCGTGTGGGCCAGATATTGAGAGCTGGAGACTGAAAATGTGCCGGGCGATAGATATAGCAGCTGCCAAGGGTCCCGAGATGAGCTGCCGATAACGGCACTAACTCGTTGGCTTTGTGTTTAATTTCCGACAGTCCTGTAGTTGTGTATATTATACATAAATCTCTGACTTAATTGTTCCTATACATACATATAGTGTTGCCATATCTATATCTGTCAAAAACATAACGTTTCCGTAATCAAAAAACCACCCAATACACATTCCGCAAATCACAACAAACAACTAAGGCTGGTCAATTTCCTTTGATGTTTGGACATAACATTAAGTAGTGTCCAGTTTTTTAAGTGAACTTAGGGAATACCTTTCATTTCTTATTAGGATTGCGGAAATTTACACTCTATTTTTTCTATGTCTACGATCACGAGTTGACGGTTTTTGTCCAAAAAATGTTCAGACAATGATATTAAGAAATAATGAAATATACATCTACAGTATAGGCCTGTCGAAAATTTAACACTAAGCTAACGAAATGGTAACGAATCGACAGCCCATTATTTCGTTACCTAAATTTAGGCAACTTTTCAACAGTATCCGTTTTTTGACAATTTTTCGACCACTAGCTCTCCATATCTCGGCCACTCGGCAGCCGAGCTTCGAATCCTTTCTGTTAGTTCAGTCAGTTAAACTTTGGACAGGCCTGTACTGTACATGTAGATGAAATATACATGTTGTGAATGAACAACATTTTAATTGTGTCATGTCTGCTCTCTTATATGCTACTGAACATTGTTTTATTGACATTAATAGAGAAATATCATTACATTCATACACTACACACATGTCGAAAGTTCAACACTTGAACTAAGGAAAAGATGCCACAACTTGGTAACCGAGTGGCCGAGATATGGTTAGCAAGTGGCCGGAAACTGTATAGAGGTAGTTGTTGAAAAGATGCCAAACGAGGAACCGAAATGACTAGTCGATTTACACCAATTTGTTGGCTTAGTGTTAAACTTTCGACAGGCCTGTATCGTATTTGTAACATATCAGATTCCTACGTTTTTACTGACTTTTCTGTCAGATTTTTACATTACTGACACAATTTATGATTTATGTTCGTTACATTTTATTCGATAATATCCATATTTGATAAAAATATGAGAAATAAAACGCACTTAACCAGCTGTTTGGCATGTTTCTTACTGAAATATCAACAGCCAATTCTTATTATTACTAAAGAATTTAGATACCGTTTCTGCATCCCAAAGCTAGGTTCCTCCAAATATAAAATATAAGTACCCAAATTTAAACAGTTATGGAAATATAGTCCTTTTTGAAGGATTTTTCGCAAATATGTTACTATTTAAAAGAATTCTAAAAATCAGTAGACCGATTTTGGCTACCAAATATGAATCCTTCTCCGAGCGCGACAAGCCAAAGCTTCCTATTTATTTTTTTTAAAGACTTTCAAGATAATTTTTAAAATTAAAAACTTTATTTTGTCATATGGCAATATCTTCTGGGGAGTTTTAATTCAAATAATGATGGATGAAAACAACATCATTGCTATGTACTCATTTCTGAATAATTTTTATCAAAATAGTATATTAAAAAATAATTAACACTTATAATTATGTTTGTTTGGACCGTTGGTTCACTGTTTGATAAAATAAGGCCCATTTTCAATTTTAAGGTTTAGGTTTTGAAAGACAATCAAGTAGGGATTGTTGTGGGCCCTCTAATAGTACTATAGACCAAGCTGCTTATAAAGGCCACCCAAAAGGAGCCAGTAAAAGTTGCCTTTATGGGCAGGTGGCCTTTAAATACAGGTTCAAACAATATGAATAAAGAACAATTGGTATACAATTCTACTGGCATTTATAAGCGGGTGGCCTTTATATAGAGGTGGTCTTTAAGGAAGGTTGGACTGTATTACCATTACTAGTGTCGTTTACTGCAGTGTCCGTCCAAACTCGGGAGTTTGTAAACATCATTTGCCTTTTGTTCTCTTCTGTGATTATTCTGTCATTAACTTGAATTGTGTTACGTTCTTGACGGACACAATACGGTGCTACGTTTCATGTTGTCAATTTTTATTGTTGCATAATAAGCCATAACTGCGTTGGCGGTTTATAAACACTGTCAATCCTGTCTATAAAAACTATATCAGACATTCCGAAAACTTGTCCTTTATGAGCAGATATTCTTTCAATAGAAAACAATTTAAACAGCAAATATACTCTTTTGGTTCGAGTTTAACTGGATTAAATAATCGGTCTATATAAATCAGGTTCGACTGTACAGTGTACATGTACACCCCATTCCTATATTGCATGTTTTAGGCAACTTAAATGAAATCTAACTGGTAGCCAAACTCACGCAACATCTATACATGACCCTCTTGCCCGGTAACAAATATCAGTAATAATTTTTAATAGCTTCAAACCACCCACAATCGCCTCACACGATACAAACCACACCTGGTGTGCCTCCAAGGTGAATAGCAATGCGTTCCCGATACCACGGTGTTCTCCTTATCGCGAAACAATTTTCGTTGCTATTTCGCGGAATAGAAGAAAGGTGTCGCGGAACATCACTTTCAACTTTAATGAAAATGTAACAACATAAAAATGGTTGATTGCGCAATCATTGATTTATTCAGCACTTGTTTACATAGTTCATACAGTTAACGCAATTGGAAGATAGGTAAAGTTGCATGGATTGGAAAAGTGGTGTTTACACCCAACACCGGGTCAAGATTCTTTCACTTATATCGAGGCCACCAGTTCAGGTTTTGTGGAGAAAAACTGATTACCAAGAGAAAACCTCCGATCTTTGGCAAGCGAACTGACAAACCGTACGTTTCGCACACTCGGATCTGTCCCGAGTGAAATATGAACCTAGGCGGTGAGGGGCGCTGTACATGGTCCGTAAGCGATTGCACTCTTTTAGACCACTTGGCCACCGAAGCCTCTCCAGCATCGCATTAATATTACAGTTTTACAAAGGGAGTGGGATTCAAACTCGGAAAGGCGGATAGAGGCGTTGTGATCCATTAGCGTCTTGGGATCACTCGACCACCTAGTGCCCTCCAATATTGCAGTCAGATTGTTACAGTTTACTGAAATTAGACATAGCATGTAGTAAACTTTTTATTAAAAGTTCATTAAGCGATCAGTGGTCGTTACGGATTTCAAGTCTCCCATGTACAATAACCGCTTTATTTGCATAATTATTATTCATTCTTCTTATTATTTAAACTGTAAACAAACAGTGTTGGGTGAGATTTTCATCTGTAGGCAGTGTGTTAGAATAAAACGATGGTCATTATCATGTAACGTTTGGGAGATCAAAAGGACGGGAACCACATCATTGAGGTGATATACATATTTTAAACATTTAGAACCATGCCTGACATTTTTGCTGAAATATGATTATATCAGGTCATGTAAGTTTGTTATGAAAGGTAAGCTATATTGAGTTGATACACCAGGTCCCGGTTTCACAATAATTCCTTGGCTAATATTTTCCTTAACTGAAATCATGCAAAATTTCAAATCTTCATAATTTTGTTATATTTCAAGATATTCAGGAATTTAAGGTGTCAGTTTTAATATCACTTCTAGAATAAAACATTTGCATTTAGTTTTTAAAATATTCACCAGTAGTTCCAAAAAAGAGGTTAACCAAAATTTGCTAAATTTAAGAAAAACCTTAGCCAAGGAATGATTGTGAAACCGGGGCCAGTCCCTACACTTGCTTAACTTTTGTAATTATAACTTAACCGTTTTGATTTTGAAGCATTAGATGACCGTCTTCGGATAAAATTTCTCATCAGTAGTGCTCAGATCAAAATTGTGGAAATCCCAATGTTGTAGTGAGAAAAATAGAGGCACAAATCTACATTTCACCAAATCTACCTAAAACAATACTTTGAACGATAAAGCATAGTTAGTTTTATAAGGAATTTTTTAACCCTATAAGCTTTTGTGCTTATTTTGCATAGAAGTCCAAAGTAGACGAAGTTATGACAAAAATACCATATTGGTATAGAGCAGTAATTTACTTTAAGCACAGTTGTTTGGCGAAACTGAAGAAGAACACGCACTGAGCAATAGACTATGCAAACCAAGACAACAACACACCAAAAGAAAGAAACAAGCAAACAAGACAAGCAGTGGAGTTGAATAATGTTATTATAAGCTCCAGCAGCGGCACCCGGCCTCGCTTCCCTGGTGGAAGTTTATGTGTCTAACCTAACTTGTCAGTTTCAAAGTTTTTATTTTGTTTCTAGATTGTGATTTTGACATGGATTAGTGTGTTTGTTTTTGATTGTATGCCTTCCTTGTGGAGAAACCCAAGTTAGAATCTAGAATATGTTCGATTGTGATTCGAACTCAAGCGATGAAAGAGTTGTGATCTGCATGTACATACACGCTTTAGACCACGCGACTCTGAAACAAGACAAGGCACAAGACAAAACAAAATAAAACACTAAAACAAATATTTGGCTTTTAGATACTAGTGCTTTGGAATTGTTTAATTTAGCAACGTGATTATAGTACTATGGTACTATATGATAGTTCTCAACCATCACAAGGTGTCCAAAATTTCAAATAAAAATTATAATACTATTTCATGACGGGAGTTAGACAGTATGGCCTAAGACTTTGTACTAATGACGATATGATTGATGTTGACTCGTCAGATATGATGTCTCAGACAGCCCATGTTTATTTGGCTCACTGTCCCGTGGAGACAAAAAGATTTTAGATGTAAACAATCATTGTCAGACTAAAGTGCCTTTATTTACAACATGTTTTCTTTAGAGAAATCATTTATTATAATATTCATCACCTCGGAATTTTCACATTAATTTTATCTCCTCACTGGGTTTTTGTTTTAGAATGTATCACTCCGGATCTTAATTTTCTTGTTTTATTATACAATAAACAAGACGTTTTTGTTTATTTCTTTAAATTCCTCACAAAAATGAAATTACAAAAATAGTACATGTATTTGCAGTCTCAGCTATTTTCCACACCACATCTATTTCTGAATAGGTTTAACTTTGGTTTGTTTCATTAATATTTTTGAAGTATGTTTAACTTGGGTTTGCTTCATTAATATTTTTGAAGTATTTCACTTATATCAAAATGGCCAGTCGAATGTAGATACAGAAAACCAGAATACCCGGAGAAAACAATTGTCCTTCGGGAAGCAAACTGACAAACCTTCTCAAACTATGAATCTGTCCGATCGGTTTTCAGTCGAAAAAAGGCGATGATAGTTGCTTTGATCTTATAAGTGTCCATTTTGGACCAATCAGCCACCGTTGTCTCTCAGTCAGAAAGATTTTTTTAGTAAAACTGCAACAATAATAACCTGTACAAAGTTGTATCTAAAATTGCTGAGTTGTCACAGTATCGCTGCATTCATTTTGGCGCGCTGTTACCCGGATTGTCGTCTGCAACCAAGTCGATAAACAATGTATCATCCGGATCTTTAATATCGGAGATAGGAAACGTATGTACTTTTCCGGTATATCCTGTCAACAGTTAATTATAACTAGGAAAACCACAGAAACGATTTCACTGCTCAAAGATTATATACTTAATTTTATGCGACTCCCATTGCAGTGCTGTTTGTTTGCTTCGCAAACTTCCCTTAGCTCGTCTATGGCTTTCTCGTTATTCTGATTACATCGCAATCAAAGTTGATCTTTATTCATGCAGATTATAGGAGAAGGGTCTGTCAGCGTACAGGCACGAGGGTACCGCATACACCAGTGTACCGGACAGACACCAGTGTACCGGAAACGGCCATGTCTAAGTAGTATATGGATCCGGATAGAGAAAAAGTCGCGGATTCATATATTTACTAGATTGTTTCAGTAATAATGCACTATGTGTTACATTTTATATCTTGCAAATAAAAAACTTCGATGTCCTATCTGCCTCAATGGATACAAAAAATAATTTGTTAATTATGCATTTCCGGATTCTATTATATTCTTAAAGTTACTAATAATATTTAGCGTGCAGCCCCATATAACTCATAAAAAATAAACACAGGTACAACACGGGTATGGTGGTGGATGTAGTGTACGGGTGTGTATTATCACATATACAACACGGGTATGGAGGTGGATGTAGTGTACGGGTGTGTATTATCACATATACAACACGGGTATGGTGGTGGATGTAGTGTACGGGTGTGTATTATCACATATACAACACGGATATGATGATGGATGTAGTGTACGGGTGTATAGTATGTTATATACAACACGGGTATGGTGGTGGATATAGTGTACTGGTCTGTAGTTTGTTATATACAGCACGAGTATGGTGGTGGATGTAGTGTACGGGTCTGTAGTATGTGATATACAGCACGAGTATGGTGGTGGATGTAGTGTACGGGTCTGTAGTATGTGATATACAGCACGAGTATGGTGGTGGATGTAGTGTACGGGTCTGTAGTATGTGATATACAGCACGAGTATGGTGGTGGATGTAGTGTACGGGTCTGTAGTATGTGATATACAGCACGAGTATGGTGGTGGATGTAGTGTAGGTCTGTAGTATGTGATATACAGCACGAGTATGGTGGTGGATGTAGTGTACGGGTCTGTAGTATGTGATATACAGCACGAGTATGGTGGTGGATGTAGTGTACGGGTCTGTAGTATGTGATATACAGCACGAGTATGGTGGTGGATGTAGTGTACGGGTCTGTAGTATGTGATATACAGCACGAGTATGGTGGTGGATGTAGTAGGTTGTAGTATGTGATATACAGCACGAGTATGGTGGTGGATGTAGTGTAGGTCTGTAGTATGTGATATACAGCACGAGTATGGTGGTGGATGTAGTGTACGTTGCAGTATGTGATATACAGCACGAGTATGGTGGTGGATGTAGTGTACAGGTCTGTAGTATGTGATATACAGCACGAGTATGGTGGTGGATGTAGTGTACGTAGTATGTGATATACAGCACGAGTATGGTGGTGGATGTAGTGTACGTTGCAGTATGTGATATACAGCACGAGTATGGTGGTGGATGTAGTGTACAGGTCTGTAGTACGTTATATACAGCACGAGTATGGTGGTGGATGTAGTGTACGTTGCAGTATGTGATATACAACACGAGTATGGTGGTGATGTAGTGTACGGGTGTTAGTATGTTATATACAGCACGAGTATGGTGGTGATGTAGTGGGCATGTATGTAGTATGTCATATACAACATTGATATGTTTATGAGTGCAGTGTACATGTATTTAGTATTTTTAAATGCGAATTATTGAAATTTAAAAAAAATCCTTGTTACTTTCTTCTTACTTTTTTACTTAGCTGGTCTTATTTCATTAACTTACTTTTAGCATTCCTAGTGTTCATTCTAGAATTGACCATGGGATCATTGATCCCTTATTTCGCCAAATAATTGCTTTGTTTAAGCGTTAGTAAGCTATAATTATCGTTACATGCATGTTTAAATGTTGATGTTATTGTGTTTTATAGGATATTGAAAATGTCCCTTTCTAAACAAACTACTGGATGAAACACTAAAATATGTTGTATTTTATTGCTTAATGTTGTTGCTTTCTTCTTGGTTAATGTCCAACCATTTTGGAACTGACCACCTTAGTATAGATTACAAGTGAAACATGAGGCACATGGACCTTAGCGCTCACCTGGGGGTGTGTACATCTATCTCATGCAATGGTCAATTTCTTTCATTAAAGGGAATGTCAACATATTTGCCAATGTCCAATTTGAATGATCAAAGTGTAGATGCCTATGTTTTAGAGGGCTACTGATCAAATCTACTCGATTGGCCAGTTAAAAATTCATCTTATAGGAACAATTTTTGCTGCAACCAGTGGTAGTGCTGTCGAGTGCCATATAACTCTTCTCTCTGTGTCCGCCAAACTTCAGCTGGGCTACTAATATTTGCATTATAAATGGTTGCCTGGACTCAGATTATCTAAACCTGGAAAGTTGAATGTTTTGCATCCCTGTTTGTTGAATTCAGTTATGCAACGTCTGTATCCAGGGATGGAAAAACAGGTCTAGTGTTGCTTCGACAATTGCTTTGCTGATCTGTCCGACATGTGAACTTCCATTTTCTGTGTGTTAAGACAACAAATTAATTCTGGATGAGATTGGTGAAGGTTTTAATAATACTGTCAAATAGATGATGGATATTGTGAATTGCATGATGAACATTTGCCAAGTATATGATGGGTATTGCTAGGTATATAATGAAAATTGTCAAGTAAATGTTATTATTATCAAGTAAATGATGATTACTGCCAAGTACATGCCGATTCATGGTTTTGTAAAGTACATGATAGGTATGGTCAAGTAAATGATGGGTATGGTCACATCATGGTCAAGTAAATGATGGATATTGTGAAGCAAATGATCCTTTTGTTATGCCATTAGATACAATTGCAAGAATAACTAACAGTCAACTTTTTTGTGTTTCTTCTTAGAAATTCTCTTGACTTGCTCTCATTTAAATAATGAAACATTAGTTTTCTTGATTTAATGAAAATACTTTAAGTTCGATCATGTAGTCCTTTTATGATAGAACTGCACTCTGTCTCACCAGTGATCTGCAGCTATCATTTTACTTAGAATTGGTTTTGCAATGTTTTTGTATAAACACGGCCATGTCTGCTGATTTTATCTATTTCCTGCATTACCGCAATGTTTTTAACGAACGTTATTGGGCTGGTGCTCAAGACACCAGACATAACCTATTACCCAGCTAGCTAATTTCAAGTCACATTTTAATATTTTTGCTATATTGACATATCTCAGAGATGGATCAGTATTAATACCTCTAAATATTCTGACCACTTCCAATATATTTATTTTTCCAGAACAAACAACAGTTGATCAACAGCAATGACAGGTGCCTGTTGTGAGCAAGAAAACACTTAATCACAGATCTTAGCCTTGACATGCTTGATCAGTGAAACAGGATGTGCCTCGGTTTGCCACATAAGCATCATTGTCGATGTGCTTACTACAAATGGTCAGGTCCTTTCTTTGTTGAATGATTGACAGACCATGTGATGCTGACTGCATCAGCCACATACTCAATTCTGAAAATTCCAACCTAGACTATACCCGAATGCTGGTAAGGTTTGGCTTGCTACTGGAAGATGATTGTTGCTATAGAACATAGGTACTCGTATATGGGATACCTGAAGTACGTCACTTATTCAACATTGCAGCGTTCAACATTGAATAAGTAACAGTTTCTTATTCAACATTCGCAAATATTTTCGTTTCATTTATAAATTTATAAAACATCCAATAAAACAAATTTTATCACAGTTCACAATTAAATATCACTACCAAGTATGGTTAACCCCAGTGCCTCGCCTTTAAGCTTCAAAGTAAACCAATCATACAGTATATTTTATATAGACGGAAATTAAAGTGAAGCTTTCACTATGCTGTAAATTTCGAAATATCATTTTGTACTATTATGCATAGGCAATATCACTACCAAGTATGGTTACCCTCAGTGCCTCGGAAAACATTGGCTTAAACTTCAATGTAAGCCCATAGCATTATACAGACTGGTAAATTTCATATAGTGTATACGGAAAGTAAAGTGCCAGTGCAAAGTAAAGCTTTTACTGTGCTGGAAATTTCGCAATATCATTAGGTACTACTATGCATAGGCAATGACACTATTAAGTGTGGTAACCCTCAGTGCCTCGGAACACATTGACTTATAGCTTCAATGTAAGCACATACCAATGTACAATATATTTCATATAGACGGAAAGTAAAGTGCCTGAACAAAGTGAAATATCACTACCAAGTGTTGTAATCAATGTCTTGGAACACATTGGGTAAAATTCAATAGACGTACAGTAGATTTCATATAGTCGTAAAGTAACGTGTTGGAGTATAGTGGTAAACAGTTGGTAACATCGTGTTGATATATTATTCTGAGGCAATGTCACTGCTAAGTACTGTTTCCTGCAGTGCTTTGGGACACTTTGACCTAAAGCATCAATCTAAGCATTTATCATTACATAATCAATTATACATATGCGGAAAGTAAAGGTTCTGGCATGGTGAAGCTTTCACTGAATTGACAATTTTAAATTCAAGTTAATATATAAAGTATAAACAATGTCACTACCAAGTATGGTTATCTTCAGTACAGTGCCTTGGATCTCATCGATCTAAGCCCTTGGAATATGTATAAAGTAAAATGTTCGGGCAAAATGAAACTTCCACTGTTTGGTAATTTTTGAAATAACATATTGTAACATCTCATATGGGTATTGTCACTATAGAATAGAAACAGATCTAGGGAACACATTTTTGAAAGTCAACGAAATATGTATATAAAATACGGTATTGGTACTGGCCATAGACAATTAAAAAAATTAAGGTCAACGCTAAAGCTGAGTATCAATACCCTTGGAACACATGTTCCGGAAGTAACATAGGATGTACCAATACAACCGAAGAGTACGGGTTTAGGTAAACCAACTCTTCCATTGTGCTCTGATTTCGAAAGTGTTATTTTGTAACACTACATTTTGGCAATGCCAATATTCTTAGACCTTCAAAACATATGTTCCGAAAGTTACAAATCGGGTATATATTAAAATACGGAAATTTGATATAATCGAATGGCAAGGGCTCTGGGAAAACTTCCATTGTGCATTTGTTGCTTTCTTTATAACAGGTTTTTTTAATAAAGAAAAAAATTATAACACTACAAATGAGCAATGTCACGACACAGAATCAAAGACAAATTATAGGGTCACAATTGTTCCGAAAGTAATTAAAAAGGTTGATATCAGAATACGGTATTTTTTCATAAAACAAAAGAGAAAATAACGCAGCAGGTTGAAGGTTCCTTTAAGTTAAGAATACTAGTAAACATATTTGTATTTTTTTTGTCCATAATTTCGTATTTTTGACACAAGTTCGTACTTTTGTCCACAGTTTCGGATTTTCGTCCACGGTCTAACCACAAACTTATTAGACAAAAATGTCCAGGACAACTTACATGGGACTATCGCTTTAATCATTTGTATTTAAAAGTAATACTTATTAAAAAATACAATAACGTCTTAAATGTAGCAGAAAATTGCAGATTCGACTATCACTTTTTAAAAAATACGATAAATACGAAACTAAATGAACATTTCAACGGTCTACTTCGAAAGCCAAAAATGAATACATACACTACATCCACCACCATACTCGTGCTGTATATCACATACTACACCCGTACATACATCCACACCATACTCGTGCTGTATATCACATACTACAGACCCGTACACTACATCCACCACCATACTCGTGCTGTATATCACATACTACAGACCCGTACACTACATCCACCACCATACTCGTGCTGTATATCACATACTACAGACCCGTACACTACATCCACCATACTCGTGCTGTATATCACATACTACACCCGTACACTACATCCACCACCATACTCGTGCTGTATATCACATACTACAGACCCGTACACTACATCCACCACCATACTCGTGCTGTATATCACATACTACAGACCCGTACACTACATCCACCACCATACTCGTGCTGTATATCACATACTACAGACCCGTACACTACATCCACCACCATACTCGTGCTGTATATCACATACTACACACCTATACACTACATCCACCACCATACTCGTGCTGTATATCACATACTACAGACCCGTACACTACATCCACCACCATACTCGTGCTGTATATCACATACTACAGACCCGTACACTACATCCACCACCATACTCGTGCTGTATATCACATACTACAGACCCGTACACTACATCCACCACCATACTCGCTGTGTATATCACATACTACACCGTACTACATCCACCACCATACTCGTGTATATAACATACTACAGACCCGTACACTACATCCACCACCATACTCGTGCTGTATATCACATACTACAGACCCGTACACTACATCCACCACCATACTCGTGCTGTATATCACATACTACAGACCCGTACACTACATCCACCACCATACTCGTGCTGTATATCACATACTACGACCCGTACACTACATCCACCATACTCGTGCTGTATATCACATACTACAGACCCGTACACTACATCCACCACCATACTCGTGCTGTATATCACATACTACAGACCCGTACACTACATCCACCACCATACTCGTGCTGTATATCACATACTACAGACCCGTACACTACATCCACCACCATACTCGTGCTGTATATCACATACTACAGACCCGTACACTACATCCACCACCATACTCGTGCTGTATATCACATACTACAGACCCGTACACTACATCCACCACCATACTCGTGCTGTATATCACATACTACAGACCCGTACACTACATCCACCACCATACTCGTGCTGTATATCACATACTACGGACCCGTACACTACATCCACCACCATACTCGTGCTGTATATCACATACTACAGACCCGTACACTACATCCACCACCATACTCGTGCTGTATATCACATACTACAGACCCGTACACTACATCCACCACCATACTCGTGCTGTATATCACATACTACAGACCCGTACACTACATCCACCACCATACTCGTGCTGTATATCACATACTACAGACCCGTACACTACATCCACCACCATACTCGTGCTGTATATCACATACTACAGACCCGTACACTACATCCACCACCATACTCGTGCTGTATATCACATACTACAGACCCGTACACTACATCCACCACCATACTCGTGCTGTATATCACATACTACAGACCCGTACACTACATCCACCACCATACTCGTGCTGTATATCACATACTACAGACCCGTACACTACATCCACCACCATACTCGTGCTGTATATCACATACAGACCCGTACACTACATCCACCACCATACTCGTGCTGTATATCACATACTACAGACCCGTACACTACATCCACCACCATACTCGTGCTGTATATCACATACTACAGACCCGTACACTACATCCACCACCATACTCGTGCTGTATATCACATACTACAGACCCGTACACTACATCCACCACCATACTCGTGCTGTATATCACATACTACAGACCCGTACATACATCCACCACCATACTCGTGCTGTATATCACATACTACAGACCCGTACACTACATCCACCACCATACTCGTGCTGTATATCACATACTACAGACCCGTACACTACATCCACCACCATACTCGTGCTGTATATCACATACTACAGACCCGTACACTACATCCACCACCATACTCGTGCTGTATATCACATACTACAGACCCGTACACTACATCCACCACCATACTCGTGCTGTATATCACATACTACAGACCCGTACACTACATCCACCACCATACTCGTGCTGTATATCACATACTACAGACCCGTACACTACATCCACCACCATACTCGTGCTGTATATCACATACTACAGACCCGTACACTACATCCACCACCATACTCGTGCTGTATATCACATACTACACACCGTACACTACATCCACCACCATACTCGTGCTGTATATCACATACTACAGACCCGTACACTACATCCACCACCATACTCGTGCTGTATATCACATACTACAGACCCGTACACTACATCCACCACCATACTCGTGCTGTATTACATACTACAGACCCGTACACTACATCCACCACCATACTCGTGCTGTATATCACATACTACAGACCCGTACACTACATCCACCACCATACTCGTGCTGTATATCACATACTACAGACCCGTACACTACATCCACCACCATACTCGTGCTGTATATCACATACTACAGACCCGTACACTACATCCACCACCATACTCGTGCTGTATATCACATACTACAGACCCGTACACTACATCCACCACCATACTCGTGCTGTATATCACATACTACGGACCCGTACACTACATCCACCACCATACTCGTGCTGTATATCACATACTACAGACCCGTACACTACATCCACCACCATACTCGTGCTGTATATCACATACTACAGACCCGTACACTACATCCACCACCATACTCGTGCTGTATATCACATACTACAGACCCGTACACTACATCCACCACCATACTCGTGCTGTATATCACATACTACAGACCCGTACACTACATCCACCACCATACTCGTGCTGTATATCACATACTACAGACCCGTACACTACATCCACCACCATACTCGTGCTGTATATCACATACTACAGACCCGTACACTACATCCACCACCATACTCGTGCTGTATATCACATACTACAGACCCGTACACTACATCCACCACCATACTCGTGCTGTATATCACATACTACAGACCCGTACATACATCCACCACCATACTCGTGCTGTATATCACATACTACAGACCCGTACACTACATCCACCACCATACTCGTGCTGTATATCACATACTACAGACCCGTACACTACATCCACCACCATACTCGTGCTGTATATCACATACTACAGACCCGTACACTACATCCACCACCATACTCGTGCTGTATATCACATACTACAGACCCGTACATACATCCACCACCATACTCGTGCTGTATATCACATACTACAGACCCGTACATACATCCACCACCATACTCGTGCTGTATATCACATACTACAGACCCGTACACTACATCCACCACCATACTCGTGCTGTATATCACATACTACAGACCCGTACATACATCCACCACCATACTCGTGCTGTATATCACATACTACAGACCCGTACACTACATCCACCACCATACTCGTGCTGTATATCACATACTACAGACCCGTACACTACATCCACCACCATACTCGTGCTGTATATCACATACTACAGACCCGTACACTACATCCACCACCATACTCGTGCTGTATATCACATACTACAGACCCGTACAATACATCCACCACCATACTCGCGCTGTATATCACATACTACAGACCCGTACACTACATACACCACCATACGGTGGTCTACATCCATGCATTACAATCGTGACGTTTTTATGGCATATATAGTAGCAAACAATCCGCTATTACAAGGCAATCACTGTGTTATATTTGATATTCGTTAGTCCGCGTATTTTATTTAGAAAGATTTCGATCAATATTCAAGATTCACTGGCCCTGAATCCTCGAAATATTGTGTTTTGATAAAAACATATCATGGCCACCGCGTACTTGATGTGAATTTTAGGAAATTATTATATAATTATAACACTTAATGTTCAAGATTCACTCATCCTACCTCTACGAAAATTGACTGAAAAGTGCGTTCCATGTTTTCTTAAATAACTTCACAAATATTCAATGAAATGTTTAATTGAAAATATGGGTAATTCTGGATTTAATGTGAAATTTTGATATGCATCCATGGCATTTTTATGGAAATATAGATAAATTAAAATGAGGTTGTACATTTGTATAATTTTTCCAGCCGGTCTACACATTTTAAACCCGTACAGCCGTGTCCTTCCGGTATGCTGATGTACGGGTACGGTGATGTACGTAGGCTGCCAGACACTGTTGGATTATAGTGCACCTCACACTTTTCTTCCCGGATTACATGTATGGGTTTTTCTGCAGCATTCTTTATTTCTGTTTCATTGTAATTGTTCAATACCCTGGCAGTTGTTGAATGTCCCGTTCCCATCTGTCATGGGAGTCCCGCTGGTCGAGTGATCTAAAGCGCGTGCTTACGAACCAAGGAGCCTAACGACCGCCTAGGTATTGTCAGTTGGCATACCGACGGTATTGTGGTTTTATCAGAATACCCCGATTTCCTCCACCAAACCATTCCATTCCTACTATAGTGCAGACCTGTCGAATTATCAATAATTAAGAAATGACATTCTGCCAAATTCGATGAAGGACGAGGCCCTTCATTTTGAATTTGGCACGCACCACACTATCTTTCATTACCCCTTGAAATACCATGAGCAGAAATGTCATTTCTTATATTTACAATAAATATTTTGTACCTTGATGCTATTTTTTCCATATCTGCGCGTGTAATATAGAGTTTTTAGCCATGCGAGATCGGCGTATCTCACATGACCACGCGACCCCCTGTGTAGAACATGACGTTATATTGCGGGAAAATTGATATACATCAAGGGTCATGACCCCCATTGTCTTTCATTGGGAATTGAAATACAATTGCTTCTGAAGACAGGTACAGTCATATTGTAAATTTATGTAGATAGATTTATAAAAGAAACGCTCAGCATATATCCCTGATTTCATATGTTTCTAATTATAAGGATTGGCGTGGAGCAGAATTCAAAGATGTTGGAGAAAATCGGAGTGCCCGGAGAAAACTATCGACAAGCGAACTGTCAAACTTTCCACACTAGGGCCTGTCCGAATAGGATTCAAACCTAGGCAGTGTGGGGCGTTGTGGGCCATAAGCGAACTCTTTAAGACCTCTCGGCCACCAAGGCTCCGAGAGTTTGTTAGGACATTAGCTTTTGTTAACAGAAAAATTTGGCATTCCATAAGGTACAAAAAAACCTTAAATATGAAATAGTTGTAAGAAATAAAGTTTTATTACCAAAATGCCTTTTTCACCTTGAAAATGTTAAAATTCAAAAAAACTTAATGTAACTTATTGTTTAAGATGGGCGGTACTGGTACTTCGTGGGGCAATGTGTCAAAGAAAAAACTGACTTTACACTGCAAAACCTTCATGTGTCTTCATAAATGTCACGGCGACAAATGGAAATATGTTTACTTTTGTTAACAAGCTTATGATGATCTATGATAGGTTTATGTATATATATAAACATATGAAATTAACAATGATATCGAAATAGGGTTCCTAGTTCCAGGCCCCAGTTTCAACATCGCACTGTCATATACCACTTTTTGAATTTAACCATAAATACGTTCAAAAAGTGGTATATGACAATAAAGACAATATACCACTTTTCGAATGTATTTTATGATTTAATTCAAAAAGTAGTATATAACAACTCCATATCTAAGACTTTCCTGATTAAATCCAACAAAATTTCAAATCGTAACAATTTTGTTAATTTTTAACATTTTCAGGAATTTTAAGGTGTCATTTTGAAATTCACTTTTAGCTTAAAACATTAGTATTTAGTTTTGTCAAAAATATTTATTAGTAGTTCTTAAGAAGGTTTTCAAAATTTGCGTAATTTTCATTAAAATTAACATTAAAAGGGGCCAGTTTCACAACCGTTCCTTAGCAAAAAAAAAATTTCTTTACTTTCAAACATTTGGCAATATTTTATTGTGTTACAAATTTTGAATGTATTTTATGATTAAATTCAAAAATGGTGTATGACAAGATCAATGACCACCTTTTTCGTAACGTTTTATTTATGCAATTTATTCTAAATATATTGTTGTCATGAATATGCTTATTTCTAAACTTTAATGAAATAGAGTATTCAAAAATAAACACGGCATTGTTCCTGTATGGTTAGTACGAACCTAGAGTTTTTGAATCGGGAATGCAGATGGAATTTGTTTTAATGAATGGATTTCAACGGCGGCATGGTAGTTACAGCTGTACGCTTTCCGTATGTTTTGAACGAATTGCTTGTGTCTCAAATGTTGAGACTTGTATTCCTATTTCCACGGCGGCATGCATGGACGGTATAGCTTATTTGTTCGAGTCAGACTTTTTGCTTGTTTTGAAAGAAATGGTCATATTACGGTGATAATAACCATTTTTATCACCTGATGATGGTGGGTGGATGTAGTGACGAATTTACTATCATTAGTACCCATGTGATAATATACACATATAAAACCGTTACCCTTTTTGTATTATTTATTATCTTTTATTTATTTATAAATTAATTTTATCATTAAATTATTTATTTATTTATTTTAATAAATTAATTTTTAATTTTTGTGACACTTAAAATTCCCTTAACATGACACCGAGAATGTCACTGACCTAACGCATAATGACTTTATTTATTTATTTATTTATTTATTTATTTATTTATTTATTTATTTTTGTAAAACTTAACAAAAATCTGCACAAGACACTGAGAATGTCGCTGACCTAACATAAGCCGAATTTAAGATAGATAAAGTGGAAACCGGATTTTACTAAGAAATTCATGATTGCTGGAAAATAATTTTCACTTTCTGTTCTAAGAAATTTATAAATAGGTCAGACAAAACTGTTGCTAAACGCCCTAATTTTATTTAAGTGCGTGTATCAATTTTATAATGTGTATGCAAATATGTACGTTAAATGGAAAAATATCTTTCAAACAAAAAATGAAATACGAGAGATTGGTGACAGATAATCCGAATACTGGATTTTAAAATTTAAAGTGCATAAGAAATGTTGGCCTCAATTTACTACAAGGCATTAAGTAATCAGCTAAGCGGACGTTTAACTAAAACACAAAGTACTTCAGCTAAGCTGACGCTTAACTAAGACACAAAGTACTTCAGCTAAGCTGACGCTTAACTAAGACACAAAGCCACTTCAGCTAAACTGACGCTTTACTAAGACACAAAGTCACTTCAGCTAAGCTGACGCTTAACTAAGACACAAAGTCACTTCAGCTAAGCTGACGCTTAACTAAGACACAAAGCCACTTCAGCTAAGCTGACGCTTTACTAAGACACAAAGCCACTTCAGCTAAGCTGACGCTTAACTAAGACATAAAGTCACTTCAGCTAAGCTGACGCTTAACTTAGAAACAAAGCCACTTCAGCTAAGCTGACGCTTAACTAAGACACAAAGCCACTTCAACTAAGCTAACGCTTAACTAAGACACAAAGCCACTTCAGCTAAGCTGACGTTTAACAAAGACACAAAGTTACTTCAGCTAAGCTGACGTTTAACAAAGACACAAAGTTACTTCAGCTTAGCTGATGTTTAAGTAAGACACAAGGTTATTTCAACTAAAACACAAAACTTGGACACAATGTTACTTCAGCTAAGCTGGGGGTTTAGTTTATCACCGGTCATTTTCATTTTTATATGATCGATTTATATTTCTGTCATGTTGTTTTTACATAGACTAACCGATTAACCATTAGCCATTATCTATCTTAAAGAACAAATATAAAGTGGTAAAATATGTAAGATACAAGAAAACACACAAACTATTAGCAAAATTTTGTGTTACCATGGTTACATTATCTAACTTAGTACTTTACTCTTCCGCATTCCTGTATCTCCTTATTTTCAATGGTAATTTTTGATTCTATTTTCTTAAACAACTTTTAACATACGGTACAGACCTGTCAAAAGTTTAACACCGAGCTAACAGAAAGTAAGCAAAACTCGGCTGCCGAGTGGTCGAGATATTGATAACTGGTGATCTTAAAGCTGATCAAGTGATAAGATAGTAGCTGCCAAAAAGCTGTCGAGATATAGCTAACGAGACGCCGATCGATTCTTATTTCGTTGGCCTGGTTTTAAACTATCGACAACTCTGTACTGTATGCATGCATATTATTATTATTGTTATTATTTATTATTATTATTATTATTATTATTATTATATTATTATTATTATTATTATTATTATTCACGCCGTAATTTGGAGGTTGTGGGTTTGAACCCCGTTCTGGTCTGACCCATGACTTGAAAGTGGGTATTGACTGTTCTTTTGCAAGCACTCAGCATTACGAAATGAAAATCACAGTTCTTTCGGATGTGAACTTACAATAAACGAGGTCTAGTGTCGCGGTAAGCGAAGCAAGATAAAGAACCCTGCATATAATGCAATCAGCGCAACGCACAGGCAAAATTGATGTCTCGATATAAGTGAAACTGTCTTGACTGGGACTTTAAAAATCATTACTAAAGTCAACTTAACTCTTCTATTCACTTATTCCAGATCATTGAGGCCGAAAATTCGGTCAGGAGGTAACATTTCCCACGAGTCGATATCAAATTGATAAAAAAATTAAAATTTTTACTTTAAACTTTAAATTTAAAAATGTATTAAATTTAACTCTTTAAAATTGTTTATACGTTCCTAAGGGTACATTACGGATCTTAGCATTTTGGCCTCTCGGTTTAAATTTAAAATGTTTTAGCAAACGTTATAACTTTTCTATTTGCTTAAAGACACCTACACACATCCGTTGAATTTTCGCTAACTCAGGTATTTTCTCAATTTTTCCTTTCATTCATAAATGCGAGTTATTTGGGTCAATGTTACTTATGATTTTGCACGCACACGCAAACTTAAAATTCTGGAGCATAGGTTCGAGACAAATAAATGCACTTAGTAGACTTTTAAACACCTTTGCACAATTATTTGCATGCTATCGGGTGTAACCATTGGTGTAGAATATAGATTTTTGATGTGGTCGTATCTAGGAGGCATCATTGGGCACTGAAGTGAAAGTGATATCATTATGATTACTTTGTAACGTGTTCATGTCTTGTTAACTTAATTCTGCTCTTATTTGACTTACAAATGCCCTGTCTACTCTTGCGCAATCAAAAATTTAAATACCGGTATCGCTACCGCTACCCGTTTTTTTTGTTTAAACTGTTTTATACATATCCGGCTGTACTGCACGCTTTTTACTTTTCCTAGTTCTATGCTCATTATTAGTATGTTTCTCACATTGCAAAGCTGATTTTAAATGCATTATTTTAATAGATATTCAAAATCAGCACATGACACAAAGCATTGCAAATATCTGCATGCTTGGTTGTTCCTGGCTTTGTACAGGCATTTGAAAAGCAAGAACTTGCACAAAACTTCAGTCACAAACCTAATGCTATGCATATAATGATATCATTTTAGCTTAATTGAAAATCGGTATCTTTTGTTTTTGTTAATTAGCCTTTTGCAGACCAACGCAAGGCAAACAACATTGATATGTCCGTTTGACCTTTCATATAGAAGAGTACATCCTATATGTAGGCAGTAGTACGATTCGCAGTTAATAATGTGTACAGGGTTAGTGTTCTTAATATGTATACAAAATAAACCCTATATATATAAATGCAGTATAATAAATATTTAAATTAAAGGTCAAACGGACATGTCAAAGTTGTTTACTTATAACTATATATATTTTATACAGTAAACATATACTTTTTACTTTGTCGTAAGGATTTCTGCCTTTACCTCTTAAGATGACTGAGGAAACAAGAGTGGCCGGATGAAACTTCTGGTGACTTTCGATAAGCAAACAACAAACTTTCTCAATCAAGGGATCTGTCCGCGTAGGAAGAAGCGCCATACGCGCAATTTAGACCACTAAGCCACGATATCCATTTCCGAATTTAAAAATATTAAAATATACTTGAAAGAATATTTTAACCCATTTAAAAGTTTGATTTATCTGTTATGAATGCAATTTTACCTCGAAATGATTTTTGGGAAATAAAGGCCTACTACACGCTAATAAAGCGATATAGTTGACTTTTTTGTTGTTGAATTTTCTCAGTTTTAATTTTCAGGGAAAAATTTGTAGTATTTCACCTGTCATTAAAATTGAAATTAAAACAAGAGATGACCGTGACTGGTCGAAATTTATCGATATGTACAAGTCTCGGGGTCGGGGAAGTTCTCGCACCCTCAAAGTGTGAAACAAGGAGTTGTCCAGTACTTGTGAATTTTTAAATGAAAGGTGCAATAAAATTTGATAAACATTATTTCATAAATTATTGTAAATAGACGGTGAGGAAGTCCACAACACGGACAACATTTAATATAACCACTATCTAGATTCACTTGAACATTTTATTATCACTCATAGTTTTAATAGCTCTTTTTAATGTTCATTAATTCGGAATTATCAGAAATTTCGGCGTTGGAATGTCCAGTAACTAAGTACACTCTGTGACATATAGCCATCAAGTGCCCAATACCGTCCATAATCAAAGACGTTACAAATTAGCTCCCCAAAATTTATTTCACCTTTGTTTAAAATTTCAAAGAAAATTTTATTTTATATTTCCTAGATATCTGTTTCATCTGACTAATCGAATTAATCCACTTTTTTAAACTTCTCTTTAGTGTTAATAAAAGAGAATTTTGAGTCCCTTTTCCAAACTTGTATTGCAATAGAGTAGCAATATGGAGATGGTCCGGTTCAATTATAAAATATTAAAATTAGAGTTGTGTTGGCCAATATTAATTTCTTCGTTCCATTATTTCATTAAAGGGGTTCAAATTTCCTTCCCTAATTTTGTTTTATTGGACCCTTGTAGCAATATATCGAAATCATCTAGGTTAATTTTTAAAATTCAAATTAGAGTTTTATTCGCCAATGTAAATTTATTTATTTCTTTTTATGATTAAGAGGGGTTCAGTGTTGTATTGCAATAGGGCTGGTCATTAGAGCAATATCCAGATCGCTTTGGCCAATCATAAATTTCAAAATTAGAATTTTATTCGCCAATATCAATACCTTCATTCCTTTTTAATAAAAGTGCGTTCAAACTCCCTTATCCCAATTTGTATTGCAATAGGGCTGGTCGATTGTAGCAATATCATATTTTCCAGGCTAATGGTAAAATTTCAAAATTAGAGTTTTATTCACCAATATAATACTTTCATTCAGTCCTTTCATCATAAAAGGATTCAAAGCCCTTATTTCCCAATTTGAATTGCAATAGGTCGGTCCGCTGTAGCATCATTAATTCTTCTGGCCAACTATAAAATTCCAAAATTAACTTTTCTGTTTACCAATATTCAGATTTCTTGATTTGTTTTTGTCATAAACAGAGGTTCAAAGTCCTTCCCCAAATTTGTATTGCACTAGGCTGGTCCGTAGTAGCAATATCGAAATCGCCCGGCCCCGTTATAAAATTTCACAAATTAAAGTTCAATTTCCTAATACTAATTCCTTTAATCCTTTTATTATTATTAAAGTGGTTTAAAGCCCCTTCCCCATTTGTATTGCATATCTTTGTGGCAATATCGAAATTATAAAATTTCAAAATGAGCTTTATTCCGTTTATCATGTACGGCTTCATTCTGTACTTCTGACATAAATATAGGAAAACTTTGATCCTCTCTCTCTCTCTCTCTCTCTCTCTCTCTCCATGTCCGACTTTCCATAGGAAAATTGAGCTCCCTCCCCCCCCTCTCTCTCTCATTTCAACCACAATATTATGAAGCAGCAATATTTAAAAAAGGATTCGCTTACGTATAGTATTTTAATTCCCTCTTTCTATCTTTCGCACATTATAAAGGCTATGTTCCGTGACATAACCATCTCTCCCACTCTCTTTCTCTCTCGTCAATAAATACTAATAAGTGTTAAACCTCAGATAACAAACAGGTATGAAGTGAATATTGTCTACTACCGTCACAATCCGCCAAGTAATGATGAAATACGTCACAGGAATATCAGCTTTATGTTAATATTAAATTTATTAGTCATCTTATCATCGCCTTCTCTTTTAGATGTAATAAAATGTCTTTATACAGGGAAATCTTTTGTGTATTGCGGTGACAGGTGTAAAGTACAAAGATCTTTCTCTCTCTAACCTTCTTTCTTCCTTTCTTTTTCTCTCTTTCTCTTAACCCGTCAAATACATGTATTATCTCAAGTTTGTTTCTCAGAAACATTAAGACATTCCAGGACATATATGTGCTCTCTCTCTCTCGCCCTCTCTCTCCTTCCATCCACTCCCTCTCTCTCTCTCTCTCTCTCTCTCTCTCTCTCTCTCTCTCTCTCTCTCTCTCTCTCTCTCTGTGTTCGAATCAATAGAGAAAATTAGAAAATTTTGCGATCAGTCCACAATTCGTTTTCCGAAGATCGGTGGTTTTGTCCGGGAACACGATCCTTCCCCAACTGAGCGCCCCGACACTAGGACCTCTAAACATGCATATACACAAATAATTATCATATAATAACATAACATTAATTCGCACGACTCATTTAAGTAGATGCACTTAGCAATGAGCGATCGCCGACTTCCGAGGAGAAAAATATCCGGGCAATTAATGGGACAGTTCAGTCTTTGTTCCGACATTCCGGAAACGGACATGATAAGCAAAAACATATGTTCCCACATATTTAGTATTTTGATATGGAGTTAGGAATCCGGACATGTGTACCTCACGGAGCAACATAATTATGTCAAGGCATGTGCTAATTTTTAAAATTTATTGAATAAAATACTCAAAAATTTGGTTCATGTGCTAATATTTTTATATGGAATTATGTACCCCGCAAAATATCATAATTATGTTACGGCATGTGCTTATTTTTATTAAATAAAATATTCAGAAATTGGCTAGGAGGAAAGGCGCATGACTACGAGAGAGAGAGAGAGAGAGAGAGAGAGAGAGAGAGAGGAGAGAGAGAAGAGAGAGAGAGAGAGAGAGAGATTCTATACGTCAAAGTTGGTTTGGCTTAACTTTAACCTTGGATACTGGGTTCAAGATCGTATCATCTCAATGTTCCTGAGGCATAGAGGAGAATATCGCAGAGAGAGAGATAGAGAGAGATTAAATATTAAAAATAATTTCCACTTTGTTAATGAGTCTAAAGGATGGAGTGGAGTAATGGTGTTACCACCAGTCAAGATTTTAACTTATATCGAGTCAGTGGGGTAGTGGGAGACCTTCGGCTAGCGAACTGACAATTATTTCACATCAGGATCTGTCCCGAGCGAGATTCGAACTTATAGGCGAAAAATGGCTCGGTTGTTCGTCAGTGCACGCTTTAGACCCCGGATCGAAAGAATTTGAGCTTGAATGAATATTCATTGGTAGTGCTGTACCACTGACGCAGCCTTCCAAACTAAATGTGTATCGGCAGTCGGGGCAACCAACCATCACTCCGTACGAAGACATACATCAGGCCAGGACGGGTTTTGAATCTTGAAGAGTGACCGCCAACGATGGAAATAAAATGTTAAAAATGTCGTGTTTTGTGTATAGACCACGCACAGAATTTTGATTTATCAGACGCGAAACACAAAAATGGACTGATACGAATTATTGCAAATTATTACTCTGATGGTGGCGCTAGTCGTACAGACATAAGATTTATCAGACGCAAAACATAAAAAGGATCTGAAATGAATTATTGCATGTAGTCATCTGATGGTGGCAGTAATCGCGCTGGGCTTCCACATTGTCTACGTTTGGACATTATACATATCGTACTGTTTGACCATTACATCAGATACGGCTGTGTTCGGACATTGACCTGGCATTACATCAGACACCTTGTTGACCATTACGTTGGACATTACACTGGACATCTGTCTAAATGGCTGTTGGTTGTTAGCACAGGTGATAAATACATGATAATGATGTGTGAAATAGCTTTGGATGTTCCGACGCTAAATACTGCGTTCTGGTTGCATAAGTGGGCAGATTTTCCGGTTGCTGAAACACATAGGCAGTATGTTAAAATCTACATGAAATTCGTTAATAACGCAATAATGTCTCGTGCTTCACAATCAAGTCTCTATACACCTAAATGTTATTTTAACATAATATAAATATTTGTCGCATTCAGTCGGGCAATATTGGAAATTAAAATGAGTAGCGAATTTAGAAAAAAATAAGTTAAATAAAAACAAAAGTAGTATAATGGGCTCCTGATAAAACAAATAAATAAATAAATAAATAAATAATAAATAAATAAATAAATAAATAAATAAATAAATAATAACTTGTGAATAAATTATTTTATGTAGAAATGCAACATTGTCATTGGAATGTGATGGTATAAGACTTAATTGTCGAAGCGTTGGAAGATGAGCGATACTAGTTGAATGTTTATTTAGTAAATAAATAAATACATAAATAAATAAATAAATTCTTTTATCATGGTAGAAAATGCAACATTGTAATTGGAATGTGACGGTATAAAGGTTTAATTGTCGAAGCGTTGGAAGATGAGCGACACTAGTTGAATGTAAATAAATAAATAAATAAATAAATAAATAAATAAATTCAAGAGTTGAATCTAGCACTGTTCGATGATCAGTCAATGTGTTAACCTAATTTGCCATTTTCAAAGTTTTTACTGATGATTTTGGACAAGGACCGGCATGCTTGTATGCGATTTCCTCTAAATGCATGTTAATTTCTTGCCAATAAATTCACAAAATTCAATTTCATATTCAAAACACATAAAATTTATTCTGAAGCATGGGTGATGGTAGTACCATGTGCTAATTTCTGAACTTTCACAACAAGAAAAAATGAATAAAAAGTTGAACAGGAAATACAATTTGTCTTGCATTTAAATTTTTAACTAGGTTTGTATTTTTAATGATTCATTTAAAACCAGGTCATGAAATGAACACACATGATAAAAACCAACTTGAACCAGGAGAATGAAATAAAACAGCATTAAAACAATACACCCGTTATTCAGGCGTGTAACTCCGACCGATTAATTTACCGATTTTTTTCCCGGGACGCGACAATTTAATTAAGGGTTAGCGGCAATATTTTTTTCTGGATGACCAAAGATGATCAAAAATGATTTACTCCTTCCTTTGAAGGTATTGCACAGGACAAACAAACTAAACAAAATATTGATTATATATTTCTCTGTGCTTACTCATAACTCATTAGGGCCAGTCATAAATTATCCAGGGGCAAATATTGGGTCCCGAGGTCCCTTATTTTTCTGTCGATGTAAAATATCTTTGTTATTGATTTCAATGATTTGATGACGGTTTGTTTTTCTTGATACGTATTGTATTAACACGATATAATATCAATTATCGATCGGTTCGATGATCGATTATGAAAATATTGATTGAAATTTCCGAGACTCAGCAAAACTTCTAGCTATGCAGTAAATCATCTGGTTATGGGATTCTGCCCCATATCATATTAATTGAATTCATATATTATGTGACAATTTGTTTTCTTATTACGCATGAACACGTCACAATATCGTGGTAATAATAGTTATAAACATGATCGATAATCAATAATTGATTTTTTTCAATTGAAATTTCCGAGACTATAATATAGACAGTAAATCATAATTATGTTACGCGATTCTGTCCAATATCATATTAATTGAATTTAGGATTTATTTGACAATTTGTTTTCTTATTACGCATTCACACGTCATAAATAAACGGAATGACTATATTTAGAATATCAAATGAACAGGAGATCGATAATCAATTATCGATTTTAAATTGAAATATCAGAGGCTCGTTTCTTATTACAGTAAATCAAAATTGATTGATTTTCACTGATGATTTGTTTTACCAGAAGTCCATTATCTTTTACGGACTTTTGGTTTTACTTAATGATTACGTACATGATTTGTATATGTACACGTCATAATATTTTTTCCAATATTTTATTTCAGGCCTAATCGATAATCGATCACCTCACCATTATTGATTTTGGCCTAGATTGTTTTCCTTTTTTCTTTTCTATACCCCTGCCACAAAGAAATTGCTCTATTGATTAATTGATTATATCAATGACTTTTGAAATATATGCATGGTATGATGTATGAACAAATTTGAGATATTAATTTACCAATCAAGCCTATTGAAAATGAAATTGATCATTTTAGTGAGGTTTTCCGTTCAGAGCGAAACTGGACCAATGACATCAATATTACAAGACCCAAAAATGACACCAAGAATAGTACAATACAATTCAAGGTTTATGTACCTTTGTCATAAAGACCACATTTGAATAATTGCCAAATGTCTTCTCAAAAAATCAATAAATTACAAATGAAGTGAAAAAATTATTTCATTTATTTCTTTAACATTTTTCATTTATTTCTGGTATTATAAAATACTTACTTTGGAGGTTTTGAATAGTATATGTCGTCTTTAATTTGAAATTTAATTACTGAAATATATCAAAGCATGATTGTTTAAGGCACAATTCATCAATGCACATTCAAAATTGCATTGTAATTTAATAATTTTATTTTAAAAAGACAGAATGCATTGCATATCAAATATCCACCTCAGCGTACTTAGTACTGTTAATTAATTTTTATTCGTGTCTCATAGGCCAGATTTAAATAGCTGGATGTTAAAATTGTGAATGTTTTAGATCTACTTTTAACAGTTCATTACCGTTTTAATTCTTGGAATTGATTAATCCACCCGTGCGCAACGGTTTTCTTCACGTAATGAACATATTAATGACAGGCTGATGGGCGACCTTCAACCGAAAATAATCCCCTCCCATCTTCAGTCAAAGGACTTGATACATTCAGAAGACCTGTCATATTTATTAATTTTTTTGTCTATGTAAAATTCTTGATCATTATCCGTGACGTGATTAAGATTAATTAATTATTAGAACAGGTGTAAGGAATAATTATGGCGATACATATTGATAATGAAATGCTAAATTGTTAGACCAAAACATCACAATTTGTAATTATTATAATTAATTAGACCAGCTTTGTTTTTGTTGAAGACTACATGGATGTTATGCCGTCATCACAATCGTGTTGATAAGTATGTCATGTGCTACTTTTGAATGTATTATTGCATAAAAATTTAAAAGTAGCACATGGCAATTATAATGTCTCTGTATCCATAATTACCCTGGATATGTTTTATTTGACATTCCTTAAACTTGTCATGTTCCTTTCATTCTCAGTGTACATTTCACACATGTGGCGAGTGTAGGTAGCTTGCTAGTCAGGAGGTGATGATATCCTTCCGGATCACCCGGTCTCACTTAACCTGTTTAACTTTATATGACAGTTTCCAAAGTTTTTACTTTGCTGTTGTGATTGTGATTTGACATGAACCGGTATATTTGCTTGATTTCCCTTAAAACATTACTGTATGGAAATGAAATAGAACGGATGATGTATGCTTCTCTACTTTAAGCATGCAAAAAGTAGCATTCACATACTAGCATTCTCTAATAAATTATTTTAAAAATTCGAACAATAGATCGGATGAAACATTGCAACATTGAAAAGTTGTGAAATCAAGACTTGACTTTTTTAAGATTTAGCGATGGAATCTGGATTTCAGAAGCCTGGACCCACGCCCCATGTTATAAACATTAAATACAAAAGAAATATTATATCACGCATTTCTTTTGTTTTAAAAACGCAATCACGGGTTTAATCTTCAATGACTCAAAATTCAAAATGCGAAGAAGCTGTGATGAACGCCTTCGGACAATGCAAAGGCTAGTGCAATACTTTATCTATGTGTTCAAATACCATATTTATGACAATTTGATTAATTTAAGATGAATTATGATAAAAATACTTTGGAATCTTTGAATAATATCTTTTTTAAAGTTTTTTTTAAAGAAATTTGTGTGTGGATATTGTGAATTATTGACCATAAAACTGCTTTATATATGATGATAAATCAGGGGATGAGATCCGTTTCGTTTTATAATAAAAATAAATAATAATAAAAATTTTCAAATAAGAACGAGAGGTTTATCTGATGTCGTTATGGAAATTAAGCTTTAATACAACATTTTTGATAGTTATAGATATGTGTGAATCTACAGTACCGACCTGTCGAGAGTTTAACACTGAACTAACGAAAAGGAGTCGAAGCCCGACCGTAGAATGGTCAAGACATGGGTAACTAGTGACTGAAAACCCAAGAAACAGATAACAGCTGCTTGAAACCTAAGGAGGGACCGAGATGAGTTGCCGATTCGGGATGAATTCTTTAGCTGGGGTTAAACTTTCGACAGGCCTGTGTCGTCTTCACCCAGACCGTTATCTTGAGTATGGATAACAATAACCATAAAGGAGCCATCTTCTTTTCTGAAAATAAAACTTTCAACGTCAGCATTTAAAGAATTTTAAACGATGTGATTTATTGATAAAATTTGTGGGTCAGAAAAGGTCGGTAAGCGGTGTTAAACCAGGGCGGTCTGTGTAGAGGTGTTGAATATGATTTTTGAAAACCCTCTCCTGTGTTAACCCCAATCGCCCTTCTATTACAATTTTTTCTAGTTATATCATTTTATAAGGACGTGACCTAATGCATACTGTCAGTGTCTGCTCAAAGTTTTCAAAAAGTCTGCACACTCAGTAAAATTTTCAATTTCATTTCAAACTGAAAAAAACTCTATGTCCATCAAATTTTCAATTTCATTTCAAACTGAAAAAACTCTATGTCCATCAATTCCACCTTTTTATCTTTGAAAGGAATAATTGATATCCGTTACATCATAAATCAATTGATCAAATAAAAATATTGAACACCCGGTCAGAGGCTCTCTGAAAAACGAAGTTTTAGTAAAAGTGAATATGGTTTAGGACCATATTAGCAAACTAAAAGAAAATGCTGTGATGGTGATACAAATAGACACCAATCTCCATTTGATTTTGTGTGCACTTGCGCAACACACATCAAAAGATCAGCACGACTAGGAGTTACAGTCGCCTACTTCAGTTTTTATATAGTCAAATTATTCTTGGTATTGCCTACTTTAAATGCAAATGCCTAAACGGTAAAACCGTTCTAGGCATTGCCTACTATTGCATACAATCCATCCATTCTTACTAAATGTCCTACTTTGGCTGCATATGACTTGGTATTACCTTTTTTGGTTGCACATGACTTGGTATTACCTTTTTTGGTTGCACATGACTTGGTATTGCCTACTTTGGCTGCACATGACCCGGTATTGACTAAATTGACTGCACATGACCAGGCATTGCCTACTTTGGCTGCACACGAGCTGGTATTGCCTTCTTTGGTTGCATATGATTTGGTATTGCCTACTTTGGTTACACATGGCCTGGTATTGCCTATTTTGGCTGCACATGACCTGGAATAGCCAAATTTGGCTGCACATGGCCGCCTGGTATTGCCTACTTTAGTTGCACATGGCCTTGTTTTGCCTACTTTGGTTGCATGTTTCCAAACTGTACTTGGCATTGCCTACTTTGGTTGCATGTTTCCAAACTGTACTTGGTATTGCATACTTTGGCTGCACATAACCTGGTATTGCTTACTTTGGTTGCACATGCCCTGGTATTGCTTACTTTGGTTGCACATGCCCTGGTACTATGCATGTGCATTAAAACAATACATGATAATATGATGGTAAGATCAAAAGTATATCATGTGAACTGACGGACATATAACCTACATAATGGAAACCTTATACACCTTCATATAAAGGGTTGGATAGAAAATGCTCTTCAAAGCAAATCATATTAAATATCTTTGTAATCTTATCATCAAATACCTATTTGACCACTGAAAAAGAAAACATTTGATATATGGACAAGATTGTCCTCTTTATATGTAACTGATAACCCATGAAAGATCCCTCCCTGACCTGTCCACGATCCCTCCCTGACCTATCCACGATCCCTCCCTGAACTGTCCACAGTGTGTTCTAGGAAGGATAAGGGTTATTTGAGGTCTACCGACCCGGGGGTCTAAGTACATCAAACGCGAATCAGATAATGTTGCTTTGGGCCCATTCAGCTCGAAAGATGAATCTCTTTATGTGTATATAAATGTATGCATATATGTATATAATGCACCTTGTATAAATATTTTAATTTTATGTTGGTATTTAGTAATATTATAACTCCTTGTTAAAACATCTTGTAGACATACAAGTACAGTCCTGTCGAAAGTTTAACCCTGAACTGTAAAAAAGGAGTCAAAACCCAGCTGTTGAGTGGTGAAGACACGGATAGCTAGTGCCTGAAAAACTGCCGAGAGATTATAAAGCCGCTGATATATATAAGTAATGAGGGTCCAATATGAGCCGCTGATTCGGCACTAATTCGTTAGCTAAGTGTTTAAATTTTCGACAGGCCTGTATTTTACATGTATTATATTTATATATGCTAAATACACATCGATGTTTCCGCTATCTATTTGGTTTTGAATTGGAGACCTCAAATAGACCTGAAATTATCATATTTATACGTTTTTTTCTATTATGATCGCTTAACCAGCCAACTCGTACAAGTCATCTACCTGGCGTTTTATAACACATTTCCAAAAAATTTAAAATATGTTTTTTGTATGTATTTTGGTTTAAATGTAGGGTCTCAACGTTACACTAATTTGGGCAACGGTATTATGAATGTACCATCTTAAATTCAAGGTCGTGGGAATCGAAAGTTTTCTACTTAACCGTGGTAGTAACATGCACGAAAGTGACCGATGATAAATGACCGTGGTCGCAAGTTACCGAATTTCATCGGCATCAAGTTTGCTCGCAATAAAGTTGAATGTTTTCTCTAAAGAACAAATGCATTTCATGTAATCGTCCCCAATCTTTAAAAGTTCCGGCCGTATCTTGCAAAAGGATAAAATCGCCTGCATACATCTCAGGGCTAAAGGCACATAACATCCATTTGCCAATTCGCGGTCGAAACAACAAAAATAATTAAATCGCCCATCAGAAATGGCTAGCTTGAAACTGAACGATATCTGGCAATTTTTTGCTCTCAACTTTGACGTCCACAATTCCAGGTATATATTGTAAACAAATGCAAACATAATTTTTGTTTTGCCATTGGTTTTGGAACCTTTTGGTTGTTGCTAGCTAAACAGCAGGTGCTTACTTTTCTGGAATACCCGGTCTCACTTCCCTGGTGAATGTTCGCGTCTAAGTTAACATGTAGTTTTTTTAAAGTTTTTACTTTGCTTTTCAGATTGTGATTTGAACATTTGGTGGTATGTTTCTGTTCGATTAAACTGGAATATCATTACTTACCTAATTTTAACCATTTCTTATCACATAATCACGCTAATAGTGTTTAATGGGTTTTTCACAATTTTTGTGTCTATGATTACCTCAAACGTATTGCAATGTCGCCATTACATCAATTGCACCAATGAACACGAACCAGAGGTATCGCAGATATTTATAACGTTTACTTGTTTGATTGCAACAAACAGGAAGCGAAAACACATGAAACAATTATAAATGTCGCATGTGCACATTTAACACATGCCAAACTTTCTTTTTGAAAAGGGCGGAGCAAAGTAATGACGTTTTACACTGCTGTCATTTTTTCACTTATATTAAAGTGTGCAGTTCAGAGGAAACCAAAGTGACCGAACAAAACTATCGAATATCGGCAAGCAAACTAATGATTTTTCCTCACACTAGGATGTACCTTAAGTTGGAATTGAGCCTCTGAGTTGGCGAGGGGCTTTGTAATCTGCAAGCATATGCTTTAGAAAACTCGGTCACCGGCATATTTCAATAGAAAAACGTTTACTGTTTGGTCACACAACACTCAGCTTCGCATGAGAACACGCAATGTATGCCAAACTTTCTTTTTTTGTGAGAAAATATGTGGCGATATAGCTAACGAGGGGTCGAAATTAGTTGCCGAACTTTTAACTCGTTAGTTATGAGTTAAACTTCGGTCAGATCTGTGTTGTACCTCTACATCTATCTGTATTGTGAAACTGGCCTTTTTCATTGTTATTGGCTTTCTTTAAATCCACTAATTATGTCACTAAACTATCATCAAATCGGATATCTGTCAACATCAACATTTTTTTTTAAAGAAACGTTATTGTTCAGAAGTGCAAAAGTATTTCCTTGCAACATGTTTCACAAAATTCGCACATTTTATATCATGAGAAAATCTGTTGTCAGTTTTAAAGATCTAGCAGAATTTAAACCCCATTGATAAAAGTTGGTAAAGGGTGGCTCAGTTTACCAAAGGTCGCTGTAGATGAGATCTGTCAAAAAGTCGAGAACTTGTCTTTAATGGCTAGAAATTGATTCAAGTAAAGTTGAACATACAGTCAAACCTGTCTTTAAAGGCCACCCAAGGAAACCAGTAAAAGTGGCCGTTATCTACAGGTTCAAATAATATGAATAAAGAACTCTACTGGCCTTTATAAGCGGGTGACCCTTATATAGAGATAACCTTTAAGGCAGGTTGGACTGTATTTGCCTTCATGTGTGTGTGAAATGTTGAACACACTCACGCACTAATTTTTTCATGTGTGTTCACATGAATGGTGGAGGAAACCAGAGAAAACCACCAACCTTCCGCAAGCGAACTTTTGTCGCACTAGATTCTGCCCGAGTCGGGTTCAAACCTAGTCGACGAAAGATTCTGTGACATCTTCCGTCAACGTGCGTTTGACCACTTGGCCAACGAGGCCACCTTTTGAGATGATATTAGTAAAAAAAAAGGTAGAGAATTCACCTTCGGTATGCACGTCGTGTGTGTGCGTGTGTGTGTGTGTGTGTGTGGTAGATGTAATTTTTTCTTAATTTCCAACATTCCCTCTGTGTATACAAGATAGAGGCCTCTAACCGTAATAAGGTGAATCCAGTCATCATAGATTTTAAAGTCTGATAGTTTGTACCTGTTCAGCCAGGTATCACGGAGGGTAAATCAGAGTGTAAAGTGTCAGATTATCATCATATCGAGCATGGAGAATATCAAAAGAAAAAAGCTACTTGGATAACTGAATGTGTCAATTAACTCAAGTATTTACCTATCGCCCATCTATATGGGTAAAGCATAAAATACAGTACATACCTGTCGAAAGTTTAACACTAAGCTTACAAAAAGAAGTCGAAGATCAGTTGCCAAGAAGGCCAGATATGGGTAGCTTGTGGCCGAAGAGATACATTGCAGCTGTAAGGTTATATGTTGCTAACGAGAAGTCCAGATAAGCCACCGATTCAGCACTAATTAGCCAAAAGTGTTAAACTTTCGACAGACCTGTACTGTACACAGCGTAAACTTCAGTACTATACACACAGACCTGTCGAAAGTTTAACACTTTTGGCTAATTAGTGCTGAATCGGTGGCTTATCTGGACTTATCTAACGAATCAGTGTCTTTTCTCGAGGCCTGTCTTTAGCTATATCTCGGAAGCTGCTATCTATCTCGCGGCTGCTTTTTGATCGATCAGTATCTATCCATATCTCGGCCACTTGGGAACTCGAGCTTCGATTCCTTTTCATAAGCTTAGGGTTAACCTTTCGACAAGTCTGCACTGTATTCGGGTGTGCTTGGTACGTTAGAGACGTTATATGTATAGATCTCGTTCAGAAATATTTGAACGGAAAAGGATAAATCGGTCCTCAATCATACATAAAATTGTTTTCTCTTTTTAATTCGAACAATTTGACGAGAGGTATGCTTTATATACATGGAGCAATGTGGTGGACCATGATCTGATGTATTTATATATGGAATTTAGTTCGCCTTTCACCTGTTCCTAATTACTCACCTCATTAATGTTCGGGTGGGTGTTGGTAGATATTGGTTTTGCTTCGTTTCTTCTTTGGCTTTAGCCCTTGTTGTAGATGGCTTGCTGGATATTTTCGAAACTTCAATGTTCAGCGTACTTCCTCTTCTTGAGTTGAGTAATGGCGTTTAACACCCAAGTCAAGAATATTTCACTTATAGCAAGACGTCGCCAGCTATAAGCGAAGATGCAGAAATTTTGCCTGTGCGTTGCGCTGATAGGTATTGGTTTTGCTTCGTTTCTTCTTTGGCTTTAGCCCTTGTTGTAGATGGCTTGTTGGATATTTTCGAAACTTCAATGTTCAGCGTACTTCCTCTTCTTGAGTTGAGTAATGGCGTTTAACACCCAAGTCAAGAATATTTCACTTATAGCAAGACGTCGCCAGCTATAAGCGAAAATGCAGAAATTTTGCTTGTGCGTTGCGCTGATGACATTATACAGTGGGGTTTGTTTATCGTGCCGCGCCTACCGTGACACGAAACATCGTTTATTTTAAGTTCCAATCCGAGAGAACCGTTACTTTCATTTCGTAATGGCGAAGGTTTGCCACTTGCAAGTCTTGGGATCAGACCCCAATTGTCCATTAAACATGTTTCAAAATGTTCTCAATAACTTTTGATAAAACTCGAGACAAAGACAAAAGGTGACACAAAACAGAATAAGGAATGTTTAGTAGAAAAAATATCAAACAACAAACAGAAACAATGTATGAAATAGAACACAGATGGGAGAAAAAAAAGTCAAATAAAAGGTGAAAAGTAAACAAAAAGATAAGTTTCAAGAATGAACAATGGGCAAGCACAGCTTGCAATGAACCAAAAAAGAGGTGGAAAGTTTCAAGAGTATTTCGTTTGTATCGAAATGGTCAGTCCTCGATTTGTTGAGGAAACCAGGGTTCCTAGAAAACAAAGTCGACCTTCGGCAAGCAAATTACCAAATTTTCTCACACTAAGGCGGAATCGAACATAGACAGTGAGAGGCCCAACAAATCGCAGTCAAGTATATTTCCATTTCAATTTTGTCACAGTGTCATATGCTGATTTTGAATGCATTTTTAAATAGAAATTCAAAATCAGCACATAACAGCAGGTCATGGACAAACATTTTAATGCTTTTTGTTTTATTAATAATTCAACATAAAACCTCGTTTTAATGCCATTAATAACTTTGTCGCCCGACTTATTACCACAAATTTTTAAGTCCAAAAATCCATTTCTTCCTATTTCGGCATTTTCGCCATTTCTCGATTTATGAACAAATGCTTCATTTATTATACTGAACATGTACCAGGGAAAACATGTGAAATAGAATAAATAAAATAAAAATAAAAAGATAAAAAAAAGATTATTACTAAGGAAACCATTCAAATATACAAAATATAATAAAATAATATATAAATTATATAGACATTAATAACACATGAATTTTTCTATGAATTAAAACATTTTCAGGTATATTAAATTTAAATTGAAATAAGCTAGGTATAAAAATTAATCTAACTCGAAATATCTTAAAGATTTATTAGAATTTGATGATTTGAGGAGAATTTTAGCGGAAGAAAATTGTTTTTATCATGTTTAGATCATTAGAATCATATGACAGTTAAATATCTATTCATAAATAAAGAAAAGGCAAAATGGACAATTATGTCTGAAAAAGGTACAGATATAGATCTAAACAATAATGGTATTTAACATATTATCTATAGGTGGAAAAGGTACATTCTTATGTTAGGAATGTACTGACTTCTCAAACCAAATAAAAATTTTAAGGGAGTTCATTACCCCATTTTTTCCATTTGTAGCCGACTAGCACTGATGTGCACTAGGCGGAAAATATAATCTAACCAGGCAAAGACCAACCACATGCTTGAATGAAGACAATTTGGCAGGCTAGGACCTAGTACCAGCTTGAAGATAAAATGGCAGGGTAGGACAAAGCACAGACTTGAAAACAAGTTGGCAAGCTGGGACCAAGGGCAAAATGAGGACAAGTAGGTGGGCTAGGACAAAGCACCAACTTGAAGATAAGTTGACAGGCTAGGGCCAAGCACTAGCTTGAAGATTAGTTGGCAGGCTATTACCAAGCACAGACTTAAAGATAAGTTGGCAGGCTAGGACCAAGCACAGACTTAAAGATAAGTTGACAGGCTAGGGCCAAGCACAGACTTAAAGATTAGTTGACAGGCTAGGACCAAAGCACTAGCTTAAAGATTAGTTGGCAGGCTAGGACCAAAGCACTAGCTTAAAGATTAGTTGACAGGCTAGGACCAAAGCACTAGCTTAAAGATTAGTTGGCAGGCTAGGACCAAAGCACTAGCTTAAAGATTAGTTGACAGGCTAGGACCAAGCACTAGCTTAAAGATTAGTTGACAGGCTAGGACCAAGCACTAGCTTAAAGATTAGTTGACAGGCTAGGACCAAAGCACTAGCTTAAAGATTGGTTGACAGGCTAGGACCAAAGCACTAGCTTAAAGATTAGTTGACAGGCTAGGACCAAGCACTAGCTTAAGGATTAGTTGACAGGCTAGGACCAAGCACTAGCTTAAAGATTAGTTGACAGGCTAGGACCAAAGCACTAGCTTAAAGATTAGTTGGCAGGCTAGGACCAAAGCACTAGCTTAAAGATTAGTTGACAGGCTAGGACCAAAGCACTAGCTTAAAGATTAGTTGACAGGCTAGGACCAAAGCACTAGCTTAAAGATTAGTTGACAGGCTAGGACCAAAGCACTAGCTTAAAGATTAGTTGACAGGCTAGGACCAAGCACTAGCTTAAAGATTAGTTGACAGGCTAGGACCAAAGCACAGACTTAAAGATAAGTTGACAGGCTAGGACAAAAGCACTAGCTTGAAGATTAGTTGACAGGATAGGACAAAAGCACTAGCTTGAAGACAAGTTGACAGGCTAGGACCAAAGCACAGACTTAAAGACAAGTTGACATGTTAAGACCAAGCACAGACTTGAAGACAAGTTGACAGGCTAGGACAAAAGCACTAGCTTGAAGATAAGTTGACAGGCTAGGACCAAGCACTAGCTTGAAGATTAGTTGGCAGGCTAGGACCAAGCACAGACTTAAAGATAAGTTGACAGGCTAGGATCAAGCACAGACTTGAAGACAAGTTGACATGTTAAGACCAAGCACAGACTTGAAGACAAGTTGACAGGCTAGGACAAAAGCACTAGCTTGAAGATAAGTTGACAGGCTAGGACCAAGCACTAGCTTGAAGATTAGTTGGCAGGCTAGGATCAAGCACAGACTTGAAGACAAGTTGACATGTTAAGACCAAGCACTAGCTTGAAGATAAGTTGACAGGCTAGGACCAAGCACAGACTTAAAGATTAGTTGGCAGGCTAGGATCAAGCACAGACTTGAAGACAAGTTGACATGTTAAGACCAAGCACAGACTTGAAGACAAGTTGACATGTTAAGACCAAGCACAGACTTGAAGACAAGTTGACAGGCTAGGACAAAAGCACTAGCTTGAAGATAAGTTGACAGGCTAGGACCAAGCACTAGCTTGAAGATTAGTTGGCAGGCTAGGATCAAGCACAGACTTGAAGACAAGTTGACATGTTAAGACCAAGCACTAGCTTGAAGATAAGTTGACAGGCTAGGACCAAGCACAGACTTAAAGATTAGTTGGCAGGCTAGGATCAAGCACAGACTTGAAGACAAGTTGACATGTTAAGACCAAGCACAGACTTGAAAACAAGTTGACATGTTAAGACCAAGCACAGACTTGAAGACAAGTTGACAGGCTAGGACAAAAGCACTAGCTTGAAGATAAGTTGACAGGCTAGGACCAAGCACTAGCTTGAAGATTAGTTGGCAGGCTAGGACCAAGCACAGACTTAAAGATAAGTTGACAGGCTAGGATCAAGCACAGACTTGAAGACAAGTTGACATGTTAAGACCAAGCACAGACTTGAAGACAAGTTGACAGGCTAGGACAAAAGCACTAGCTTGAAGATAAGTTGACAGGCTAGGACCAAGCACTAGCTTGAAAATTAGTTGGCAGGCTAGGACCAAGCACAGACTTGAAGACAAGTTGACAGGCTAGGGCCAAGCACTAGCTTGAAGATAAGTTTACAGGCTAGGACCAAGCACTAGCTTGAAGATAAGTTGACAGGCTAGGACCAAAGCACTAGCTTGAAGATAAGTTGACAGGCTAGGACCAAGCACTAGCTTGAAGATAAGTTGACAGGCTAGGACCAAGCACTAGCTTGAAGATAAGTTGACAGGCTAGGACCAAGCACTAGCTTGAAGATAAGTTGACAGGCTAGGACCAAGCACTAGCTTGAAGATAAGTTGACAGGCTAGGACCAAGCACAGACTTGAAGACAAGTTGGCAGGCTAGGACCAAGCACAGACTTGAAGACAAGTTGACATGTTAAGACCAAGCACAGACTTGAAGATAAGTTGACAGGCTAGGACCAAGCACTAGCTTGAAGATAAGTTGGCAGGCTAGGACCAAGCACAACTTAAAGATAAGTTGTCAGGCTAGGACCAAGCACAGACTTGAAGACAAGTTGACAGGCTAGGACAAAAGCACTAGCTTGAAGATAAGTTGACAGGCTAGGACCAAGCACTAGCTTGAAGATTAGTTGGCAGGCTAGGACCAAGCACAGACTTGAAGACAAGTTGGCAGGCTAGGACCAAGCACAGACTTGAAGACAAGTTGGCAGGCTAGGACCAAGCACAACTTAAAGATAAGTTGGCAGGCTAGGACCAAGCACAGACTTGAAGACAAGTGGGCAGGCTAGGACCAAGCACAGACTTGAAGACAAGTTGGCAGGCTAGGACCAAGCACAGACTTGAAGACAAGTTGGCAGGCTAGGACCAAGCACAACTTAAAGATAAGTTGGCAGGCTAGGACCAAGCACATACTTGAAGACAAGTTGGCAGGCTAGGACCAAGCACAGACTTGAAGACAAGTTGGCAGGCTAGTACCAAGCACAACTTAAAGATAAGTTGGCAGGCTAGGACCAAGCACAGACTTGAAGACAAGTTTGCAGGCTAGGACAAAAGCACTAGCTTGAAGATTAGTTGGCAGGCTAGGACCAAGCACAGACTTGAAGACAAGTTGGCAGGCTAGGACCAAGCACAACTTAAAGATAAGTTGACAGGCTAGGACTAAGCACAAACTTGAAGATTTGAAGATAAGTTACTGCTGCTTTTCCAACCTAAGTCAGCAAAACACTGGGGAATGTAAATAAATCTTCTTTGTTTGCAGCCAGTATGGCTTAGAACTTACCTTCTAACTAATGTTCTTTAGTTAATAGGATATTTTATGAGCTTATTATTGAAATACAGCCAATGTAGGTTTCACTCCTTGTCAGACTTAGTCTGAAGATTTGGAAACAGATAGAATATGCTTTTGCCCAACAATCCCAAATAAGAAATCTAATGTCTCAAAGAAAAGATTGTGACAAAATAAAAGTCACTCTTCACATTGATACTTGGGTATAGCATATAAGAGTAGGTGCAAATTGCAACTTTGCGCGAAGCTGGTGACATGTTCAACAATCATGGTTAGTGTTGAGTTGAGAAATGGTATTTTTGTCAAAGTTATCTTTTTTTACTTATAAGGAGGCGTCAGTTCTGGGATGGTTGAGGAAACCAGAATGCCCAGAGAAAACCACTGACCTTTGGCAAGCCAACTGACACAAACTTTCTCAAATTAGGATCAGCCAGAGTGGGATTCCAACCTAGACAGTTAGAGGCACTGTGATCCTAAGGAAGCTCTTGGCAACCAAGGCCCCAATGGTTAGATATTGAACCCCAATCAATCATCTTGTCACTTGTCTGTCTCATCAAAATTGACCGATTTTAAAACCAGTATCAACTTACATACATTTTTTGACATCTGACCGATTACCAAGCCAATCCTAGATTCAGTCAACTCAACTTGAAGCAAAAAGAAATCAGGGATGAATAGTAAAGTTAATGAGCCAATAGTTTTTAAACAGATGATTATTCATCTTATCTTATTGGTCAGAGAATAGATTGTATGTAAATCACAGTACAGACCTGTCGAAAGTGAAGTACTAAGCTTGCGAGTTATTTCTGAATCGGCAGCTCATTTTGACCACTTGATAGCCATATACACCAGCATCTGATATCTTTCTCCTGGCTGCTTCCAGTCACTAGCTATCCATATGCAGGCCACACAACAGCTGAGCTTTGATTCGTAAACTCAGGTGTTAAACTTTCAACAGGTCTGTACTGTACATACAAATCATACTGACTGGGTTAACTAGATCATCATGATAACAACGAAGAAACTAATGGGAGGTATCCTTTTTAAAATCAAACTGCTTAGTCAATAAAATCAGTGAAGTCTGTTCATTCAGTAAAATCCATAACAATGTTCATTCATTTTTAACTTTGCTCAAAATGCTTGTAGTACCTTTGTGGTTTTACTTTGCTCAAAATTGATGTTGGTCTCTGTGGCTACGTGGTATATAAAACATGTTTACAGATAATAACACCCCTTACCATCATCATTTGAATCCTAAACAGTAGGTCTTGATGTGAGAAAATTTGGTGGTTCACTTGGCAAAGTTCAGTGCTTTCTTTTGGGCACTCTGTTTTGCTTCACCACCTAAGAACTTGTGCCTCAATAAAAGTAATAGAATCTTGTATGAGATGTTAAACATACTTCTACTTCATTCTGTAACAATCACAAGTAGTATACAGTCTATATTGGTCTTTTTTGTCCTTGAGGTTTGAACCTACAGCAATCAACTCCAAAAGCCAGTTAAAATACCACACAGTCTGCAAATGTTTTCTTCAATATCCATGAATGTAAGTGAAAGAATCTTGACTGTGATGTTATTACTATCACTATTACTCCATTCTTCTTGCAAAATCACAATAAAAATTTTTCTTCAAAAAATATATAAAAATTTATTTGTAAAAAGAATCATTTCATAAATAACTTGTATAATATATGTATGTACAAAAAATATTAAATACTCATAATATATTAAACAAGTCACTCTCTCACATACAGCCAACCTACCTTTATAAATCTATATGATTTACAGTAAATCATCGTTATAATGCCCCTCAATTACTGTATATTGCTTTATTTTTAGGGGTCAAATTTTTTGCGTTTCGACGATGACTAGTGTATTCGCAGTGTCATATTTTCGCATCTTATCTGATTCAAGGAAAACGACTCTAGCAACATTAATGGGCTGGTTATACCAGTATCTATTCACGGTGGTGTGGTTTAATTTTCGCAGGAATACACTTGACCGCGAATATAGCGAAAATAAAACCATAGCGAAATATAAGCATTATACAGTACTTTGCCACCTTTCTTATCACTACACTATTTTGAAGTCCAAAAATATTTCTTTCATACTTTTTTTCCCAGGTCTTCTTCAATTAATCAACAAAATCCCTAAGCCTCACCCCTGACAAATTAATTTTGGACCCTCCTTTCACAGCATTGTTATATGAAACAATTTTTATGAAGCCATGTTCATGTTGGCTGCAATATAAAGAACAGTGATGGTATGATTAACAGGGCTCTCATTGGGTTGTTATTGGGGCTGATATTATGCCACATTCACAATTCAAAATTTATTTTATTTTTTCACAATCACTTTGCCAATTTTCACAATTTTGAAAATTTCAGTTTTAAAAATAGATTTTTTAAAATTTTCTATCACTTTTTTGTTTTCAAAATTTTAGCTATCATGATGCTTGTTTTCACAATTTCAAGGGCCCTGGATTCATTAAACAAGAGGCCCATGGGCCTGATACGCTCACCTGATAACTAATGGCTAGCTGATAGATTTAAAGAACACATAAATACTAAACCCCCAAGACTTTTTTCTTTACATCATGATAACCAGTGTAGCAATACCTACAACATTCTAATATACATGCCTATACAAAAAATTTATAGTATTCGAGATAATTAACCATTTTGGTATTGTTTTGCATCTGTGACCTTGACCTTTGAACCCATGACCTTTTTCTATACATCAAAATGATTCTTGTATTGATACCTACAACATTCTAATATACATTCCTATACAAAAAGTTTATAGTTTTCAAGATAATTAACCATTTCGGTATTGTTTCACATCAGTGACCTTGACCTTTGAACCCATGTCCTTTTTCTATACATCAAAATGATTGTTGTATCGATACCTACAACATTCTAATATACATGCCTATACAAAAAGTTTATAGTTTTCGAGATAAATAAACATTTCCGTATTGTTTCGCATATGTGACCTTGACCTTTAAACCCATGACCTTTTTCTATACATCAAAATGATCGTTGTATCAATACCTACAACATTCTAATATAAATGCCTATACAAAAAGTTTATAGTTTTCGAGATAATTAACCATTTCGGTATTGTTTCGCATCTGTGACCTTGACCTTTGAACTCATGACCTTTTTTTATACATCAAAATGATCGTTGTATCAATACCTACAACATTCTAATATATATGCCTATACAAAAAGTTTATAGTTTTTGAGATAATTAACCATTTTGGTATTGTTTCACATCTGTGACCTTGACCTTTGAACCCATGACCTTTTTCTATACATCAAAATGATCGTTGTATCAATACCTACAACATTCTAATATACATGCCTATACAAAAAGTTTATAGTTTTTTAGATAATTAACCATTTCAGTATTGTTTCACATCTGTGACCTTGACCTTTGAACCCATGCCCTTTTTCTATACAGCGAAATGATTGTTGTGTCCATACCTACAACATTCTAATATACATGCCTATACAAAAAGTTTATAGTTTTTGAGATAATTAACCATTTTGGTATTGTTTCACATCTGTGACCTTGACCTTTGAACCCATGACCTTTTTCTATACATCAAAATGATCGTTGTATCAATACCTACAACATTCTAATATACATGCCTATACAAAAAGTTTATAGTTTTTTAGATAATTAACCATTTCAGTATTGTTTCACATCTGTGACCTTGACCATGCCCTTTTTCTATACAGCGAAATGATTGTTGTGTCCATACCTACAACATTCTAATATACATGCCTATACAAAATGTTTATAGTTTTCGAGATAATTAACCATTTCGGTATTGTTTCGCATCTGTGACCTTGACCTTTGAACCCATGACCTTTTTCTATACATCAAAATGATCGTTGTATCAATACCTACAACATTCTAATATACATGCCTATACAAAAAGTTTATAGTTTTTAGATAATTAACCATTTCAGTATTGTTTCACATCTGTGACCTTGACCTTTGAACCCATGCCCTTTTTCTATACATCAGAATGATCGTTGTATCAATACCTACAACATTCTAATATACATGCCTATGCAAAATGTTTATAGTTTTCGAGATAATTAACCATTTTGGTATTGTTTCGCATCTGTGACCTTGACCTTTGAACCCATGACCTTTTTCTATACATCAAAATGATCGTTTTATAGATATCTACAACATTCTAATATACATGCCTATACAAAAAGTTTATAGTTTTCGAGATAATAATTATAATCAGAGGTAAAAAAAATTAGGTCACGACCTTCACAATCGACCTTGACCTCATTTTGAAGATACTAACAAGAAGATGTCAAAACTGAAAACCCCATGTCATTATCTGGTCAAATAGTCAAGTTATAACAATTTGAAGCTATTTTACGATTTTTTCAAAATTAAACGCAAAAACGCGTAACCTATTTTTTATCCGAATTTCACAAAATGAACAAACTATAGGCTTAAGACCCTAGAGAAGCCAAATATCACATCAGAATTTTTCTCCAATTAGTACTTTCGGAGAAGAAGATTTTTTAAGATTTTTGCACCCCTAGGTCACCTTGACCTAGTTATGGTAGCCATAGCAACGCCACGAACAAATCTGAATTGCACCGGCCCATATATACTCCTGACAAAGTTTCATCAAAAACTGTCCAGTAGTTTCAGAGGAGAAGTCGAAAATAGGTGTTAACGACGCACACACGCACACACGCACATACACACGCTGCGCTATGCCATAAGCTCACATGACCTTCGGTCAGGTGAGCTAAAAAGGGTCAGAGAGACCTGTAATGAGACTGCATGTTCTGGATAAACTTTTCAATCAAATCACATTACATAAGCATGCTGATCAATATTGGAGCTATTCAATTTTGAATTTTAAATACACCTTTGTTCATATTCATATAAGTTGACTAAGTCCATTTTACATTGAAAATGTAACCTTACACACCCATTCTTAACATGATGTTTTACAAATTACAGATTCATATTTACTCACAGTGCACATAGCCTTTAACTTACACTTACTTAACTTAATCATCAACTAAATCACCCCCTACAGACACACAACCTCTGTGTCCCAGTGGTCGAACATATTGCATGATATATGTATAGGCTCTAAATCTCCTCACAACACAAGTCATGGACTTGCTTTATGGGAAACTAATGGAGTATTGCATTTAGATATACTCACCTGAGAAAACAAGAAACATGCAAGATTCATGACATTGGTTTTCTTGACCATGCATATACTTAAAATTCTGATATTGCAATCATAAGTTTTTTTCCTGTTTCATGCCACATGTAAAATGTCTAAGTGGCAACAAAAACACAGTCATTCTGAAAACATCATGTCTGTTTCACTTCATTGCAATTTCATATAACGAAATGCCTTCTCGGGTACATTTTTAAAAAATTGTAATAAATAATGAATACGTCCAAGGATGGTTGTATGGACTTTTTGTTTAAAAAACAATCTTTGTTACTACAACAAATTTCCTTCCATTAGAAAACTTGTCTATATTTTTTGTTGCCATGACTAATATAGCATGGCTATTGACAATTCTTCATACATCCCAGATTAATTCCACATTCGGTTTGTTGCCATGGCAATTACAATGTTGCTATGGGCAAATTTCCCTCCACCCCAGAAAGTTCCATCTTTGCTTCTTTTATCAATGCCGCAGAATTTATCAGCTCTTTTGTTGCCATCCACACTACATCACTGCTACTGACCATTCTCCCTCCATCCATAGACTCCATAGACTAGAGAGTTTTAAATACTCTTCTATTAATTCCAAGAAGTCCACATCTCTTTTGTTTCCATGACAACTACACCAGTACTAAGGACAATTCCTCCTTCAACCAGAGAGTGCCAAATACTCTTTTATTAATTCCAAATAGTTCACAACTCTTTTGTTGTCATGACAACTACACCATTGCTATGGACAATTCTTCCTCTGTTCCAGAGAGTTCCACATCCTCTTCCTCTATTATTTCCCCATCTTCCTCTACTTGTTCTTGTAATTCTGACATTTCTGCCACTGAGTCAGTCTCTATGATTTGGGCCTGGGTGACAGCTATAGACCCATCCTGTAAACTAGCCTGTATTTGTTCCTCTGTGATTTCAATCCCATCATCCTCTGAAAATACAGATAATAATTTTTCATTACAATTTTTAAAAATTATTGAAAACTTGATTTCTAGCACAAGCAAATTAAGACCATACTGCAACCCCCTTCCCCACTATATATTTTGTGCAGGTGAGCTAAAATCAATCATCAATGTAGGACTGTATAAAGACAATATTAATACAAGACCAGGATGGATATATGAACATGCACAGTGGGACCTCTTGTTGAACCTAGGATCTCACACACTGCAGGCAAGTACTGTGCCAACTGAACTACTCAGACCACTACAAATTAATGTTGTACTTGCTTCATATATCATCTCAACTAAGGCATACTGATTTGGTGAGCTAGCACTTTAAAAGTATGTGCTAGTACATCTCATGCAAACACTGACTTGTTCTTAGTTTATTCCTTAGAGATTAACCACTTTACTTCCATCACTAATCGGTAAAAATTTGCTGATGCGACATTAAACAACTTTACAAAACAACATCCAGAGACCACCTTCATATAATGGATTATTTAGTTAAAACCTTCAGTGATGTGTATATAAACTGATTTCAGAGTAAAAAAAAAAGAAAAAGGAAATTTTAAAAGAAGATAAAAATTGATAAGGAACGTATGTAATGTACTTTTGCGTGATCAGCTAGGTAACTGACATGTGTTCAAAAGCTGAGGGAAATATGCATCATTAAACTTTTTATTTCCGTTTTAAATTCTAAAAAGCCAACTTTTTACATTTTAAAATCTGGCAAGAAAAATTAAAAGAAACTACTAAAATTAAAAGCAGACAGGTTCTCAAGATTTAACAGAATTAGAAATCAAAGGAAAAAAACAGGGGATGATATCTGATGGAAGAAATAGCTATAGCTACCAAAATTGACTAAAATGTGAAATTACCTTTTGTGTTAAAACCAAATGGAATCTATGGCTCGGTTCTCATTATTGTTATTTAATTAGACATAAAAAGAAAAAAAACACAGCCAAAACTTGATAGAAGGGGATAATAAAATTGGAGCAAATAGCTAGCTGTCAGATGTTATGTAAGGTGCTCTTAACATCACTTATATCAGGTAATATCTATTATTAATTTACTATTTGTAATGCAATAAGAGGGTTTACATCATAAAACATGCTATAAGGAGGTCCAGGGGGTCAGAGGTCAGGACACATGTGATTGCATTTTTGTTACATTTTCTAAGAAAGGGAATTAAAATTAGATTTTTTTTAAATAATGAATGATGTTGAAAGCAGATTTAAATCTAGATCACTTTTTGACATTTTTAATGAACTACCAGTACATGGGGTTCAATGTCCAAATATGGAATAGTTCACTATTAAAACCAGGTCTGATAGAAAATACAGCAAAACTTTGGTACATAACAACCATTTGTTCAGTCATATTTTGGGGTTATAAAGGGGTTTGGTAATTATTAAAATTAATGGAGACTTATTAAGAAAAACATTATGGGGTTTCAAAATAATGTAGCAATAAACGAGGTGACAAAGTGCTTTTTGTTGTTGAGGTTCTACTGTAATGGCAATTTATTTATTTATTTATTATTATTTTTTTATATTTTTTTTTTGTTAGAAAAACATCTCAACTTCACATTGAATCTCAATTTTTACTGTGTCTTATTTATGATTCTATCTCATACAAATGTTTTTTATTGACTGCAGTAAAACCTTAATCTTAACAGTATCACTACAAAACCAGTTGGAGACAGGTCCTACTACAATACAAGGCACTGTAACAGTTACAGTACTATTTCTGACTAAATGTAATTCATTTTTCCCTTAAGTTTCTATTTAGACAGGTTTTACTGTCTTAAAACATTTTTGTCAAATTGACTCCTTGAAGAGTAGTATCCCAGCCATTTATGGACAAGGGGAGGTAATCCAAACAAAGAAGTTTAGTGTGATTTCTCTACTAGTTATAATAAACATAAACATAATGAACATAAAATCATATCTGCACATTTTGCACACATAAAAAATATCTAATTTATTCAAAATATACATCTAATTAGCTTATCTTTAAGGGTATTGAAATAGCTATGATGAAATTTTTCTTGAAATAAATTTAAATGACAGGGTCAACCACAGGCAAAACTAAACAAGACATAAATAAATAAATAAATAAATAAATAAATAAATAAATAAATAAATAAATAAAACTGCTATATTTAAAAGTTGAAGTTTACATTTATTGACAAGTCGTACAATAAGGAGATCTGAGTGGCATGTAAAAGCAATCTCTTTAGTAAATGACCTCTGTGGCCAAGAGGTCTTTTGTGCCAGCTTTACACCTTACATCTCCTAAATTCCTCACAGGAAGATTCCAGTGAGAGAATGATAAATTAAGTATAAGGTACTATGAACATTTTACACCTATGAAACTTACACAATCTCTTTAACCAATATTCTCATGAAAGGGTCTGAAGAAATGAGTTGCAACACTAGGATGAATTTCTGGAGTTTTTTTCTGTGGAAAATCCAGCTGTACAGCTTGAATGATTTAAACAATATGACCATAAGACACCAAAGAAATCCAAAGGAAAAAATTATTTTCCTGTGAAAGCTTGAACCATACACAAGGAAAACGAAACAGTAAGATTTTAAAGAACCAAGGAAATTGAAAGGAAAATAAAAACATGAATTTTTTTTTATAAAAGGGTCCACAGGAAGAATACAAAGAATGAAGCAATATGACCAGAAGGCTTCAAGGAAATCCAAAGGAAAAACTGTAATTCTTTTTCTGGGAAAGCATATTTAAAGTTTTACACAGAAAAAGCCAAGAGATGTAACCATAGGTTACCACAGATGCAGTGTTCTATCTAGAAAGGACTACAGGGTATGCAACCCCTTTTTTTTGCCAGATGAGCAAACATCAACAAGGCCTTAGTGCTCCATATTTAAAATTGCATGAATACAACGATTAAGATAAACATTTTTTAAAAATGGTATCCTTCTAAAAATCCCAGATTGAACACAGTGAGGACAGACATTATGATAAGTTACTAAGAAATGTTAAACATACCTTAGATAGTGTACTAAGTGCTGTTGTCATTGTTTATGATATTTAGATTAACAGACCAGGTAAACATTTACAGGTCAGATTCATTCATACTTTACATTAAGGTGATAGTGTTTAGATAACCGTGTGTACACATCACCCAGTAGTGGGTATCCAATACACACCTTTTTCCCACCAAATCTGTTACTAAATTAAACCCTATTTATCTTTATAAGGGAGTCTGAGGGTCCACAACAGGTGAAATTAAGACTGATCATCAAAAAAAAAAAAATAAAATAAAAAAAAATTTGAGGATCCACAAATTCTGACTGCTCATCAAAAGTTTTGAGGGTCTGCAACAAGATGAAAATCAGACTATCATCAAAAAATTTTAGGGTCCATAACAGTTTGCACAAAAGATGATATTATAACTGGTCATCAAAAATTTTGATTGTCATGGATGCCAATGTCAATGAGAACACTGCCACTCTCTCAAACCAGAAAACAACCATGTTGCACCAATGCTCTGTCAATTGAACCAATGACTACAAATTGTCAAATAGATTCATATGTAGCAGTCTGGCTAGGTCAGTTGGTAGAGCGCTCACTGGTCCTGTATTCAATCCCTATTCTGACCCTGCAATTTTTTCTCCTTTCTGTACAGTGTGGAGGCCAGTGTGGCCCTGTGAAGTGGTGGACTTATAAAGTCCATTCAAGGAAATTTGGATGAAGTTTCACACATTATTAGTGACCATGAGGAACTTAAATATAATGGGGAATGAATGTAGTGGACTGGATATCTTAGTTGGTAAAGCACTTGCCTAAAGTAATGGGTTTTACCATTTTTTTTCCTACATCATTTTCTCCTTCCTGTTTTATATGCATTTCAGGAAGGATAGAAAATGCAGGGTCAGACCACTGGATAAAACCAGGGACCTCCTGCACCATAGTAACTAAAATTATGGGGATTTTCCTCCAGCTTATGGATATATTTTAAATAGTCTTACCGGTAGTATAATCTATCTTGAAATATTGACCAATTCGAAAACTAGGTCATATATATGCCATTGACCTACTTTAATTAGTGAACAGTAAAGTCTATTGGCAAGAATAATTCACTTGTGAATTTTAGAGTCATTTACAAACTAAGATGATAAGGACTCTCTTTTCTCCTATAGACATATTTTGAATTGTCTCTAAATACACCCTAAGAAAATTTGTGTAATATTGACCAAATCCAAAAACTAGGTCGTAAAAATGTCAGTGACCTACTTTCATTCGTGAAAAGCAAAATTCTCAAGAGTAATTAACTTGTGAGGTTTGGAGTCATTTGAAGACTCACAAATGGCCATGATGATAAACCAATACAAAGTATGACAAATCTGACCCATTGACAAAGGAATGGAATGCTGGAAAAATGAATTCTCCAATCCCACAAGTTATTATGTTTTTTGTTTTAAATGAAATTAAAGGGAGATAATTCAAGGACAGGATAAACAAACTTTTCAACAAAGCATAAAAAGAAGCAGACCACCCTATAAAATACCAATGTCTATCTACTGATTCAAATTGAAACTCATCAAAATGATATCAAAACATAAGTAACCCACTATTAAGGCAGGTAAGTATATATTGGCCCAGATTAAATCCCTGACATAATAAGTATAGGTAAACAACATTGACCTGTTTGCTTGACCTTTCATTGGGAATATTCATCTAAGATCATCTTTCCAATACACAGCCAGTGTTAGGATTCTCAGTTAATACACACACAATGTATGTTTCCAATGATGCAGACAAAGTAAACACCTGTGTTCCTTATACAAAAATGTATTGGTTTTTAATCAATTATTGGAATAAAAGGTCAAGCAGACAGGTCAATGTTGTTTGCCTTTAACTTTGATGATGTGTTGTATGTGACCATACTCACATATTTTGTTTACCAGAGCATCCCTTAAGCAAGGTATAAATCATTCAATAAGCAAAACCACAAATATTGGAGGAATATCTGTGTAGGTGGTTATAGTTATCACATAACTAGATATTTCTGTGAAAATCACAGGTATAAACATCATCTTGGTATCAGTTTTCATTTGGCAAATTTTTCACTTTTTGCACGCCCAAAAAAGATATTTCTTTGAAAGTCCAAGGTATCTTGATTTCAGTTTAACTTTTGGCATTTTTTTCACTTTTTGCATTCTCTACTAAAAAGCAACTTAAAAACCTTAACAATCATATGACTTTTCTGTTAGTATTTAGACTAATAGTCTAAAAGACCTTTTGCAGAATGATCTTGATCAACAATTGAGCAAATTATCAAGTCATTTATAAAAACATATGCAATATTTGCAAATTATTTTGCAATGCATTAGCACACATAAAGAAAAATGTATTTTGCAATGTCTGACCCAATTGTATTTTAGAGAATGGAGGCAAACATCAACCACAAAAATAGTTTCTTTACAAAGAAACAAAGTAAGAATACAGTACCAGATAAGCATTTTCCAGTATAATTATGTAAACTTGCAACCTTGAATCAAAGCCGATGGCAGAGCCTTTATAGCCAGGTTCAAAACCATATCAGGTAGATACTAGTGTGAGAAGCTTTGTCAGTTCATTTGATAATGATCAGTGGTTTTCGCTGGTTACTTTGGTTTTCTCAACAACCCCAGAACTGACCATCTCGATATAATTGAATAAAGTCGAACCTGTCTGCAAAGGCCACCTTAGGGAGCCAGCAAAAGAGGTCTTTATTGGCAGGTGGCCTTTATTATATTTAAATATATAAATATATAACAATTGGCATGCTATTCTACTGGCCTTTATAAGCAGGTGACCCTTATATAGAGGTGCTCTTTAAGGCAGGTTGGACTGTACATAAAGCATTAATCAAAGCATCATAATAACCTTGGTAAGCAATATTTCACTTATAAAAATATAACCCAACATATCATGATAAAAAAAGTCAATTATTTTGGGGTAATCCAGGCTTGAACCGTACTCCTACACCAAGTGTATCCGACAGACAAGAGCAAGCTTAGGATCTAAATATTAAGTGCTACCAAACAAAACCACCCCCCTCGCATTTTCAAAGGTCATGCAGATGCACAAATCTAGAATCAAGAATATCTGGCATGCTATATTTCTGCACTATACAAAGCATAAACAAAACTAATGCTGATTGAATTCAGCCTGAGCCTACCAAGTAAAAGGGTAGTTTGCAAAACAACATCTGACATGCTGCAAAATTTTATTGCAAAGAAAAAGCAATAAGTTTGTGTGTGTGTGTGCGTGTGTGTGGGGGGGGATAACATATCTGTCCCTGCATGATTTTAAGCATTTGTTTCCATGTGAAAGTTATATAAATAGAAAAAAAGAAAACACATACATATCAAAATAAAAATGTTTAAAGTAATTGATTCAGCGACTATGCTTTATTTTAACTGCCAGTATTATATAAAGTTCTGACCCTGAGCTCTATGAGGAAATTTTGGTATTTTCACCTGGCTGGCACAGCTACCACCCACTATACAAATCATTACAACATTCTTCCTTTTAACTAAAAACCACAAAAACCACATCCTGTATAAGTAAAACTTAAGACTCTAACATAATAAATATTGAGATATTGAAAACGTATGTTATCTTTATGACAACATTGATCTGGATCTCAGAGCTTAATTTTCATTTGCATATTAAATAGGTCAACATGAATTTATTTCAGTATAAGAGGCTCAGTGGTAAAGTGTTGGGTGCAAATTGTTAAGGCTGTGGTGGGTTTGAATTCTGATGGGTGAAATTTTGCATTATTTTTCAGTTACTCGGGCTGCTATATCTGGAATGTCATTTTCAAAGGTCAAATGCAAAAGAACAGGTCAAACAAGCAAAGTGATGGATTGTGAAATGTTTGCAGTCAATGGTGTAATTGGGCTTAACACCTTGATAAATGGCTGGCATAAACCACTGTTACTGCATTACAGTTGAACCCAGACATTGAGAAAATAAATACACATCCATTTGCATGTCAATATTAGGCTAATGAACGATTTCACAATGTTCCAAAGTCAAAGCTTTGTGGTTTTTGTTTAAATTTTGTAGGCATCCAAGTCAAACACACTCAAAACAGTAATCATTTAAGCACAGTTTAAGTATATTCATGAATCAGGGTATCCATGATATCAACAAAAACTTGAAACCATGAAAATTACTGATTTTACCGTATCCAAGCCAACTTGATATGATCTTGGGTATAAATTTTTACATAGACCTTAAGTGTGTGTGTTTGTTGATGTTTTTTTCTTCTAAATTTTAAAAACATTAATTTGCATCATGTTTTTCTGAAACAATATAAATAAACCAAAAATATTGGGTGGCTGGACAATTAGTGAATTACAGTGAACTGGTCATCAACATCCTGGTATCATAAAGACATGTTCAATATTGTACCACCTGTGCATTCACACTCTAACTTAGGAGGTAAAAATGACATAAAATAATTTTCCAAATATAGACTCTAGAAGCTTTAAATAACTAATAATATAAACATACATTTTTAACATGTGACCAGAATTCCGGACCTTTGATGAGTAAAATCTGAACAGAAATTATTTCATTCACAAATATTAATATGACAAATTCATAACAGCCAAGTTCTGAAAATAAAATGGTAACATATTGTAATCATTCCTGTAAAGGATAAATGCATGAAAATTTATTTAAACTTTATTGTAGAAAGAGTTCCAGTTGAACAAATTATATTGGCAATACCAGGAGCTATTAAAACAAAGCAAACTGTAAAATACAAAACAAATTAAGACAAAAGACAACCATCTGATAATACCATTTTAAACATCTGGACAAGCACCAGAGACATAATGTCAGGCCCAACATCCTTATCCACTAAATAATTCAGGGGTACAAAATTGTAATGGAATGTCCAGGACCTTTTGCCTTTATTTTTTGCAGTTCCTACATAGATTTTTGAAAGTCTAATATCATCATTGAAAGATCCACGGCAATGCATATAGAAAAAGTGGCATTATCTGGTAAAAATGGCAGGTCCATCTGATTTTTACAGTTTAGATATTTAATGTCCCAATCTAGGTCAATATAGGCCTCGGACCTTGAACCCAGAAAATTTGAAAGCCCTGTCATTTAATAGTCAAAACTAGTAACCAAATCTTTAAATTGATCCTAATGTCTACTCACAAATGGAAAAATGCCACATATTATAACATTTATCCAAAAACAGCTAAAACAAAGCAGCAGTAGACCTATTGAATACAGTCAACTTATTACATTAACCAACTACATTATATTCCATTAGCTATGAAAGCACTGAAACCACTTAGGATGTTGATCTTTCCTTGGTACAGCAATAACAAAACAGTTCTTACCAAGTTAGACTTAAAGTCAGTGTCTCAATAATCCGGAGCATATAATTATTACGAGTCTAAGTGGCATGCAGCCCATAAAAATCTAATTTAATCTTCAATCAAATGTCTCAAGGTACTCTGTTTGCCTCCAACCTCCATGAACTAACTGCCTTGATATAAGTGAAAGATTCTTGGACATAAAACTTTCACTCCACTCATAAAGAATCCAATTAAACATTCCACCCATTTCAAAACAAAAGAAGAAGCAAAATGACGTAATAGAACATCTGTACTGCACACATATATGTATATAGAAGTGACATTTACAGATTATAAAATTCTCCTACATGTAATTGTCTTTTTTTTATAACTCTCATCTGTCTCATTATGTAAAACACTCATTATCTTCGACATGTTAGTATGCATGTCATTTAGAATGGATCTTAAACCTCGTAAGATTTCAACTGATGCTCTCTAGACCAATCCCAAGTATTAAGTTATTTAAAGTCTCTCCTCAGGAGCTAAAGCTTACACCAGTCTTATTGACATGCAGTTTCATAAGGAATCCAGGGTCTTATGGGCCTAGTGGTCTTCAGCATGCATTTATGGATCATAGCGTCTCTCGCTGCTACTAAGAACAAATCCTAATGAAAAAAAATTTGTCAGTTCACTTGCGGAATGTTGTTGGTTTTCTCAAGGAACTCTGGTTTCCTCCACCATCCATGAACTAACTGCTTTGATATAAGTGAAAAAAATCTTGGACATAAAATTCGATCTTTTCACTCCGCTCATAAAAAATCCAATTTAACGTTCCACCCATTTGAAAACAAAGATATTAGAGACATGACATAATAAGACACCAGTGCTGCACACACATATTTATATACAAGTGACATTTACAGATTATAAAATTCTCCTACATGTTATTGTCTTTTTTATAACTCTCATCTGTCTCATTATGTAAAACACTCATTATCTTCTACATGTTAGTATGCATGTCATTTAGAATGGATCTTAAACCTTGTTAAAAATTTAACCGATCAGATTTGAGTTTTTACTTCAAGTTAAGTAATTACCTTTCAACATTTAAATTTTAAAAAGTTTTAAAATATATTAAACATGAATATTCAACATTTTAATCGTTTTTAATACAGTAAAATAATTCAATTAAAATATTGCGTTTTAGTTATATGATAATGATGATGATGATGATGACTTAAATATGACATCCCATTAGTTTACAAACGTGTAAAATAAATTGTTTAAGTTTTAAAATGTCAACTGATTGCTCTCAGACAAATTCCTTACATACTCCTTTCTACCTAGACTAAAGGTTGTGTGAATTTAAATTTCTATGTTCTTTTAAAATGCATTTTAAAATATTGCTAATGCTTATATATGAATAAATTTCAGACAGATAAATTTTAAATCTAAGCGATGATGTACTTTCCTAAAATATTGTAAGAGTGATTGATTGATTGAATTGGATTTTACATCCCAGTCAAAAATATTTCACTTATATCGAGATATCACCTTATTTAGGTGAAGTGACAGGGAATGTTCTTTAACATGTCACACCTGCTGTGACACAGACATTGGTTTTTAATGTCTGAAGAACCGCATTACTTTCATTCCTAAAATTCTGTGTGTTTTGGAGAAGGAAAAGTCACAGTCACTACCTATTTTACCTATTATCAAACTTTGGTCAGACCCCAGCCAGGGTTCAAACCCATGACATCCCACATACTGTAAGAGTGAGCAAGTGTGTAAAATGTGGTTTGATGTTCCAGTCAAAGTAGTATTTCACTTATATAGTCAGGGTCAGGGGTCTAATTGATCAAGTTGACTAACATGGCAACTTACAGATCACAGTGCATCTGATTGCCTAGGTTAGAATCATACTCAGGTGAGAAAGCTTTTAAGTCCACTTGCCAAAAGCCGGGCTTCTCTGGAAGCTCCAGTTTCTTCAACCATTCCTGCACTGACCTCCAAGATATAAGAGAACAGAACCTTTGACTTGAACTTAAAGCACCATTACTCCACTCCACTCCCAATCGCTGCTATAATGACCTCAAAGAAATTATTTTTTCTCCTCAGTCAAGAATTTTCCACTTATATTAAGGCTGTCCATTCAGGAATAGTGAAGGGAACAGGAGTAGCCTGAGAAAACCACTAACATTTGGCAAGTGAACTGACAAACTTTCTCACACTAGGAACTATCCAAAGTGACTGTGAGAGACACTGATGCATAAAAGCCAGCCCCTCAAAGTAATAAGATTAGTTTTCAACCAATACCTGCACAACTTTTTAATTTCTGGTGCAGCATTAAGGGTGTATTATTTTAAATCTTGTATTGTCATTTCACACAGTTTGTTTTTTTTTGGTATTATTCATTCCTGTAACATTCTTTTTAATTAGAACTTGGTTAAATATGTGGGTGTATCAATTTTCAAGGTGCAATTACTCAGGTTCATTATTTATATTGTTCCTGTTAGTAATATGAATCTTTAACTTTGAAAATAAAATATTTACCCTTGACATTATTTTCATTATTTCAATGCAAAAAACACTTTAATATTTATAAAATATCTGACACAATATTGTGGGTGTATCCAATAATCGCCTACGATAACTTTTTTAAAATTTCTTTTTTTCTATTGTGTAAAGCAATGCTTCATCATCATTTATAAGAAACTGTGGTCAGTAAAATCACAAGTTATACTTTATCCCCTTACAATGGAGTATTGTGTAATACCTGTATACCAAGTGTGGGTTGAAAAACATAAACGAAAGTTGTTAGAGTGCTGACTCAAAATAATCAAAGGGCAATAACTCTGTCAATTCGGGTATGCCAATTACAAAACACAAATTTTTCAGAGATATTACCATAATAAATCTATTTCAAATTTTGTAATTCTATTGAGAAAAAAATTTGTTAGAGCACTGACAGAAATATTTCACTCAAATAACCAAAGGGCAATAACTCTGTCAAATCGGGTTTGCCAGTTACAAAACATGAAACTGTCCAAGAAATTATAATGATAACCTAAAGTTTTATTAAATTCTGTTGAGAAATAAAAGCTGTAAGAGTGCTGACAAGATAGAGTAACATACATGGGCCAATTCCTATCCTCTCCAAACTTTGTGTGCAAGGGGATAATAAAACCTCCTTCCACTGTAGCTAAGTTGGTAGAGTGCTCGCTTGGTATGTGGGAGGTCATGGGTTGTAACCCCGACCTAACCCCAATTGTGTGCAAGTACTATCACATTTTTTTATCACCCTCTAAGTTCAAAACCAATTCAGCATATCCTTGTGTGAGTACATTTGTTAGCTTGCTGAAGATTAATGGCTTTTTTCAGGTTCTACAATTTTCTCCAATGTCCTAGAACTGACTGCCTCAATATAAATGAAAGAATATTGAAATGGGGCATAAGACACCATTACTCCACTCTATTCCAATAATCTTATCAGGCTAAAAAAAAGAATCATTTTGATAAGTTTACTAAAATTCACATGACCAAGTCTTAAAAAAGATCACCTGACGTCATTCCAAAATTAAAATTAATTAATTAATCATTTTTATCTGGAGGAAGAAATATAACTTCACAAAGCCCACATAATATATACAAGACACATTCTTATCAACAGTGTTATGTAGCGATGCTCTCTGTTGCATAATTCTTAAGATATCCATGAAATATATTGTACAGTACAGACCTGTCTAAAGTTTAACACTGAGCTAATGAAAAGGAGTGAGCTGAGTAATGGTATTTAACCTCCTAGTAAAGAATATTTCACTTATATCAAGACATTGCCAGCTATAGGCTAATGTGCAGAAATTTTGCATGTGAGTTGTGCTGATGGCATTATACAGCAGGATTCTTTATCGTGTCATGCCTACCGTGACAATGGACCTTTTTTATTTTAAGTTCCCATCCGAAAGAACTGTGACTTTCATTTTGCAATACCGAGTGCTTGATGAACAGTCAATACTCATTTTCAAGTCTTGGATCAGAACCAGTCGTGTTTCCAACCCACAACCTCCCACTTAAAGAGCTACTGCAGTGGTTCAAGTACCGTAAACTAATAGGAGTTGAATTTTGGCTGCCAAGTTGACACTTTTAGGAAAGCTAGTGACCAAAAGCTACTATAAGATATATAGCAGCAGCTAGATAATAACTGTGATGTAACAGCTAACAGGTGGTTGAGACGAGCTGCATTAATTCACCAGCTTACTGTTAAACTTTGGACAAAGTCTTTACTACATATATACATGTAGGTGTATGAATCCAATAAAATAAACATGGCATTAAACATTTCTTAAAACACAAACCCTTGTTCACAGTTACTTGGAGGTGGGGTTTCAAGATGAGCTGCACTAATTCACCAGATTACTGTTAAACTTTGGACAGGTCTGTACTGTATATATATGTAGGTGTAAAAATCCAATAAAACAAACATGACATTAAACCGAAATTTAAAAATTTTCTTTAAAAAAAAAAACAAACCCTTGTTCGGAGTTAATTTATTCAGGCAGATGTTTTCATTAAGTACACCATCAAGTGCATCATGTGATCTAACCTAATTTTTGAATGAATGACTGTCATTTGGTTAGCTTTGGTGAGACAGGCAATATTATTAATGACCGATGTCTCGATGTCTCGTGCCTCCAATAAAAGGTAAATATCGGGCGAGAGGCCGTGAATGGTAGAAAAGTCGCATTATCATCACAAACTTTATCTAATTTTAGACTTTCATTCATGACTTTGTAAGATTATTTACATTAATTGATATGCAATGACACTCCATTTAAATGATAAACATTATTATGGTGAGGTAGATATGTGTGTAGTGTTTTAATTCATGGTGTTTCTTGTTTGTTTTTGTGGTGTGGATGATGGATTGAATTAGGTTTTACAGGTCCCAGTCAAGAATATATGTCATGATATCAGGACTTCACCAGCTTTAAGGGGAAGTGTCAGAAATTTAACCTGGCAGGGTGTTTGAGGCAATATGAAGTGACGGTTTTTTAGCGTACCTTGTCTAAAGTGACATAGGACATTGGTTTTTAAGTGCTCATCTGAAGGACCTTTTTTGGATGCTGGGTCAGCAGCGTTTTACCGACTATGATGTACATCAGTATAATCATAAATAAAATACTATCACTTTAAAGCTTTCTCACACTTTGCCAAATTTACTTTTTCCTGACTTTAAAATTCTATCATTATAAAAAATAACAATTTTTTATTAAAAAATAATTTTAAGAGATAAAATATCAAAGTCAACCTAGTTTTAAAACATGACAAAACTATTTGTTACACATTTTATCACTTGTAACAAACAGTTAAGTCAAGCATCAGAGACCCAACCATCACATTAATATTGGCTCATGTCCAGAGATTCAGATCCAAGGGGGAAGTGTGAAGCCTATCTGATATGGGAATTCAAGACCTGGTCTCTATATAGAACAGAAGTGGAGGGCAAAGGGTAAAATGTGAATTGAATTGGACTGTTGGACTGGACTCATGGATCGGATTGGACCTGTGGACCTATTTTAACACCATGTGTCCAATCCAATCCAAGAATCCAATCCAGTCCAAGGGTCTAATCAAGACCACATTTTACACTTTGCTGAAGTGAAGAGAATATTTCTCATGCCCTTAAATGAAACATTTATACACAAAAGGTTACAGTTTCCGACTAACAACCTGTAACAAATGTGATGTGTATTCCCTCTCACCTGATACCGGCAACATAATCACTTTTAATGCAATACTATAAGGTTATCTAAACTGCTGAATAATCAAAACATGCAGACAAAAATATATGTTTATGACTTATTCATAATTTCATAATAATCAGCATGTATTTATGTCTATATATAGTAAACAGATCAAAAGGGCCTTTATGCTCACCAGGGACTATATTTTGAACTAGACTTGACACATTTCCAGCTGATTTGCATTAGTGGGTTACATGATCTCCATGTCATATTGCAACCGAAAAATATTAGGCATAATACCCCAAAAACCTGTTAATGGACAAACATTTTAATTTTGGGTTGCATTTGATTGGATTATTGGTGTTATATGCCCCAATCAAGACAATTCCATCTATATTGAGATCAGTTATAGGATGGTGGAGGAAACTGGAGTGTCATGAGATAACCAGCAACCTTATTAATTCAACTGTCACTATGACTATCATTTCTGGATGTCAAGTGCTTGACAAAAGAACAGTTACTACCTTTTTTCGTGTTACTCAGACTTGCAGACTAAGTTTCAGACCCCAACCTCACAACTGAAGAGAGCAATCTACCAACTTAGCTACAGTGACAACTGACAACTTATCTTTCATTTTTATGATATAAAGCTTGTCAGGCACATCTTGCTCAGGTGAGCTAGCAATACAATAATTTTTTATAAAAAAAAATATTATTCAGGTATTCATCAGCAGGTTACACAATGAAGAGTTTAAGATGTCATATGATTTTTTTTATCATTATGAAAAGGGATATAGATATAGAAATTTTAAAAAATTATTTATTACAATTTCTTCATTGTTGTCTTATGTTTCATGTATGATCATCAATAACAATAACTCATTATAAAAATAAGACAAAACCTAATGTGAGTCTGTTAACAAAGGCAGGTGTCATATTGAATATCAAAAGAAAAATATGAATGAATACACAAATTTATACTATCAGTTTTTTACATCAAAAAAAATTGAAATGATCTTCTTAAAGTAAATATTAATGTCTTTAATCTAGACTAAAAAAAACCCAAAACTTTAATATTATGCAGATTGAAGTGGAATATACAATATAATATAATAACATATTACTGTATATGTGAAAGTTTCAACTTATAAAAAAAATAAGTTTACAAAGTTTTCAGTTATTTATAACTCAAAACAGGATTTTGTGTACTTTGTTTTTAGTAGTTTCATTAGTGACATCTATTTTTGTTGAGTAGTAGGATCTGTAAATGGTGTCATGTAACCAGTGTGAATTACCAATTTTCAGGTACAAGAACAATAGATGTGATTAGAAACTACCGGTATGTCAAATGACGTCATAGTACAACTGATCATTTGACATAACCTGTTGTAACATCTATTCTCTGGTGTCAAATTGCAGGGAACTTTTTAAATCCAAGGTTTATGTTTATGTTGCTCAGTCCCTTTCAATAGGTTCTAATTGTAAATATCCTCTCTAGCAGCCACAGGTGGCCTACTCTTTTTCGAACTCTACAGAGGTGTCTTTAGTGTGCACAGAGACACAGGACCTCGGTTTTGAGTCTCATCCAAAAGACTTCTGAGTAATAGGTATTTACAGCCCTAATATGGGCAGGAGAGGTACAAAAAGATTATAATTGAGGATTTCAGAACTTATTTAAACAAAGGATTGAAAATATAGTAGCATAACATATATATTAAGACCATTAATGGGACCGAAAAAAATATGACTTAGTCATTTCAAAGATGGTGGAGAAAACAAGAGTGCCTGTAGAAAACCACTAAACTATTGGAAAGCAAACTAACAAACTTTCTTACACTAGGATCTGCCCCCAGTGTGTGTTTAAACCTAGGTGGTTCAGGGTACATAACTCTTTGACAGGGTACATGTATGGCTACAAGTGGGTTCTGAACAGAGTATCTCACCTAGGTTCAGGGTACATAACTCTTTGACAGGGTACATGTATGGCTACAAGTGGGTTTTGAACAGAGAATCTCACATAGGTTCAGGGTACATAACTCTTTGACAGGATACATGTATGGCTACAAGTGGGTTCTGAACAGAGCATCTCACCTAGGTTCAGGGTACATAACTCTTTGACAGGGTACATGTATGGCTACAAGTGGGTTCTGAACAGAGAATCTCACATAGGTTCAGGGTACATAACTCTTTGACAGGATACATGTATGGCTACAAATGGGTTCTGAACAGAGCATCTCACCTAGGTTCAGGGTACATAACTCTTTGACAGGGTACATGTATGGCTACAAATGGGTTCTGAACAGAGTATCTCACCTAGGTTCAGGGTACATAACTCTTTGACAGGGTACATGTATGGCTACAAGTGGGTTCTGAACAGAGTATCTCAAAGCTATTTTAACAAAACCATCTTTTTAATGGTTATGACTACCCAATGCCTTAAAATTCTTTATAATATATCAAGTTACTGTCAAGATATCTTTGGTTGCCCAGCTCTGAACTTATAAACTGCTCTGCTTTTGCAATACATAGAGATTTACCAGTCACTTAAGGAATAAAACTGTTTGATAATTAAGTGTAATTGCCTAGAACCAAGTCCCTACCAACCAACCACCCACGATATCACAAGTTGGCTGCTTGGGATATCTGATAGGATGAAAAGAATTTCACATGTCATCAAACACAGTGTTTTGTTATAATAACCAGAATTACTTCAAGGCTAAAGTGTTAAAAAGTTTAAAAATGTTATCTAAAACAAAAATCAATTAACAAAAGTCATTGAAAAACACGACCATTTAAAGCCGATAGGTATCAATAAAGTTATCAAATACAGAGAAACAAAAGAATTGACAAATTTCTCATGGCATTTAAACAGTTTTATGGCCATTTAGATGAGATGATCTGTTGATGGGTAATTCTGTCAATAAGATGATAGGTACAGATAAAGGTGGAGTTTATCTACCTGTAAATCTTCACGGTAATTATAATCTATTGATCACTTTATTTAACACTAACACAGGCAGGTAAACTGTTGATAAAATGTCAGGTATTATAAGCATCATTTAAAGGTCAATAATCACCAGATTTTTATAATAGTGACATACTATCTATTTTTAGTACACTTATTCAGGGAGTGTTTCAGTTCCTCATTATTGTAAGGTTTAACATCTGTATCTGTATCATGGTTAGTTTCATACAGTTTTGCCATTGCTCAGCAATTTTCAGCTTTCATAGTTTTAACTTCACATAGCAGTTTTCAGCTTTCAAACAGTTTTAACTTCACATCAGCACATTAAAGCTATTTGCCATGGATACAAATTTATAGGTCAACCAGTATCCATCTTAATGTGTTAAGACTGCTTATACTTTAAGCCATCTGAGGGTGGGTCGCAGCAAGTGATAGAGTGCTCTAAATCATTGGGTTTCTGAGCATCATGCCTGTCAATGCATAAATTCAAATCATTATTCTCCTATCCTAGAATGAGAAAGTTTGTCAGTTTACTTGCTAAAGACTGGTGATTTTTACCAGGCCCTAATGTTTGGATAACCAAACCAAAAGTGAAAACCTCAATATTAAAAAGTCTTAACTGGGCTCTTAACCACCATTATTCCACTTCACTATGTCCTTATAGACAAGCTTAAAACAGTCCAATTTTTAAAAAGAAAAAAAAACAACAACATAAATTAACCAGATTCTCTGTGGAGGTAAGAAATAATGAGCTAATTTTGTATGCTAGGAATATGCGTTGATGAAGTGTTGACAAGACACTTAAAGATATATGAAACTGACATGGGTGAACATGAGATATATCATGCTTTTTCATATCATTAGCTTACACACCCTATTTACCTTTTATCAGGTGAGCTAATTATTTGTCAAGTTAGAATAAAAACATGTTTTCTCTCCTTGTAGCTGTTTTGAAGTACGTGTATGGGGTAGAAGTTCAACTCTCTTCATCATAGATGTATTTAAAACATTCAGTTCAAGAACAGCAAACATTTCCGAGGTTAGGTACTTATAACTTGGCCCAATAAAAAAAGTTTTTTGTCAAATAAAAAAAGCCCTGCTGACCATAAACCTGTTAAAACGCTAGATAATTATACAGGCTTTCTAGGTCTATAAATGTTGAAGAACAAGATAAACAAAGCCCTTGTCTAATTTGGAAGTAAAAAATTTTATCTTTTAAATCGGTTGCACTACATTACCCGAGTAGCAATGACTCGAAGGTTATCAACTTAAGGGATTTTTTGACTCAATGTTTTAGCATTAAAATTTTCCCATGGTGACTAAACTTGGTCATAAAATTCTTCATTTTTGCAATATGACTTCAGTTATTTTTAATTTAGCTTTTTTTTCATAAAAAAGCATGTACAGCTCTCAAGATTTCAATTAACTGAACATTTCTGATTTTAAGTCCCTTTCCTTATTATAATAACAGAGGTCTTGGTAGCCAAGTGGTTGAACTAGCCCTATATCTAGTATGTCTTGAACCCTGTCACTGACAGCTTGAGGATCTCTCGTTATTACTGCCTAGGGCAATGATAAAGTTTGTCAGTATGCCAAAGGTTTGTGTTTTTTCTATGTGTGGCTGCTAGTGGCAGATCACACAGCCTATGCAGCAGCAAAAAAATCAATTTGAATACATGTTTTCGTCCCGGCTCATATCAGCCACCGTAGTCCAGTTTACTGGTTGTGTCTACCAATACAATTTACTGACTGGTCTAGGAAGTTAAGCTGCAATATTTTAGGCCAGTGTACCTAAGCACATATAGTATCTTGAAGTTCAAAAATCTGTTTATTTTTGTGTTTTTTTGTTTTTGTTAGCCCCTCTGATTACATCACCAAAATCTGAGTGAACAAATGGTGGCAAGGTTTTACTGTTCTAAAAATAAAAATTTGCAATACTGGTAGTTAACTGGACAGGAGATAATCTTTTAGATAAGATGATAGCACTTAACAATATTATTTTCAAATTTTAAACTTTTATCAGAAATAAAGTTTATTATCAGGGGAAAAGGTGTGATTTACAGGATGTTGTGTGACATTCTGACTAAAGTGCTCTATCTTTAGATTTCTTGGTAAGGTTACAGTTCCATGAATACCAAATACCGGTAGTCTGCATTATGGTGCATGATCATGAATGAGGATTACTGTATTTTCCTTAAAAAGTATTTACATGGAGTGGAGTGGGGTGGAGTGGAGTGGAGTAATGGAGCTTAACACCCTAGTCAAGACACTTTCACTAATCAGTTCTGAGATGGTGGAAACGAGGAAATCTACCGACTTTTGGCAAGGGAAATGACAAACTTTCTCACATTATGATCTGACAGAATGCGGTTCTAATCTAGAAATGAGAGACACTGTGTGGTCCATTTATTAAAATGGAGTTATAGGTCTAATTCAAATTTTTTTCACAAAAAATAAGGATGTCACTAGATGTTTCTGAAATAATATTTTGAAAGTAATTTTCTAAAAAATTAAAAAATTTCAAATGCAATTTACAGGCAATAGATAATAGTTAAGCATACCAATTGTTGAACCTGTGGAAACTGCAAAATCACTGTGGTTAAAAATAAAATTGTGGACTCCATCACATAGTTCCATTAGTTCAAAAGTCTAGTTATTTATATATTTATAACAAGTTTACCAGCCAACATTTTTCTTTGAAGTCCAAGACCTCAATATTTACCACATACAACACTACGATAGGCAAACAACATTGACCTGTCTGCTTGACCTTTAATTTAGATATTTATTATGGATGACTACAGTGTATTGGGAACATAAATTCATTCAATCTGCATAATATCAAAACGGTACATGCACATTGTGCAGTGCGTAGTAATTAAAAATCCTAACACTATCCATGTATTGGATGGGTCCTCCTATATTAATATTTCCCAGTGAAAGGTCAAGCAGACAGGTCAAAGTTGTGTGCCTGTACTGAAACTTCACATATACATATATGTAATTATTTCTAATATCATTAATTAAGGGTGGGAGTATCCCATTGTCAAGATTTGTTTCCTGTGTGAAGATTTACTATACACCTGAATGTCTGCTAGATATACCCTGAACAATACCATAATAAATTTGTATACTTTTCAAACTTTATCAAAAAACACACCTCCGGTTACCTTAACGATCTAAATACCTGTAATATCATATAGTGTATTCTTAAAATTATAACAGTCAATTAAATCGTTCAATTTTCTCAACAAAAATGTAGAAAAGTACTAATATATATATAAGAAATGATAAATGAAGAAATATGATGGTTTTAGTGTGTTTGAAACGGAATCAAGACCATTATTTGATTTTTATCCTGACTGGTTCGGTTCTAAAAGGTGAATTATCCCTCCTATCTCCAAATCTTTCACAGTATAAGTTGAGTGACCTAATTCAAGTAAAAATTCAACAAAGCATGCATGCAAGATAAATCAGATAAATCCATCCGGATTACCAAATAGTAATGTCATTATTTTGCATGTGCATTAAGAAGTATTTTTCTAAAGGGTGCGAATATATTCCTCATGTTCCATACTAACCATTATTGGCAAAACATTTCAACCAAATCTTCAGCCTTCAGAGGAGTTGTCACCAGAGTATTTCTTAATATGTTTGACAGAGGAAATGTGTAAAGTGAAAGTGGAGTAATGGTTTTCAGGTTTTAGTCAAAATTGTTCACTTATATCATGAGAGCAGTTAGTTCTGGGAGGATGGAAGAAATGGGGGAAAAACCACCAAAGTGGACAAACTTCCTCAAACTGGATCTGCTAGAAATTAGGCACCATGATCCATAAGGTCTTATCTTTTGTCCAATTGGCTATCAACTCCTCAAGATCTTGAAAATGGATTGATTGGTGTTTTATGTCTCAATCAAGAATATAACACTTACATAAGGGTGCCACTATGTATAGGTATTGTGCCAGAAATCTTACATTCATGCAGTATGCTCAGGGCAATGTGCAGTGAAGGTTCTTTAGCTTGCCACATCAACCATGACACAGTACTTTGGTTTTTAAGGTCTCTTTTAAAGAATCCATGACGTTTATTTCTAAATGTCAAATGCTTAGCATAAGAACAGTCATTACCTTTTTCAAGTCTAAGCAAGACCCAGCAAGGGTTTAAACCCCAACATATAGTATAAACACTCTACAAATTGAGCTAAGATAGTGGTCAAGACCGTTGGAACCCCGACCTATGATTTGAACACTTTATCAACTGATCTACCATAGTGGTCACCAATCATAGAGAGGAGATTGAAAGTTATTTTTAATCCCTATAAATCTAGCAGATTTATCATCAATCTTTGGGTTAATCTGTGACCCACCTTTAAAATTAGGTTTGAATTAATCACAAGTCAATAATATTCAATATTAATACCAAAGTCCCCTGGAGTTCTGCATCACAGTCCCTCCCCATCACCTCCTCCCATTGACAAATAAAGACCCTCTATTTAACCAGACTTGACCCCCAAGTTTTAGAGTTTTTATCTCTGTTTTGCCTTGATCAGTGAGAGTAACACAATACAGACATGTCCAAAGTTTAACACTAAAATAAAGAAAAGGAATCGAAGCTCGGGTGTTTAGTGACTCAAGATATGGATAGCTAGCGGTCAAAAATCCGCCAGGACATTATAATTAGCAGCTGTTGAGGTATAAGTAACGAGGGACCAAAATGAGCTGCTGCTTTGGCACAAATTTGTTAGCCTAGTGTTAAACTTTCGGCAGGTCCATACTGTATGATCACCACCTATACAATTCCTTGTCTGAAGTCATCTTCCTGGGTATTGTACTAAGATCAGATATTAACATACCGGAGGACTTAAACCATACCAAGTTATACAAATCCAGTTAGATTTAAAATAGGTGAACTTTTTAAATGTGCCTTCAAAACTTGTTTTAATAATAAAGTTGTTTAAAAAGAAGCTTTTTATCCCATAAATTCCTTAAAAGTTTGAGTAAAGGCTAATTTACAGGGACTGGTATTTGGAAACAAGCTAATTTTCATTGTCAACTGAAGTCCTTTAAATATGAATATTAGCAAAGTTAAAATACCATTTTAAAGTGTTTTTCTTTTCTTTTTTATTTCTCCCTCCTCTCTTTCTCTCTCTCTGACCCTCAGTATGATCTGAACATAACTTTTTCACTGGTCTGTTCAGCACTTCTCTGTCCCAATGAAGAAAATTTAATGCAGACTTTGGAAATACAAACGTTTTTTGATCAGTGCTACTCTTTCTGGTGGATCAAGCAAGCAGTTTTTGCAAGATTGATTATCAAGACGATTAAGATCTCTTTAAAGGCTCTGGTAATTTGCTTGAGGACAAAATATATATGAGACTTTAACTGCAAAACTGACAAACAGAGATTGTTAATCAAAATGTTTGTTCCTTACATGCAGTTTGATTTCAAATACCAATAAACTTCATCTGTCCTTGATGATCCCTGTTGGATAAATCACTTATATCGAGACATCACTAGCTAAAGGTGAAATTGAAGAAATATTGACCTTAACAGTGTGGTCAGGGCAATGTGCCAGGAGGGTTCTCTATCATGCCATGTATGCTGCAACACAGAGCATCTGTTTTAAGGTCTTTTCTGAAAACCACATGACATTCATGGTGAAAGAACAGTCCCTACTATTCAAGTGTTGGTCAGACCCTGGCAGGAGTTCAAACCCATGACCTCACACAAATGAAGTAAACACTCTACCTACTGAGCTTTAGTAGTAGTCTCTGTTGCGCCAAGTCTTCAACAGAAATAATCATTTAAGTACAAAGGTTTTATTACAAAGAAAATACTTCTATGTATTAAGCTTTTTCTGAACATTGCTTAAAATGTATAGTAAGTAATAAGTAAGGAATTTGCTCCTAGGAGGAAAACTTGGCTGGTGTTCAGGGACAACAGTTATTGGTACCAGTTATAAATAGTGGGAGGGCTTTAAAAATAATATTTAAGATGACAGAGATTATGGTTTTATAGATACAGACTTTTGACCACTGGTCAAGAACAGTAAGATGACACCATTTTAAATACTTTCACAAATAGGTTTGACTATTATTTAGCCACAGAACATGATAATAAATATGGCTATCATCTTTAGAAATTATTTCTGAATAAAAATAAATGACTTTTATACACTTTATAGACTAATAAATTGGCATGTTTTAAATTCAGGTATACATACAAGGTATTCTGGACAACAGATACTTATCTAGTTCAGAATTAAATGGTCAGTAAAAAATTGGCTGTAAAGATGGATTTTATCATTTATGCTTTAAAGAATTTTCTGATTTCAAGTGATATACATTTTTTAGATGATATCAATTTATATGCTTGTTAAAGATAAACACTCGAACAAATCACCGCCTATAGGACATACATAATCTGATGTAGAAGCATGTATGTTTCCTAAGAAGTGGTCAGTAAAGTAATGGAGTTTTACACCCACGTCAAAGAAACCATTGTACCCACAGAAAACCATCAACCTTTAGTGGGCAAACTGACTAACTTTCTCAGACTAAGATTTGTCCTGAGTGAGACTCCAACCTTTGTCATGAGAGGCACTGTTCAATAAGCAAGCACTCTACACCACTCTGCCACCAAGCCCCACTTTGGGAAATTCAAGATTTGTCCACAATACTTTTAAACCTAACTAAATAGAAGAATATGTGCAAATGCCAAAACCACACTTAGGTTTTCCTTTATTTCCAATGTGTTAGGCTAGATGAACATTGCAAAATGAACCAAAGATGGTACTTCACATATTGAACTGTACCGCAGTCATCAAGCATATTTTAGGCAATTTCTATTTCCATAAATACTATTTTATTTTCATTGGTGTCAATCAACATTGGGTAAAATGGATTGAGTACCAAGTACCTGTTAAAGTATTATAAACTTTTCATACTAAGACTTGTTCATAGTTGGAATTGGTTGGGCTTTAGACAACCTTTGCAGAGGGTTTTTTTTTTTTTTTCATCAGAAAGACTGTTCCAGGCATGAATATCTCTCTTTCTATAAATATATGATCACTGACCCTATTGTTTTAAAACAAGATGACAAATTGACAAATAAACTGGACAATTAATTGCAAAAGAAGTGAACAAACTACCTTTGAAGTTTTCCGATAAATAAACAAATGAAGAATCAGCAGTATATCAGTGTACAGGTACCACCAAAAGTTTACAAAAAAATAAATCGAGCTAGAGTCAAATAAAATTCAAATGTTTTAGTAAAGGTCATAGAGATAGGAAGAGGGGTCATGGGACTTAACTGTTTATAAAGATTCAGTCTTTTAAACCTCTCCATAAATGTGTTTAAATTCTATTATTTAAGTAACTGGGTGGTCGACTGATACAATTTTGTCAAACATGCAATTTTTATCTACAACAATAGCAATGGGTTTTTAGCGGTATCAAATGAAGTGCTTTAAAAGATATATGTTGGCATTCCGCACCTATCTGATGTAACTCATTATGTTACGTTTATAGAAATCCATTGTTCGACACAGTCAGAAAAAACGGAGGGATATTTAAGTCTAGATATTTAAATCCCGCAACAATGGAAAGGAGTCGAAAAATGCCTTCACAAAACGGGGCCTTTGAAATATAATGATGTAATTATGAATTGGGCTGTAATATGAGGTGTTTATGACATTAACATAATCAATATTATACCCAATTCTAGGTTATGTGGTACTCGGCCTCTGGACCAGTTTATCAAATGAAATATAAAGAAAGTTGCAACTAATCAGTCCATGAACTGAAAGCCTCGATATAAGTGAAAGAATCCTGACTGGAGCTTAAAACTCAATTATTCCTCTGCTTCACGGAGCTCGACAATGCATACTTAGCAAAAGCTAGAGCAACAACAACATAATAACACAAGTAGAGTGGAGTGAAGTAATGGTGTTTAATGCCCAAAGTAAGGGCATAGTTTGTGATAAATGGATTAATTACTGAATGATAGGTCATACTGTTACCGCTCATGGCTGCATAGAAATTTGCAGTTGGTGATGATACATCAGTGTGGAATGGAGTAAGGATGTTTTTACAACCAAGAATCTTTCACTTATATTGAGGTGGTCAGTTCTGTGATGGTGGAGGAAACTAGTGTGCCCAAGGGAAAACCATCAACCTTTGGCAGGAGAACTGACAAACTTTCTCACACTAGGATCTACCTAAGCTAGATTTAAGCCTAGGCAATGAGAGGTGCTGTAATCTGTAAGCACCCACTTTAGACCACTCGGCAACATCCTAGTACGAGAAGTTTTGTCAGTTCTCCTGCCAAAGGTTGATGGTTTGGGCACACTAGTTTTCTACAGGCACTCTGGTTTTCTCCACCAACTATGAACTTAATGCCTTGATATAGGTTAAAGAATCTTGATTGGGGTGTAAAACACAACTACTCCACTCTACTCAATAATATTGCGTTACAGTTCAGATGCTATCAGCACAGTTTATGTGTAAAGGTGGCCCTTTTTGTTCAGTCTACACAAGAGGGAACCTGATCCGATATATAGACATTCCTGAGTATACAGTTAGGCCAAATATAAGCAAATGAGGTAAGCAATGAATACCATACATGTTCTTTAAGAGTACAAAACAACAAAAGAAAAGAGCCATGGGGCTGACATACATTCCCATATTTATCAGTAGTAATTACTCAGTACAAATTGAAGAATTTGAATTTATATTGTCCAAATTACAGGTATTGCTGTTTAATGAAGGCCTTAACATGACAAGTTATTAGCAAGACTAGACTCAATAAACACTCGGCAGTAATAATGGACAAAAAACTATAAAAAGCCCTAGAGAAGTATGTGTAATATTATCAGCTTTTAATGTAGTCTAAAATTTCAGCTCAGTCTCTTTATTTTATACTGATCATCAGAGTAAGAAAGAATGTTGACAGTTGGTGGAATAGGAAAAATGTCAGCCATTGGGGAAATAAAAGGAAAGTCAGCAATGGGGGAAATAAGATGGATATTAACATTTGGTGAAATAAGATTTTATATTTAAACAAAAGAAGAAAAACATCAACTATTGATAGATGCTACAAATGGCAAATTTTAGCTAAAGTTCATAATTGTGTGGTGTCACAGTTTTTCACCCCAGTCAAGATTCTTATACTTATATGTTGAGGGGGTAAGTTCTGAGTTTTGGGATAGTGGAGGAAACAAGAGTACCTGGAGAAAACCACTGACCTTCAGAAAGTCAATTGACTTTCTATCACTAAGTCTGCCCTGGCCAAGTGAGATTCTAACCTAGGCAGTGAGAAACACCGTAATCAATAAGTTTGTACTTTCAGGGATGCAGTTGTGTCATAACTGGGGCAGGATATCCTTACTGCCAAAGGAGCACCTAATCAGCTGCATCTTAACAGTCCAAGAGTCAGAAGATAATTAGTATGCAAATGTGTCATAAATGAGGCAGGATATTCTTACTATTAAGGAGCACCTAATCAGCTGCATCTCAATAGTTCATACACTCAATGTTCACATGGACTCTACTGGTTGACACAGCTTGGGTCAGTAGTTAGTTAATATGCAAATGTGTCATAAATGAGGCAGGATATTCTTACTATTAAGGAGCACCTAATCAGCTGCATCTCAATAGTTCATACACTCAATGGTTCACATGGACTCTACTGGTTGACACAGCTTGGGTCAGTAGTTAATTCTCTCAGCCAGATTTAAATATTTTTATTATAACTTTCTCTTGTTAAAATCCCTCAACTTTCTCACAGTTTCAGAGATATCCAGTATCAGGCAAATAGGAAGTTTGGATGAAGATAATTCTTCATTTGAGGTATTATCTATATAAGAAGCCAGTTAATACCTATCTCACTGGACACAGGACACTGGACGGATAAAAAAAGTAAACTAAATCCACACATAATTGAAACTTTAACAATTCATGTGTGAAGGGGATAAATCATAAAAATAGTTTTTTCTCTTCAAAACACGAAATGTAATTGGATAGCCCTGAACTGGACATGATCATCACTTGTTATGGGGGATATAACAGTTCAAAGGTCGGGAGAATAAACAGTACAATGTCGTTATCATTCAAACAAGTCAAAGACTTTGAAATTTATATGTTAAGTATGGTGTCCTAGATGAACATCAGTGACAAAACAATAAATCAAAACCAAGGTCTAAACAAAAGGAAAAATATTGTAAAAATCTGTCTTATTTTGAAAACAAGAATCTACAGTCTCTATAAGTGACCACCTATCCATCATATCTGGTATTTAAGATCCCCTTTGCATCATAATTACAGCTCAAATGAACCTTTATACAAAGACCACCTGCTAATTTCATTTTTACAAAATTGTTTACTTTTTGCCTTACAAGATGCTGCTGGGGCCTTAGTAGTCAAGTCGTCTAAAATGTCCCTAAGCAATAGTGCAGATCCTAGATGAGAAAGCTTGTAAAGGTCAGTTTTTCTTCTCCAGGTAGATTTTTTCAACTTATATAGAAATGACAACATTCATATTAGTGAAAAATTCTTAACAGTGGCCTTAATGTCAATAATACACCAATCTACAAAATGTCAATTTTCAAAGTTTAAAATTTTAGGGTCTGGTGGCTGAACCTGTATAAGAAAGGTCAGTTGACAGTAAGACCCTATTACATAAATGCTATGTAAGGCACACTAAGACCAAAGATGACTGATGTAACATGATAAAATCAGGTACAGACTAGGTTTGAAGTTTTGTGCCAAAATCGTTAAAATCCCTACCGTTTAACTCAATTTTTAGTAAGACAATATATTAATACAAATTGTGTTTGTTGTCATAAAATGAAACAAAAATATGACTAAACTCTTTCTCTCCCTCTCCACCCCTGAAACAGATGGTTCCTAAATAACAATAACATTCTCATAATCAACTGGTATGGTTATACAAGTTAAACATCACCCTATTTGTCAATTATTTTCTGATGTTTTAGCCCTTTAGGGACAAAATTTAATTTAGTCCAAACATATAAGTTAATTAGCTACCTTTATAAGATACACCTTTTATCAATTTTCATTTATTACATCAATCAAAATTTTCACAGGTGACTCAATTGGGCCAGGGCAAACTCCTGTGATTTAATGAGGGCAAGGTTAACTAATAAGTCTCTTTCTCTTATCCTTATACCCTTAAAAAGGTCACTATTATAACAACAACAAGAAGCTGCAATCTGTTCTTCAGAAGGTATATTATAGAAGATGACATGTTTATAATGAACATATTTTATGAGATTGACACTTCAGGTGTTGTCAGGTGGTAATCGGGAAGAAAATTGGCAGGCAGGGTTAAGATAGCTCGCTGCCTGGGGATGGCATCATTGGTAACAGATGTTCTGGGCAGTACTTCTAAAGACAAATTCCTCTACCCTGATCAATGGCATTAGGTTACTCAGATGTATAGGCAAATAACATTGACCTGTCCACTTGACCTTTAATGAATTTATTTTAATATGGACCAATACATGTATATATAGGGAACATAGTGTCTATTTCTTATACATTATGGAAAACTTGCATTGTTGTTTATCAACTGCGAATCCTAACACTACCCATGTATAAGATGAATATTCCTGATGAAAGGTCAAAAGGACAGGTTAATGTTGCCTACATATCCACTACAACAGGAAAACATGTTTGACCTATAATTAAAACAAACATTGACCCACTGACTGACCAGCACTGACCATTCATCTTTTTCCTGTACCTTCTTTTGTTCTGTCTATCAAAAACATGTCAACATTTGTTGTTTTTTTCTCTACTGAAAATTCAAAATTTATGATGTGGTACAAAAATAAACCTCTTTATTCTCATTCATTCATAAAATAAATAAATAAATAAATAAATAAATAAATAATAAATAAATAAATAAATAAATAAATAAATATTCTTGCTTTTCTCATAAAGTTGAACTTGAAGATTGAATTTTTACATATCTGTTTAAGAAAAAATTGAGGATGCAGTTTTGAGAAATTTCCAATCTGACTTATCAAATCAGAACATGTTATTTCTATTTTTAATCAAAATTATTTTATCTATTTTTCCCTAAAAAGTTTATTTTTATAGATATTTAACTCCAAACTTCACATTCCCATGACAAATGATAAAATGTAATGATTATGATAAAACAATTTGTTTTTGCCCATACTCTTGATTGAATTCAATTTTCACTTATCTAAAGGAGTGGAGTAATAGAGTCAAGAATCTTCAATTTAAATAAAGCTGGTCAGTCCTGGGATGGTAGAGGAAACTGGAGTGTCAGAGTGGGGTTTGAACCATCTGTAAGCATGCTTTAACACCACCAATGCCTTTTTCATTTATCTATTAAAGTTAAAACTTGACAAAAATTTTCACACTAAATCTCCGTTGTTACACAAATGAAAAACTAGCTCTCTTAGTTCTATCAGAAATTGGTTGTAATCATTCTACAAATAAACAGGAATCTATGTGTCTAATGGACACTATACACAAGTAAATATAATCTTTTGAAAAATATTAAGCCCTTTGGAGTGAGTAAATGGTGTTTTACATAACTTGTTTCTCTGAAATAGTGAAGGAAACCAGAGTACCTTCTTGAAACTAGAGACAGCAAAATGTGTAGAATATAACTGACGAGAGAGAGAGAGAGAGAGAGAGAGAGAGAGAGAGAGAGAGAGAGAGAGAGAGAGAGAGAGAGAGAGAGAGAGAGAGAGAGAGAGAGAGCACTAGCACTTAATGACTCATAAAACTATAAACTGTCTAAAAGTATCTGGAGTGACAGAGTAATGTCAAATTTGTTTTCTATCTTTCTTTCTCCAGGAACACAAAAGGACCATATGACTATCTTTATTAAAACAGAATATACTCCAATAAATCATTTTAAATCTAAATAAATTTGTCATATTTGGCCTGTTTAAAACACAGTAAATCATTTCATTTTCAGGTAATTTGTACAACTTGTTCTAATAAAAATTCCTGGCCAAATTTCTGAAGCAATTTGACCATCTGGTACAGTTTTTCAATGTCAGTCAAGTCAGTTATATAGAGAAGGGATGCTTTTTAGAATGAAATGACCACACACAGGACTTTTTACTCGGAGGCCAATCCCTAAAACTCCAGTCCAGAATGAGGTGGCCTTAAAAATATGTCTTAAACTTTAAATTCATTTGTCATATAAAATTTCTTTTTATTGAAAACTGGAGATAAGTAATGAATAAAAACAGGTTCTAATCCAGCTATTGTTAAATTTTTATTTTTATAAAAGTTAAAAGTACATCCCATTTTTATTCAAACCTTTCAATTTTTATCCTTGATGGTCCCCGAGTTATTTATTACTGACAATGCTGCTTTAACCCCAGTGACCACAAGTCAGAGAAATAGTATCTGTCACCTTGTATTACTGAGCTAGGACTTCTTTTTATGAATGAAAAAAGGTTCAATCACACCAAGTATTCCATTCACAAATCCTGATAGAAATTTCCCATGCCGAGTGAGGTACAAACAGGTGATAATACACTAAATGTTACCAGACAATATAGTAATTTAATCTACCTATATGTCTGCACTATCACCATTATAAATTATTTTGTTTTTATCGGGATGACATACATATGAAGTTTAACAAGACAAAGAGAAAAAACAAAGAATTTTTAAAGAATACATATTAATTCAAAGTTTGCATTTAAAAAAAATCTGCCATTATTAAAAATAGAGAAAATACCTGTTCCTTTTAAAAACCATGACAAAAACTTGAACATTATAAAAGATTGATTGATTTGATTGATTGAATGGGGGTTTATGTCCCAGTTAAGAATATATAACTTATATTGAGGCATCACCATCTATAAGTTAGGTGACAGAAATTAAATTTTGCAGTGTGTTCAGGCCATTTAATTTGCAGGGAGAGTAAAAGAATACACATACCACAAATTGGACTTAAACAAAAATCCAGGGGTCAGTTGTTCGAAGTTTGATTAGTTTAATCAATTGATCAGTCAAAATTTGAATGTTGCATAATTTCAGATATATTGTGAACTTAAAGTTGAAATGTCGAAATGAATAAAAATTGCACCGAACTTAAGCACATTAATAAAAATACTGATTCAAGAGTAATATTTTGATTCTATTCATATTTTAAATTTCCTCCTAATCATTGATTAAACTAATCAAGCTTCGAACAACTGGGACCAGATGCATAAAATATGAGACAAAAAACCTTGCAATACCAGTATAGGTATATGATGCAGAAATAGTTACTACAGCAAATTATTATACTGTTTATTTTTATATGGGTATTGTATAATTTTGAAGAGAAAACTTTGTGGTGCCTATTTTCACCAGGCAGCTCTGATCAATAACCACTTGTCCAATGGAAGCTGATGCTTGTTTTACTAGGTTAATTTTGAAGATCAAAACCTGTTACACTTTACACTTCCAAAGAAGCATGACAGAATCAAGTCATTTTGAACATTTCATTATTTCAATGAAATTGTTTCCTAAAGGTTTACATAAAATGTATTGGGTTGAAGGGGTACAAAAGGAAGTCCTACCTATAATCATGACTGGGATGTTACATAACTTATATTCCCCTTCTTTTCAGAAAGCAAATAGTATTAATATGAATTAAAATTAAGAATAAGAGTTTATTTATTTTGATTTGAACAACAAGCAAAAATTATTTGAACACGGTAAACAATGAGCCAACAGGTGTATACCAAAATCATGCCATGTGGCACACTTATTCTGTTTGAATTCAACTTAATTTATATCCATTCAACTCAATTTATATCCCCAAATCATTTTATATAAATTCCAATGAAAAATGATTTCTTGAGGCAATAATTTAACATTAGAAGTTGTGTTTTGACCCTGTGACTTATAAGGGGGTAGATCTTTCAATGAAGTTGACCACAGTTGCACATTCCAATCTCAGCAGGACCAGTGTCATACCTGACCCGATGGTCAGAAGTCTTAATACCAGGTATTTGGACAGAATGGACAATACACCTTTAATATCGATGCAAATACACAAAAGCAGGTTCACATGGTACATTTGTAAAATTCTGACCCAAGACTGATCTGGGTCAAAAGTTTCAATATAAAAATTCAATGAAGTTTTTAAAATCAAGACAATGGTGTTTTATGAGAATCCTTCAGAGTGTATACTCAGAATAATTTGATGGTTTTTTCAACTTTAAAATTTATTAAAATATCTAATTTTTACAGTTTTTCAACATCAAAAAGATGATCAGATGTCTGCACTGTGAAGACAACCTTTAACTTAATAGAAAATCTTTGCTAAATTTAACAATTTAAATCCTTAAATAAAATGAACATCCTCATGACCTGTGATCTAGCTAGTTAAGTGGTTCATTACTGCAATGTCTGCTCTTATTTGTTCATCAGGAGGAAGTAGGTTTAAACCCATGATGTAGTCATCAGCAGTTGTAATTGGTTGTTATGTTGTTTAACTTCTCATCATCAATTTTTCAAGCTTATCATGATGATCAAGTTATCATGATGACAGCAAGTTTATTAATCTCTAATAAAGCTTGTGTATGTCTGAGATTTGTGAATGTGTTTTATGATTTGCCCTGTACTAGAGCAAACTTGGAGCTTCTTTCAGATATTACTAGCTCACAGAGTCAGTATACCACAGATAAACATATCACTCCTCAGTCACATTATACTGACACTGGGTTACCTAGCCAATACTCTGTCCTCTTAATACTGATCATCGGGTAGGAAATAGTATTCCAAATAATTTTAAACTCTTATGTATGACCCAGCTGAGGTTTGCACCCACAACTTTCCATTCTCAAGGCGGGCAGGTTTGAACCCTACCCAAGATTGGTGGTTTTCTTCGAGCACTCCACTTCCTAAACCATCTGATATGACAGCCTCAAAATAGGTTAAAGATTTTTGACTGGGGCAAAAAACCCCACTCCCACTAACCAAGAGAGGTCTTTCCCATCTTAACTACTGAAAAGGTGTTGAAAATCTGTCTTCCTCTTTTTTTAACAACAATTATATGCTCAATTATAAAAAATATAAAGACAGACTGAGGGAAGGATTATTAAGTTATGGTTATAAATTTCCGTAATAATAAAACTAATTGGGGTGATGTTGCCTTTGATGTTCTTCCTGTGACAGGTTCACCATAAGTCTCTTTTATCATAGATATTAAATATTTAAATACAAAAAATATCTAACAAGCATGTCAGACATTTAGTAGAAGTTTTAAAATGACAAATTATTTATCATCATTCAATGCCCTCCTTCCATACGCCTGATAAATAGTACCCAAGACCCCAACATGAATTCATATTTATTCCTAGAGATTTTTTTTTCGCAATTGCAATGTTGATAATTTTAAAATCATTTCAATATTTTTTTAAGTTTTGAAGATGTACATTATTTAGCAGCTTTAAAAGTTCAGTTTCTGGTATCCTATAACATCTGCATTTTAGCTTTTCAGAACATTTTTAATTGCAATAAAATTTGTGGGAATTATTCAATATTCTGTTCTTAGATTTTTTTCATTTATTAGTGAACATTAAGATTTTTTATATTTGGGGATAAAAGAATGTATTTTACATAATTTAATTATTTCACTTTTTTCAATAAATGAAATGACTGGTAGAGAAAGTTATGCATATTTCTTGTATTTTATTTTTATTTGTTTAAAAGTTAAAAACATCAAGTTATCTTGCTTTTTAAAAAATTCCATCAAGTTTTTTTTGGTTAAAACTATAAAAAAATAATCGCAAGTTATTTTATTTTTTAAATTTTATAAAAATGATTTTAAATTCCCTCCAAAAAATTGAGGAGATATCCTAATTATCCACTTACAACCTTGAATTTTAGAGGACCTGTTGTCCGTCCATTGTGTTCCACAAATAGTATTATCATATTGTATTTACACACCAATATTTAACTTGGGACAATCATTTCACACCTTATTAACCAAATAAAATGAAATATTAGCAAAAATATTTAACCAACATATTGAGGAAAAATTTTCTGAATTATTGACCCAAGTTTAATATCACAAAAAAAGAGAGAAAATAGCTGTGAAATCCAAGGGAGATAATTATAGATATCAATATGACACCAGGAGGACAATAAAATTATTCATAATTTTTCATCATGCAGAAACATATCATAATACAGGGTTAATTCATTCAATTTTTTAAACTTTCCTGTTGGTATGGACTAAATACATCTAAATTGTAAGAATTAGAAATTTTCATACTTATGATCAGTATTGAAGTGTTTTCCTCCAATTCTATTCTACTTGCAATATTGTTTTGGTATCATAATATCACCAGCTATAAGTGAAGTGGCAGAAATTAATACCTTGGTAGTGCACTCAGGGCAACGTAAAGAGAGAGTTCTTTGGCATTCCATGTCTATGGTACTGGGGGCTTCAGTTTTAAAGCCTCTTACTGTGACTTTCATTTCTAAATTTCTAAATTTCAAACGCTTGTCCAACAGCCACTACCTATTTTCAAACTTGGTCAAACCTAGCCTGGAATTGGTCTGATGAGAAACTGTATAAAACAGTTGTTCATAACAGTTAACATAAATGAAGCTGACATCCATTCAAATTGAGGGGAACAGTTTCACATCCACATACAAAATCAAAGATTTTGAACAAGACTTACAGAGACCCTATTGAAATCAATTCTTTGATAACACTGAAACATGTTCTTTAAGTAAAAATAAATAGATTAAATTCGCCTTCAAATGTTTCTTTTTATCATTTTCAAATTCATTTCTTTTGCACTTAATACAGTTGTCAAATATCTCAACAAAAATATCAAAACTCATTCAAAATAAAGATTAGAGGTATTAAAAACTGACCACACCATAATCAAAACATATGTGGTCAGCCACCTACTGTGGTAAAAAAATGACCAGCGGCATTTATCAAAATCAGTTATCATGACCTACTCAGAATTATATTCCAATAAAATTATTAAAACCGTTTTAATTCTGAAATAATTGAAATTGAATTCAACCACACAATTTTGTTGTCAATTTTATCCACATTAAATTAGTGCTTTACTTTGATACAAGATTTCAATCAAACACCTTACATTTAATATCTTCAAATATCTTTAATGTTAAGACCTGGTTAAACTGACCACTGGTCATCATCAGTCCACTCATGATGTGATCAGATAAGAATCTAACTTTTTTCTTAAAAACTTTTATCTTCAGACAAAGCTTTACAAATACTTTTCTTGTAACTGGTCATCCCCACTGGCCGTTTATCTGGTCAAGGGTGTAATCCACCTTAAAAAAGTAGCAATAATCCTGCCAAACTTTGACCACTGTCCACTACTCATGTGTCATGTCATCATACTTCTGGCCTCTGGACATACAAATTACCCAATGACTTTATTAAAACATAATAATCATCTCTGAAGGCTGCCCGCCATGTGTTACTTCTTTTCTTAAAGGCATATCTTTATCTTTACTAATAACAACAATATAATATGCAGATGTTTATCAAAATAAAATAATAAAGATTATTAAGATTTGTATGTCATGTGTGTTAAATGCACACACACGACATCTGACCTGTTCTCCACTGTAACTGTTATCAACCCTGAATCGCTGCATTTTGAAAAGGGAGAGAATTCAACAAATTCGACAAACTTGACTATACACTGGTCACATTTAATTTTAGTAGAGAGGTATTTTGCACCTTAGTCAAGACATATTTTACTTATATTAAGGTGGTCAGTTTAGGGATGGTAGAAAATATCAAAATTGCCTGTAGAAAACCATTCCATTGACCTTCAGCACTTAAGAGTGGGACTCGAACCTATGCAGTGAGATGCACTGTGATTGGTAAGCAAGTGCTAAAGACTACTTTGTCACCAAGCCAAGCCACCCCCCCCCCTTATTTTTTTAAACTTTAATTCCATTTTGAAATGAATGTTTTTTCCATATTGTGAAATCAGGATCACTTGAAAGAACCTAGATGGTCAGAATAGGTACAGTGTGAACCACCATCCAATGTATACTTAAAATTGACCTTGGTACAGTGTGTGGTTATAAGTTCATAAAGTAGTAAATGGAAAGTTAATTCCATCATAATGCCTTGCAAAAAATTCCAGGAAACTGTTATTGGAATTAAATCATTAAAATAAAAAGTGTTTTTACAGTATCTGTGTGGTGATAAAAGTTTGGGTGGAGGTGTGAGTTAGAGGGGAGGAGGTGTCTGGAGTTTTAACAATATTAACAAACTGTTCTAATGTGGGAATATGATTAAATTTTGACTAAGTTATGCAATTATTGCTGGAAATGACTTATTCATCTGAAATCATGTAATTTACAAATCTATTGATGTGATTACCCAATATTTCCAGAGATGGACATAAATTTAATATAAGAGTAATCACAGTAAAAATTATACATGTACCCTCTATACCCATTATTTTATTATTGAAGAGTGTCATCCAATTAAATAAATCTTTTCCACAACACACCAGTGGGAGTCAACAAGGTAACCAGCTGTTTGTCTCTTTATTTATACTAACTTACATAATTAATTTATGACACCTTACCCAATTACACTTTATTTTTGTCAATTTCAGCAATACAATCTAAAATTAGCCACCCAGTAACTTCTAAATTGGACAGACAGAAAAAATGGAAGTCAATTTCAGTATTAGCCACCTGGAAGTTTCTTAATTGGATGGACAGAAGGTTAAAAGAGCAGAGAATTATAATTCCATTGTAACCTTAGTATGGCTATAACAGTGATGCAATCTAAAATTAGCCATTCTGGCAATGATTGTTTCTGGACTAGATAGACAGAAGGATAAGAGAGAAGAATTTGACGTCTTCTTGTTTTACTATTTATTTATTATGTCAATTATATTCATACAATTCAGAATTAGCAACTCTAGTGATGGTTGTTTTAGCATTGGATGGGATAGACAGAAGGCTGAGAGTGGAGAATTTGAAGTATTCCTGTTGCTATTGTAATTTATTATGACAGGTTACAGTAGTACAATCCAAAATTAGCCACTGTGGTAGCAATTATATCTGAACTGGAAAACAGAAGTCTTAATTTTTCTTTTTAAATTAAAATCTATTTATCAGGTCTGGGATCAGCCCGAAACGGGGGATAAATTGAAATCGCCCGTTCGGGGGATAAAGCGTCTAAGCGTTTCTGTGACTATAACATCGCGCATGCGCATTACATTTGTTTGCATAGAAACGGGCTGAAAATCGACCTAAAATGATATACCTTTCTTAAAAACGGCCGCGGGGTTTCATTTCTACGTTCGGGGGCTTTAAATTTTGAGGAGTAATAGTAAACATATTTTTCTAACGATCTGTCGTGCGGAAAAAAAATTTATCGTGCGGAACGAAAGTTATAGACTCTCAAAAACGTACTTCCGGTTAAAAAACTACAGATAAAATTACACCGTAGTTACGGGTACAGAATTACTGAAAGGATTGTTGTTTTACCTTGTACAGATGTGTGATGGGAGGTACAATCAAAGTTAATTATCGTAAATATTACAAAATGATAGGACGAACTTTTAAACATGTTTAAATTTGGAGAATGATGTACAAAATATGGCTAGCCCATCTAAAAAATCAAGAACAGAAAGAATTGCAGTAAGCACAAACAATAACGAAACAACAGAATAGTGGAAGTTAATTAGGTTTAATTATCGCATCAAAATGCTTTATAATGACTCCGAACTGAGTAGTTGTTTTAACAGCTGGCCAGTTGTCAAAAAACTTTCGCATAGAAGCCATCAACGAAAGTAGACCTAGGAAACACAACAGAGACACTCCAAGCTAAACCCATGGCTTCACACCTGTAATTACATGGATATGACATGTTTTTAATAAGGTTTTTTGTTTTAAAGTTTCTATAATTACAGTCTCTTATAACTCTTTTAAGAGTGGCATATTTATATATTTTATGTGTGCTTATAATGTTCTATATGTTGTATATATCATGATGAGACTATAATAAAATTTATTAATATTTTTATTATTATTATTATTATTATGTAATTGTTACACAATAGGAACCTATTGTTTTAATTTTTAGTTGGCCGAGGGCTTCTGATTGTGTGTTACTCTATTCACATTAGTGTATTTAATAAATTTTAAAAAAGGCACAAAAACGTTTGTAACAGTTCATTTGCAACCACAAGAATTGGTTTTTAAGTTTAATTATGGGGGGGGGGGGTTAAAAGTTAAAATCTGTAAAATAAAGCCAGATAATTCGGATAAAAAACAACAGAGTTAAAATTACTAATAAATTTGTGTTCAACTAAATCATCAGATACGTCTGCCATTTTTGTTTGTAGCAAGCTTTATTGACAACCACTAGTTTATATGCATAATCTACCGGAAGTTTACATAAGGTAGTATTACTCGCGATCAGTGGAACTCTCCTGTGTACTCGCGTTTAACATACGGGAGAATTACCTCCCTTTGAATGTCCCCCCGATCGGGAGATCCCCCGTTTCGAGCTGATCCCAGACCTGTTTATGCCAATTTCACCATCAGAATTTCATAATAACCCCTTTGAAAAATTCTAAATTGGAAAGAAAGAAAAGGGATTGAAATGTTTTGATTTCTCTTGTTAATTATTTAAATTTTAAGAGGATTAAGCTATGAAGTTGGAGAGGCAGCAAATGTACATTGTACTTAGAAAACAAAAACAAACATCAGGAATTTGCAGCTTGTAGCTAGAAAAATTTATATGTGCTAAACAGTTAGATTTTTTTATCTTCAGGATTAAAAAGTTGAAAATGTAAACATTATAGGAAATCAAACAGATGCTTATTACCCTCAGTAAATACCCATCTCTAATTTCTCTGGAAAGGACAAAAAGAAAGACGGGAGGGCAGTGCCAGTTGATTTACTGTTGTCAGTTAAAATTTATTACCTGTCCTACTAAAATTTGAAGAACAAAAGCAATAGAGAGATTTCAAAAATGTCAAAGCAACATAAAACATAATATACTGCAGGTCATAGAAAAGAATGTGTACCATTATATGTGACAAAATCATAATATACTACAGCATAAAGGGAAACAAAATTCTTAATTACCCGTAATAAATTCAGGATTTTGACAAATAAAAGTCAGAATTTAGGATTTTGACAAATTAAAGCCAAAAGACCAAAGTCAATCTATACACAGATAAACAGAATTACACAAGCTGGATTAAGATTTGACAGGTACTTCTCTTCAAGTACCTGTCATCAAAGATTGCAAACTGAAAACGAAAGTAGGGTAATCCCACTTCCTGACATTTTTAAACACCTAAATTCTGCAAATAAGAAAACAATGCATATGTAAGTGATAAAATCATGCTTGTGAAACTCTTCTGAAATGTCAGGTTTTTGTTGATAGCTAAAGGGCTAGCTGGTGTGTGAGGATTGAAATAAATTATCATTTTAAAGTACATGTACTTAAGTTTTAAAACTAAAGCATTTTTTTACTTTTAACATTTGTTTCTCATGGATAAAAAAATTAAAAACCTAAATATCCATATTAAAATACATATACATGTAATACAAACATTCTGTGACCTGAAAATTATATCGTGACCGAAGGAAAATAAGATATCCTGAAATCGGATAGGTCATGTTTTGATGACAAAAGTAAAATACAGCAGGAAGGTGAATGTCCACTTATTGTCCAGCTGCAGCAGTTGTTAGTGGGTCAACATTCCTTCAGGAATAATTATGGGTATCAAAAATATCCGGAAAACATGACTCTCATTCACAGAGCTTGTTTATTATAAACTTTTCCATTCATAGTAAACTATAAAATGTTTACAAACCTGATAATTATAATACACCATTATACCCTATAGTTTTACCCCTAATTCTATATTACCCCCACCCCCTTCAGCTGCTCTGATATTAATATTTTTCTGAAAATGGAATTCAATAATAACACGTCAGAAATAGCTAGCTGTATGATATATCTGCCTCTGGTATTGTCTAGGGAGGGTCAATTGTATGTTTCAGTGTCAACATTTTAAGGACCTGCCTAATTAGACGTTTATTACCAATAATTATATCCTCATTGGGCTGCAGTAGCTGTAAGACTGCTGTGAATACCCATACACTCAAATTTATTGTTTATATTCATTACTCTGTACATGGTGCTTGTCCACCAAAACATATTACATTTAACTATTTTCTTTAAACCAACTGACCACAAAAAACAGGATTGAATGGGGTTTTCTCCCAAAAAAATACACTTATATCGGGATGTCACCAGCTATATATATATATGCAATTCCAGGAATTTTTACCTTTGCAGTGTGCTCATGTCAATGTGACAATCCTGACCTCCCATATATGGAGTGAGCTAGCATTCTACCAACTGAGCTTCCTGATAGTAGTGGCAAAAATAATGGGACAAAGGTACTGAATACCGGTACATATCTCAATATAGGGTTTATGTTGACTTGTACTGTTAGGCACCTCTTAACGGCACCTCTGTTGATTGAAAATATTGACAGAAAATCTAGTTATTTTGTTAATTACTATTATGTTTCAGTCTTTCTTCATTCCTTTTTATGTTTTATTAATGGTTGCAAGCAATCTGTCACATCTTATAATCTATCTAGCATGTTATTAATTTATTCACCACAACCCCCCAAATAAAAATACCCCACAGTAAACTGGACACTATAATCAACATGGCCATGGTCAGATCATTACAGTTACTATATAACATTACATTTATTTTGACAGGTTTTTATTTTATCATCATAAAACATACTGATATGGTCATACCCTCCAGCTGAAATAATGATCTTATCTGGTGAAGATTTCATCTGCCAGTGTTTACAAACACCCCTAATCACACCACCGCTTAATATCCATCCATGGGTAACATGGGAACTGAAACATTATGTATCTCAATTGATAAAGTAACAACAACAATGATAATGATGATGGTGATGATTATGAAACCCAACTTTGGTATGAGAAAGTTTATCATTTTGCTTGCTGAGGGCAATCTGGTCTCCTCCACCTGTCCTAGAAATGACCACCCTGACTAGGCCTAAAACACCATTAATCCAATATTGAAAACAACTTGTTTTACTTATTAGTTGTTTTGTAGAGTACCAGTAGTCCTGATGTTGTGTTGTAACAAATGGTTTAATGGATACTCAATGTAAATAAACTTAATTTTGTTTTCATATACAGTCTAGCCTGATTTAAAAGCCGCCTCTATATACAGACCACTTGCTGAATTGTATCCCAATTGTTCTTTATTCATATTTTTTTAACCTGTATATAAAGGCTACCTGTCTATAATGGACACTTTTACTGGTTTCCTTTGGTAGCCTTTATAGAAGGGTTGACTGTATTAGAAATATACACAATTTTATATTGACTTTGGGTATTTTGGTACAGATAGTCCTTTTTTCAGTTTTTACACATTACTTTTTTATGTTAGGTTTCTAGTCATTCTAGTGTATGGCCAAGTCCCCTACTGCAGTGAAAAGTTTTTAATTTTTATTAATAATGAGTAACTTCAAATATTGCAGGCTTTTATGTACATAAGTTGGCTTAGTGCACTTGCACCAACAGTACAGACCTGTTGAAAGTTTAACACTAAGCTAAGGAATTAGTGTCGGATTGACACCTTTTTTGGTCCTATTTTGCGACGTTTTTTGACAGCTACTTTCTTATCTCTTAGGTCAATAGCTATCCATATCTCAGCTACTCGATAGCAGAACTATCGGCAGGTCTGTACTGTACTTTAAACCATACTGCAAAAATTTACGATCACTAGATGTGTTGGCTCAGTGCACATGCACTAACAAACGTTTTAACCATATTGCAAAAAACAACTTCATCATCAGGTGAAAAAATGGACAATAGCGATACATCATATTTGCCAAATAATACATAAAATGATGGATGATTTACAAGTATTATTACACTGATAAGTAGAAATAAGTATGTGCTAATTAACGACTTCATTAAGTATCATCATGACATTGTTTTATAAAACAATACCAGGTTCATAACATCTCACTTACCTAATGACCCATTTAATTGTTTATGAAAAACAAGTCTTTTTTCAAGATTTTTCTAGGTTGTCAATAAACATCATAAATATTTTTCTTTCTCTTCTATTTTAAGTATATTTCAGTTGTTACATGGCCAATTTTTCCCATTTATTTTGTTATTTGTAAAATCCGTCTTGCTTTTTTTCCTACTACAGTCCAACCTGCCTTAAAGGCCAACTCTATATAAGGGACACCTGCTTATAAAGACCAGTAGAATTGTATCCCTATTGTTGTTTATTTATTTTATTTGAAACTGTATATAAAGGACACCTGCCCATAAAGGACATTTATCTGGTTCCTTTGGGTGGTCTTTATATACAGGTTTGACTGTATAAGTATTTTTCAGCTGTTTTATAGCTAATTTTCCCCATCAATTTTTGTTTTTTAAATTGTTCTGTTAAAAGAATATTTCTTGACACTTACTCTACAAAACCCATACTAAGTCTGGTGCCCATCCAAAGTTTGGAGGTCCGACTTATGATGTGTTTAGCCTTTTCTGGTCTTGTTTGACTGTTTCTTTAATTTGTATGGTTTAATGTTCTTGGTTGTACATGCTAATGCCAAGTACAGTCAAACCTGTCTAAAGGCCACCAAAGGGAACCAGTAAAAGTGGCCTTTATAGACAATGGGTCATTATATACAAGATCAAATATAATGAATAAAAAACAACCGGGATACAGTTCTACTGGGCTATAGAAGCAAGTTGCCCTTATATAGAGGTGGCCTTTAAGGCAGGTTGAACTGTACAAGTTTTTCAGTGACAAAGTTTTTCTGTTTTAATTATGTTTTTTGAGAAAAATAAAGTAAAATACATACAGATTAGGCCATATAAACATTTTCCATCATATTTTATGTTTAAATTTATCAAAAGTCGTTAATTTTCAAGAAAACTAATTGTAATTTTTTTCTTTTTTCTTCTTCTTCTTTTTTTAAGAGGGAGGGGGGTATGTGTTTCAGAACATGCACATGATATCAGTTGAACTTACAATACATAATTATGGTCATCCCATCATACATTTCATTAGCATGACGAAATCTGTTTACTACTAGGTATAGAAGTCATTTTGACCTGAGGAGGTTGATGTCACCAGAGGAGGAAGATAATTTTCTGTTTTGACCACCGATCAGTGACCACAGGTCAGTGATTAGGTCAGGCGGGTGGTGTCGGATAGATAGATTATCTAGATTATTGTCAGTAGGCATACAGGCATCAATCAATGTTAATTTCTGTAACATTTAATGCTGTTCAGTTGATGACAGATCATAAACTAAAATTAGCCTTATCTATTTATGTTTACACATAACATGTAAAATTTACTAAAACTGCCGTGTAAACATAAACTGTAATTCAGAAACGCCATCTGGGGAAAAGGAAAAGGGATGGGGGATGGGAGGTCTCATAGAGGTATACTCAATAATGCCAATGCACAGAAAAAACAACAAGCTTTTTGCAAAAAACTTCTACAACAAAAGAGGTCTGCAGCAATGGTTTATGATGTAAGCTGCTGAACAGACATAAAAAAATATCTGGTGTTGCCATCCAGTCCATCAAGAACTTTAATACTAGATTCAGGGATTTATCAGGGTCTTTTGGGAAAAGGCCCTTAACTAAAAATTGGGAAAAACTATCAACTTTTTGCTCATTTTGGGAAATCTTTGATGTCATAAGTGATTAAATCTAATGCTTTTAGTGTATTGAGTTGATTGAAGATTGAGAAAAGCAGCGCCACATTTATGGCCAGACTTCAGCTATGTATCTGATGCGATTTTCTAATTGGGAATTTTCTCAGCCCTTTTGGGAAAAAAATCAATGTTTTTTCCATTGGGAATTGGGCCGAATTTCGGCCCTAAATAAATTCGGCCCTAAATAGGCCCTTGATAAATCCCTGAGATTATAACACTAGAGCATCTAGGTATTGTATAAAGGATGCCGCACTTTGTCCAGGTGATCTTAGGATGACGGGGAACTGTGAGTGTAAAACTTTAAAGAATATGCTAAAACAGTAACATCTTGTAGTATATATATGCAAAGTTTAAAGAAATGTGGGGCAATTTGACAGTTACTGTTACTTGCTAATAAAGTCAGTGTAATTTTCCAGAAATGTAAGATTCCTCCAAAATCTCCAACTGATTCATGGAAAATTTCTAAACTGAAGCAAATTATATGCTACAACAACCCTGCACATTTTTTTGGCTTCAAATCAAATTTTTATTAACATGAAAACAGGTGGCTGATATGTCTGAGAGAATCGGTCAATGCTAGTGATGAAATCAACATTGTTGTCGTCCATCATTAGACTGATGGTCAGTCTGTAACGAGGAAGTGTATTCAATGGTCAAGATCAATTCCAGTCTTATCAATGAGACATAATTAAAGATAAACTTGACCATCCGATGTCTGCAATGACCATGCAATGTCCCCAGCCTGTTTATCAGAATATTTGACCCCTGGTCATTTTTTATGATAACTCCTGATGTCCATCGGAGAAGGTCAATTAGGACCAGAGTAGAGTAAGTTTACCTCCAGGGATTGGTGATGAAGAGGCAATAGTGTTGTTTAAATGCCTTGGTCAGCTGTATGGCCAATTTGTTATATTTCCAAGTACTTGTATCCCTGAGGAAGGATGAAGTCCTTTGTCTTTAAGTCATTACTTGTGTATTTATATTGAATAATTTAGATGACCTCAGATCAGACACGGAAACCCGATGTCCTAATAATGACTTTAATCATTAAACTTATGATATAAAGTACTTACTCTAGAAATAATGTTGCAAACTAAACAGTTTTTTAAAAGTCACAAAGTCCATTTATTCAAACATTGTCTGATCAGTTCTTTCAATGACATATTGCAAAATTTTATAAGATCAAAATGTGACCAAACAACTGAACCTAAAATCGGAGAGCATACCAGAATGTATGAAGCAATAGTTTTACCTCCTTTTCAAGATCAGTTCTCAAATTGTGGAGAAAACAGGAGTGACCAAAGAAAACTTTGCCAATTGTAAGCAAACTGAAAACATTCCCTTCTAACATTAAGATCTGCTTAAGTGGGGTTTTCAACTATCCAGTAAGAAGAAATATGGCCAATAAGCCAGTGCTTTAAACAATTTGGCCACCAATGCCCCATAATGTAAACTGTGTTTATGTTTCAGGGCCAATAACGCATGACAGTAAACAGCTAACAATTTCACTAAAAGACAATTAAACACCATTGTCAGAGAAGTAAACAAAAGTTTGCTATCTCAAAACAAGATTGCAATGGATGCCACTGAAAGAGCAACCAATCTGTTCATTGCACAAGAAGTAAATATAGATTGCAATTTCAATTTTTTCAAAAGATACTTATCAACATATCAAACTCCTTTTATCCTTCATAATGATTCTGATGTCACCAAGACCAGAATGTATTTAAACTCTTTATGTCAGAAGTAATGTCCATCTTGTGGTCAAGCCATCTGAGATAGCCATGAAGTCATAAAATGTCCATCATGGACATGTGATTTTAACTACATACTATAGTTCTACATCTGGATCCGAGTGGCTTTAGATAATATTAATGAGACAATCAAAAACTATAAAGATAGAGGAAGAAAATAAAAGTTTTATAGATTGTAAATTACTGTCTTGATCAAAACCCACTCACCTTGTACCTATGAAATGGGTTAATGGCTGAGAGCTTACAGATCATCTGTATATTGTAAATACCATCTGGATCAAACCTATTCAGTTTGCATATATGAAGAGGACTCCATGGCAAAGAGGACAAAAGCATGTGCTCACAGATCATGTCACCCTTTCACTGTCTATGTTCAAGTTTCACTTGGGCAGATCCTAGTGCTAGAAAATTGTCAGTTCACTTACCAAAAGTCAGTAGTTTTCTCTGGGACTCCTGTTTTAATGTTTTATTGGAAAATATTTATTTTCCATCAAAAACTTGTATACTCTTATTCAGGGAAAATACAAAAAGAAAAGTTTTCCACAACATTAGGGAAAGCAAACACTGGTATCTTGTAAAACATTACCCTTTGATCATGTCAAAAGGCAAAACAGTTGAGAATTAAACTTGGGTGGCACAAAGTGACTCTGTCTTTGAAGCAGCACAAGAACACTAGTCAATGATGACAATTGTTATGTGGTATACATTTAATAGTATATTTCTATTTTCTTCCAAACATCACAGGGGAGACAAACACATTACTATATAAACAGGAAATATCTTCCATACCAATATTGCATAAGGTCTAAAATGGTTTTTCATGTTTCTGAGTGACCATCAGTTCCCAGTGGTCAGTCTGAAATGTATATAATTGATCAGTAAGTGACCATAGTGGTCATCTGTTGATACAGGTTGTTATCATCAAACAACCCGATACCTGATCAAATTAAAATAAATAGGGAGGTTAATTATGCAAACTTTGCCGGTAATTAACTTAAATATTCTTAATAAACTAGTGGAATTTTATCAATTTCAACCAATTTCTACAAGTCTGGGAAGAAAGTTAACACTTCTGTGTAGTTAAAGTCACTAGACTGAAGATAACTAAAGATAAACAAACAACACTTCCTTCTATTATATGTGTATATTTATATATCTGAGAGAGAGAGAGAGAGAGAGAGAGAGAGAGAGAGAGAGAAAGAGAAAAGTTCAAATAAAGGATTGCAATCAATCATGCTTCAAAAGCTAACACTATATAGGTGTTACTTGCTCATAAAAGCAGTGTCCCTAGGTTTTAATTTTTGCACTAATATTGAGATGGTCAGTTCTAGGATGGCGCAGGAAACTGGCCTGCCAAAAGACAGCCACAAACTTAGGCAAGCAAAGCGACAAATTTTTCACACTAGGATATGCTACATAGGCAGCAAGAGGCACTTTGATCAGTAAGTATATGCTTTAGACCACTTGGCCACCAAGCTCCCTTGTCAATTTGGAACCCTAATATTAACCCCTTATGTCCAATGTTAAAAAACCCACAAAACTGAATCTGGTTTAATAACTAAGAGAAAATCTTAAATGATCTACTACTGATGTTTCATAAGATTCAACCATCATGCTTTTCCACACTTGGATGTGTCTGAGGAATCTAGATTCCAACCTAGACAGTGAGAAGCAATGTGAACAATAAGTTCACACTTTAGTCTTTAGACCACTTGACCACCAGGGTCCATTTTCTATTTTGAACCCTTATACTACTAACCCACTAACTATGAGCAAATGAACTAGCTACTGGTGTTTCATTAAATTTAACCAATGTGTGTGATATCATTTGACAGTAGTAACACTTTCGGTTGAACCTGTGTCCAGACACTGACCACCATCTTAGTCCACTACTTATCAGTATAACTACTATGATCACTGACCAATTGATTACCTCACATATCAAGTGTCGTCCAGTCATTAAATGGACATCATGTTTGGGATAGTTGGTTAGGTCAAGATAAGCAAACGGTCATTGAAAATCTACAGCAGGTTCTTTGAACTGTAATTAAGATAATATGTCTGTGATGGCCAGTGGCCAGTGGTTGGTGGTCATCTCTCTAGTGTATTTGAGAGCTAAGGGTATCCAGCCAAAATGTCAGGTCAACCTGATTATTATCATACAAAGAACATTGAAATGTTTTAAGACAAAAACTTAAATTATTATACAAATTTTCAAATTTTAACATGCAATAGCAACCACTCTTTAAAGACCACCTGTCTATTAAGACCAGTGTATTTATAGTCTCTTATAAATATATAATTAATGTTAAATCCCTTATCAGAATTAAAGTTTTAAGACAAAACTTACTGATTACAGAAATTTCAAAATTTGAAATTTAAAGACCACCTGTATATTAAGACCAATGTTTTAAATTCACTTCATATATAGAATGTTAGCTTTATCAGTAATTTTATTTTGTTTCAAGACAAAAAGCTTAATCATTATAGAAATTATCAAATTTTAAAATTGACATACAGTTAATCTTGCAATAGCAACCACTATATTAAGACCACCTGGATATTAAGATCAGTGTTTTAAAGTCAGTTTGCTTTATATTTTAAACCAGGAGAACCCTTATAAAGGTCACTTGTCTATTAAGTCCATGTTTCTTAAGTGCCATGAATAGTCCTTATATACAGGTTTTTCTGTCAAATTGAATTTTAATTAACTTTGGCTGTGTATTTGCTGTGTATTGTCATATACAATTCACTTGTAAAGTTGATTTATGTTTTTAAAATGTTGAATTTAGAAATATTCATAATGTTAAAGCTGAAACCTTTTTAAAGACCACCTATATCATAAAGTCCAGTGTTTTAGGGTTCCCTTTTTAAATTTGAACCATACAGAACCTCTACATAGAGGCAACCTGTCTATAGTGTCCATGTTTCTAAGATACTTTGAGTAGTCAGGTGGGTGAAACACTTTCACTCTTTCAAACACAACATACAAGTTTTAATCAAAAGTTTTATAAATGAATTGCAAAATAAAACCAGAACCCTTCATACATATTAAACACCATAATGTCAAAATGTTTTTAACTCACTGCAAATTAAAAGCATGTACTTTTAATTAACATCATCAGCTGATCTCGAAAAGATCTCTGCCGTGCCAGACAAATAAACAAGGATATGATGCAACTACAATTAGCATTTAATTAGCGTTTACATACATAACCTCTCGGGAACGGCTTAATGAAATCATCATTAAGTAACTACAGAGCTTAGTAGGTGGATCAAGAGGATGTATACAAATCTACTTGTTGTTGTTATGTTTGTGTAAACAAATACAAACTTATATCTTCACTCATCAAGTACCCACCAATTCACTTTAATTATAATGTGAAATTGATCTTTGTTTAATGATTATTGATTCAAATTAGCCACCCATTCAAATATTTATTGAGTCAAGTGTTGTCAGCGCTCCCTGTTGTTCTGATAGATGTTTATACAATACAATCATTGGCAATTTAATTATCTCTGTTTCAATAAATGAAATATAAAATTGATATGCAAAATGATCAAACTTAATGACATCTTTTTCTGCATCAAAACTATTTGCAGGCAATGGCCAAATATGCCTAATGTGTGGCACATCAAAGAACCCTCCCTGCACAGGTCAAAATTTCTGCAATTTCACCTATTGCTGATGACATCTCAACATAAGTGAAATATTCTTGACTGGGATGTTAAACCCTCATTTAATTAATCAATCAACATGCCTAATGGTCAATGTGGAGCTTTTTACTTTCTATAACCTGCTCTTAATATCATCATTGAGAAAAAATTAAATTTAAAGTTTTCAGCAGCACCATCTTACTTGTTATCTGAAGTAGGATTTCAAAGCTTGGCCCAGGTTTAGTTGAATTGTGATTGGTTATATCCAATTGGCTTTGATCAAAGTTTTAAGAGATACTTTGTTCACAACTTTTAGTTTTTGATGGTCTAAACACCTTTCATTGTATTTGATCAAAGATTTTGATCCAAGCTGTTGTTAGTCTAAACACTTCAGTATCTTTGATCAAATACATTTGGTCCAAATTTTTGAAGGTCTAAACACCCTCCTTCAAAGTGACTTTGATCAAAGTTATTGATAGTGTAAAACCTACTTTTACTTTTACGCAATAGCTACACAATCAACTATGTTATGATTAGTGTCACATAGTAAACTGAGCAATGTGCATGAAAATGGACCTGTTACATAACTGACATTTTTCTGCCATGCTCCATATACAGGTAAGTTATCATGGGAACTAGGTACAATGTAATTAACAGGTGAAAATCGTACACAGCAGAGTTTGGATTATTAAACCAAATAGAATACAGGAAATGTAGATTAAGAAACTCTTAATATAAACCTTCTATCTCTTACGTAACTTATCCCCAGATTTTAAAAACTTAAAAACTTTCTTTTGAAGAAAAGGTGGAGAATTTTTAAATTTTTATTTTTTGAATTTGTAAATAAATGACATTCCATGGTGATAATTTCAGCTGATAAAATGTGAATAGTCATCCAATACATTATGGGATAATCCTAAATGGTTTACAAGCAATCTCTTATGTCCCATCAGTCAATAAGTCTGAGTCATTGTAATGTAATAGGCTTAAACTAAATAAGTTATATAATAACAATTCCAGTTTTAAGTACTTTTTCAAGGTTCTTGTGCAATTTTTTAAGTGTGTGTGACATGAGATGACTATCACAGCAAGGAAAGGCCATTTTCTCAATTATTTGTACTTATATGTTCAAAATCACTGCAAGTGAAAGCCAATTTTTTTTGATCAATTGCAATCAAGTTTAAGCACACTCTTAAAACTTTTGCACAAGTTCGTAACTCAGGAAGATAGACACCCAATCCTACATGTGTAGTTTTTATTACTAAGTTTAGTCAGATATATATAGAAATATAGTCCCAATAGCTCTTTCGTCTGCGCCAAAACAAAACAGTACACTGTTGTCCAAAATAAATACAAGTATCAGAGCCACTTAATATTTAAGTTAATGTATAAAAAATGCAGGTCTGAAACAAAATGTTACATGAAGTATTAATTGACATGTGGAAGCAAGTTGATGTTTCATTGTTTCATTTTGTTACAATGTGTCATTTTTTCTTTTGGTCATTCCAGTTTCCCTACCATTTCAAATTGGCCTAAACGAAATTGTGAACCACTGGAACAATGTTCAGATTGCCATTCACCCTGTCTCGAAAGCAAAATGAAAATTTTTCAAATTGGCCTAAATGAAATAATGAAGCACTAGAACAAAATATAGATTGTTGTTTAATCTGTCTAGAGATGAAAAAAATAAACAATTTTTTAATCCCAACTTCTTTAAATGGCACTGAACTTTTATTTGACGGAGAGGAGTTAATAGAAAATGTTTTATTTAATGGTATTTTGTCTTTTCAGTTGATGTGTAAAGTTAGACAGGCATGGACATCACACGACTGTCACAGAATGACAAGTTAATTGTAAACCCACAACAGGTTCAATACACACAGACACAGAGCTACAGATACAGAAATGCTTTAGCCAGATAAAAATTTCATGCTAATTTTTCTGCATCATCAACAAAATGTGTACATTAGAAATTCGGTCACCCCAAGTCCTTTGATATCCCCCTCAAGTTTAATAAACTGTGTCCCAGCATCTCCGCAGAAAATTATCCCCCATTCTCCCGGTGGTCAACTGTCTGACTTATCATGAAAGTAATACATTGTCTGTGACAGTTAGGAAATGATATGTCATCGCAAGGGAAATGACCATTAGCCTGGGATACTGACCGCAAAACCACTTCCCACATAATTTACAGGTAACTTCAAAAACACCTGTGACAAGTATCGGGCTACATTAGAGTAGCGAGTTAAATATTACACGAAAAGTTCAAAGAAACATCATGAAATTTATAATTAGACATTTAAGTAAGTTGTCAAAGTTATAATTATCCTCATAATTAACTGGGAAGAAAAGCCAAAGTATTTACCGTTCACTAAGATGTGGATTAATTAAGCTGTACCCTCTATTAATCAGTTAGGAAGACAGATACAAGATGTATTTTAATTTTAAATAACAGTACAAATTTCATCATAATTATTATAATGCCCCTCAGTCTTCCACTTTGGTTTACACCATCCCTTTTATAAGCCAAATTCAACTTTTTTGTTTTTCTTTATGGTTCTTTTCTTATTATCAACAATAACATCAACATGTGATTGAACAAATTATGCTGGGTAAACTTAAAGAGGTAATAAGGGTTTAACTAGAGTTGAAAAATCAACCAGAAGCTGGTGACTTCTAGGCAGGGCTGAGCCATGGTGGCAGAATGGCCTAGAGCCTCTGTTTACAGAACAAAAAACATATGAATTCTATAAAGTTACATCCTAGTGTAAAAAGTGCGTCAGGTTACTTGCTTAGGTAGGTTGGTTTCTCCAGGTACTCTAGTTTTCTCCACCATTACAGAACTGACTGCCTTGAGAATAATGGAAAGGTCTTGACATGGGTATAAAGCACCTTTATCTAGCATACTTCACTTTACTACACATTTTTTAGGGATTTTCAAAGAAATGTACACACAATTTTTCTAAAATTTGGACAAGTGTTTAACTGTGTTTTAACTTTGTATGAACATCTAAAATGTCAATTATATATAATAGAAGGGTGGAGGTATGGTGTTATATATCAATCAATTCAATTTAAGAATACATGATACTTATATGGACAGACTAAATAATGAGTGATGAAAAATGAAACTGTAAATTAGGGCTAAGTAATGAGGAGTGGAATGCAGTAATGATTTTTATAAGACTGATTGATGATTGATCAAATGGAGTTTTATGTTCCAGCAAGATTATTTCACTCATAGCGAGACATTACCAGCTATAGTGGTTTTTAAGGTCTCTGTCAAAGGACACTGTAACTTTCATTTCTAAATGCTGAGTGTTTGGCAAAAGAACAGTCACCACTTATTTTCAAGTCTTGGTCAGAGCCAGACAGGGTTTGAACCCACAACCTCTCACATATAGAGCAAACACTCTTACCAACTGAGCTACCATAGTGGTACACCAGTAAGAATTTAAGCTAACAAAATCACAAACTTTGTGACACTAGGATCAGCCTTAGTGTAATTTAAACTTAGGTGGTAACCCCCCTCCCCCACCCCAATAGGATTGATGGAATAAACCATTTCACTAAAATCAAAATGAGAAGAAGCAACTTCTACTGATACCCATTTAAGTTTAACAGCATAATAGACAGATCTCCAATACAAAGCCCCCAGATTCTCTGTTACAGACTTTCACACATAAAACTTGTATAAAATTCCATGTCTCCCTACCATCATAAAAATGTTGATTTTCAAACCAAAGTAAAGTTTAGTAATCAATGATTAGATTGAGTCCTAACCAGACACATAGATTGGCACATTTCAGGATTAGTTGACCAGATTGATACTGACATGTTTATGCTATCAATGACCATTTTTATCACTTAATCTGTCTACACAACCTCTGACAACACAATCATTTGTATCAGTTATAGGGTAGTAAGTAGCCCTTACATGACCCACCAGGGCAAAAGTTGACACAACTTTCTTCTTATTCGTTTTAGAAAAACTCAATTTTTGTTTCCTGACCTGCCAGGACAAAAGTTGACAACTTTCTTGAACTCTCACAGTTGTAGAAAAACTCAAATATTTGGTTCATCATTTCTGGTTTGTTGTTTGAAAGGTCCTCAAAGCAAGTCATATAATTTTGCGTCTTTGAAAATTTCAACAAGACTTGTCAGAAGAATGGTGTGGCTCTTTAAAAATCTCATCCATAACCAACCTTGAACAAAAACTTTATCATTTAGTTCTTCAAAAATAGTTTTACCAAAAAATAATGTTTAAATTTACATGTAGTCTGAAATTTTTAACAAGCCCAAATCTAATACTTCTAAGTTTTCTATAAGAACATATAAGAAAGTACAATAGTAGAAGTCACAGGTCTTAGTCTTGTGGACAGGCATGTATATTTCTAACATTAACCAAAAACTTTAAAACAACTAGGACATGGGCTCTTAACACTCATTCAAAGAAATGACATTATAAAGCTCTAATAATTGCAGGACATGAACTAAAATCCATAGGCAATATTCTCCCATCTTTCTGCTTGCAATGAAACTTGGTACAGCACATAGTATAAGCAAGCTGAGACGGTTTGTGGGATTAACACTGTTTTGGGACACTAAAGCTTAAGCAAGCTGAGACGGTTTGTGGGATTAACACTGTTTTGGGACACTAAAGCTTAAGCAAGCTGAGACGGTTTGTGGGATTAACACTGTTTCGGGACACTAAAGCTTAAGCAAGCTGAGATGGTTTATGGGATTAAAGCTGTTTAGGGACACTAAATCTTAAGTTTGGGCTGTAGGAAAAGGTCAGAAGAACAACTTGAGCTGTCAGAATAGAACATTGCAAGTATGAAATGTATGCTCTATCAAAAGAACAACTTGAGCCCTGTAAGAATTGGAGAAAGAAAGCATTACCGGTATGCACATCTAAACTATCCAAAAATGTTTAATAAAAGCCTTCAAAATGTATCCATACAAAATCTTCGCCAATGAAGTTAATTTCTTGATGCTGATGTCTATGCAAGGGTGTGATTTTCTGTATTTTGTATATGCATGCTAGGACGGTATAAGTGTTGCAATTAAGGATTAGAAACAGCTTGATTATGAAAATTCAGGAAATGAGAGTAAAAGGAGAAAGGCAATTAAACAGGGCAACAACCTGAAGTACAATTAAGTGAATTAAAGACATCTGTTAATCAACATCAGTAACAGCAGGACAATGAAAGCAAAGAAAAACACGCCAATCATAGTGGAAAACGTCCATCAATAATTGATGGAACATAACACTAATCTTGTCTCAATTACGTAAAATTTTCTTAAAAAATTAAAATATTTATTTCTCAAGCAGGAGATTAAAATATACAAATAGTAGATATTACTCAACAGAAACAGTTGCACAATCATTTCTTAATTAATATTTAATTTTCCTTCACTTAAATGGTTCAAATTTGAAATTTAAATAGATTTGTTAGTTTTCATGATACATTGTATTTGTGAATTTACATGAGTTTAAGTAAATTTGCCACATAATATATAAAATAAAAATATTTATCCCTAGATAATAAAAAATACACACAGTAGCTAAATATTATATAAAAGGGATACAAAGTCATCAATTAATTAACTATATACAAATCAGATTTATTTTTATACATTGTACAAATTAATGATCAAATGAAAACAAAGACTGGACACCCTACCGGTCAACCCACTGCTTAATCCCTAGGTATCCTACTTAATGATAAATTATATTTATTTTAATTGGACCTGACTAATTAGTTTCAGATTTTTCATGTAGATTTCAATCTTGAGGAACATGTAATTAAAGCCTGTGTGTATATTTCACTGTAATAAATATGTTGGAACCCCCCTCTGAAGACAATATAATAGAGATGTGAGTTTAATATTCATTCTCCTCACACTTCATTATTGAGTTACTTAAAAAGAAAGTAAACAAGTTTCCTTATCTTGTCATTCATGATTAAAACAAATAAATAAATAAAATAGCTAATGAGCAAATATTGTGAAAAGTGTATAATATGAGATATTCAAATGTTTAAATGACTGTTATATCTATTTTTAAGAAATATAATCCAATTGCATTTCAACTAAAATATGAATAAGTTGAACACCTTTTCTCTCTCTCTCTCTCTCTCTCTCACTTTCTCTCTTCTTCAGGAAAGAAATGCCCAAAGAGATAATAACCTACTCAGACTTTTTAATCTTACTCTTAGACAATCTTCTAATCATCTTAAAAATTTCATTTCCAGTGTGATGCAACAGCATTGCATTTTCTGGAAAACAAAACTGTTCAATGACCATTCATCATTTCCATGAAAATGCCATTTTAATCAATTTACGTGCGATGCAACAGGCATGCATTTTGCATGCATGCAAGAACTGCACTTAAACCACTCTTTTTCCCCTGTAAATGGAATTTTTATGCAATTTTTGTGCATTTTCTGCAGATAAAGATGGATTATAGAGACACCTCGGAAGAAATTGAAAACCAAAAAAATGCAAGTCACTGGTCATAAGTGTCACATTACTAAGTTGCATGTCAGAGTACATACAGTTTCACCTGATAATTAAAATTTTATTGTTTTTCGGGTCATTTAAATAAATAATTAATAAACTGTTCTGCATATTCAATATGGGAATCTAATCTCCTGGTACTGAAAATACTAATGGAGGAGCAATAACCTTAAATCTTAGGAGGGGTTGAAACAGGATGCCTGGGGGATATTGGGTGCATGGGGGTGATGAGTGTGAGAATCAAAAATTTTTGCATTAAGCTATAACAGTAAATAGACCATAACTGCATTATTTTTTCCACCATCAAATTTTTGCAATTTAGAATCACATTCCAAATTTTAGGAATTTTTTGTAATTATGAGATAAAGACAGAAAAATATAAATATTTAGTAAAGTGTAATCTAAATTTCACTTACAATTTTGTGGGAAAAATAGAAATTCTAAATATTTGTATAAAAGTTTAATCTTTAACATAGATTAAATCCTTTGCATGGATGATTCTTTCAACCATGACAGATTTTCTTCTCAAAGTTATGGATGAGGAATTTCTATATACCAATATTATGGCATGGAAAATTCTATAAAAACCCATTACACATGCATGCTACATTAAACAGGTGAAATGATTATGCTTCTTGACCCAACATATGGTCAGCTTAAGACAGATGGCATAGAAATAAAACTTCTCTATTTCCTTCTTAACAGGTCATAAAACAACATCCTGGCATCTATGATCAGATCATATAATTAATTAAACATTGATCCGCAGGACAATCCCCTAGTTAAAATTTTCACAAACTGGGATTACAATCAAACCTGTCTATAAAGGCCACCCAAAGGAACCAGTAAAAGTGGTCTTTATGGGCAGGTGGTCTATATATACAGGTTCAAGTAAAGAACAATTGGGAATCTGCTCTTATGTTCAATTACTAGTATTATGGCACCAAGAAACCCACGCAAAACTTCAGAAAACAAGCAAAATTCAGTGAATAAGGACCCCCCCCCCCCCAGCAGGTTCTTTTTTTTTGTGATCTGCACTTATGTTCAAAGGGCCATAACCTTTAGGGAAATGAGCCAAGCAACTCAGGTTAATGATATGCGTATCCTCTATCTATGTTGATACTTTACACCAAGTTTCGTGAAATAGTGCTTCATAGTTTTGGAGAATTAGCACAGACAAGAATTTCGGACGAACGGAAGGAGGGAAACTCAAATTTAATATCCCCCTCTTTCTTCAAAAGGTGGGGGATAAAGACTGTTTCTTTACATGCTGTCAAATGGGTTCCAAGTTCTAACCCTCAGAATTTAAATACTTTAGGCACAACATAAAGTGTAACAATCAACCACTGGACCACTTCTTATAGTGTTCAAACTAGGATCATGGTGTATGAAATACTGTAAACAGCTTTATATTACAGTATTTTTGCAATTTTACTACAGAATAATTTAGCACAATTTTATTTTAGCATAATAAACTTTACACATGTTCGCTAGACACCTAATTATTTATGCTTAATTTTAGCGTAATTTTTATTTTAGTGGAAAGGTCAGATTGAAAAAAGCACTAAAATAAAACTAAGCCATCATTAAAACTTCTCAATTTACAGTATAATAATTATGTGCTGCTAAAATTGTCTTGGTTTACAGTATACTCATCAATAGTTTTCAAACTCGTATTAACAGTATTATGAATGATATATAAATAAGAATACAGTAGTAATAAGTGAAATTTTGATGTGCTGCTATAATTTGCCGTTTTGAACTAAAATTTTCTGGGTTTACAATATACTTATCAATAATTTTCAAACCAAGGATTATTATGAATGATATATCATCATCAAGATTATACCAACAGTATTAAGTGAAGATTATGCAAGTATCTGTTGTGAAGTGTGACCTTAGTTTATAAGATGTTCCTGAATGTATTATAATTGTATAAGGAAATGATCCTAGTGTGGGTGTCCTTATGTAACCAACTGTAACTTAACATCTTCATTCAACAACATTTAATCTGCTCTTCTTAAGCAGGAGACAGAATTTATAACAATTATATAGTGGTACAATTCGTCCTAATTCATACATATCTACAGTCAGTTTCATACTTTCTTCCTAATGAAATAAGGGGCCATGATGGCAGGGTGGAATAAAGTGCAAGCTTACAAAACATTGACCCTCTCCACCTCCCCTAGGTTTAAATCCCATTCAGGGCTGGTCCAAGTGTAAGTTTGCTAGTCAAAGTTAGTTGGTTTTCTATGGGTATTCCAGTTCCCTCTGCCATCCCAGAACTGACTGCCTATAAGTGAAAGAATCTTGACTGGGTGCAAAACATCATCACCTACACCTTCTTCACTGAAGTCTTTTACACCTGACATTAAAGGCCATCATTTTTCATTTTTTAAAAATAAATCTCCAAATTAAGTTCAATTAACACAAGACATCTCTATGTTAACACTGTAATTAAATTAAGGGTATATTGGGCAATAATGCCTTCATTATTCAAACAAACCAATCAAGACTGTGAGGATTTAATGGGGTCCAGTTATGTAACAATGGCTGTAATGGTAATTAATCATAATTTCTTATCAAATGATCATTTAGCATCATCAATCAAACATGTTTAGTCAATTTTACACAAACATGTCTATGTCCAATCTCCATCAGTTTTCACAACTAAGCCCAACGTAAGAGATAATCCCCAAATGTCCTAACTCAAATGATTCCAAAAGTCTTTAAAAAAGCATTACAAGATGTTCAAGAAAGATCAGTGGAAACAGATGGGTAGCATCTTTCCATCAAACAAAAAGTCTATTTTGTCATTAGCAATGGTTTCTTTTAAGTGAGGTCAATGTGACATTGTCTTTGCAACCTGAGAAATCTCAAGAGTGTTAGCAAGAGGTGTTCAACTTGGAAAAAATATCAATAAAGATTCTAAAAGGTTGAAAAATATCAAGTCACTAATCACCATTGATGCACTGATTAGGTCTTTAAGTCCAATATGACTAAATGAACATCTAGATTGCTGAGGGACAAAAGTATCGTAGATCCTTAGTCATCTCTATTGGTTTTTTAATTATTTAAACCATATTGAAATACAGTAAAACCTCGTTATAATGCCCCTCGATAACTTTGCCATCTCGCTTATCGCCACACTATTTTGAAGTCCCAAAATCCATTTTGTTTATGTTTTTCTATATGAACCTCCCTCAATTTATCGCCAAACCCCTTTATAACGCCAAAATTAGACTGAACAAATGGTGGCGATGAATCAAGGTTATACTGTATTTATAAGTACAATGTTGCTACGATTTTGAACAAATTTAAACATCAAGTGATGTCAATATGCTGCATATTTTCAACTAAATGTCAGGAGCCAGATGCTACAAGATTGATTGCTTATTGTTTTTTTTATTTTAATTTGTTTCATCACAAAGCAATTCTTATTTGCTTCAATGTTCAATCAAAAAACAGTTCTTCTATTTACCACAAGGGTGTGATCACAAAACAATTCATTGTGACCTCAACTGAAGGTCATGTGTCAAAATTGGCTGTAAAATGACCTTACCTGAAGGTCAAGTCTAAAAGATGAGTGTGACCTTAAACAAAGGTCAAGGTATTAAACACAGTTACGGATACTATTTATGCAAAACTGGATTGCATTTTATAGTTCACCTTTACCCATTGTGTATAATTAGGCTAAAACAACTTTGAAACACACACACACACACACACACACACACACACACACTTTTCAATAGCTTGCACTTTTCATTTTTTTTTTTGTACTTTTTTATTAATTCCTATATTTTCCTAATAATCTATACAGTAAGGTTATGAGATATGATTGGCCATAAATTACATTTTTTATGACATTCTGAGGAGATTAGACAACTGAAGGTGTCCTCTCAACCACCCTAAATCTCCCGATTTACTAGCAGCAATAAAAAAAAAAATACTAGTGTTGGTGGTCACCTTAAATATTCTCACACTTGTATTCCGCATAATAAAAAAAATAAATAACAAGAAGTGATTTTAAAATAAGCTGGGGCATTGAATGAGAGATGGTAAAATTGTACATTCACACACCATCGTTTGTTGAACATCAACAATAACATACAGAACTAACAATGGTTACCCAACCACCCTGCGAATTCACTCCGATCTCTTATTCCCTGGGAAATGAGAGCAATTTCAACACACATTTCCTATACCTAAATTCAGAGCTCATCTATTTACAAATGTCTATCAAAGTCCGTTACAATGGACAGGAAATGAAAAATCTGTTAGGGGGCTGGGAAAAACATCTTCATATGATAATCTAAGTGAATGGTCAGTTTCTTGACCTGTGTAGTGGTCAATAAAGTATAACCCATCACCTAAACTATGTCAAATATTTCTCTCATTGTTCGGTCAAAACTTAAACAGTAGCTGTATTTTTAGAATCTGAAGTCACCCTTAAAATGAACTATCTGAACGCAAAATCAAATTTTTTAATTTTATTTTTTTATTCAGTTTGACAGATCTTTGCATCAATTAGGTGTGAGAGTTTTTATTCAATCTGGCTTTTTAAGACCGGATTGATTCTCCTCAATACCCAATGATAGATGCTGACTGATGTTTTGATTTTGAAAGGGTAGAGAAAACCAGAATGCCAAATTTTGTGTTTACCCTTTGCATACATTGGTAAAGAACTATAAGTGGCTTCATTGATGCAGAGATTTTGAAGGGTTGAGGCAACCAGTGTCAAGATGTTATTTTTTAAAACTCTTTGCATCCATTGGCATAGAGCTATAAACGGTTTTTATCATGTCTCAATACATGCTGAAACACTCTATCCTATTTTGTTGTGTAAACACTGTAACAGCAAGCCACAGATAGACATTAATACTATTTGTAGTTTTAAATATCTCTAATACCCCTGCCCCTGAAAAAGCACATAACCCAAAGGCTTCCTTTTTTCATGGCCTCTGAAAAGCAAACAATCTCAAAAGACTTCTTTTTTGCATGGCCTCTGCAAAAGCAAGCAATCTCAAAAGACTTCTTTTTTGCATGGCCTCTGAAAAGATATCCAAAGCCTTTCTTTTTGTATTGCCTGTGAAGAAGGGAGTGGCATTCAAAGACTATCTTTTTTGTATGGCCTGGAAAAAGCACACAACCTCGAAAGACTTTCTTTTTTCCTTTTTTGTATGGCCTAATCTATTAAAGTAACTATTTGATAGCCTAATCCTACATCAAGAGATCTAACAGGTATTACAACCAGAGTCACCCAGAGTATGTCACAGAACAAATGAAACAAGGTCTCCAAAAAAGTAAAATATCTTATTTTAAGTAGATTTAAATAAATCTGGTCATCTGGTCAGTGTCAACATAGGTCAAGTACAATAGAATTAATTTGTCTTTCAGATTAAAAGTGTAACCAAAAAAAGCTGATTTAGGTTGGTCAGTCTGATATACCCTGGCTGATCAAACCAAAAACAGCCGATTAAGGTCAGCCTAAAATACCCCTGCCCTAGCCGATCAAATTTAGATAGAAAAGGTTATATTTGCTGAGAATGGGTTTAACAAGACAGAAAAGGTTATATCTTTATAAATACTGATTAATTTAGCACCCAGCTTAAAATGTTTGGATGACAAGTGTGACTTAGGCTAATATTGACTTATAGATTTACCAACATACCTCAGCTTAATATGTAACTTTGAAACAAGTTTTTAGACAGTATTAATCTAGGAAGTACTTTAATGTCATGTTAGCATTTAGTGACCTGGTCAAAAAAGGTTTAATTTGCGTACCTTAGTTCGCCTGCAAAATCTAGCCTATTAAAAAATTTCTGCAAATGCAAGTTAAAATATTCAATAGAACCAGCTCACCAAACCCTTCTATAAGTAACATTATATGAACCATCTCTTCCATATGGTTTCATTCTGATCTGCATCTTATTTTTGCAAATTCAGTACAAATACTATATACTGTAACAGTCTGTACAATGCCTTGGTGGCTGAGTGTTCTAAAAGTGTTCAATGTAATCAGAGTACACCCCCCACCACTGTCTTAGGTTTGAATTCTACTCTGGGCTGATCCTAGTAGTAATTAGCTTTCGAAGGTAAGTGGTTTTCTCCCGAGCTTTGGTCACTTATATCTAGTTGGTCAGTTCTGAAATGATGAAGGAAACAAGAGTGCTCAGAGAAAATACCAGCCTCAGACATGCGAACTGACAAATTTCTCACACTAGGATCTGACAGAGCAGTGAATTCCCTAAAAATTGTAGCAGGAGGTAGATTGACTAATCTAACAGGCCAGGAGTCAAGGAGGACTCCTAGGCCGAAAAAGACTTTCAGGTCTTCTGAAGGCAATTTTATGAATTTTAACTGGCCAATTTGGAATTTTAGGGGGTCAAATCTGCCTGTTGCCGCTTCTTATCGAAAACACTGCAGAGTGAGATTAAAACCTAGGCAGTGAGAGGTGCTGGGATCCCTAAGCATGTTTTTTAGAGTACACAGCCATCAAGGACAGAGTGCAGAAAGCTGGGATTCCTAAGCATGTTTTTTAGACTCAGCCATCAAGTACAGAGTGCAGAAAGATGTACTAGTATTTATCTAGCAACAGACAAGGACTTTCACATTTCAGCACCATCATTAGCTGAAACACACCAATGAAAATACACATTTCCTTGTTCAGTTTATAATCCATCATATAACAGTCATAGAAATATAAATCAGCTGAAAAGTACTTCAAGCAGAAAATAAGAAATTTGAAAAAAAATAATTGTTTTGTTAATTCTAAAATTCTGAAAAATCATACATGTGGTTTAAATGCCTTCAGTTATTGAAATGTCAAAATTATGTAATGCTAAAAACTGCTTTCTTGTGATTTGAATATTAAGCGATTAAAAGTAAATCTTTCCCATTGCAGTGACTATGCATTCTAGTTATCAATTTATCTGCGTTTCCTAAAAACTGTAGATTTTAAACAACTTATTTTTTTATTTTTTTTTTTAGATTTTTTCACTTTCTAGATAAAATGTATTTGAGCTCATTAAGCATGGATTTTTGAAGGACAGGTCTTGTGCAAATGTCAAACAATTTCTTGTTCATCAACAGTTTTAAACGCAACTTTAAAGTCTCTTGAAAAATTTTAACATCCATCATCTTGTCACCTAGGTTTTATCATGGAAACTAAAAAATATAATCTATAAGTATTTTTTTTCTTAGTATTTTGGAACTCAGCTTTCGAGACACTGATTATCAAACCATAGAAGGTTATTTTAATTGTCAATTTTTACTTGAAATCTCTGTCTTTAGACTTTAACAAAAAGGCAATCAACTCTCTCTCTCCCACCTGCAAGTTCAAAGTACTAGTAGCACAAATCTAACTTAGACATACCTTATCTAAAGAATACAATCCGAAACCAATGACATAGAGAATGAATACTTTACCAACAAAGCCACCGAGAGGTTCAAAGAACATATACTTGAAGTAGATTTAATGAACTACAAATAAGCTACTAAGAGGTCTAAGACTTATGACTTGCCACAGGGACAAATGTTTTACCAACTTTGCCTAAAAACTGGCCATTATGTTCAAATCTGAGACCTCCCACACACCAGTGAAGCTACTGAAAGATCTTAGATAAAAACAAATGAGGAAGAAAGCTAAGATGTGAGTGGTTAAATCCAAGCTCCCAGAAATGGAACAAACTATGTATCATCTAAGCCAGTGACTACATGTAGTCTCAAGACTTCTAGAAACAGTAGCTCAGCTGTAGAGTGATATCCTTCAGATGTAACCTTTAAACCAATGCCAGATACCATGGTAGGCATGGCACACTAAGTGCCCTAAGTGTACTGCAAAGGATAAAAGTTTTTGCCGGTAAACCTATGGCTGGTGACATCTTAATATAAGGGAAATATCCGTGACTGGGACGTAATCAATCAATCAACTCTAGAAATAGAACAAACCACCTACTATCTAAGAAGTCAGCAACTAGTCTTAAGACCTATATTATTGCTATACAATTACATAATAGTCAATTGACATGATATCTCTCTATGCATAAATGCAGAAGAAATAAAAAATGACCTAGAAAATCAAATCCAATTTCAACAAATTAATTCTGATTTATGAGCAGGCGGAAATAATTTCTTTTTTATCAATTAATGACTTGTCGTTGGGAGAAAAAAAATTGTTTTAAAAAATAAGGTGCATCATGAACAGAAGAAATTAAAGAATGTGTTTTTGTGGGTTTAATCATGCATAAAAATAGTGGTCACATTCCATCAATCCTAATAAACCTACTTATAAGCTACAAACACAGGTAGCAAGAGGATCTCTTATGAAGTCTGAAATCGTAGATAAAATTCTTTGCATATATGCCTAATGGCTTACTTTCTGTGTTGTTGTGTTTTTGTTTGTGTGTGTGTTCCAAGGAGGACAATAATTTGTGCTGATACAGTGAAAATGTACAACATCCTGCTTTATATATCATCCTGAACTTTATCTACACTGTCAGTAAGTGGTGGTGGGAAAAAAGGATGAGCTTTATTTAAATGTACATCAAAGGGTTAACAAAAACATTGTTACTACATACTGTATATATATACATGTATTTATGTATATGGATGATGCTTCATTAAACTGGAAGTATTTATACTTTAAAACAAAGGGGTCTTGGTGGCCAAGTGGCCTATTAAAAGCACCTGATTACGGAGTGCCTCGCAGTACCTAGGTTCAGTTCCAACTCTGGGCACATCCTAGTGTGAGAAAGTTTTCCAGGTTGCCTGTCCAAAGGTGAGGTTTCACTCTGGGCACTCGGGTTTCCTCCACCATTCCTGAACTGACACCTTAAGTCAACTTCTTTAAACTTGTATCAAGGCTGTGAGATTTGAGATGTTGGTAGAAAAGACCAGAGTACCCAAAGAAAACCACAGTCAGGGTTCGTACAGACATTTGGACTCCAAATTTAAGGACTTTTTAGGATCTTTACAGGGTCTCATTTGCAAATTTAAGGCCAAATCAGAGGGACAATTTTATAAGAAAAACATTGGTGCAAAGACAATTAAATCAATAAAACAATTACTTGCATGTCCATAAGTAACGACACTTGAAGTTGGGGTTGATTTTGAGTGTTCGGAAGGGTCAGGTACCTTTAAATTGCTTATTCCAATGTAACTTATTTATTTATTTATTTTGATCAGTCTATTTACAACCATTTAATATCAACACCTAATTGGCAAAATTCAAGGGCTTTTTAGAGCCTTCAGGATAAATTCAAGGGCTTTTTAGGGTCAGACTTGTTTTTAGGGTCTTTTTAGGGCAAACATCAAAATTTAAGGACTTTTCCAGGCCTGTACAAACCCTGACAGTTCTTAAGTAAGCAAACTGACAAATTTTCTTGCACTAGAATCTGCCCCAGTGGCATTCAAACCTAGGCATAGAAAAGTGCTGCAGCATTTAAGCAGGCTAAAAGGCCACCTTTGTCCACAAGTATGGATAGTATTACAAGTATATTGCAAACCACTATGCCACTGTCAAAAGCATCAAAAACATCAATCTGAAGCCAAAAGATGACAATCATTGCATTAACTAGATGCACTTTATTGCACTCCATGCTTCTCTAGGACATGTTATACTGCCTTGTGGGGATGAAAAATGATCCAAATTTCTGAGTGGGTGTGCAAAATTTTTTTTTTAAATATGTCTTTAAAAAATAAATCTCATATTTCATATCCCATTATGATACATCATTATTTGAGAAACAGCCATTGATCCAATTTTCAAATATTTAACACCAGCAAATTCTAAATCTTCTTAAAGCCAAAACGACAACAATAGACTAATATAGATAGTGAAATAACGAGAGGGAAAAAAAGAAAGAAAAATAAATATACAAAAGTGAAAAAATTAAATTCCTTACTAAATATAAATCTTTTATGTTGGTTGTATAAAATATCAAGAAAAATGAGTTCTTTTAACACCATTGTCATGCGGCTAGATAAAGATGGGAGGGAAAAAAAACATACCTAAATATGTGTCAACGCTTAATACACTAGTAAAAATCTTGAATTTTGACCCTGAAAAATGCTTTTGTTGCAAAAAAAGGGAATATTTATAAAACATGAATCACCAAGGTCGTAGCATTTTTGTTTAAAATGTGACATTTTCCACTGAAAAATACCATACGGGTTATCCATGTAAGTAACTTCAAATGATTAAAGCACTTATGTATGAAATATGGAAAGCACTTAAGTTAGATCATCTATTGTCTGTCCCCCCTCTTCTTTCAACATGCTAGGAAGTAGAAATCACAGACAAAGAGGAAGACAGAAAAACCTTAAACTTAATAATAAAATTATTTTTAGATCAGTTCCTTATTGGTGTGTGTGTGTGTGTGTGAGAGAGAGAGAGAGAGAGAGAGAGAGAGAGAGAGGGGGGGGGAAATAATTGGCACGTTGTAGAAAATTCCAGTGTCTGAAAAAGGACCTCAGTGGCCAAGTGGTCTAAAGCACAAGCTTATACATCACAGCATCTTTCATTTCCTTTGGTTGAATCCCGCTTAAGACAGATTCTAGTGTAAAAAAGTTTGTCAGTCTGTTTACCGTAAGTTGGACATATTCTCCAGCACCCCAGTTTTCTTCACCATCCTTGAACTGAACACCTCAATATAAGTGAAAGGGTCTTAACTGGGGCGCAATCCTCCATTACTCCACTTTATTCCAGTGTCTGAAAAAAGTATATGACCACCAAAAAAACGTGTTTAACAAATACAAAACAAGGTTCAGAATTCTTTCATCAGATGACAAAACAGATGAAACATACTTATAACTTTCAGTATAAACAATGGTTCACTATCTTAAAGGGTCCATCAATGAACTTTGACTGACATGGAATGGCTATTACACTGTATGCCTGTGGAGATATTTTCACCAGTGTAAAGTCCGCAAGTTTTACTTTGTGCAGTGGTAATGCTATGGTATTTACAGATATGCATATACAGTCAAACCCCTCTATAAAGGCCACCAGTAAAAGTGGCCTTAATGAGCAGGTGGCCTTTATATACAGGTTCAAACAATAAGAATAAAGAACAGTTGGGATACAGTTCTACTGGCCTTTATAAGCAGGTGGCCCTTATATAGAGGTAGCCTTTAAGGCAGGTTGGACTGTATATGATATTGTGTTATGACCAGGCTCAGGAAACAGAAAATTCCAAACTTTATTCAAGTTAGCTTGATTTTCATACACAAATTCTGCAAAGTTTGCTGTCATAAACAAAGTGATTTTGACATAATTTGCATGAAAAGTTTGGCACTACATGAAGGCTTTGTTACTTTATTGTGGACTCCCAAGCCAAGGTGGTCATAGGGGCTTGTGCTTTGTAAGAGTACATAAGACTACTAGTACCAATGTACCAAGGGAAAAGTGCAGAAACATTTGTACTGTAAACAAAAATATTTGCTTGCATATCATCATATGTCATGATTATGTCATTGTATAATATAAGAGTACACATGTACTAAGATTTTCACACATCAGACTGATAAAAAAGTTGCTGATGCACATAAACCGACATTCAATCATAAGACACACGTTAATAAGTCAAAACAAAAACCGACACTTGCATGCAGTAAGAAGTGCTATGGATCTATTGGTTTTGTTGAAAAATATTACAAAACCCTATTAACAAAATATTTTTATTAACATAATTGAGGCAGCTACTTCACAATCCACTTCTTGTACTGCTAGATAAAAGCACTTTCATTTTAATACACCCACACAATAAATACAAATATTTCTAAGGTCAAAGGGCAGATAACTGCATGTGCAGATAAACTCACATGTGGTCTAAGGGCAGCAAACTCTTCGAAAACTTAAGAAATATCAGCATCAATGGTCTAAGGGCAGACCACTCTATTTAAAAATAAATTCTCACTGTCATTAAATGTATGGAGAGAGAGAGAGAGAGACTCTATAAGAGAGATATTAATTTATCTCTTTTTTAAGTACTAACAATAACTGATCATTCATTACTTTCATTAGGACATCATGTTGCACAGTTAATTATTTCATATTTATTACTTATTGTTTACATTTCACCCTAGCCAGTAACGATGATAAAATGGTGAATATGTAAACTCTACACATCATTTATAAATTTTCATATTATACTTTATATAATACTGCAACTAAAACCATTATTATAGCACACACACACACACACTATATATATATATATAATATATATATATGAATATATATGTATGTATATATGGGAATCTTTGGAAACATTTCAAAATTTAATTACAAACTTTTTCACTAATTCTAGCTTGAAAAGTTTAGGTTGGGGTATTACAACATCCCTAGCAAGCTTTTGCCAACAAAGAAAAAGAATGCAGTGCCAATATCCTTAAGTTTTATGAATATTAAAATATTTGCAAATATAAATGCTTTCAATTAGAGAACTTCTTCAACAAGCTTTTTGTTTCAAAAATCAATAAAACAATTTGCCCTAAATGTTTTAAACTGTTAAGTTTAAACCACTGGCCTCAATGAAAAGTGTATTGCTGCCAATCGATTTGGTTGAAAAGTATGCTGTCAGTCATCTTTAACTTACAACTAGCATGGCAAACTTCATTTTTATGTATCAGGCTTAAAAGGCCAGAAAAACATGTAAGCCACAGACCTATGTGACATGCATCACTATTACTATTGACAAAGCAATCACCAAATTTAAAGAAACAATATTGACAATCCAAATAGTCCTCTTCTTAAAGTCTTTAACAAATCGTCTTAACCTTGACCTTGTGTCGACCTTATTGACACAAGGTCAAATGTCAATACTCATATTTGTACACTGAAGTTATATGTATGATTTGTAATTCAGAATGCAAACAAATGAGTTTAAAACCGCATATTGCTGATTATGCAGATTTTTTTCTTTTCAAAAAGTACAATTTTTCCCTAAAGCGGTTGTAATCAAACAACCTAAGTGTTCTTCTTTTCCTAAAAGTCACTTAAAATGTGATTGATTACATGAGTTCATTCTCTCATGACTTAATATAAAAACCTGGATTTTTTTCTAAAACAGATTTCTGAATGAACAGATTATAGCGATATAAATAAACCTATGTACACAGATCCATGAAATCTTTTAAATAAAACTATCAATGGTTTTTAAGTCAAGATTACCCACCATACTGATTACTGAAGGTATGGTAGTATCATCTAATAATACTGGTAATAGTCAATATACAGTAAAACCCATAAGAACAGAACAAATGTGTTATACATTCTAAAAATAAACTTTGGGAAGGGCCTGTATAACTCACTTGGGCAAAAAATAAAACTGGCAAAAAAACTTTTGACAATAATTTCAAAAGTGCCTTTATAACTCAAATGGCCCTAAAAAATTTGCTTTGTATGCTGAAAATAAAGCTATAGCTCATTTGGACACAATAATAATAATAAAAAAATGGTTAAACATTCTGAAAATAAAACTTTCCAGTGGGCCTGTATAACTCACTTGGGCAAAAATATGCTGAAAAATAAGACTGTTCAAAAGGCCTTGTATAGATCACTTGGGGCACAAGAAAATATTATACATGCTTAAATAAGCAAAATTTTAACAATTCATGCAGCTGTAACGTTGTGGTTTGTGCCCAGAACAGAAATGATGAACTAAACAGGTGTGTTTTTAAAAAAGTGAAAAAATGTTTTGTGTTTTCAACAAAATTTTTAGTCAAGCTCACCTACACTTCAAGTCCAACAAAACATTTTAACAAACACATTAACATTTTCTCAAAAGAAAAATCTTTCAGCAAAAGTTTCACTTAGGATAAAGATGCTGGAAAAACAAGAGGGCATGAATAAAACAATGTACAATTTGCAAAAAGCAAAAATTTTCATATTGGACAAAAACACAGAAAATGCCAAGGGTTTGAATAAATTTTTCTACAATTTGCACAGGTGAGCTAGATATTAAATATAAATTCCCCTACCTGGAAGGCTGACTTGTTCCACTGTAATATTTACTTGACCATTGTCCAGTGCTATCTGTTGACTATCTATAGTTATCTGTTGACCGTCTACTGTTAATGAGGACGGAATCTGTAGTGTAGCCTGGCTCATACCAGTGGATGTGGCTATTGCTAAAGCCTGTTCTATCATAAACACTTCACATTGTTGCTTTTGATGCTCCTGAAATAGAAACAACAATTTTATTTTACAATCTCAGAAGGTTTTTTTGAACAACGAAATGTGATGTACGACTATTTAGCTCACCTGCCTGCACATCAGACAATAAAATAAATAAGTTGTAGCTAGTCTGCACATGAACCACAATTTTAACAATGATATCAGTGCCAGGAACATATCCCATAAGCTTTCCTTCACTAGCAAGCTTAAGTGATTATGTCAAGGACATAACATCAGCTGTACCAATACAGGTATGCTTAAATTTACCAGATTCTTAAGGTCAAGACTATAGCCAAAAGCTAAACTTGGGCTTAGGAACTCTAACATGAGCAGTCAATGGAGCATAAGTTTAGCAGATGACACAGCATAAGCAAATCTGTTCCCCATGAAGATGAGCTAAAATAAAGTTTATTAGAAACATTGATTTGCGTAAAAAGAAAGAGTATATCAAGGTGGTCAGTTCAGGGAGGGTTGAGGAAACCAGACTAGGATACCCAAAAAACAATCAAGAGCCTTCAGCAAGCAAACTGATAAATTTTGTCACAATGCCTAGGACGTGCTCCAGTGGGATTTAAACCTAGGCAGTGAGGGATACTGTGATCCGTAAAAGCTCAAACATGTTTTAAACCACTTGGCTGCCAAGGCATCAAGTTAAGGTGATATAATTGTAGAAAAACAGGCTCCATTTATTTATTTTATGCACTATTATTCACCTCTCATTAATTTGTTTTTAAAAATTTTGAAATTTAAGATGAAAATAAGAGTTTTGAAGGGCATATATGTTCACACAAAAACATTCAGTGATTGATGAAATTTGAAAAATGTTCAAGATAATCAGGTTTCACAATCTTTAAGATCTTACTAGTGTATTCTAGGGTCACTTACTATCAACAGTTCATCTCAGGATAAGTCACACTTAACACCCAAAATAATGGTCAGTTTTTAATTTTAAAACTGGGAGACTTTCAGGTCAAAGGTCAGATGGGGATAAGAAAAACTAAGAGTGATAATGGGGCCAAAAACTTCAAAAATAATATAATAAAAAAATGCTGGGGATGATTTATAATGAAAGATGGCATTCCCAAGTTATGTCTGTAAATGATATCAGATTTTAGAGAGTCTATTTCCTGTTATTAGTTCAAGGCCGCATACATGCTTGGAGTCAATGTCATTTTAACATATTGTTGAACCGTTCACTGTTCACCTAGTGTGTGAGAATTAGCTGTGATACAGCTCAGGTATTATTAGAAAGACAAAACTGCCAATATCATTAATTTTTTTGACAGAAAATTATTATTTTTTGACAAGATATTTTATTTGTTGTAATATTGGAGAAATAATCAGATCCAAGTTTCTCTATGACAGAAATTACCAGTTGGGGTAGATAGATTCATTTATCTCATAGAGAATCTTTGGCAAAAATCAAAAACACAAATCAAAACAAACATATTTCAAAATGTAGCCAGAGCTAGCTAATAATCCTTTGTAGCGAAATTTTCTCAAAGATTGATTGAATGGGGTTTTTATATCACGGTCAAGAATATTTCATTTATTGATATCAGGATGTCACCAGTTATAGGTGAAATGGTTTTAGGCTATGTGCCAAGAGAGTCTTTAACAAGCCATATTTTCTGACACATGGACCCTCAGTCTTTAGTCTCTTAGGAAAACCAATGAATATCATTTCTCAGTGCTGAGTGCTTGGCAAAAAAAGGCCACTACCTAATTTTAAGTCTTGGTCCATCCTGGCTTGGGTTCAAACTCCGTCTTGCATATGGAGCAAAGACTCTATCAACTGAGCTACCATGTGATGTTTACAAATGATAACAAATGTCGCAAGCACAACTGTATCATGTGCTTATCATGTTCACCAGAAGACCTGACAAAGCTGTTCAAATAATTAGATAAAGCAAATAAATAGGTCTTTATAGACAGGTGGTCTCTACACAAAGATAGTTGCTGTAACAATTTTAAATAGAAATACTTACCCTGAGTAAGATATCGGATTTAAACACGGACCCACATTTATCCCAGACTAGAGTTTTAATACACTGGTCTTTAGACAAATGGCCTTTATACAAAGGTGGTAACTACAACAGGTTTTATATAGAGTTACTTACCCTGAGTAAGATTTCGGATTTAAACACAGATCCACATTTATCACAGACTAGAGTTTTAATATCAGCATGTTTGCGTTCTATATGTTTCCGAATATCGGTAAAAGTGTAACCATAGAAATCACAGACACCACATTTATAATCCTTCTGACCAGTATGTCTAAAAGTAGAAAAAAATTATGGCATATCATTACAATAAGTGAAATCTACTAGATGTCTCAAAATTAGCCATTAATATCAAAATGTCCAAATCTGCAACATTACTTGATCTTTGTTCAGTTAAGACAGCCAAATTTTGTTATTAATATAAATTTCACATGGATTTCAGAAAATCAAGCCAATATGTAAAATTAATATGAAGTGAAATCCATGTTAAATTCACATAAACTTGCGTGAAATTCATGCGATCAAAACTTGCCTGTGTAGTCTAGTAGACAGTGAATTTCAGTTAACAAACTAGTAAGTAAAATTTACCACAAATTATTAATAGAATGACCAATTTACACAAGTTTTCTGTTTATGGCTACTCAGGATTAGAGTAGCAGTAATACACAAGTTTATTTTGCAGTATTCATTTTACCCTTGATTTAGTTTATACAAGTTTTCTCAGAATTTCGTTAAGAAAGAAGCCAGTTTTCCAGTATTCGCTAATAATTCATGATTCTGTTTTGACAGGTTGCACTGTATAAAATATTTTACCTTTTTAAATGTAATTCTTTGTTCTTTATATGTCTAAAGGCTTTACCACATACATCACAGACATGCTTTGGTTCTTCATGGATTAATAAATGTTTGGATATATCTGACCTCTCACAACCCCTGAAATAACAAAGATGCCATCAAAATATACAGTGTTACTTAAATGAAAAGTCTACGAATATGTGAAGAAAACCTGAGTTCCATATACTTAAACATTTCTATAAAGGTCACCCACAAGATTCATTGAAAGTGGCATTCACGGGTAGGTGGCCCTTAAACACAAGTTCAAATAACATGAATAAATAGAATTTGGGATAAAATGTTTCTGGCTTTTAAAAGCAGGTAGTCCAGTATAGAGTTGAAAGATTTGAAGACTTATCTTCTTCTCCCTCCCTCCTTACCCTAATGACCAATTGGTCTGAACCAATGCCATATAAATTAATATTTCTTTCACTGCCTGATTCTCAGTTCTACAAGGGGAAGTCCCAAGTGCAAAATCCTTTTGAAAATAAGCAACATCTAGTTTCCTCCAAAATTCAAGAAATAACTACTATCATATAACAAGATTTATTTTCATTGGGACATGTAACTGTCACAGTACAATGTAATCTAAAAAGAAAAGTCGGGTTTGTGAAAATTGTCTCAACTATGTTCCCAATTTTTGTGAAAATAGTTTAAACTATGTGTTCAATAGTTTAAACAATGCAAAACATATTTTCAGATTTTTCATTTTAGATTGTTGAAAAACTAGATCACATTGACCTATTTTCAATAAAGAGAAATGGATAAATTTTCATGACATTGATAATGCATGTTTTTGACAAACTTCCAGCGGTCATGTCAAAGATGATGTGCCTGCACTGACTGGACACATGCAGAGTAGAAGCATACACATGGACAGTATGCAAAATTAATATATCTTATATGTTAAACATGTTCATTATTTAGTATCTGAATTCATATTTTGGAACTATGCATGCCTCGAGGATAAATTCGGTATATTTATAACAGATGACGCAAGAGAAAAACTAACCATGCAATCCAAACTATGTCCGTCCTGCCCTGAAGTTGTCAAAATGTCAAAACTGGAACATATAAATGAATGAAGGGAGAAGTGTTTACTATGCAAAATTGACTTTTAAAATACATTTGCAAAAAATGTTGCCTTACAAAGGCTGTCTATGTATGTCCATTTTATAAGTAAGCATACTATGCAATCTTTAAGCATTGATTCTAAAGTCCATCAGACCTTGTCAGGTATTATACCTAGGCCTCCCACTTACAGTAAAACACTAATATGACGAACACACTTAAAACGAATATATGGATAGAACAAAGTCAATTATTTGGCCCGACAGTTTCTCTATATAAGTCTATGTATAACAAAGTCGCTATATAACGAAGTTAAAAATAGAGTCCCTAGGGCTTATAAACGTGTTTTACTGTAATACATAAGAATTAAATATCAGCACTACATTAACTCGTTTTTTCTTAAAAAGGGCCTTGGTGGACAAGTGGTCCAAAGCACATGCATATAGATCACAGCGCCTCTCATTGCCTAGGTTCAAATCCCACTCTGGCAGATCCTAGTGTGACAAAGTTTGTCAGTTTACATACTGAAGGTTGGTTTTTTTGTACCGGTACTCTGGTTTTCTACACTATCCCTGACCATCTCGATATAAGTGAAACCATCTTTACTAAGGTGTTTAAAACATCATTACTACACTGTCTGTATGTACATTTTATACTGCAATCTTAAAGCATCATTTTTAAGTCCCAGGACTCTCAGAACCAGTCAGGTATCAAACCCACAGGCCTCCCACTTATTACACAAGAATGTAAAGAACATCATTAAAATGTCTCTTATGCCAAAGATTTTTGAATTGTTGTTATTGTCTGTTACTGACAACAAAACAGGTATAGACAGAATGGATAATAACAATCATAAAATCATCATAAAAATTTATCTTAACAGCATATAATTTTATCAAGCAGCCCCCATCCCGGCCATTAAAAAAATTAAACAAGTCAACAGGCAGGAAGTTTGTTATTGTTTCTGGTGGATTATTTTGAATACAGCTGATTTAGTTGTTGGAATCAGAGATGTGTATTAACTCTGGTATGCACTCGTGTTACCTGTAAGGTACACCTCTAATTTTATCTACCTACAGGGGAGTAAAAGAGAGAAATATCTGATATACCTCAAACAGACCATATCATTGGTCTGTAACCTCTTCAAAATTCATTGATGAGGTTCTCCATGTCAGAATTTCATTCACAAATCTTCCTTTATTATAAGTGGTCATGAGAGAATCTTAAAATTATATCTTTTGATTTAATGCATACCCATTCTCACAGCAGACAAAAAGGAATGGGGTCTCAATGGCATAGCGGTTCAAAGCATGTGCTGACAAATCACATACCTAAGGGTTAGGAAAGTTTGTCTCTTCACTTGCTGAAGGTCGGTAGTTTTCTCAGAGAACTGACTGCCTCAATCTTGACTGGCAGCATAAAACATCATTGCTTCACTCAAAATCAATGGTATCTGGACATGCAAATCAAATACAAGTTAAAAACTCTGAGAAAAATCAAAAGGCATTTTTGTTTTCAACTTTTTCACACTTTCGAGTCTCAGAAAAAGATTCCTCATTCTAATCATCTAATGGATGCCTTAATAGCCAAGTAGTCTAAAGTTCATGTGTGCCTCTTGCTGTCCAGGTTTGAATCCCACACAAGCAGATCCTAGTGTGTAAAGGTTTGTCAGTTTTCTTATTGAATACTAGTTAAAGATTTCTCTAGGCACTCAGGTTTGCTCCACCATCCACTAAAAATTAAGTTTTAGAATCTTGTCTGGGGCATGATACACCATTATAGCTTCACTCCACTATCTCTCTGGTCATGTTATTAAAGTGGGATAGTAGCACAGAACCAGATCCTGTTCCATGTTGTAATGTCCGCCTACCCCATCCTACCCCTTCTCTTAGGTCAAGATTAGACACAGATTAGATTGATTGAACCATGTGGTATGAATGTCAACAAGAATGTTAAGGTGACATAACACAAAATCTAACTTATCACATCACACAAACACACAAAAAATCAAGGCAATTAATAAATTATAACATAACTGTAGCCTTGTCAAATGGAAAAGAAAAAATAATCTGGCCCGAAAAACCTTGATAGCCCATGTGATATTAAAAGGAAATAAAAATGTGTTTTATGTTTCAGTCAAGATTATTTCACAAACACCAAGATTTTGATATTTAAAACGAATGAAAAAGTTCCATTCAAGATTATTTCATTAAAAACTAAGATGTCAATATTCAAAAGAATGAAAAACCACTAATCCTAACAACCTGTTGGAATCAGGTATCCCCCATACACACCCCCTCCTCACCAATTATACCTGGGAAGTCAATCAAATTTTGGCCACAATCCACATACCTGGTTACTGATAAACACTTTTATGCACCTCTGTTTTAACATATGTTTTCAAATTCTTTGAAAAAAATTGCTGTTCTAACAAGTTTTTAAATGTTTACCTCATAGCTTTAACCAGGCCATTATCATTCATTTTTTCTCTTCAAATAAAATTACCAAAACAATGTTGATTTGATTTATTTAAATAGTTCTATAGGAAGAGTACAATCTAAATCTAAAGGAATGGAGTAATGGAGTTTAACACCCCAGTCAAGATTCTTTCGCTTATATTGAGGTGGTCAGTTAAGAAATGGGGAAGGAAAACCAGAGTGCCCTCACACTCTAACAAGGCCATTACCATTCATTTTTTTGTCTTTAAAGTATCAAAATAATGTTAATGATGTGTTGTTTTGAAAATAATTTTATAGTAAATTACAATCTAAATCTAAAAAAGAAATGGAGTAATGGAGTTTTACGCCCCAGTTAAGACTCTTACTTATTTCAAGGGGGTCAGTTCTGGGATGGTCAAGTGAAACAATGAAAATTTTTATGCACCAGTTCAAAATTCTTTTACTTATCTTGAAATAACCAGTTCAAGTAATGGTGGAGGAAACTTGAATGCCCAGAAAAAATGACTGAACTTTAGCAAGCAAACTGACAAATATTCTCACACTATGACCTTTCATCAGTGGGATTCGATTCTAGATAACAAAAGGCATTGTGAGTGTGTGCTTCAGACCACTTGGCCACTGAAGCACCTTAAAACTAAACAGATATTACAAGTTGTTTTAGTCTCCATTTTTAAGATTTTTTTTTATTCTTTATTAAACAATATCCATTTGTATGCAAATAATGTTTTGTCAATTTATAAAATTAATGTGTGTGTGGGTTTTTTTTTTACCTTTTTATCAATAAAATAGGGTTAATATATGAAAATTATGTTAAAATTATTCATTAATAAATATCTGAAGTTTTGCAAGGTTTTTCACCTTTCAAAAAGTGTGATTACATCACAACAAAACATGTTTACATCATCATCACTCACCCACCTGTCCACAAACAAAGCTTAATTGCCTTAATTAACATTACTATGTAATTAATAAACTTTTAATTTTCAGACATTAATAGTTGTGGATCAAAAGTTTGAGGGTTGTGGAAATCAAATAAATTTCAAAAATAAAAAAAATCTTGTGAAATTTGGGTTTAGATATCAGTGTTTACAACTTAAAATTTTTGCTGACATTAAAATTTGTGATATTTACTACTATAACCCATAAAACTAGCAATTTATACTCTACAGACAATTGTGATTTCACAGTAATTCCATTTTATTTATTTATTTATTTATTATTATTAATTTCTCAATTTTTTATCCCCTGCCTTTTGAAGAAAGAGAAGTTTCTGTCCGTCCGTCTGTCTGTACGTCCTTCCAAAATTCTTCTCTCCACTAATTCTCCAAATCTATGAAGCACTATTTCACGAAACTTTGTGCAAAGTATCAGCATAGATTGGAAATGCCCATATTATTAACTCAAGTTAGTTTGTTCATTTTCCTCGGAGTTATGGCCCTTTAAACATAAGCGCAAATCACAAAATAAGAACCTACTGGCGGGGGATCCTAATTCACTGAATTTGCTTGTTTCATACTTAGATACTTCTTTCAAAAACCCAGAAAACTACTTTCTTTTATCTTATTTAGGTAGATTTTCTGATATAAAAGTATCCATGGAACAAAACTCCATGATGATACTATCGGAAAGATACTGATATTATCGTAATAGAAATGAAAACCATCAAATTGTATAAAATGACCAAATAATCAGCAATATCACATAGATAACTAAAAGATAGCGTAAATTTGACACCAGACATCACATCCTTCATCGACTACCCCTAAACTATCTGTATGTACCAGAAACTCATTCAGGTATATATTAAAAACAATTTAAGACCTTAAAAACCTCGTAAGGATGGACCAAGTACATGGATAGATATCGCTGGTCCAAGACTATACAGTAACAAATAACTGGTGTTAATAGATCATATAAATGGGTGGCCTTTGGTTCAGAAATTAAATAAAAATATATGATACATTTAATGAAATTTTTAAAGTTTTTGAAGTTTTTCTACATTTCATTTTTGAAAAAAGATGATACATTTAATGAAATTTAAAATGTTCTTGAAGCTTTCCTACATTTCACCTTAAATGAAATTTTACATGAAATTAACTCATAATGTGTCATTGAATCTCCAAATAAAGTGTTTTTATTAATTTGTTTATTACAACATTAAGTAGGGCTATATAGATGATGTGTCTACTAATGATGTTATTCTATCTCAATACAGTAAAACCCTAGTTGTAATGACCCTTGATAGATTTCCCAACATACTTATGGCTAAAATACTGTAAATTGGGGAAATTTCGCGATCGTTTTATTTGGCGTAAATTCGCGAGTGAAACGAGTAGCGAAAATAAAAGTTTTGCGAAAAATAAGCAGTAATTAAAATTATTACTACAGAGTCGCGATCACGCGGAAATTAAAAGACGCGAATAAATATTAAAGTGCGTTCACGCGAAAATTAGATGACGTGAAAATTCCCAATCTACAGTATTATGAAGTCCTAAAATCTGATTGTCTTTACAAGCCCTGATTTAATGTCAAACCCCCTAGTGATGCCAAAATTTAATTAAACAAATGGTGGCAATGAACAGGTTTGACTGTGTATGTAAATGTTCAAACTTCTTACTGAAAGAGAGAAAGAGAGTCGCGTTGTTTTAGGCACATTAAAGATATTTTTCACTTATTCACAGCAGTCAGTTCCAGGATCATCATCTAGGATGATGGAGGAAACCAAAGTAGCTGAAAACAACCCACTGACTTTTTGCAAGTGAACTAACAAACTTCCTCACTAATATTAGTGAGAGTCACAGTGATTCAAACCTATATGGTAAGAAAACATGCACTTCAGATCTTTATACAGAGGTGGTCACTATAATAGGTAATTTCAATGATGAAATACTGCAAATGAAATTAATTAAAATTCTGTAAATTTTTTGTTTCTGCACTTTACAGAATAAATTTCACTCACACCAAAAACATGACAAATGATATCTTTTTCAAACCACAGAATCCTTTCCCAAAGCATAAGGATTACCAATAATTTGTTCTGACCACAAAAAACATGGTTTTGCTTAATGAAAATAATATACAAAGGACAACCTGTAATCTTAGATGAATAAGATTCTGTGGTCATCAATGGGTATACACTTTCTGACAAGTATTCTTCTTGTCAAAATAAGAAAACAAAAACTCAATAAAAAGACTTATTTCTGCCATGTATACCGGCTTAGATCTTTATCTGTAAAAACAGAAGGTTGTAATCTATATGTTTGGTTTAGTGATCTCTTGACTTGTGGTCATAATTACACTGAGTGACCATCCCGATAATTTAGCCACACACTGGTCAATGCCTTTATAAACCATTAGAAATTCTATCTCTTGTTTCCTCTTCCATAGGAAGGAGATACAAGGTGCACCAGAAGAAAAAAACATAGTTAACCGAATTCTTCACTTAATTGTTTATACCCCAACTTTCCCTAAAAAAAATTCATTCACAAAAACCTGGCCATAATAAATATAAACAGATCTGTAAATTCTGGACTTGGACATATGGTCTGGACTATGGCTTCTGTAAGTTTTCTTGTAAATTCTGGGCTATGACTAAAATTGGACAAATGGTTTTGATTTCGGAGTCGATATTGGACTTGAAAGTTTTCCTCAAATTTCATTCACTACAAAAATCCCATTTCTAAAGTAATGCTTTGCGAGTTGGTTTATGTATTAGCCTCCAAACTTAAGGTGTCTCACAACTGAGACTTAAAGCTTTGTCAACTTCAAGTTGACTGTGGGAGGGGTTGGTTGGTTGGTGACTGAGTAATCTAAAATGCCAGCTTCAGATCACAGTGCCTCTCAGCTCACAACTGCCTTGGTTTGAGCACACTCAGGGCAGGTCCTAGTGTTAGATTGTCTTTTTGATTTGTAAAGACCGGTGGTTTTCTCATGGCACCATTTCCAGGTCACTTGAGACAATATCCAACAAACTAATCAAAGTCATTGTCATAAAAATGTTGATTCCAATAAAAATAAAACCTCTTTCAATGTCAAAGTAAACTAAAACTGCACTGCAATAATGCATTCATGTCCTGGTTCTGATAGAACAATATGGTTAAATGGTACTATCAATGGCTCTCCTAGTCATGGTTGCGTCAAAACTAAGAGCTGCTTGGAAAATGTCAAAGATGCCCACACTTGAAAATGTCTTTCAAACTTACTGTTGATGTCATAGTAAGCACAACAAAAATCAAGAATTTATTGCTTTCTATACATTTAAGTGTAACAGGAAGGAGAAAAAACATGAAAAATCCACTTCCTCACTGAGTGCCTGAATAAGGATCTGAAACAGCCCTTCTGGGCGAAGTTATACCACAGATAGAGTATCTGGAATAGATCTGGAATAGAAAGCCTGGCGGCCAATCACTCTATCATACCTACTATATACAACAACATGACTAGTTCAGTCCCACTACATAAGCATTGTTGGTCTATCTTGATAAACAGGTCCAGAATTTCTAAAATACCATTTGACAAACCTGACTATAATACAATATACTCCAGTTAGACCTGGTTTTTTAACAAAACTTATATCTATCAATCTTCATTCATTTTTCTCTCCTTTCCTAGCTTGCTAACTTAAAGCAGGACAGACCACAAATATGCATACAAATCAGCTATAAATCACAAAGGGGAGAGGTTTTAACTTAAAACATCATTAACTTCCAATACAGTTAGCATGCCAATTATTTATATCTCTATATATGTATAGGTGAACCATCATTTGTTCAGTCAAATTTTGGCCATAGAAGAAATAGATTTTGGGACTATTTTGGGATTTTGGGGAAATATAAAGGAAAGATATATATCATTGTTTGACAATAAATCGGGAAAGGCCTATAAAGTAAAACACAGAAACAAGAGGCCCATGGGCCTTAACGCTCACCTGTGACCTTGACCTTTGAACCCATGAGCTTCATTCAAATATCAAAATGATAATTAGGATAATACCTAAATATTCTATTATACATGTCTATACAAAAAGTTTATAGTTTTTGAGATAAATAATCATTTCAGAATTTGTTTACATCTGTGACCTTCACCTTTGAACCCATAGCCTTCATTCATATATCAAAATAGTTGTTAGGCTAATACCTACAATACTCTAATATACATGCATATACAAAAAGTTAATAGTTTTCAAGATAATTAACCATTCAGGTATTCATTCACATCTGTGACCTTGACCTTTGAACCCATGACCTTCATTCATATATAAAAATGATCGTTAGGATAATACCTACGATATTCTAATATACATGCCTATACAAAAAGTCTATAGTTTTTGAGATAAATAATCATTTCAGTACTTGTTTACATCTGTGACCTTGACCTTTGAACTCATGACCTTTATTCATATATCAAAATGACCATTGGGCCATTACCTACAATATTCTAATATACATGCCTATACAAAAAGTTCATAGTTTTGCAGATAATTAACTATTTTTGTAAACTTGTACATCTGTGACCTTGACCTTTGAACCCACGACCTTAATCGATATATCAAAATGATCATCATGTCAATACCTACAATTAACCAAAAATCCTACGTCATTATCACCTGAAATGTTTAAAAAATAGCATTTTTATCAAAGGCCAAAAACTGGGACATGACCTTGACCTTTGACATCAATCGGAAGAAAATCGCAAGACAAGATCAACAGTGAAAACTCCATACAATTATCTTCAGCCATTATGAAGTTATAACAATAAATGTCTCATTTTAAAAATTACATAATATTATGCAAAAAACGCGTAACCTATTTTTCCTCCAATTTTCATGAAAAACACAATTTTAATGTATCTAGGTATCCTGAATCCAAAAATCAAATCAAAATTTGCCTGCACCTTTTGGTTTCAGAGAAGAAGATTTTTTTGTCTTTTGGCTATTTATAGTAATGGCAGCCATATTGTTGGGCATGGTGAAACCCCGAACAAAATTTTGAAAGCCTGTTACCCAGGCATAAAAACCACCAAGTTTCATCAAATTTGGCTCAGTAGTTTTGGAGAAGAAGATTAAAATGTAAAGTTTACGCACGACGGACGATGATAGATAGCAATAGCTCATCTGAGCCTTTCGGTTCAGGTGAGCTAAAAATTCTAATTACTTGAGGAGGTATATATAAAGTCATATCTAGATACATTGTATCCATTTGTTCAGTCAAAATTAGGCATTATAATGGGGTTTGGCAATAAAATGAGGAAGTCTAATGAAGAAAAACACAGAAGAAATGGATTTGAGACTTCAAAATAAAGTGGTGGTATGCAAGGTAGCAAAGTTATCTAAGGGCATTATAACAATGTTTTAACTGAAGTTTTTGTTTTATTATATATATATATATATATATATATATATATATATATATATATATATATATATATATTCCATCTAAATGGAGTGGTGTCGACTAATGAAGATTAACGTGCCAGTCAAGATTTTTTCACTTATATTGAGGCAGTCAATTCAGACATGGTGGAAAACCAGAGTGCAGAGAAAACAGAATCAACATTCTTCCAATGAACTGACAGTCTTTTTTACACTAGGATTTGTCCTGTTTGCTATCCAAAACTACACAATGGAGGTGCTGTGACCTGCAAGCTCATATTTTACACCTCTCCCCACTCATACTTTTCAAGAGCCAGAAGTAACCGTTTTGAATCTGTATTTATTTATTGCATGCACTCTTGACAAATGCTGCAGGAAAAAATATCTACTGTCCCCAACAATACCAAGTTGTTATTTCTAAGATTTTACCTTGTGACTTTGCCCTTTTGATATACAACACATAGTTTCATCTAGTTTTCATCTGTTTCAAGTTTGATAAAAAGCCATCCATAGAAATGGAAGATATGCAGTAGACACAATATTGGGATTTTTGGACAGATTATCAGAAAAACATATGTATGGATGGACACAGTGATTCCTATCTACACCCCTAAGCCTTGTTTGCTGGGGAAGGGGCTACATAAATAAATCTTACCTGTAATCACAGTGAGGACATTTAAATGGTTTCTCTGGTTCGTGTATTCTGAGATGTCGTTTTAAGTGAGCTTTCCGCGTAAATTTTTTCAGACATATTGTACATTCAAACAACACCTCTGCTGGCATGTGTACCATCTTGACATGCATCTTCAAAATATACTGGTCCTAAAAACATAAAAATTCTCAGTCTAGATTGCTATATAAAACCCTCTGCATATAGGAACTTTTTAGTTTAAATTAATACCAGTATTTTAATCGCGGCCATTGAGATTCACTTTTCTCTTAATAAATCCATTTCACCATTACAAATTTTTGTGATATGGACTATAGCTAAATACTTGGTGAAAATAATAGTATACTATTTTCCTGAAACAAGTTTGCAATTATTAACTTTCAGGAATATTTTGTCTTTGCCAAACACGCATTTTAAATAAATGTGGGTTTGCAGTAGCTTGGCAAAACGAGACACAAGTTTGTTATGCTATTCCAAGACTGTAACAAGACCATTGGCACCAGAAAGTTGGCACATCCCCACTCTGAACACTTAACTTTGGTTTTCAAAGACATGACTTTGGTTTTCAAAGTTCCATCAGAATTTTCACTTCTGAGGTGAGACAAGCAATAAACAGTGTTTACTTTCCAACAACTGTATGATCAGGAAAATGGTTTACCCGGTAAATTGGTACACTGCTTAAATTTTTATGTTAACAATATATACCACTAATCCAAGATAAATTTTGTTTTATGGGTTCAAAAAACTTCTTTTTTTTTCATTTTTGCACAAATAAAGTATTGATATGCTACAGATTCTATGTGGTAAAATAATAATACAGTAAAAATTAATTTAAGTGCATACATATTTATGGAGAACAGCAAGTCTGGGGACCTACTGGTCATGGGACTATTGGATATTCATAGCTCATAACCTGTAGGTCAAAACTGGAAATTTTTAGCTATGCTGTCACAGATTTGTTGGATATAGAACAGTGAGTTTGGGCACAGTCTGGTCCTGTGACTATTAGACTTTGTTTTAAAGGTTCATAATCATAAGGGTCAAATCTGGAATAAGCTAGTAAAACAGTTAGTCTTGGGACCTTCTGGTTCAGGAATCATCGGAATTTGATGGTTCCTACTAAGTAAGTCAAATCTCGTAATTTTGATCCATGCTGACAAAGATTTGTTTGAAACAGGAAAGTGAGCTAGTTTGGGGACCTTCTGATTCACCAAACATTCAATTTTGAATTTATGGTTCATGAGCTGTGGGTCAAAACTGGAAATTTGAAGCTATGCTGCAAATTAGGGACCTTCTGGTTCTGGCCCTGGTTTCACAATGATTCCTTAACTAAGATTTTCCTTAACTTAAATCTTGCAAAATTTCAAATCTTTATAATTTTGTTAATTTTCAAGATATTGGTGAACTTAAGGTGTCACTTTTAAGATTAAAACATTTGCATAATAATCACCAGTAGTTCTAAAAAGAGATTACAAAAATTTGCTGAATTTAAGTTAAGGAAAATCTTAGCTAATGAATGATTGTGTAACCGGGGCCTGGGACTACTGGATATATGTTAAACAGAAATTTTGAAGCCATGCTGACACAACACATTTTTAAATGAAGACAATCATCAGATTTAAAATAATTTGATACATAATTCACAAAATATTACAACGATGAATCACATCCCTAAATAAGCATCAGAAATAAAGAAAAAATTAAAATAATCATATAATTACCAAATAATAATAAAATTTTCAAAAAACTGCTTATTATAGTGGGCAATTAGACACTATATAAACACATGTACCCATATGATTTGTAACAAACTGTAACAATTATTAATGATTCATAAATAACCCAGGTCACGATAACCACTTATACCACTATTATTATAATCAAGATTAATATAAAATTTAATTGCAACCTTTAACGTTACATTTCTTTCAATTAAAAAAAGGATATGTTTGACTCCTTTACATAGGCCAACAAAATGCATTATTAGGTAATGGTTTCTTCATTATGATCATGGCAGACAATGTAAAAGTTCTGCAGCAACGTTGGATGATATATGTCCCCTCTATAGATGGCACAAAAATAGCTACTTATATCAACTTCAATGTTGTTGGAATACATATACTATGATGCTTCATAAAGTAGAAAGTCTTATAAAATATTTTTTCAAACAAATTGACAGAAAATATTCATATCAGTAGAAAATATTCATAAATTTTTATTTAACTTGTATTGGGATATAAATGAAATATAATTTTGCATCTTTTCTTTAATTCCAGATAGCATCCTTTTTAAAGTTCATTGTGGAAACTTCTTCACAAGTTTTGTCAATTCAGTGCGAGTCAAAAATTTTGAGTAATTATTTCATTTTTATTATAAGTTCTACTTTTTAATGTTACATAAAAACTAGACACAAATGTTCCAATCTTTTCAAAGAATTGTCTATTAAAGGACCATTGCTCCTGCAAATCTTGCTGAATTCAAGCATCCAACTTGACCTTGAAATTTATTTCTTAATATTTTTTTTATTCCTGTTTTGTGCTGTGTCAACATTTTGATGTTAAAATTACTGATAGAAGAATAACTCTCATATCCATCTTTTAAATTTCTAAGGAAGGAAAAGAGAAAAACCCAGATATTGCAGAAATATAATTTTTGAATTCTGAATTTCTAATGAAAACAACTTGTATGATTTAATTTTATAATTTCTAATAATATGTGCATCCAATTTAAAATTATCCAAGATCTCTCCAAAAAAATTACAGATGCCCATGCAGCATCAACAAGCAAAAATCTGAAGCCCTACTTATTTTTTATAAGATGCAATTGAGCAAAATTGGAAAAAAAATTATTAGATTTACATGGCCCTAAATTAGGACTTAATGTACCTGATAAACAGGAAATATAAATAATTTTCTGTATTAGGGAGAGAGAAAAAATAAACCATAACAGGAGTGGTTAAGATCAGCTGTCAATCTGTAAGATAACCTTACAACGCACATTTCAGACATTCTTTGGGGAATCCCCTTTTGGTATTTCCAGTTTTAAATGTTGACCTAAGCAAAAACACAAGGTTTATCTATGTGAAAAACCACAACATACCTATAACTAATTATGCACAAAAACCCTACCTTATCTGTCAGATATGAAATTAAAGAGTTATTAAATCAACATAAAAGCTGTTAATATTCAGTATTTTAAAAATCAACAGTTTTAATGACCTTGACCTACATACCTTGTACACTTTCCCGCAAAGTTCACACGTACATCCGTTCGCATTATGTCTCATCATATGCCGTTTTATCACATATGCATGTTCTGCAGTAAAGTTGCACACGGGACAAATACATCTTGGATGGGTTTCCTGCAAAATTAGAATAAAAATTTAATTAATTAAATCTTGCTTATAGGGAAACCTTTGTATATGAGATGATTTTTTTGCAGATTTATTATTCATGGACTGTGGGTTAGAGCACGAAAAGGGGCTACATCAAGACTTTTAGTTGCACAATGAATGCATACCAGCAAATATACTGGGGTTAACCTTGTGATGGATTGGTGTCTTATGCAGAGACAGATCCAGATATTATACTTTTCACCTCATACAACTCAAACCCGAAAAGGCATTGGCATAAGATCCTAGTAGGAAAACCCATTTTTACTTTACTATGAATAAGGGCGACCTGCTTCTAAAGAATAGATTGACTAATCATAAACCTGTATTTGATAGTCACCCCTTTCACTTGCAAGTCAAGTTATCTAAAAATTGGATTAAGCAATAATCTTTCTATAAGGAACATTATTACATTATTTTTCAGTTTCTTGAGTGTCATTCATCAACAGATTTTTATTTTTGTTCAATTTAAAATCATGCTGCCCAGCCTATGACTCAGATTGCATGTACAAGTCAAAATCAGTAACAAGTACCAGTAAGGGACAGAACTCAGTATATAGTGTGAAACTCATTTTTCCTTAAAAACAATCTTCCACAATATCAAACATGAATAACTAAAGATAAGAAGATTTTTATTTGAAACTACGTAAGTGGCAAGAGGCTGAAAATGTGCAGTAAAATAAAGTGTGTACTAAGGCCCTTAGTAAGGGATCACAATACTTCTCACCACCTAGATTTGAAACCCTTGCAAATAAATCTTAGTGTGAGAAAGTTTGTCAATTTGCTTGCTAAATGTGTGTGGTTTCTCCAGACACTCCAAGTTCCTCCATCAGCTCTGAAATGACTGCCTCAATATAAGTGTAAAAATCGTGACTGGGGCATTAGAAGCCATTCTCCATGCCACTCAATATTTAAATTTCTATCAATGACAGCTCTATGAGAAAAAAATAATAATAAAATAATAGACACAAGACCTCGCGACCGATAAAGAGTACAAAATACCACACATTTCTTTTCACACATTACAGGTCAAAATATAATTATAATCGCCTTAATTAAAATTTCTCCCTGAGCTATATATGGATGAAAACATGCTGATATTGTCTACATTATTCATTCTTAACATCAAAAGCCGAACATAAAAATAACTTATAATGCAATACAATGAATATTTATCTGACAAGACTTAATTACGACTGAATTTTATCATCATAATAATTGCCAAATTTGGGAAAGTGGGTGTTAAAAACCAAATCTATATAGGTAATTTGTATATATATCTTTCAATATTGCCATCAATTCTTTCCAAAATAAGTTTTAAGAAATAGCTTTATACAGATTTTATCTAGAAATGTGATTAAATCTGAATTTATATCTTCAACTTATGAATATTTATAAGCATCTGAAAAACTTTGTGCAACCATAAAAGTGCATGGTGACTTCAATGGGACATAATCTAAAATCATGCTTTTTATTTTACATACAAACTATGAAACTGCATAGTGAATTCAAGGGGAGATAATCTAGAATTATGTGACATTTTTTTACAGATCTATCACAAAGCAAATAGAGATATATTTACTTTTCACCATTTTAACATTTTATTTGTTTATATCAGATAAATTATAAATTATATTTTCTTAAGTTTTGAAATGAAATTAACTAGTAATGGCTAAGTTGTGTAACAGAGGGAACAATTACCATAAACATTCTAATTAATGAATTACTTTGGACATAATGTTTTTAGGATTTAAAACAGGATATAGACATTAGTCTCTATTCTAGTTGATCAACTAAAATGTATAAATAATGAATGTATGGATTAATTAAGTGTCTTCAGTTAATCCAGATCATAGACTTCAAAGAGTGGATTAAGAAAGTAACAAATTTCTCACTTTCAACAGTAATTATAACTGTTTTAACCACTATTCAGTAAGTTGGGATCAAGCTTTCCTACTGACAGACCCAGTTCTTGGAAAAGTAAAATTAATCTATTTAAAAGCAGAACTGCGCCTTCAGTTATGGAGATATGAAATTACATGGTGACTTCAAGGGGAGATAATCTAGAATTATTTTATATAATTTTACAGACCATTAGTATAATATTGCGTGGTGACTTCAAAGGGAGACAATCCAGAAATTATTTTAATACATATTTTACAGACCAAACTTATGAAATAAGAGCCATAATGGCACTGCCAAAATTGAACGGGTAACAGGGTTGATAAAAGATGAACAGATGGATTCTTGCTATAACACTCAACATCAAAGTCATGACAGGTGAATAAAGAATGCATCAAAACACTATTCCTCATTGTCCCATTTCTTACTAAAGGTTAAACATGCATATTACCTTGTGATTTATAACCTAACCTCTTAAGCATGAGAATGACCTCAACATATTATTAGAAGGCCTACACTAGAGAATTTACATGGACCAATATGTATACATATATTTATTTAGAAAAAATAACTGTGATATGTGGACAGATAATGATTGTTTTTTTACCAAGTCAAATTCAAAACAATCATGATGGCATATTGAACCTTAGTTCATACAACATTTCAAAGAGTGGAGTTATATTGTTATTTATCACCTAACCTCTAAAACATGAGGATGACCTCAACTTATTAGAACTTTGAAGGCCTACCTCAGAGAATACTCAGAGACCAGATTCACATTCATTTCTCCAATAAGATTTAGCAAATATTTGTTATCCTTTTTTTAACTACTTATAAACATTTTTAACAAAACTCAATACAAATATTTTAAGCTGGAATTGATCTTCTTCAAAATGACACTTTAAAATTTATAAAAAATTTAAAAAAATTCATAATTTATTTAAGAAAATTTTTAGTTAAGGATTGTTTGTGAAAATGGGGCCAGGGACCAAGAATTTTATTTTAAAAAACAACAAGAGAGAGAGAGAGAGAGAGAGAGAGAAAGAGAGAGAGCGCATTAAAAGGTTTGGGCAGTTATTACTGTCAGTTCATTTACTAGTACCATTTCAAAATCAAAACTTTGTACAGTCATGATGGCATATTATGCCTTAGGTAATTAAACAATTCAAAGACTGGAAAGGAGTGGAGTAATATTGTTTTATACACCCAAGTCTAGATTCTTGCACATACAGATCAGGGATGGTGGAAAAAAAATACCAACTCCAGGAAGCAAACTGACAAATTTTCTCATACTGAGATCTACCTCGAGTAAAATTTTAAAGAGTCACACTGGGGTTCATCATACAACATTTACATATTCCAAACAGGGACATCAACATCTTTTACTTCTAGTGAAGAGATTCTTACAAAACTTGAGGTCAGTTTGCATAATATATTGTATGTATGGAATGTTGTTTGATGAACATCTAAATGTACTAAAACAGACAGGTTATTTAATTAATGTACCAGGATAATTTGTATCCTCTTTTATTCATGAACTGCCAAAATGCATCACAGAGTAGCTGAAACTGTTTTAAAATAAACTTCAATACAGCCTAAATTCATTCTCTAGAATTCTACAGACATGGTTTCCACACTTGACTTCATTGAAAATTCCTTAAAATTTCCATGACAAAATTCTATTTTCTCTGATATTCTAATGCAGTTCAAAACAAGAATAGTAGCAAGATATATCATTTACATTTTTAGCCATTAATATGTTAGTAAAGCTTGAAATGATGGGAAAAGTGTACAAAAGTACTTTAAATATTTAAGTAGAAATGTGTGCAAGGGAAAAATAATATGGACCATGATTAAAATTAAAGAGACACAACTCTTTGAGAAAGACATATAAAATTCCCTAACAATTCCTTTAAATTTCTTAATTTTTTTTCTCAGACATTTTGAGTACAAACTTGTAATTGAACTAACTCTTAGAAATGAATAAACTTGGTCTTGTCATGAATAGCTGAAAATTACTGATGCGGCTTTAATCAACATTACAACCAACCAATCATCCTGCTCCACTTTATACATGTTTGGGCGTTTTATGCCCCAGTCAATATTGAAGGTTGGTAGATGAACCAATGACCTTTAGCAAGCAGATTTACAAACTTTTTCACACCAGGATCTGCCCAAAGCAGGACTGAAACTCAGGCTGTAAGAAGCAACGTAATCTTTAAGCACATATTTTAGACAACTTGCCCATTGAGTCCCAAATGGGTGTTGGAGTTACCGAATGTGCAATGACAAAGAAACAAAGAATGATGACCTATAGTTATCCAGGAAGACATTTACAATGAAATCAAAATCTAAGGTTCTGATTGACAGTCGATCAATTATGTATGGTGAAACTTGTCAATAAATCAAAGTTTTGTCAATGAACAAAAAAAAATGAATGTTATAACACTTAATGACATGGAGTAAGTTAATTGTTAATAAATTACCCATCATAAATAAAAAGGATGAAAGGAAATTTTGTAAATGAACAAAAGAGGAAAAATGTCACTTCATGCTACATAAGCAAAGCTAGAAATATACAGTATATTTATATGTATATACATATTATGTAAAACCTCAATTCATTCATTGCCTCCATTTGCTCAATCCAATTTTTGTGTAATAAAGGGGTTTAGGGGTTTCCTGTTACAACTAGGTATTGCCATCATTTGTTCAAATCAAATTTTTGTGTACAATTAAAAACGGGGCTTAGGGGTTTCCTGTTACGACTAGGTACAATTAGTAAGTGAAAAATATCAATTTTTATTGAAATTTATTTGATTTTCTATGAAAATAAAGAATATTTCACTGTCACAAACAGAGTGGTTTCAAAAGTAGGTCATAAACACCATTACACTAATTTATCATTGCAAAATTCAAATCAGCCCACTAACAGTATGACCAAACCGTCTCAAGTTTCTCAAAGTACTCCGGTTTTCTCAAGTACCAATGAACTGACCACCTCAAAATAAGTAAAAGAATCTTAACTATTTCATAAATAATTATTCCACTCTAATACATCATCATAAGCTGCAATCAGGTTTCCTTCACCATCCCAATACAAGTGAAAAAATCTCAGCATAAAACACCATTACTCCTACCCACTCTGATGTGTCATCACAAACTGCAAAATTCAAAGCAACCCACAAGCAGTAACAGTATGACCTAACAGTCAGCAATTATTCAACTATCACAAACTATGCCCTCATTTCAAGGTCTGGTTCATCCAAAATACTTTCAATATAATATAAAATGTGGCCATAAAAGTTAATAACACAAAGGTTGACAGTCTTTCATGACTGGTATATCATTATACACAAAAACATGACAGGACTGAGGCAAAAATACCATTCAAACTTAATTCTCTACAGTGGAGCCTGCATAAAACCAAATATGAAAAGTGAACTGTCCCAATGGAGTTTTAATCTTCAGTCATGACAGAAATATAAGTCAATTTGTATTCAAACTTAATTCTCTACAGTCAAGCCCACATATATATATAAACTAAATATTGAAGTGAGGTTATTACATTTCATGCCCTAGTCATGATTTTTTTTTTCACTTATTTCAGGGATGGTGGAAGAAACCAACCAACCTACAGCAAGCAAATCGACAAACAGTCTCACACTTGTATCTATACAAAGTAGAATTTAAACTTAACAAGAGGCCCAGGGGCCACATCGCTCACCTGAGCAACTTGCTAGGTAGAAGCCAAAATGAGTTCAGTATTGAAGTGAGTGCAGGGGAGGGAGGTTTTGTACAAACTGAAATCTATACTTCCTACCGATGCTTTTCACTAAACAATTTGTAAGTATTTCTATGTACCGTAAAAGGTTGATGTTTCGACAAGCCTCGGCTTATTCCGTTACCTTTTTCTTACAGCATTTCAACCAATGAAATAATTTTAAAAAAAATTTTCATCATGCAATCTACCAATCTCAAAAGAGAGAAAATGCATAGGCCGAATACTGTAATCGGGAAATGGCAAATAGAAATTATAGAATACAGCAGGATTTACATTAAAAATTAGCTTTTAAATACAAGTACAATTAATATATTTCTCATGAACAATATATTTAACTTTATATCAAAATACTTATATAAAAGAATACAGCATGGAAAATACACTATTATTTAACCATGATTTGAACAAACTTGAATCTACACTACCTGAGGATGCTTCCATTTTAATTTGAGCTTTCCTGGCCTAATAGTTTTTGAGGAGAAGATTTTTAAAGATTCTCTCTATATATTCCTGTGTAAAACTTGACCCCCCCTCTTGTGGCCCCACCCTACCCCAGGGACTATGATTTGAACAAACTTGAATCTACACTACCTGAGGATGCTTCCATTTTAATTTGAGCTTTTCTGGCCTAATAGTTTTTGAGAAAAAGATTTTAAAAAATTTTCTTTATATATTCCTATGTAAAACTTGATCCCCCTCTTGTGACCCCTCCCTACCCCCGGGGACCATGATTTGAACAAACTTGAATCTACACTACCTGAGGATGCTTCCATTTTAATTTGAGCTTTTCAGGCCTAATAGTTTTTGAGAAGAAGATTTTTAAAGATTTTCTCTATATACTCCTATGTAAAACTTGATCCCCCTCTTGTGGCCCCTCCCTACCCCCGGGGACCATGATTTGAACAAACTTGAATCTACACTACCTGAGGATGCTTCCATTTTAATTTGAGCTTTCCTGGCCTAATAGTTTTTGAGGAGAAGATTTTTAAAGATTCTCTCTATATATTCCTGTGTAAAACTTGACCCCCCTCTTGTGGCCCCACCCTACCCCCAGGGACTATGATTTGAACAAACTTGAATCTACACTACCTGAGGATGCTTCCATTTTAATTTGAGCTTTTCTGGCCTAATAGTTTTTGAGAAAAAGATTTTTAAAAATTTTCTTTATATATTCCTATGTAAAACTTGATCCCCCTCTTGTGACCCCTCCCTACCCCCGGGGACCATGATTTGAACAAACTTGAATCTACACTACCTGAGGATGCTTCCATTTTAATTTGAGCTTTTCAGGCCTAATAGTTTTTGAGAAGAAGATTTTTAAAGATTTTCTCTATATACTCCTATGTAAAACTTGATCCCCCTCTTGTGGCCCCTCCCTACCCCCGGGGACCATGATTTGAACAAACTTGAATCTACACTTCCTAAGGATGCCTCCACAAAAGTTTAAGCTTTACAGGCCGAATAGTTTTTGAGAAGAAGATTTTTGAAAAATACCAACAAAGTTTCAATAATTCTCAATTATCTCCCCTTTAAAGAGGGTGTGGCCCTTCATTTGAACAAACTTGAATCCCCTTCACCTAGTGGTGCTTTGTGCCAAATTTGGTTGAAATCTGCCCAGTGGTTCGTGAGAAAAAGATGAAAATGTGAAAAGTTTACGACGACGACGACGACGACAGACAACGGACAAATTGTGATCAGAAAAGCTCACTTGAGCCTTTGGCTCAGGTGAGCTAAAAAGGAGAGAGGTGCTGTTATCTATATGCTGGCAGTTTTTACTACAGGGCCAACTGACAAATAGAATCTGCCCAAGTTGGATGAAAAATAGTACATACAGTAAAAGGAACTACAAACGCCAACACTTTAGACAACCTGTAACCAAGGCTCTGATAGACAGGAGATGAAGTGCCTAGTTCATTTAGAGACGTTTTAGTGTGCCTATACTTACTTTGATATGACTGAGTAAATCTTCTTTATCAAAGGTATAAAAGTTACAACATTTACACTTCTGTACATCCTCTGTATGTGATGCTATATGTGCCTGGTACTGTTGCGGGTAGAACGCTTGGTAGTCACATTTTGAGCATTTCAGTTTCTCCAATTCATTCTCTGAAGCTTTCAGACCTAAAACAAAGTAGATGGCTTTATTGGATTTTATAAAAATAATAATAAAAAAAAATAAATAAAAATTTCCCATCTCTAAGTACTTTGATAACGCAAAGATCCTCTTGAATACCATATGTTACTCAAAGTCATTATTTAGTTTTTACTGATTCCCTTTGTGCATTTGTGCTAAGTTGCATCAAAATGTATTCATTTTAGATATGGAAACTAAGACATGACCTTGTGATCTTGACATTTGACCTAAACCCCTAAATGATGTATGTTACACATAATCATGTTGGTTTACATTTGTAAAATTTCTAAATTGGATCAAAATGCATCCACAGATGTAAGTTATGAGTATGGACATAAAAACTGGTCACCAAAACTAAGACATAACCTCGTGACCTTGACCTTTGACCTACATGCCTAAATATGGTTTGCAGCACATAATCTCATGTTGATGTTGAATCAAAATCTATCCATAGATGTGAAAGTTATTGAGTGGACACGATTTTATACAAAAGGACAGATGGACAGACAGACAGAGACAGGTTGATTCCTATACACCTACCTAAAACTAAGACAGACAGAAAGACAGACAGACATGGGGATTCCTATATAGTATATATACCAATTTCAAACTAAGTTTTCAGGAGGTATATCAGGATTGACATAAAACATGTTCAAAGAGAGACAATTTCTACTTGAAATTGCAATAGGTAAAAAATAAAATAAAAATTTCATTTAGAGTCCCAGTTGTTGTATTTATTAAGGTATGCATTAATGTATTGTAGAGATCATATCAACAGAAGAGAAACATGAGTTCAGGATGTTAGTATTGTGTTACGATTCACTAATAACGAAACCTCTAACAAAGACAGAGTACATCAGTCTGGGACAACGAGAGCGAGCGTTCACATGGTAGTGAAAATAGTTTTAGAATTACATATATGACTCATATACAAAAGTATTATTTAATCATAATGAAGAAAAATTGTATTTAATTACAACTTTTTGAAGGCAAGACATTATATTATAATAATTTCTCCATTTACATTCTATTATATAAAAGGTCAGGGTAAAAAATGCATTCATTCATAAAATATTTGTACCTTTTTATATGTTACATACACGAGGTCAAGTACAACCACCCACCCAGCCACACACACAGTGACAACAACATATTTATGATTTATGAGTTTGCTGTAACTCTTAAGTAACCACCAACAAATGCCTGTGCAGCAATATAGATAATAAAACCCAATCAAACCTGCTATAGCAACCACCTCTGTATAGAGATCATATGGCCAATAAGACAACTGCTATACAGTAAAACATGCTGTCATAACCATATCTGTATAGAGACCACATGGCCATTAAGACAAGTGCTATATAGTAAAACCTGCTATAGCAACCACCTCTGTATAGAGATCATATGGCCATTAAGACAAGTGCTATGCAGTTAAACCTGCTATAGCAACCACCTCTGTATAGAGATAACATGGCAATTATGACAAGTGCTATACAGTAAAACCTGCTTTAGCAACCAGCTCTGTATAGAGATCACATGGCCATTAAGACGGCAATTAAGACAAGTGCTATACAGTAAAACCTGCTATAGTGACCATCTCTATATAAAGATCATCTGTCTATTTAGACCAGTGCTATACAGTAAATAGTATTATAGTGACCACCCTATACAAGACCACCTGTCCAGTATTTAAAGATCATTTTACTCTATATTTCAACCAGTGCTATACAGTAAAACCTGCTATAGCAAACACCTCTATACAAGACCATCTGCTTATTAATACAACTTTTATAAAGGTCCCTTTGCTTTAAAAATAAATCCAAAGAACCTCTAGATAAAGACCAACTGCCTCTATTGAGGCAATGTTCATTCAAAGCCATAGATAATTTTTATGTACACTTTACCGTTGATAAAAAAAGACCGGTTTAATAAGGCATTAATTATTTCGTAATAAGTTTTGATTAAACAGGATTTATTTTGATTAATTTAACATTAAATTTTTTGCAGGTTCATTAATTAGTACCCAACATACAATCTTTCAACAATACTTTTTTGCAGATTCATTAATTAGTACTCAACAATACATGTACTTTGATACATGAATGAATGAATGAATGAATGAATGAATGAATGAATGAATGAATGAATGAATGACACAATTAAACAAGATCAAGATTACACAATATCATTTTCATTATTCCAATAGTTGTGCAGCAAATTCTTTTATTACATACTGCAAATATTTATAAAAACTCTGAAGTAAATGTTAATAGAATTTCATAATATAGAAAACAGAGAGAAAATGAAAATAACTGTCAATCCACTCTAACGTCTCTCGTCAACATCCTCAGCCCTGATGTCATCTTGGTATGAATATCCTGTACGACTAAACATTTTACTTGTTTCTTTAATACATTTTTAAGATTGTATTGGCACATGCTGTCACAAAGGAAACCTGCCTCTTTTTTCGCTGAATCAGCAGTTTTCTTCATCTCTGTATTAGCGAGGTAAGAGAGAGGGGAGAAGACACTTGACATACTTGTGTAACAATTTTTTGTTTCCTGAATCATAATGTGATCATTCTTATTTGACTTACAGCGTTAAAGTGACATTGAATTTGTATTAAACAATTTATTAGAGCAGAGATGTATCATCTCACAGTATATTAGCTTTAATATGTGTAAAGTAGAGTGGTGGAGTAATGGGGTTTTAGGCCCCAGTCAGCGGGGATTAAGATAAACAGGGACCCAGTAGCCCATGGCCCCTAGAAATTTGTCTGAGCTCCAAAGTTTTAAAGTGTTTTGTTATGTATTGCTATTGCAACTTCTCTTCAAAAGAGAGCTGGGCCCTAACTCAAAATAGTTAAGCTTCATCCCTGAGTCAAGATTTCTTCACTTATACTGAGATGGTCAGTTCCAGGATAGTGAAAGAAACCAAAGTGCTTAGAGAAAACCTCCAACTATCAGCCAGCAAACTGACCCACTTTCTCACAATAGGATCTGTACCAAGGGTTTGGGAACCTCGGCAGTAAGAGGGGCTTTAGACTACTTGATCTTTACCAAGGGTTTGGGAACCTCGGCAGTAAGAGGGCTTCAGACTACTTGATCTGTACCAAGGGTTTGGGAACCTCGGCAGTAAGAGGGGCTTTAGACTACTTGATCTGTACCAAGGGTTTGGGAACCTCGGCAGTAAGAGGGGCTTTAGACTACTTGATCTGTACCAAGGGTTTGGGAACCTCGGCAGTAAGAGGGGCTTTAGACTACTTGATCTGTACCAAGGGTTTGGGAACCTCGGCAGTAAGAGGGGCTTTAGACTACTTGATCTGTACCAAGGGTTTGGGAACCTCGGCAGTAAGAGGGGCTTTAGACTACTTGATCTGTACCAAGGGTTTGGGAACCTCGGCAGTAAGAGGGGCTTTAGACTACTTGATCTGTACCAAGGGTTTGGGAACCTCGGCAGTAAGAGGGGCTTTAGACTACTTGATCTGTACCAAGGGTTTGGGAACCTCGGCAGTAAGAGGGGCTTTAGACTACTTGATCTGTACCAAGGGTTTGGGAACCTCGGCAGTAAGAGGGGCTTTAGACTACTTGATCTGTACCAAGGGTTTGGGAACCTCGGCAGTAAGAGGGGCTTTAGACTACTTGATCTGTACCAAGGGTTTGGGAACCTCGGCAGTAAGAGGGGCTTTAGACTACTTGATCTGTACCAAGGGTTTGGGAACCTCGGCAGTAAGAGGGCTTTAGACTACTTGATCTGTACCAAGGGTTTGGGAACCTCGGCAGTAAGAGGGGCTTTAGACTACTTGATCTGTACCAAGGGTTTGGGAACCTCGGCAGTAAGAGGGGCTTTAGACTACTTGATCTGTACCAAGGGTTTGGGAACCTCGGCAGTAAGAGGGGCTTTAGACTACTTGATCTGTACCAAGGGTTTGGGAACCTCGGCAGTAAGAGGGGCTTTAGACCACTTGGTCAAAAACTGGGACAGAGGTCCAGTTTTAATACGACTAGAAGAAGTTACAAGTGAAGTCAAACTCTGAGTAAACTGTAACTCTGTCTCATTTGATCAAAATTTTTAGCATTAAGGTTTCTGGTTTCCAATTATAGTGAAACCCGTAAAATCAACCTTCTGGGATGGTAGAGAAAACAAGAAGACCCATAAGAGCAGGAAATCACTTTTGATGTGAACTACAATACTTAAAATATAAACATGCAAGGCAAATGTCTTGTAACCAATTCCCTTAATATGCAACAGGAATGAGCAAAATGCAGTGTCAGACCAAGGATTTCACCCTCCTTACTATAAGAAAATGCTCTACCAACTGAGCTACCCAGACTGCTACATTCTTCCCTGGTAGTTCTTTATGTTTCCCCATGACCAATCTTAACAAAGCTCCACTGTATGAACTTTTATATGGGCACAATTGCCAGTTGCCAGCCACTGGCAAGGACCACATTGTCTACCAAGCTGTAACAGGATAGAAGGAAAATGCATGGTCCAGCCAGGGATTGAACCCAGAACTCCCAAACTAAAGATGGGTGTTCTGATAACTGAGCTACACAGACATCTACAAATATACCAATTATGGAAATGGAGATTGGGAATTCTGGAAATTAAAATAAATCGTCAACTTCATTGTTTGCATTTTTGTTAAAATCCTCATTTTTATCATGTGCATTTATTGAATAGTCAATTTCATTATGTGCAGTAGCAGCAACCTCCCAAGATCTTATCAAAATAAAAGCATACAATTAAACACATTACCAAGTTTTCTATGTATTTTACCATCTTGTTTGAGATAAAGCAGGTTTCAATTATAAATTATTTATTAATGCAAAGTTCAAAATGGATCCAGTTCCATAAGATTACTTGTGTGTTGTCTGTCCTCCAAAAAAGTTTGAATTCTCAGCTGATTGCAGCAGACTTTCTAAACGATGTACAGTAAAGCCAGTATAATAATGTTTATTTTAATCTCATGCTCTCTACTTAAAACTGTCGGTAAATCAGGTCATTAAGCAGAACAAGTGTTTTACCAAGAACTCAAATCACCTCCACTTTTTTTTATATATATATAATATAGTCTATTTCAATTTTGTTCAAATAATATGTCATCTGTACAAATTATATGTTACTTTTATCAAGATGTCACCCTATTTTTGTGCATTCCTTAGTAGTACCTTTGTATTTTTTTAAATAATGTTTTATGCCCCAGTCAAGATTTTTTTCACTTATAAATCATTGGAGTCAGTCCATGAACAGTGAAGGAAATTGAGAATGCTTTGACAAAAAGCACTAACCTTTGACAAGCGAACTGACAAACCTTCTCACCTGAATGGGATTCAAACCTAAGTGGTAAAAGGCACTGTGATCCTTCAGTGTGCACTTTAGACCACTTACTAACTAGGAACTTACATGTAGATACCTTTACACCTATAAATTCCACAGGTGGCAAGCACAAATATACAGTAGAACTTCGATAACTCGAACTTCGATATCTCGAATACCACGGATAACTCGAAGTAATAATTTTGTCCCGACCAGTTTTCTATATAAACTATATAAATACAACTTCGATAACTCAAACTTCTATAACTCGAATACCCCGATAACTCGAAGTAATGTTAAGGTGCAACATTAAAAATTATAGGAAAAACAACCTTCTAAAACTCGAAATATTTTTAACAATGGGTGACCAATAGAACGTTACAGTGAGAACACGGTAATTAATCGACCATTAGCTATAATACTTCCGTATAATCCGATTAATGATTGGAGAAGTGGTACAGATCAAAGGTTTTGCTACTGTATTAATTAGTATCAATTAAAGGATTAGTGCTCTGTGCCGTAATGGGCAATGAAGTGTAACCGTGTAACCCCTCAGTGGAAGCCGAGTTTTGTGCCGCTGGCGACAACAACAAATTTTCAGTTGATTTAAGCTGGATTTTAATGACTGACACGTGGTAGGCACACTAATTTTATATATTTTGTATATGTATTATTATGATTATAACATGCAATGTACATGGATATGTTTATCTGATTCAGTTCTTTGAATGCATTACGGTCATGTATTGGTAATACACATTTTGTGTATTTCATGTATGCGTTTGTTATCGCCATCAGCCCTTATAAAAACATATTTAATAATTTGATTTTAATTCATTTATTATTTTATGTAATACCGGTACATATTACACCACCAGTGTATCGGTAAAGTTTTACACCATCCAACAGTTCTCCCAAAGAAATGAAAGTTACATTGTGACGTCATCCTATAACTTCGAAAACTCGAACACCCCGATAACTCGAAGTCATCATCGAAGTCCCGTGCAATTCGAGTTATCGAAGTTCTACTGTAGAGGGGTTTCTAGCAGTATATAGTTAAGCCCCAATGATTACAATAAATCTTTAACAGGACTGAATCTGTTTTTAAGGAGCCCCTCCTAGCTTTACCTCAAACACTTTTCCTCTGCTCAGATCAAGTAAAACAGATACTTTATAAATTTTTAATGTTGTCGATACTTTATAAATTTTTTAATGCTGTCGCCAAATTTGAAAAAGTGGGTTATCTAAAGCTTAACATAGATTTCAATACTTTAACAAAAATTATAAAAACATTTATAAGATCAACTTATGTATCTAGGTTTAAGCTATAAGATTTAATTTTAATTCACTTTCACTTTTAGATAACCCAGGTCATAGATTATAGAGGAAGTTAAGTATTCCTGGAAAAGATGAATATATCAGTCAACAGGCAATTTTCTAGAAATACCTTGCAAAAGCAAGTAACAAGATTGTCCATGACCTAAAAGATTTTATCGCACAAAAAAGACAACAAACCGGGTGTAAACACTCATGTAAGCCTTCATAAGCATTTTAATGACAAGGTATTACATGTGAGGCCTGATGTGCTCACTTGGCAATCATGTCTAATTTTAAACAGCAGATGGCCACAAGATGGCCACAACAGTCAATCAACTGCGGTAAGCTGAAATCCAAAGTCTAAAGTTTTCTAAGCAATAAAAACAGCTCTGCAATGTCAGTATAAATAAGAGAAGCAGCAAAGGTCGCAGTTGTGGTTAGACAGAATCCCAGTATTAAAAGTTGTGACAAAAATGTTAAGATTTACAAGTTTGAAGACATGTTTAACCAGACCACTTTGTTATTGTCATTCATCTGCTAGCCATTGTAATGCTTACACTACTCAATCATCCCATCCAATCATTTGGGATTTAAGTGGATGAGTGGTTTAAAAAGTGTGCATATGGATCACAGCACCTCTTAACACCTAGATTTGAATCCCACTATGGACACATTATAGTGTGAGAAATTTTTCAGTTCACTTGCCAGAGATTGTGGTTATCTACAGGCACTCCAGTCCCCTCCACTATACCTGAACTAACAGCTTGTATACAAGCAAAAAAAAGAATCTTGGCCTTGATGTAAAACACCATTACTCCCCTTCACTACATCATTTGATTTGAGTTCCTAAAACACTTTACCTATTGTATAATTCATTCAATGAAGCAAAAAAAAAAAAAAAAAATTTGAAACTGACTATAAAATCAGATTTTCAATGTGCCAGATTCTGCCCTAAATATCACAGTACCACCCACACTTTCCCAAGCTTCTCAAAATTCAAGTCCATTCATCTAGACCTCTACTCAATGGAGAAGCAGTGTAACTGGTACATGTAGCTAGCATAGGAATAACATGGAGCCAGGCCGTCTTAATAAAACTGTCTTCAAACTTGTAAATCTTAACATTTTCGTCTCTCCTATATCACTGCCAAAAGCCCTCCACCTCAGCCACGAGGATGCCAGTTTTATTTTTCATCCTTATGATGTTTATTAATAAAGATTAAAATAATTGAAACATTTTTTCATGGAGTTAATGATGGTGATGGATACTGAGTCTCGATTGTCACATCCACACCAAGTACAAACTAATCCAAATCGTTTAATAACAAGCACACAGGATGACAGTTTACACTTGTAACCGACAATTGACCAGATATGATTAAAATTATATGATTCATTTTATTTATCATCATGTATTTTATTTTTGTTGATCAAAATTATTAGTATACAACTGGACCAATTTTTTTTTATTTCTGCATGTAGAAAGGGACTTTAAAATTTTCTTGTACATGTAACTGAATAAGAATTTTTTATTTCATGGATAAGTAAAGTAAAACTGGTTATAGTGACCTGCATATAAAGACCACTTGTCCACTAAAGCCAGTACTTTTAGCCCTTATTAAATATTTAAGAATTTTTTTTTAAATTTATTGGAGGTTTATTTTATTACTTTTTTTTCTTTAAATTTATTTTTGTTATTTTCATTATTACCTAAAAATTAAGAAAAAAACATAAATATGCAAATAACCCATATTTAACTTTTCAAAAAACTTAAAGCTTAAAAATACATAAGACCTGCTATAATGACCTCCTGTTCATTAAGTCCAGTGTTTTAAGGTCGTCACTCCATATTTCATTAAAAAAAAATCTGTATAAAAATCATATTATTTAGGTTTCATGGGTAGTCATTATATAGGTTTTACTGTATAGTAAATTAATGCATTTGATATGCACTTGTCAGTTCTATAAAGAGTTGCATTATCTGGTTTATATCTGTACTTAAGATGGAAATAATTGAACAGTCTTACGCCCCAGTCAAGATTATTTTGTTTGTATCGAGACAGTCAGTTTATGGAAGAAACTGGAGTATGCAGAGACAACAATTTTAGGACATTTTTTAACAAAATTGTGTTGGTAATTCCAAGGATAATATTGTTTTTTAAAAATTGTTCCTCACTAGGTATGCCGGCAAACTCCATTGATAAATTCTATTACCGAGATGTTGATAAAATTATTCTCACAAAAACATCACAAGGAATGTCTGTAAAACCAAAGTCATGCTTAAGTAAAATATAGAAATGTTGCTATCCTATCATAACCATTAATTATTAGAAGGATGTAAATGTTTTTTGTGTCTTAAAAACACAAAACGCACGACAACACAACAATTTATCATTTGTCTAAGACAGAGGGGAGGATATCAGTGATTACATAATAATATACACATCACACCAGTGTTTTTATCTAGAACTGAGGCTAGCGGGGACCATCCTGAGACAGAGACCAACTTTAAGAAAGTTGGGGCCATATTTTCAAAAATACATGTACTGATCTATTTATAAGTAGGAGTCTAAGTAGCCAGGTTGGTAGAGCACTCATGGGTTTGATCCCTGGTCACACCCTGCATTTTTGCTCCTTTCTGTTACAATTATAATGATCTGTTTTAAATGTATAGTCAAACCTGTATAAAAAGGCCACCCAAGGGAACCAGTAAAAAGGGCCTTTATAGGCAGGTGGCCCTTATAAACAGGTTCAAAAGATATAAATAAAGAGCAGTTGGGATAAAAATGTACTTGCCTTTATAAGCAGATGGTCTTTATATACAGGTACCCTTTAACGCAGGTTTGTCTGTAGTTTGTAATTCATGCAACCACATATTTCATCTTTTGTCACTTTTAAGAAAAGGGAGCAGGCAATGTTTACTCAACACACAACTTGTACTGAAAAGCTTGCCCACTGACAGTATTTTAAAGGGCATGCATTTACATTGGCCAAATTTATGACACAAGGGCATCTTCTTGATTCAACACTGCACATGTAAACCTTTCTAATAAGAATCCAATAAGAGTCTTGAGGAGACATTGGTGGTTTACTTACAAGTATGAATTGAGTGTTGGTTGAAATGCATTATTGTTAATATTCTGTGCAAACTAAGTTCCAAAGCTCTGTGTTGCAAATTTAAGTTCCACCATTCTGTGCTGTAATGCAACCTGTTGCAAAATTAAGACCAAATGTTTTGTGTTGCAAACATAAGTGCAAATGTTCTATGCTGCAAACTTTACTTCCAATGTTCTTGTGTTGTATTGCATTCTGTTGTAAACTAAAGATCAAATGTTTTGTGTTGCAGACTTAAGTTCCTATGTTCTATTGCAATCTCTTGTAAACTTAAGGTTGTGTTTCATAATTAAAAGAAAACTGGAAACAACATACCAAGTACATATCAAAATTCAGTATAACCTGTATACAAAGACCTCACATAGGACCTTAAAAATAACTTAACAGACAGGTGGTCTTTATAGAGAACTTAATAGACTGGCCTTTATATTGAGGTTGTTTTAGTTGAAATAAGAATTGAAGGTCACCTTAAAACACTTGTCTAAATGGACAGACTGGTTTTTTTTACAGAGACTGTTTTTTGTTAAAATATTAATTGACGATGACCTTAAAACACTAGTCTGGTTGGACAGGTGGTCTTTACATAGAGGTAAATGCAATTACAGATTTTACTGCATGTATGCATGCAGAATTATTTGTTTAATGAGTTGAGTCCATAGAAAGAAAATCCAGCTTCACTTGTTTAAACACTCTGGTTGTAATTGACAGGTGATATTTATATAGAGGTGGATTTAGCTGAATGTATGCATGAATAATAATTATTATTATTTTAATGAGTTTGGAATGTTCTTTGAAAGATAATCCAGCTTCACTTGTTTAAAGACTGGTTGTAATGGACAGGTGGTATTTATATAGAGGTGGATTTAATTGTATGCATGCATAATTATTATTATTATTTTAATGAGTTTGGAAAGTTTTTGAAAGAAAATCCAGCTTCACTTGTTTAGCAGGTTTTCGATTATAAAAAAAATCCGGTGCACTTTTAACATGATGATATATATAACCAGTTTATGGTGTCAGTGACCAGTTCACATATAGACTAGTAGGCCACATGTTTAATTTTCACATAATAAATGTAAAAAATATTCTAGGTCTGCTCTTTTTCTGTGTATACTATAACTTATTTACAACCTGTTAGTCAAACTTGAAATATTTTTATTTTTACCCATAAAACCCCAATTCTTCATCAGCACACAGCAGGCAGCGTTAAAAAATGAATGTAATTTAGTTTAGCCCCCCATCGTTTTCTACTTCTCTGGCAACTTTTAATCATAACTTCTAAATCCCTTACAGATGATCTCAAATTACCTAATCCATTGTACCCTATTACAGGACGAATGACAAGAGAGGTTTTACTGGTGGTAACACTCATTACATTACTGCTGTTGTTAATGGCCCGGAATCTTCGTAATTTAACTTCAAATACTTTTCATCAGTTTGAAAATTGCAAAAAATGCACCACAAAAATGATTAACTCACATGTTCATTAAAACCCTTTGCAGGTAATTATTGCAATTTTTTCTTTCACTATAACATCAGTTTCTTTCTAGGTTAAAAGTTGAACAAATTAAGTTTATGTTTAAATGAATTACATGAGTTCTTTTATTTTAATTCAATTTTCTTTTTACCCTAAGTGTTGACAAACTTAGTAAGGAAATTATTACTATTTAATTTAAACCCATTGGGATGGCTTCCTCTATATAAAAACCACCTGTCCAAAAAGAACCTCTATATATAGACCACCTGTCTATAAAGTCCATATTTCTTAAGTTAAATGAGTGGGCTCCAAACACAGATTTTATTGTACACGGAATTGCATTCCATGGTTATGGTTTAACTGCAACTATGGTCATTATATTATTGGTAGACCACTAATTACTGGGGCATTGTCTTTTAAAAGTACTTACCATTTTTCCAATAAATATTGATTTTCTAGACAAGTGATCTTTACATAGAGGTACTTTTTGGTTTAAATATGAAGCAAAGTGGCATTAACACACTGGTCATAATGGACAGGTTGTCTTTACCTTCAGTCTTTACCTTGTAGGTAAAACTATCAGGACTGTCGTGCATATCGAAAAAAGGAAGTCCTAAGTTGAACTCTGTTTATAGTGTTATTCTACTAGACCACATAGAGAACTGAACATCCCTAAATAGCACTTTTTAGAGATTTTCCAGTCTGACTGTTATTTCAAGCACCATGAACCTAGTTGCCCAAAAATGTTGCTTCTCTATTTCATATTTACAACTTAAAACTATTTCACTTGAATACAAAATATTTTTTTTCTGAGCAGCACTTAAGTGCCATTTTTCTTATAAAGCCATGTTTACTTGGCCAGAATATGCAGGTAAAATCATGTCAATTAATCCCCCATATAAAAAAGCAGTTCCTGTCCTTCCCAGACCATGACCCTGAACCTTGACTACCAGAGATGAATATTTAGTTCATATAGATTAGTGTTGACTGGTATACATAATTTTCCTGATCTATTTTTGATGTGTGAATCACTGTATACATAACAGGATGGTAATGATCCATTGTAAATGACTTCATAAACTAACTTTTAATTAATTACAGATTACCCTAAAGAGCAAAGTGCCCTAACTTCACATGGATCTGGAGAACTAGACAGGACAATGGATCCAGTCTAGGTGTGTAAAGATGAGAATCAAAAGTTAATGAAAGTATGTCACTGTAGTTTATAAAGGTGAATTCAATGATGGTGTTCCCAGCCCCCCCCCCCCCCCCCATGCCCACCCCCACCCCCACCCGCCCTTGGCTAGATTCATTTACTTATATTGATGCAGTCAGTTCATGGTTGGGCAAGATTCATTCACTTATATTGATGCAGTTAGTTCATGGTTGGTGGAGGAAACTGGAGAGTCTGGAGAAAATCACTGATATTTGGCAAGCTAACTGAGACTTTCTCACATTATCCTCTGCCAAAGAGGTATCTGAACCCTAGAGAGTGAGAGAAGCTGTGATCCATCCATAAGCATACATTTAGAACACTCTACCACTGAGGCTCCTGTATCACTTAAGGAAGATATTAATAACACAGAAACAAAATACTTCAATATCAGTGATGAATAACCTTGAGTTTGCCTTAACCACCTTGTCACTGTTGCCCCAAGATTAAAATTTGAAAATGATAAATATCAAGATGCCAAAGATCTCTTGTTCATTCAAAAGAAGCAAATAGCTTCAACATGCTGATGTGTCTTAATAAAACAATACCACTTGTTTCAGATTCAGATCAGGGAAGTCCCTGTATATATTGGTATTAAATTATTAACATTGCATGATGGATAGATGCAGGACTTTAATAGTGTTTATTCTAATTTTATACTTCAGTATGCTTGTTTTGGAGTTATTATATATGTGACAGTTAGTCATGGTAGATATACAAGTCCTAACCTTTCTAACCACTTCGTGATGATTACAGGTACAAAACACCTGTATTGTTATCCTTTATTTTTAACATAATGTATCCAAAATATCCTGTCCATTCCTAGCTACAAATGCTGTACAGTTCAAACTGTCTTAAAGACCACCTCTATGTAAGGGTCACCTGCATATAAAGGCCAGTAGAATTGTATCCCAATTGTTCTTTATTCATATTATTTGAACCTGTATATAAAGGCCACCTGCCAGCAAAGGCCACTTGTTCCCCTGAGTGGCCTTTATAGACAGGTTTGACTGTACTTGTATCATTAAACGTACTAGTTCCTGTTCTGTTGTTTCTAGAATGTGTTGATCAAATAGTCTCAAAATCAAATCTGGTTTCCACGGTTACTGCCTCACTTATCCAAGACACTAAGACAGCCAGAAGTAGTAGAGTGAAGTAAAGGAAAGAAGTTTTATGCCCAAGTCAAGATTCTGTCGTTTGCATCAATTGGCAATTTAAGTTTAGGGAAGCTGGATGAAGAAGAAAAATTATGAAAAAAAGAACTTTGCAAAAATAGATGAAAATAAATAAATTTTAAAAACGCTCGAAAACCCACAGAAGGAAAATTAATTGGAAATATCGAAAAATAATGAAAAGGGCAATTTACTAATGATTAAAGTAGAGATGGTAAATAACGAACACAGTTTTATCAAAAAAAGTATAAAATACACAATCTAGATCTCTTTATTCTCGCAGCGGGAGAAAATGTCTAATGAAATGACAACACTTGTCTATTTTGTTAATGTCTTTGAAGTTGTCATTCATAAACCTGACTGGGTGCATCCCAGGAATTTGAACTTGTAGCTGCTACTGTGTGCAAGTTTACACAAATCTAAGATTATCAAAAAAGTGATAATCAGCAAAAAAACTGATGAAAATCAACACCATGATGGCAAATAGAAAATGTGGACTTGATTTATGAGCAAGATTAAGTGAATAGGTTGACAAAAAATCCAATAAGCAGAGAGAATAAGAGGGGTAGATTGAAGTAAAAGTGTATTACTAAAAATGTATTATATCCTACTCATGTAGTCATGATTCTTTCACTTACATCAATCAAGGTGGCAAGTTCTGGGATGTTGTAGTAGAGTAATAGTGTTTTATGTCCTAGTTAAGCTACTTTCTTGGGAGGTGGAGTAAACAAAAATACCTGGAGAAAACATCGGGAGACCTTTGGCAAGTGAACTACCAAAAGTTTGCACACTAGGGTCTGACCAAGTGGGATTCAATTTAATCTAGGCGATGATTAGGCACTGAGAAATCTAAGTACATGTACACACTTTCAAGCAGTGACCACCAAGACCCCTTCTGAAATGGTGATAAAAACTTAAGTATTCTAAAAACACTGACCTCTGAAAAGCAAGCTATTTTTTTTATCTACATCAAGAGTTGTAAATGGTGTCAAGTAACAAAATCAAAATACCAAATGTAAGGTCAGATCAGGCTAAAACTCATGATATTCCACACTACACTTCACTGCTCTACTAAGTTACAATAATAATATGGAGATGAATGTTTAATAGAATTTATACAAAACAATAGTATTTCACTTTTACTGAAGCAATACCAACCATTAAAACATTTTATTCACAAAAGCATAAACATTTTTATTAGTTTGTTTACATTTAGTGTCATCACAAGAAGAGTCATTTGAACTAAGCTGGCTTTCATTTGTTAATGTCTTATGTTTTGATATTACAATATTCAATATCAATTTAAGTTTTAAGAAAATGCAACAGGGACAAAAACATACCAACTTACGAGGGTCCTTTATTAAGCAAATTAAGTAGAGTGGATACACACTGACAAATAGTAAATTCTTAGATAACCCAATGATTCATGATTGAGAAATAAAAAGAAGGCAAGAACATCATCAATTTATGTTAAAACACCAATATCTGCGATATCAAAGAAGGAATTTTTGAATAAATTCTTTTTCTGCATTATTTTACATTAACCATGGCCAAAACTTGCATCCATTTTTTAAAGACCATTCCGTGATTTACAAGAGGCTAACTATTGGGCATAAAGTAGAGAGACAGGAAATGTCAGACAACTTAAAACCATATGTTTTACAGACTCTGGACCTCCTTCTTCAAAAACCATTCATAAATTCACTCCTCACTTTTTACATGCCATTTAATGTGCTTCTTACACAAATTAGGCAAAGTTTGGTTAATTGATAGTTTTTCAGTGCCATCCAAACATTGACTGTTGGGTGCCATTCCAACATTGGTGGCTTTTAAGTGCTATACCACATTCAAATATTCTAACTCACAGCCATTTGTTCATTTGGTGTCATCACTGCATTTAACTATTTTTTGTCTTGAATTCCTATCTTCTCACAACCCCCTTTTCAAATTTGGAAGAGTATGCTTAATTAATGGTGGTTTAGTGCCATCCCAATATTGATGGCTCCTCAAATGCCATAACAAATTGAAATATTCTAAAGCTCTTCGTCTGGTGTCATCACTGCATTTAAACATTGTCTTTGAATTTTTTTTAATTCTTATCTCCTCATAAAATAGATTTATGTATTTATTTTAGAACCATTGTCTTCTTTTTAATGTCTCCATCTTTCATTCATAAAAACATCATTTATAAGAGAACAGGAAATAACAGAAAATCCTGTCTGAACAATAAAATCAACAGCTTCATAGTAATGTTTTTTCTTGGTATGCATTATAATGAAAAATGACCATAAAGGATTGTCATGTCAATGTCTCAATCTGCAGCAGTTTGCAGTACTCAGAAACAAGTGCAGACAATTTACACATCTTTATAACACCATAACTCATCATATATATTGCTTAATGAATTGTAACTATGTCTTTGGGGGAATTTTCATGACTTCGTAGATTTCTCAATATTCTTATATTGGTGGGTGTTTTTTATATGCAGGCCCCAGTTTCACAATCATTCCTTAACTAAAATTGCATTCACTTAAGTTTAGCTAATTTTGGTAATCTTTTTTCTGGAACAACTAATAAATGTTTCTGACACAATTGAATAAAAGTGTTTCAAGCTAGAAGTGATCTAAAAAATGAACACCTTAAGTTCATGAATATTTTTAATATAAAAAAAATTATTAACATTTGAAACTTTGTCAGATTGAAGTTAAAGAAAATCTAAGTTTAAAATTGATTATGAAACTTGGGGCCAGAATCCCTTACACTTGCAGCTATAGGGGAGTATTTGAAAAAAAAATTAATGTCTAGCAACTTTTCAAAAAGTAAAAGTTCCAAAGAAACTCTTTTCATGTAAGAGTTTTCAAATCTAGCCTGTCACCTGTATGCACTGTGTAATAATAACATAAACATTTCAGAAGTATCATATGCAAATGTGAATAAAAATATTTTGTATTTGTACAAGTATTATTATGCAAGATTTCCATGATTTTATAAAATAAAATTGCAATATAAATTTTCATGTTAACTTTTCCAAGAAAACAAGCTCATAATTAATTTTAAGTGATTTATCACCCTGGTTAAACTTTATCTCAAATGATGCATCATCATCAATTATGGAATAAAAAATCAACAATACATGTGCATTCACAACAAATGTTATTTATAACATAGATTTCAGTGTCTAATTTTATAACCAGTCTAATTAAAACTGAAAAAAGATACATCAATGAAAAGTCACAAATGAATGCAAATTTAATTTGATACTACATTAGGAAACTTTTTCCCCTTAAAAATATCAAAAACTTAATGCACTGCATGCAATTGACAAATCGCTGAACACGTCCACAACATTTCGGCAAAGACCAGGCATACTTGAAATACACACAAAAAGAATGAAAACTCAGCCTGAGTTATGCCCTTTAATGACGTCACTGACATTAGTACGTCATCAGTTGCCTTGACACTGCCTTGGTACCGTGATGGCGGAACATTGTGGGCGTGGCCGACAATACGTCAATTATGACTGATTTCATTCATTCAGAAAATATTTAAAAGAAGTAAATGGAGGGGAGTAAGGGTTGGAATAAAGTGCATTTTCAAGTGCATAACAACATCCACAATCAGATAGCTCCGAGGCAGACCAAGACAAAGATTGCTTAGTCACTTATTTTAATTCTGCTTACTCACTTCTGGTAATTTCTATTCATTGAAGCATGCATTTGTTCAGAAAAAGCTCAATATCAAAGACGGCCAAGAAGCTAAGCATATTTACTGAGTGGCCTTACTTTCCAATTTAAGGTGCTTATGTAGGTACCAATGCTTGTGCTATTCTATACATACGTATATTATGTATATAAAGCAAAAACATACTAGTCCATGTTGTGACCTTGACCTTTCTGAAAAGGACCTTGGTTCAAGACCACCTTGGTCAAGGTCTTGACACACCTTTGGAACATGACGATTATTCATGTGAAGTTTTATGACAGTTGTCCAAAGCAATTATGAGACACAATTTTCAAACATACTTTCCTGCGACCTTTTTCTTTCCAGAAAGGACCTTGGTTTGAGGTCTTGACACACCTTTGGACCATGAAGATTACTCATGTGAAGTTTTATGACAGTCATCCATAGCAATTTTGATTTATGGCCAGGACATGATTTTCAAACACACTTTTCCCACAACCTTTTCCTTTCCGATATTACCTTGGTACAAGGTCATGACACAACTTTGGACCATGAAGATCATTCATGTGAAGTTTAATGACAGTCATCCATAGCAACGATGAGATATGGCCCAGACACAATTTTTAGGAAACCAAGAATTTTTATCTAGTGGCCTTACTTTCTATTTTAAGGTGTCTTTGTGTATTAGGTAACAAGTGCACCGAACCACTGCCTGTTTTAACCTATATATCTAATCTACCACTGGATTAATTCCCATTCATCAATTCTTTAATATGTAAGCCACTTTAAACCAACTGACCAAATCATTACATGTTCTTGCATTACTGCAGTATCATCAAAACAGAATTATGACTTGTAATTTTACAACAACAAAAAAAAAAGGGGAAAAAAAGGTTGACAAAATTTATAATATTGCAGTTCAAAAGGTATTCAGTTGTGCATTAAAAATTGCAAAGGAACAAGAACTATGACGAAGAGATGACTTTATACCTTTACCATACCAGCTAGGGAGGATGAGTGGAGTAGAACAATAGAGTTTGAAGTCAAGATTCTTTCAGAACAATAGAGTTTGAAGTCAAGATTCTTTCAGAACAATAGAGTTTGAAGTCAAGTCAAGATTCTTTCACTTGTATTGAGGCAGCCAGTTGATGGATGATGGAGGAAAACAGAATACTCAAGAGAAAACAACCAAACTTTACAAATCGGCAAACTTTCTCAGAACAGAACCACTCAACCACTGCAGAAGCTCAAATGGTAGAGTGTTCACTCTGTAAGTGGGAGGTTGTGGGTTCGAACCGTGGCCGGGTCTGACCCAAGACTTGAAAGTGGGTAGTGACTGTTCTTTCGCCAAGCACTCAGCATTACAAAATGAAAGTTATGGTTCTTTCGGATGGGAACTTAAAATAAACGTGGTCCCGTGTCACGGTGGGTTTTGCATGCTAAAGAACCCTGCTGTTTAATACTATCAGCGCAACACACAGGCAAAATTCCTGCACTTTTGCCTACAGCTGGTGACGTCTCGAAGTGAAATATTCTTGACTGGGATGTAAAACACAATTACTCACTCAGAACAGAATCTGCTCCCATTGAGCCACTGTGATCCGTAAGCATGTGTTTTAGACCACTCAGCCACCCAGGAACCGGCTAGGGAAAATGAGATCCTTCCATCTATATTGTGATGCCTAGTATAATGCCTTCAATGCTCAATAACAATTTTACTGACAAAACAATAAACATAAAGGTATTTCAAATGTGAGTTAATTATTGTTAAAAGCCAAATCAGCATTATTTCAGATATATGTGGCTTTAAAATGAAAGTAAGAATAACTTAGTTGTTTCATCAAGTTCTAGACATTTGTTTTACAATATGCTAGGCATTGATGTGATCTAGATTTGCTATTGCAAGAAAGTGGAGTGACATAATAGTGCTTTAAGCAAGAGCATTTCACTATATTGAGGTGGTAAGTTCAGGAATGCTTGCATGAGGAGTCTAGAGTGGCCAGAGAAAACCACCAACTTTTGGCGAGCAAACTGAAACTCTTTTACACTATGATTTGATGAGTGGGATTTTAACCTAGCCATGCGAAACTCTGTGTCAACTCTCTATGCCAGCTCTTTAGCCCATTCAGCTACCAAGGCCCCAAAATTATCCCTGGTGATAGTTTAATTTGTTAGAATGGCGTTTAAGGACCCAATCAGCTTTAACACTATCAAACTTACACAACCAAAATGACAATTTCTCCAGCTAGGACATGCCTAAGTCAGTGGGAGTCTAACCTAGGAAAGAAAAGGCACAGAGAAAGATGCGAAGTTAAGTTTCAAACCGTATTCATTAGTCTAAAATAAATATGAAAAAAGTCTTACTTTTACAAATTATGCATCAACATCCTAAATGAAGATCAAAAACTGGTCCCTGCTGATACGAGTAAATGTTTAAAACATTTTATGTTACGTTTAAAACTGGTAACATCCTCGACAACAAAAGGCTTTAGATATGGTTTGAATAAAATTTCCAACTGTCCCGATTATTACTTACCCATTAAATGAAATATCTTGAAAGAAATTATGTAACAACTTCAATTTAAACCATAAACTTTATGCATCACTTGAACACAGCATTTTGAAAACAAAGTCAGCATGCATGCACAATCGACAGTTTTTTCCTAAAAATTTGCATGCATAATGATTTGAAGTTTATTCAACAAATATCTAATATTGTATGCCAAGATGTCAAAGTGGTTTACTGTTGAAGTTATTGGCCTCATAATAGTGTCACTTTGTTTTCGAATTAACTGCAGTGGAACCTGTCAAATGCAAACTCCTTCCAGACTTAATATTTTATTCAGATAATACAGGTACAGGTAATTAGAATTACAGGCATTCAGTTTACACAGGCATTCAGTTTACACAGGCATTCAGTTTACACAGGTATTCAGTTTACACAGGCATTCAGTTTACACAGGTATTCAGTTTACACAGGCATTCAGTTTACACAGGCATTCAGTTTACACAGGTATTCAGTTTACACAGGCATTCAGTTTACACAGGTATTCAGTTTACACAGGCATTCAGTTTACACAGGCATTCAGTTTACACAGGTATTCAGTTTACATAAGTTTATTTACCCAACAAATATTATTGGTTTGGATGTTGGACAAAAACAATTGCACATTTTATGTTATTTTGGATGTTTTTTCCCATACATTCTATATTGATAAAACCTTTTATTTTTCTCTTAATTATCCTGACTAAATTTTGGGTCAATTGTGATGAAAATTTAAATGTTAGAAAATTTCATCAAATTGTATGGAGGAATCCTCTCCAATTTGTTTAAATGTTACCTGTTATTTAACACAAGAAACAATGACATTAGGACTTTAAAATACGGTGGAGATGAGCAAGGAAGCAATGGTTTTGAGGACCATTATAATGAGGCTTTATTGATATATCCATCTTGATGTCCTAACAAAGTTTGCACAAAGCATCCTTTTATAGGCAAAATGTCCTATTTTATAACAAGTTTGACTAAAAGACAGCATAATTTACTTTCAAAATCTAAATAAATAAATAAATAAACCAAAATTTAAAGATGAATGAACAAACAAATACAGTAGAACTTCGATAACTCGAAGTGCACGGGACTTCGATGATGACTTCGAGTTATCGGGGTGTTCGAGTTTTCGAAGTTAAAAATGACGTCACAGTGTAACTTTCATTTCTTTGGGAGAAATGTTGGATGGTGTAAAACTGTTTACTGATACACTGGTGTAATATGTACCGGTATTACATAAAATAATAAATGAATTAAAATCAAATTATAAATTATGTTTTATAAGGACTGATGGCGACAACAAACGCATACATGAAATACACAAAATGTGTATAACCAATATATGACCGTAATGCATTCAAAGAACGGAATCAGATAAACATATCCATGTACATTGTATGTTATAATAAACAAAACAAGACACACATTTTATAGAAATTATAAAACTAGTGTGCCTACCACGTGTTAGTCATTAAAACCCAGCTTAAATCACCTGAAAATTTATTGTTGTCGCCAGCGGCACAAAACTTAGCTTCTACTAAGGGGGTACACGGTTACACTTCATCGCCCATTACGGCACAGAGTACTAATCCTTTAATTGATACTCATTAATACAGTAGCAAAACCTTTGATCTGTACCACTTCTCCAATCATTAATCGACAGTATTATAGCTAATTGTCGAGTAATTACCGTGTTCTCACTGAAACGATCTATTGGTCAACCATTGTTAAAAATATTTCGAGTTTTAGAAGGTTGTTTTTCCTATAATTTTTAATTTTGCATCTTAAAATTACTTCGAGTTATCGGGGTATTCGAGTTACAGGAGTTTGAGTTTTCGAAGTTGTATTTATATAGTTTATACAGAAAATCGGTCGGGACAAAATTATTACTTCGAGTTATCCGTGGTATTCGAGATATCGAAGTTCGAGTTATCGAAGTTCTACTGTAAATAAATAATAAACTAAAATTTAAAGATGAATAAATAAATAAATAAATAAATAAATAAATAAATAAATAAATAAATAAATAATGTCCCTCATCAATTACAATTGGCAAAGATGGAGCAATAAATAAATTAGGAATCAAAAGTTAAAGCATGTATTCTTGGTCTAGTTCAAATGATTGAAGTGTTACTATAAATACCATATCACTTGGGAAAACCACTAGAGAAATCTAAATCATTCCAAAGAGATAACCTATCATAAACTATTTGTTTTCTTTATACAACAGTGGTCAAAATATTCCCACCATCATGATCACCATGAAGGCATGGCACTGGCCATTGGCCGTAGCAGGAAAGATAAAGGTGTAGATCTATTTCAAAGAGATATTATATAAATCTATTTAATTTCTTCATTCAATAGTGGTCAACTCATGATTTTCAATGCAATGGTAATGGTCATTGGTCACGGTCATTTAACTGCAGGTTTTAGTGCTGTATGATCATTTCAAAGAGATATTTATTATATAAATCTATTTAATTTCTTCATTCAATAGTGGTCAACTGATGATGTTCAAAGCAATGGTAATGGCCACTGGTCATGGTCACTTAACAAGTTTTAGTGTTGGATAGCTCAAGGTGAAGAATCATTTCAAAGAGATATTATATAAAATATGTTTGTTCAATAGTTGCTTCAATAGTACCAAGCTTTCACTAATGGTACTGGGCAATGGTCATTACCATTGTCATTCAGCTGCCAGTTATGACACAGTGCATCTAAGGGTGTAGTTGAGTTAAGTAATTGTGTTTAACGTTCCAGTCAAGAATATTTCACTTATATTGACATGTCACCAGCTATAGGCCAATGAGCAGATCCTATTGTGGGAAAGTTTGTCAGTTTTCTAAAGGTCATGAGTTTTTTAGGAACTCCAATTTCCTCCACTATCCAAGGACCACATCGATATAATTGAATGAATCTATGGTGTAAAACTCCATTACCTCATTGCTACTTACCAGTTAAGTCCATTTAAAGGCAAGTTTTAGTGGAGTATATCTAAGCTTGCAATAGTATCTTGTAATTTTTTTTACAATATAGCCACTGGTCAGTTAAGGCCATTTAACTGCAGGTTTTAGTGCAGCACATTCCTTATTTTCTTTATACAACATTTTAGTCACCAAATTCTCACCATTATAGCATCAATGACATTGCTACTGGTCAGTTAAGGCCATTTAACTGCAGGTTTTAGTGCAGCACATTCCTTATTTTCTTTATACAACATTGTGGTCACCTAATTCCCACCGTTATAGGATTGAGGACATTGCTACTGGTCAGTTAAGGCCATTTAACTGCAGGTTTTAGTGCAGCACATTCCTTATTTTCTTTATACAACATTGTGGTCACCTAATTCCCACCGTTATAGGATTGAGGACATTGCTACTGGTCAGTTAAGGCCATGTAACTGCAGGTTTTAGTGCAGCACATTTCTTATTTTCTTTATACAACATTGTGGTCACCTAATTCCCACCGTTATAGGATTGAGGACATTGCTACTGGTCAGTTAAGGCCATTTAACTGCAGGTTTAAGTGCAGTATATATATCCGGAGCTGGTGTAGAAAACAAGTGGTTATAATATTGCAGACATGTGTCAGCACATTAACAAGACCTTCTATCACAAGCCTATCATATATCCTATATCCTTAGTAAATTACCCTAGCCACAGAGGGCACCTTAGATCAGTACAAGTGGTTAGAGATAATGTTAGGTGTCCGTAACATAAACACACTCACCACAGAGGAAATAGTCAGGGAAAGTCAACCCAAATACAAACATATAATAAACACTTTCACCATAGAGGAAATAGTGAGGGGAGGTCAAACTATTAATATCAATACAAATATTTTTTCACATGTACTGGTATACAATGCATGCATCCTAAACCTGTGTTTCCGTTCCTGGTTGCCAAAATTGTCATTGGCTACTAATTACTGAAAAAATCTTTTAAAAAGTTTCCCATTCTGGCAAATTTTGAAAAAATTCTTTAAATTGTATTATGTTTTCATAAATTTCAGAGAGAGGTAACCAGTATTTTTCTCTAAAAAAATAACTTTGTAATACAGAAATTTTAGATCAAACAGAACAGACTACCGGTAAATGAATTTTATTCCTCCCCCTGTTATAAACAATACAAAAAGCTGCTTATTAAAAGCTATATATCCCTTCATTTTAAATTTCTGTGTTTATTTTTTTAAAATTACAATACAAACATTATTTAACAATAGATCATTCTACAAACAAAGAATATTTATCAATCTTTTCACATAATTTATATTTCTTATAAATTTAAAAACCAAAAAATTCAAATTTTAACATGTCATTACCTTTTAAGACAAATAAAACCCAGAAAAAATCAGAAATAATGTAAGTAAAAACTTTCATTCATAAAAATGTGGTATTATGAAAAAAATGTTTAAAAGACTTTCAAGTGCTTCAATGTTTATGGTTTGTAAACAGTTTTTCCCCAAATTTTTCATGTTAAATTTATCATAATTATTGTAATTATGAATGATTGTGTATTTTTGTAGAATATTAAACTGCTAAATCTAGATTCATCAAATAAAAAAAATATATTTTGACCTTTCTGGGCATAAATAGTGGCATCAAATCTGATAACCGTTTTGATTCTAAGTCTGATAACTGTTTTGAATTTAAGTCGGAGCTAATCACAGTGTGAGAACGTTTATCAGTTCTCCAGCTTCCTCTTTCATCCTTGAACTGACCATTACAATAAATGAAAAATAATGTTAAATGAGTTGTACCACATTCCAGCAAAACAATAAGCTTATAGACGTTTATTTTAGAAATATGATTGTTTTAATTGACAATCAATATGTGCTGATAATTTGTAACATTTAGTCATGGTACTAGTATAAAATACAGTTCAACCTGCCTTAAAGACCACCTCCATATAAGGGTAACCTGCTTATTAAGGCCTGCAAAATTGTATTCCAATTGTTCTTTATTCATATTATTGGAACCTGTATATAAAGGTCACCTGTCCATAAAGGTCACTTTTACTGGTTTCCTTGGGTTGTCTTTATAGACAGGTTTGACTGTATTGAAGACAAACATAAATTCTACAGGGTTCGTACAGACATTTGGACTCTAAATTTAAGGACTTTTTGGGGTCTTTTCAGGGTCTTATTTGCAAATTTAAGGCCTAATCAGAAAGACAATTTTAGCAAACAAATATTGGTGCAAAGGCAATTTAATCAATAAAACAATTACTTAGTATCGACACTTAAAGTGGACAAGGTTGGCGTTCAGGAGGTCCAGGTACCTTTAAAATGCTCATTTTAATGTAACTTATTAAATAATTTATTTATTTTTTTACATCAGTCTATTTGCAACTACTTAATATCTAAATACAGACACCCAACTGGCCAAATTCAAAGACTTTTTAGGGCCTTCAGGATAAATTCAAAGGCTTTTTAGGGTCAGACTTGTTTTTAGGGTCTTTTTAGGGCAAACCTCAAAATTTAAAGACTTTTCAAGGCCTGTACAAACCCTGTTCTAACATGACCTGCGTTTTTCTTCATATGAAACATGAAGAAAGCCAGTCGTGGTATAACAAACCATATATCTATTGCTGTTCTGTTTTAATGACCTACTCCCTTGCTTATCTTATGATGTCATGCTATGTGTCGTGAACAATGGTAGTGACGTAATTTTCATTCACAAAAACATTGATTTCTATGGAGGTTATCTCAACAGCCAAATTGTTTCAATGACCCTTTTTGCAAATTAATAGCAAAATTATATAAGTCATGTTAGAATTGAAATGATCAAGAGCCACCGAGTGATATATTTACAGTATGTTGACAGCCCGGTTATATGTTGATTATTTCTAAATTATACCAGGAGTGAGTGGGAGTAATGGAGTTTTATGCCCAAGTCAAGATTTGTTCACTTAAAATGAGGCACTCAGCTCAAGGATGGTAGAGGAAACTGGAGTGCCCAGTGAAAACCATCAACATACCACAAGCAAAGTGAAATTTTCTCACACTAGGATCATCTGTCCTGAGTGGGATTCAAACCCAAGTAGTTAGAGGTGCATGTGCTTTACTGCCTTTAGACCACCTGACCACAGCAATCCCTCAAATTGCACAATCATGCAAACACACAATATAAAAATTTAAATCACTGATGAAAGATAATCTGGAAATTGTATAATACATTGTATTAACATAAATTCTGAAGATAATTTCTCAAAATCTGGACTCTTACATTCAAAATTATTATTTAGTGCAAAATCATTTCACATAAGCACTTATGAACCAGAAATCAAGATGTTGCATTCTACCAATTACAAATATGACTTTGACCTTTGCACCAAAAGTAAGTCAACCTTTAAAATTATAAACAGCTCATTTCAAATTTTGCAAAAAGTTTTACTCTACCATACAAATACATGTAATTCCAACTCCTGTATATGTAAAATAAAAATAAACTTATGTATACTGAATTGAAAAAAAAAATCACTATCACCTACAGCTGACTATTTGAAATAGCAGGAGAATGGATTGGAGTAAGTAATGGTGCTTTACCCCCCCCCCCCCCCCCCCCCAGTTAAGACAATTTTAGTTATATTGAGACTGTCAGTTCTTGGATACTTTGAGGAAACCAGAGTGTCCAGAGGAACCCATTGCAAGAGAACTGAAAAACTTCCTTATCTTGGGATCTGTTAGAATGGGTTTCAATCCTAGGGGGTGAGAGGTACTGCAATTCATAAATGTGCACTTTCGACCACTCAGCCAGAGACCAAAGCTAAGATGAGAGAATAACAGAGAAAGACTTAAATGATTTTGGAAAGGCCATACCATGACAACATATGAACCAATGGCATTCAAAAATCATTCTACTTTTTCTTGCAATTTACACCAGAGACCAATTCAACAGTGTGTACAATAGAAATGTTGTCACATCACTGAATATATACTGTTCAAATGACTGTTCATGACACACACAACTAAGAACAAATTCTGTATATCATAACATTGTTCAGATAAAATTCTCGATGGTTACTCAAGCCCAAGGACTAAAATTAAAAGTTATTGTAAACTCTGATATCAACATGCATTTTTTTTACATGTGATTGTACCTTTCGTTCTGAACAGAGAATGAATTATAAAATTTAGACAGCATGTGCAATTATCATAAAATTGTAAAATGAGGCACCATCTAATGCAATTTCTTTTACAAAATTTAATTCTACACTATTTTGATTGCAATATTATTGTTTGCTTTCATTCAAGTTGTTTGCTGGCTACCTAATTTCAACACCAATTCAAGGTACTTTTTCAAAATATTAAGATATTTTTGTGACTAACCCGAAGGTCTCCTTTTTCATAATAATTTTCTTTTTTTCCCTCTCCAGTCGCAAGAAAGCCAGATTAGGTAAATGACAAAAATAGGTAAAGTTACTATCTGTCTGTCTGTGTAAAATCATGTCTATGGATGGATTTTGATTTAACTTGGAACAAATCATACCATCATAAGACAATATGCCAAATACCAAATTTAGGTGTGTAGATCAAATATCAAGGATGCAAGAGCAAATTTTAGTTGGAGTAGAGGACATGTGGCTATCAAATGACAGGTCTAGTTTTATTTTTTGTGAATATTGGATTTGTAGGTTGGTTGGATTTTGTTGGTTTTCTTGGGTTTTTCATTTTTTGTTTGTTTCGTTGTTAAACCTATAAGCATGTGTTTCTGATTTGTTATAAGACTAAAAGCCCACTAACATAGGTTGCTTACAGCTGTCACATTTAGGCTCAGGAGCTTGACTTGGTTTTATAAATTGGACTAAGGGCAGACAACTCTTTCATTTTGCTACATGTTTATTTCAAATGAATCCACATCACGTGCAAAACTCTTGACAACAAACTTCACTGTAAATCTCTTTAGTTTTATATCTGGTTTTTCCCTAAATGTGAGAACTAAAAGTGATTTGAGGTATCAAATGTTCTGTTTTTCATTAGATATTAAATCAGAACGCTGAAACTCAAGATACTGAATTAACCAATTTTAAGAATTAAATAGCATGCATTAAGCAAGGACCCATGGTACTTCCAGCTATATCTTACTGTCAGAATTTAACACAACAGGTCATTTTCTACATTCTGTTTTCTAAACTTTTCTTAAAAATAGTGAGGTAAAGAATTGATTACAAAAGCTAGAAAACAGAAAATGCTGTCATTCCACAACTGTCTCTTATTTTGCAGGGAATTGACTTAGCTTAATTCCATCTCTCCTGGTGTAGAATTGGGCCAATTTCAGGGGATTATTCTCAGACAAATAATTTTGTTCTTGGTATCAAATAGTCAATCTTCTTGGACAAAATCTGAATACAATTGGAAGTACCAGACTATATAGAAAATCTAGGTGTACTTACCTATTTTGACAGGATCTTTCTTGGGTAGAAACATTGGTAACAAGTTTTCTGGTATTTGTATAATAGTCTGTTGATCCGTGTCACCTGTGGTTGATTCTGATTTACTGGCCTCATCACCAGTTTCACAATCTAGAAATTCAAAATTTAAAGAACTTAAGCATTTTGTGATGATCTAATTTTTTATTTATCTTGTAACAAGTTTCAAAAACTTATATAAATTCAATTTTAAAGAATTTTTGCACTTTTGATGGTCAAAAATTGTTTTAGTTTAGCTTTGTAAAATAATTAGAGTGGAGCAAGGAAAGCGGAAAATAAGTCAACCCAAAACAACATGGCACAAAACATCAAAAAAAGAACACAACTGGGATGGAAGAGCTGGGCATCGGCAAGGGTAGCTACCAAAGACGAGCATTGTGGAGAAAGTGCATTGAGGCCTTATGTGCCAGCGAGCACAAAGAGGATACGTGAGGTAAGTGAGATTTAAGTGTTTTACACCCCAGCAAAAAATATTTCAATGATATCAAGGTGGTTAGTTCTGAGATAATAGAGGAACCCTGAGTACCCAGTTAAAACCTTCTTCAGTATCTTTCCACCCATAACTCTATTCTCACAAAAGCACAAGACATTTTTTAACAAAATTTGGTGTAAAAGATGCTAATGCCCTTGTGTTGTACAAGGACACATTAATTTTTACCCCTAACCAAAGGGGCAAGAGAGCAGGGTGAAAGGGACCAACAAAGTAGATATTTCTAGCTTTTTAATACCACAACCTAACTGAGTTACCCGTACTTTAAGAAAAAGCCACATGTGATCATTGTGATGTTTATTGTTTTTACATGTTCTTGGTATCAATATTTGCCACCTCCCTTATCATTGCATTATTTTGAAATCCAACATTCCATTTTTCCTGTATTTTGTTTTAATTATAAGGTATCAAAACATTTATTTTCAGCAGAAAATGTTTGATATAAATTCATATTTTCAATGGATCTACATTAATTTTTTATTTAAATACAAAGAGTGTATAAAGAGTTGAGATCAGTATAATGGTGTTTAATGTCCCAGTGTCAAGAATATTTCACTTATATCTAGATGTCACCAGCTATAGGCAAATGTGCAGAAATTTTGCCTATGTGTTGTGCTGATGGCATTATACAACAGGGTTCTTTATCATGTCAAGCCAATCAGTGACATGGGACCTTGTTTGTTTAAGTTCCCATCCGAAAGAACCGTGACTTTCATTTCGTAATGCCAAGTGCTTAGTGAAAGAACAGTCACTACCTACTTTCAAGTCTTAGGTCAGACCCAATCGGGGTTCAAATCCCACAACCTCCCACCTACGGAACGCACTCCACCTGAGAGTATAAAGAAATTAATAACACAATGGTTTTACTTGTCAAACACACTCAAATCTAGTCAAAGGGAAATAACTCATATAGTTTTACATAGATGTTATACTAACCATTTTCTGGTAGAGGGGCCGCTGACATAATTGTCTCTGCTGATGCAGCTGCTTGTTCTAATTCACCATCCCCATCATCTGTGATTAGAATTAAAGTTAAAGAATATTAAAGTATAATTATTTAAATATGCCATGATGTCATTAAAATCTTTTATATCAATTTTAACCATTGAACTGTCTAGAAAAGGTGTATATGCTATAATTTCCACTGCCATACAAAACAAACAGGATAATGTGTTCAAGTGTGTTATGTAAAGTTTGCTTTACGAGCAGTTGAAATTACAGATCTATAAATACCATTTTTGATAGTAAAATGGATATACTTAACTTTCAGTATTTTTTAAATTCATATTTGCCATTAACAAACTCTTAAAGAAAATTGAAACACGGCTGTGTACAATATGCATGTTAACTCATGGGAACAGTCAAATAAATGATGTCAGACATATAGATTTTTATGGTAAGTCAGGTGTATTAATGACATTTATAGCTCAATGGTCTCAAAAAAGTTTTGTAGAACAAATTTGTTGCATATGTAAACAAATTAGCTATAAGCCAATTAATAATGATTAGGGTATTTCACAGAATTTAGAAACAAATAATCAGAAACTAATAAAACATGAAGTTGATATAAACAGGGAAAATTTTGGAAATTCTCTAAAAAACAAATTACAATCATGACAAAATCACTAAGCTTTACTTTTCATATCCATCAAGTAAAAAGATCAACCTACCAGCACTGTTTTGATTGCTGTCAACAGGTATATCATCTCCGACCACTGTGTTAGTATCGGCAGACAGAGAGTCTGTAGTCGTTACAGTTATGATTTGAGTATTATCACCACCTCCCTCAGCTGGTTTACTGGCCAACAAAGTACCTGTAGGCAGTGATTTCAATTGCTGTTGTAAATTTTGAAAATTCTGCAATCCCTGAAAAAACAAAGATTTAAATATCTCATATTAACAAGTTGTAAATTTTCACATTTTCTTAATCCTGAATCTTCTTATCTTTTATCTATCTATATTATCTTGCTCAGTTTGTTTCATCTGTTGTGGCCACAAGTGCCAAACTATTTTTCAAACTGTAAAGATGTGTCTTTAGCACGCACTGAGATATAGGACCTCCGTTTTGAGTCTCATATGAAAGACTACTCAAGTAACGAGCTTTTTTGCAGCTCTTGTATGGGCAGGAGATGAAAATAATTTTAGAAAATTTCTAAGTCCCGAGTGAGGTTTGAACCCACAACCTGTGACTCTGACTGACAGTGGTACCACTGTACCCATAAATTAAGGGGGGGGGGGGGGTTCTAGTTCCTTTCATTTAGGCATAAATTCCTCAGAGGAACAAGACTCAAAAATAAAAATTTAGCAATTTTATTTTACTATATTTCAGTTACATTCGCACTGACAGTTTTCTAATGGCCCAAAAATAAATATATGCAAATACACATGTATATTGAAATGACGATTCTAACAAAAATGACTGCGAAAAATTACTTTTGAGAAATAATTTTCATATGACAAATTCGTGAAAAAATAAAGTGCCACAAAAAAATCAGATTTAGATTTTTTCAAGTATTAAACCTGTCAGAGTACTAGTATTCTTATTGGAATTTCAAAAGTATTGTATAAAGAGTCAATTACCTGTACTGGAGCCATCATTATGGTCTGACCATTAGCACCAGGTATTACAACAGCTGGTATCTGTGTGGTGCTACTCTGACCAGGTGGGGGATAACGTCTTGGTCTACCTCGCCCTCTTTTGACACCTGTAAACAATAAACAACTCAAAATCAAATGTCTGACAATATTAACTACAGAGTCATAAGATATGTATAATATACAGATGCATGTGTGCATTTATTTTCAGGAATATTTTGTCCAAAATTTGTGGTTTTATTAAGAAAATGTAAGTTCACTTTACTACAATATAACCTATTTGGTTTCCTTGTCAAATATGGAAATAATAACAGGTTTTATGTTTATGCACAAAACAGTGTAGATATCTCTTATAGAGTTGGGTAGTACGGAAAACTAAGTATATTTTGTATTTTTTTTAAATACCACTGTATGTACCAGTTAATACCACACAATAAGGTTTTCTTTGAGCTTCTTTAGACAATTATAATCTAGTGGAGCAAAATGGAGCAATTGTGTTTTATGCCACAGTTAACATTTTTCTTATATATTGAGATGATCAGTTATGTGCCCAGCAGAGGCAATCAACCTATGGTAATCAAACTGACAAACTTTCTCATATTATGATTTGGCTGACTGGGATTCAAACATACATCCTTTTTCACAAAATATTTCAGAATACCATAATAACTGGTATTCTTAGTTTGTACTTAGGTGGAAATGCGTGGCCTAGTGGTTAAGGCGTTGGACTCATGATTCGAAGGTCCTGGGTTTGATCCCTGGACCGGGCGATGTGTTGTGTCCTTGAGCAAGACACTTAATTTCACGTTCCAGTTCACTCAGATGAAAAATAAATGAGTACCAGCAAAATGCTGGGGGTTAACCCTGCGATGGGCCGGCGTCCCATTCAGGGGAGAGTCTTGTACTCTCAGTCGCTTAACGCCACCGAAACTGATGGGCCTAATGGCTTGGGACAGACTTTAACTTAACTTTAACTTCAGTTTGTACCACAGCAGTAAAAATCTGCGACTTCATCCAATATACCAGCATTACCGTACAACTCTAAAAGTTCTTACCTGAACCTGGCATTATATATGGACTAAAAGGATTATATTCATTGCTTTCAGATTGTTTCCTCTTTTTTACAGCACCAGTAGGTGTAACATCCCCGTCGTCATCATCGTCGTCATTCTGACCGTCATCACTGGATACCTCAAGGATTTCATAATCTGCTAATAAAACAAGCAACAAAGTAAAATTTAATCTGAAATTTTTTTTCAATATTATTAACACTCACATAAACTAATGTCAATCTGTGCACAGCACTTACATAAACAACAAGTAAATTTTAACATAAAGAATATTTTAAGACTAGCAAATTAGGTTAGTATAAATCCAATGTTGGCTCTGCAATGCGCCAAATGCTAATTTTTATTAATTTCTATCTTTCAAAATAGCTTTTGGCTAATATTTTTGCTCAAAAATTTTCATCAAATTCATAATGAGGCACCTGAAAATTGCTTATTTTTTTATTATTTTTTTTACACAATTATGAAAAGGTTAAGAAGTTTTTGTAAATTGTTGATAATCAAGAAAATCTATACAGCAGATAAGAAGAACAACAATTTAGACAATTTTTGTTATTTTACTTAGTTTTACTGGATCTTCAACATATAAATTGGCTATAAATGTTTTGTTAATCATATACAGTCCTTTGAGTACACTTTTAAGTAGAAGACAAATGTCTTGAAGTAGTTAGCAAGTACAAACTTATATGTATTGTAAAAAATACTCGGAAAATATAAAATCAGTGGAAGCAGGTGACAAACTTAACCCAATTCCTAAATAGAATTAGGCAACTATTGTCACTTTGCTTGCCTGATTGAAACCACTGTAATATATCATTTTTCAACCATTTTGCAAAAACAGGTCTCATGCCAAAAGTATATATTAAAGACACCTATATTTAAATCTTATTATGAGAGCTGCTACAGGTATTAAATAGATAGCTTATTACTGGTACTGAAATTAGAAACAAGAGCACTATCCTGAACATTTGTCAAACAAAGCATTTTTAACAAAAAACTTCAACATAGGCCACTGACTATTAACATTTAGCAACAAACTTTATTTACTGGTAAAAAAAACTTTAACACTGGATGCTAAAGCTGGCACATGCTTAAATTAGGATATTAATGTAGTGGATTTGAGTATCCAAGTCAAGATTCTTTCACTAGGTCAGTTCAAGGAAAGTGGAGGAACTGAGTACCAAGAGAAAACCATGACAAACTATCTCACACTAGTATCTGTCCCAAGTGGGATTCAAACCTAGGTGGTGAGAGGCGCTGTGATCCATAAACGTTGACTTTACACCACTCCGCCATTGAGGCTCCTATATTAGGATATGACATCAGCTTTTATGAATTTTGTGCAGGGGGTATAAAAATTTTGAGAAGATGATTCAAATAATTAAAGTTTTATACCATCCAACACTTTGTTTTTCTGTCTCTTTCTAGCACTACGTCTGATGCCATCAGGACCTAAAAAATAAAAAAAATTATTTAATTCAATGATGATCCACATTAAGTTGAGCAAGTTTCAATATCATATACTCAACATCGGTTTCAAAACTGTACATTTAACAATGATTCAAAACCATTTTTAAACAGTAAGTTTATTCAACAAGCTTCAAATCATGTATTCAATAGCAAGGTTCAAATTTATGTATTCAACATCAAATTTCAAAAACAAGTACTAAACATTATTTATTTAACAGCAAGTTTCAAAATCATGTATTCAACACCCAACTTCAAAATCATGTATGTATTCAACGACAGGTTTCAAAATCATGTACATGCATTCAACAAGATTCAACAACTGTGTAATCATTATCAAGATCATGTGTACCTATTCAACAAAATCTTTAAAAATTGTGAATTTAAAATCAAACTTCCAAAATATTCTAACTATTTAACACATATTCAACAAGTTTCAAAATTGTGCAATCAACATTAAGCGTCAAAATCATGTATTCAACTAGTCATTTAAATTTGATTTAATGTCAATACAGCATTTCTCTAAATTCCGTTACCTGTATTTGACAATTCCAGTAAGCCTTCAGCTGCACTATTTGTCTGTTCCAGGGATGTACTGTTTTGTGGTGTTTTCTGTCCATCTATACTTGTCTGTGATTTCTGTGGTGTTGCCTGCTGTCCTGCTACTTTCTGTGCTTCAGCTGCAGGATCTCTACGTGGACGGCCTCTCTTTCTCTTTTTACCTAAAAAATTCAATAAATTACACATTTAACAAGTTATAACTAAAATACTATGCCATTTCAAGTGGCCCCCAATCAAAACCCAACTGGAATATTCCCAACTAGTTGCAAGAACGAAATATAAATGGCAAATGACATATTCATTTTACCCAGATTGTTCCTGTGAATTTTCATGGAGAGTTTTAAAAAATGTGCTCTTTTAGTAGAAAAGCTACCCAACAACAAAAAGAAACCCAAACTATAGAAAGCAATCACACAAAATGGCAGCGCTTCTGGTTTACCATGAGGCATCCTAAACAAATAAGATATAGTACTATATGGCAATAAATATAAGCCATATATAGGTTTTGTATGTAAACACACTCTATGATTAAAAAAAATTATGCTGAAATCTTAAATTCCCATTAATGAATGATCAATCAATTAAGTCTACCCATTATTTTCCCATGATTGATTCTGAATTTTTTCTGATTTTAAATCACTACATGTACCTACCAGTAGTTAAACACCTACCATCTGATGGTGGAAGAACAGGATACGCACAAAGCTGTCCCGTGTCAGGATTGGCCATCAATACACACTTTTTCCCGTTAACAACTACAACAGTTTGATCTGTGACTTGTATTGGTTTAGATAAGTCTAATTTCTTTTCATCTTTCCCTGGTTCTGTTTGCGTTTCACTTACAGACTCTTGTGTTGGTGTTTCACCAAGGTTCTGTTGTTGTGTTTCTGCCATATCTACTGGTTGTATTTCACTAAGAGTGTCGGCAGACTGTGTTTCACTGAAAGACTGTGATTGCATTTCATCAAGAGTCCCTTGCTGTGTTTCACCAGTAAGGGTTTGTGGATGTGCTTCAATGATGACATGGGACTGTGTTGCATCAATGGCCTGTGGGTGAGTTTCATCACTAGCTTGAGCCTGTACCTCAGTAAGTCCATGTGGCTGTGTAACATCATTAACAACTGTTTGTTGTTCACCGACATCTTGATTCTGCTGGTTTTCGATAATACCATTACTTTGGGAATTTTTCAATGCATTTAAATCAGTCTCATTTATAACTGTCTCTGTTGCTAAAAGTCCTTCTATAAAATAAAACAAAACAAATATCAGTGAAAAAGTTCAATTGATAAACAGGATCAATTAAATAGTGGTGTGTTGAAGCCTTATGGTTACGTTTCTCATAATAGATATGTGACATTAAAATGAAAATACAATATAAGTTATACAGGGCTTTGACAGGTTACACGGCCCCATGTACCCAGTCAAAGATTTATGTACCCTGAGCCGCAGGCGAAGGGTACATTCATCTTTGACAGGATACATGGGACCGTGTAACCTGCCAAAGCCCTGTATAACGTTTTTGTCACCCTTCAAAGCGTTACCAGTTGAATCTAATCTTTTTTACTTCCATTTCGTATTTTGTGTAACTTGCGTACGTTGTCGCCATGTTTGTTTACTGTAACTAGACGTCAGCCATGTACGTTACTTCCCTTTTACCGCTAAAAGTCGCGTGCGTTCATGTACCCCGGCAGATTTCCGAACATAGTTCTATGTACCCCGGCAAGTTAACCAATCGCTATGCGAGAAATTTCTTTGAAGGGTGACAAAGTACTGTAATTTCTTAAAGACTTTTCATTGCTCATGTGAAATATTAGACAAATTTAAGTGAAGGAATTCTGTATTACATATCAGGCAAGATTATTTCACTTACTCAAGACATCATTAGCTATTGTTATTTGGTGAAGCTGCATTTATATAATATGTTTATTGTGACAAAGGACATTGCATTTTGTTCTCATTTCATGCTTATTATAACACCAGGCATCAGTTTTTCAGGTCTCATCTCAAGGGTTGTTGTTTTTCATTTTTAAATGCGGAGTAACCGATAAAAGAATAGTCACCTCTAAGCCCTCAGCTGTCCTGCTGAGGAACCCCACCCTTGGTCTCTACCCTATGATAGAAGCACTCTACTAAATAGCTAACATGTGTATAGTGGTAACAATCTCTACTAATGCATAGATTTTTTCTAGTATCAATGCTGATTTCAACTTTTGATTCTTTTTAAGATTAAATATGTGTATATATATCTACATGTATTTGGTAATAGACCAAACTTCATATGAACCACTCCTACAAACCACATGGTCTGGGGGTTACAGGGTTCAGATATTACCTACTTTTTTTAAGTACCGGGTATATAAATTATATCAGTCCAGATAAATGTTAACATAATTTATACTACTGCTTTTTTATGTTAGAAATTTTTATCAAGATAAATTTTGTACAACAAAACAGAGGAACAAATACGAACCTGAGGTTACGACCAAATTCTGAACTTTCATGCCTCCATTTTCTGTATCCATGGACAACGTAATGCCCTCCTCGCCACCATCTTCTTTAGATGTTGCCTGTTCATTAATCACCTGGCCCTCAGCCTCATTCTGGAACAAGGCATTATCCACCTGCACAGACTCTGTGACCACACCACTTTCAGTATTATAGTCTGAAATTGAAATTCATGATTATGAATAGAACCTACAACTGAAGTACAATATAATTTCTTTTATTTGCATATTATGTTACATGCATCAAATTTTCTGACAAACAAGTTATGCAATTAAGTGGAATCTGCTGTAACTTAGAAAACCAACGATCATTGTTATCTGTTAGCCGGCATACTATATTACTCTCAATCTGCTGTCAAATATATTTAAATGTCACTAAAAAGAACTTGCAGCTGTGTCACATAATAAAATTTTCAGTGGCATCATATTATACTGTAAACATATTTATTTTTGCAGTGTACTAATTTTCGCTTATTTTGTGGTCGTTTGTTTTGCGCCAAAATTAATACAAAGCGAAAATTATATTTTACTTATTATGTTATAGAGCATATTTCAAAAACGCAAAAAATTAACTACACCGATATGTCTAAATAGTCTATACCACGAAAATAAATACACGCAAAATTAAATACATTTTCAGTATAAAATTTTAATTACCATAATTTATTGTACCTAAAAATCAAAACTCTTGCTTCATGTTTAAAAAAAATTCCACATTTCTAAGGTCACAGAGGTGCTCCTTTTAAACATTGAACAGGTTTACATTACATGCAAAGAAAAACAAACAACTATTTACAATGAAAACAACTAAACATTACTGGAATCAAAACTATATTTATACAAACCTCCCAAGTCAGATACCCCAGTGTGATGGAGAACAGTAATTCCAACTGATTCATCAATAGGCCCTTCTGTAACTGCCACCCCATCTTCAGTCACCTGTATACCCTCTTGAGTCAGAATATGGTACGTGCCTGGACCAATTTGGACTGTTCCATCAATTCCCTGTTCCTGCAAGATGATCTGAGCATCTTCCAGACTTATGGTTATTGTGCCATCGTCATTTAGATTCACATTCTCCTGTGTAATATCCATTTACCTTAAAACATAAAAGATAAAGGAAATTTAATTTACCATAGTATATTGAAGCCCTTTGTCCCCTAGGGAATTTAGAGACATAAATATATTTTTTTTAAAATAATATACTCATTACTGTGTATTTGATATAAATTAAACTTCCAAAATGTATCCACCGTGTGCAGTAATCAGTGGTGAACTGTTCAATCTAAAACAGAGATTATTGGGGTCATTGTGGCCCAGGCCTTAAAAACGAGAGGAGCCACATTTTCAAAAGGTGGGTCAAAAGTATAGTTTAGTGTTGATGTCATGGTTTTTCAATATAAGACCTCTGCTAAAATGGAATAGTTAAAGTTAAAGTCTGTCCCGAGCCATTAGGCCCATCAGGCCGGAGCTTATCCCGGTTTCGGTGGCGTTAAGCGACTGAGAGTACAAGACTCTCCCCTGAATGGGACGCCGGTCCATCGCAGGGTTAACCCCCAGCATTTTGCTGGTACTCATTTATTTTTCAGCTGAGTGAACTGGAACAACGTGAAATTAAGTGTCTTGCTCAAGGACACAACACATCGCCCGGTCCAGGGATCGAACTCACGACCTTCGAATCATGAGTCCAACGCCTTAACCACTAGGCCACGCGCTTCCATCTAAAATGGAATAACATATTTTTATTTTATGACAAGAGTGGAGTGATAGAATTTTTATGGTCCAGTCAATTACCAGTATATCATTATTGAGATCAGATTTGGATAGTGGATGAAACCAGAGTATCCAGAGAAACCAATTGATCTTTGACAATCAACTCAGGCCTTAAATAGAATTTTTAATTCCACTTGGCACAGTGCCTAGTTGAATAAGAAAACCACTTGGCACTTGGAAATTTAACTCGGCACAGTCACCACAAGTGTAAAGTGTAATATTTGGAACATCTGTTGGATTTTACATTACACTAAGCGACTTCCGAATGCGAAATGGTTTGCACATATGATGCAAACTTTCAAATGATTTTGTTGATTCACGCTTGTAACAGAACGACAAGATTTTTACAAAGGGACCCAGATCGTTACAATTGACCTCCTATTACACGATTTTCCCGACCTACACTAAATTGTCTGTTGTTTATTAATTGTAACAAGCCCATGATGTATATGTCTGATAAATTTAACTCGGCACGGTGACCAGTGCAATAACAACATCACTCGTCCCAGTACACATTTCACTCGTCAGGACAAGTGGACGAGTGAATAATCGAAGCCCTGTGCCAACTTTCTAACACAAGGATCTGTCCTGATAGAGTGAGATTGTAAATGAGTAGGCAAGAGGTACTCTGATCTGTAAGCACCTGCTTTACCGTTTTCTCCATCTTTAAACCAGAGGTAATTTGTTTTCAGTTTACGTCGAGATATAAAGCAAGAATTGGTTAAAAAAATGTGATTACTGGTACTAGTATTAGCAATGAGTCACATTCACTCATGCATTCACAGCAAGTAGAGATGCTATGTTTCCATTCCTGGTAGCCAAAATCGCCATTGGCTACTAAATTCTGAGGAATTCTTTCAAAAAGTAACCTATTTTAGCAAATTTGTGGAAAAATACTTTAAAAAGGACTATATTTTCATAAATTTTTTAAATTTGGCTACTAATTATTTTAAATTTATGGAAACCTAGGAGATGTTAGTATATATCATCACCACGATTATCGTCGCCGAGGATTTGCAGATAGCAATATCGTGGAAGAAAGCATACATCACAATATCGTAAAACCATATTACTTACAACAAAATTCTTTAAAATCATTGCATCACTTGTGTATTGATCGTGATTAAGTAGATTAAATATGTGGTTTTGCCATGAATCTTCAATATGACTTTGATAAAATTTGCAATTTTATATCTTATTATTCTTTTATTATGTTTATTGACTTTATTGCAGTCCAGTGAAAACCCAGTCATATGCATCAGTAAATATTGTGATATTATCGCGATGATAGCGTAAAATTTTTGGCGATATCGCTATACCTTTTTCTCCACAATAACACCTCAAACAACAAGTAAATGAACTTTTTATTTGTATACCTGTCCCATTGAAAATTTGTTGAATATTTGCATTTTGCTTCCTCCGACACAGAATAAATAAACAGTAGGCTTTACCATGGGATGCAATTGTGAATTTTTTTCTCAGCCTCAGAATCCCTCATGAACAGATGTCTGAATTTTCTCTAAAAAGTTCTTAATTTTTCCTGAATTTTGGATGTTTTTACATTTTCAGAATTATCAGACACCATTTAGAATAAAGATAAGTGTTCAGAAAAATACTGACACTTATTTTGGTGGAAAGGATTAACATATTTTCAGAAAATAGTCAGAATTTTGTTTCATGAGGGGTGGTGGGTATTTCAAATTCGAAAACAGGTAATAAATGGGGTTTCGCCGCTGTAGCACGTTTGAGGGGAACTCTTATTTCCAATGAATATGGAATAGCATGAGATGACATTTTCCGGTAAAAATACTATGTTATTCCAGGAATTAGCAACATAACTGTTAAAAACTAGTGATCATGTGGTACATGGCGAGCCCATTCTGGGATTTTTTGCATACAAGTGGAACAGTTTTAGAAAGGATCGGGATGCCAGTATGGCATTTATTTATTTTGAAATGTTCCCTTTTTGACATGTTGTGGATTTTGTAAATTTTGAGACAATCCCCAATTTAGCAACAATGTATGTTTATTTGAAAATAAAACCAAAGAATTTCTAAATATTCCATTTGAAACAACTGAAAGATTTTACAATATAGGCGATGGTATACCAGGACATTTTGGCAAGCGCGAAAGATAAGGCCAATATTGGAAGAACTGACTACTTCGGCGATGGCGGATTGGACAAAATGGCGGACTGCGAGACTGCCATTTTACCTCGGAACTGTACACACACTTTCCACAACAAATTAAAATATTTTCAACATATAAAGGGGTTTTAAAAGATTATTGCACCATCTTTATTCTTCAATAACAAAAGATTTATGTTGACAGAAGCTTACAATATGATGCGTTTTGCAGAAAATGAGAATACAAAAATATGCAAATGAGTCAAAAGCACGGAGCGGCTGTCGGGCAGAATAAATTTCATGCTGAAATGTCCAGGCTCGTTTTAGGCATTGGCTGAAGCCTTTGAATTAAATGACACCGAAATTTATACTTACATAGAATATCTGTGTTTAAATAGGGCTAAGAATAAACGAAAGACTATAAAGAAATGTCCACCTGAGTGTGTTTTGGTCTTCTAACCATATATTTCATGACGTCAAATCAAGGGCGATAACTCAATAAAAATTTACCCGAATTCAAATCTAAAACTGATCAAGGCTACTCTACATTAAGAGAATTTTATGTGTTTTAATGTAACCGAAGAAATTTCAATCTATTATCAAAGTTATGATATTATCTGCGATCTTCTATTACATACAGTTTTTTTTCAAAACGCAGTGGTTTTCATTCATTTATAGACCAGAAGTTAGGCTAAGGAATTTAGTACTTTCAACTATATTATGATGCAGTTCGGATTCAATAATGTGACTATATGGCCTATATTATTATAATTATAGTCACAACTCTTGATAGGAATTGTAAGGACTCATATTCATTATCATAATTTCATACTCACGGTACATGCATAATCATCATTATAGCCCGGGTCTGGTATGCGACCGGGGCACATCATGGTAGGGTTGTTGAGTGCAACTTGAGTATATATACCTTTTGCAATGAACCAATCACAGCATATTTGCATTGATTTTTGATACTGTCTTCTTTCGGAATTACTTCAATCCACAGTAACAATTCCTTGCATGTGAGTGTTACCATTTAGACCAAATTAACCAACTTGACCCGACAATCTTTTTAATTTAAGCGTATCGGTCGGATTCATCCAAATAACTATCTTCATTGAAGCTTTATGTCAATTACTCACTTGCATTGCACCATGGATGCTGTGAATACAACGTGAGCTCCCCTGGTCAAAATATACTGACCCCGCGGGTTTCCTACCAAAAATTAGGTGATGAAGCAGTATCTAAAATTTTTGAGTCATGTATGACCCGGCCGGGGTTCGAGCTTACCATTTCAAAGGAAAATATTATATTTTCTTAAGTTTTTATGGATAACACACATGCACATGTATGCAATGGTTGATTTATTATGTGTAAAATAAGCCGCTTATTTTAATTTTTTAAATGTACGTATTTATAGTATTTATAGATTCATGATAGATTGCCCGAACCAATGGCACTATAACCACACCAATCGACAATAACTCCAGTGCGAGTCCAAAGTCAAAATTTTTATAATCATTGGTTCCAATGGTGTGTTTGTCTTTCTGTGTATTCCCGGATTCTTTTTGTTCCCGGAGTGCCAGACCAAAGTCAGGTTTTTATAATCAGTGGTTCCAATGGTGTGCACGTGTTTGTATTTTCTTGTTTATGGGTGTCTGTAATTTGCATTGCGTCGTGTTTTTGTTGCGTTGACTGTTTCCAAATTTTTACACACGTTGAAGTTGCATATTTCTCTCTTCTGTCTTAAAAATGTAAAAACATTGGAATATAAAAGAAACACTAACATTTGATACCAATCAATTTTCATATACATGTATACAGTACGCCCTGTCGAAAGTTAAACCCTAAAACCTAACGAATTATGACGGTAGTGTATCCCGGTCTCTCGTTAGCTACATCTCGGTAGCATTTTATCAGCTTCTATCTGTATTATACCATTAAAAAAATCATGCAATATATATATTACGTGCTACTTTTGAATGCATTCATTTATAAGAAATCAAAAGAAGCACATGACACGTCTATCTCTCAGTAGGTGTTCGTCCCGACTAGCTAACCAAATCTCGTTCACTTGGCAACCGAGCTTCGACTTTTTTCGTTAGCTCAATGTTAAACTTTCAACAGCTGTACTCTATGTCGTGTGTGGGAGGTCGTGGGTTCGAACCCGGCCGGGTTTGATCAAGACTTTAAAATAGGTAGTGACACTTTGCCAATCAATTCGCCGGGGTATTTAGAAATGAAAGTTACAGGGCTTTTGGAGGAGACCTTAAAAACCTATGTCCCGTGTCGCGGCATTGCATGTCCTAAGCGCACTACAAAGGTTAAAATTCCTGGCACTTCATCTATAGTCGGTCATGTCTCGATATCCGAGGAATATTCCTGGCTAGGACGTAAAACCCTATTCAATCAATCAATCAATGAATCATGTTGAGGGGAGATGTGTTTTTAAAACCGATGCAGTATTTTGACATATTACATGTTTAAGGGAATTATGGTTGCCATAATGGGATAAAGTGTTAAATATGATAGTTATTGCTAAAGTAATTGTCGTGTGATTACCAAGTGTTGCTGATCATGGCTTATTGGCAAACAATATTGACCTGTTAGCTTGATCTTTGATTCAATTATTGATTATGAAGCAGTGCATTTATTTATATGGAAACAGGTTTTTATTTCTACAACATGGAAAATATGCATTGATTATTTATTAATTGCAAATCCTAACACTACCCATGTATTTGGGGTGGATCATCATATATGAATATCCCCAAAGAAAGGTCAAGCGAACAAGTCAATGTTGTTTACCTATATATGACATTTGCATCCCTTATACGTGTTTATTAAAACACAACAATGAATTATCTCCCTGTAATTAATTAATTAATTTACATGTGGGTGTATGTGATAATGGTTCAAATTATGTTAGATGTAGGAGGAGTTACGTGTTAGGTCAATTTTTTATTACCATCCACCAAGTACGTGCATACGTACAATTTTACAGTAGAATTTCCATTTTTAGCAATCCCGTTCCATGAAATTCTTTGTAGAATTTTTTGAAAAAATTGTATTCCACAGAATTCCTCAAAATGACTGGATACTGTGATTTTTATTCTTTCAGATACTATTAAAATATTAGAAGAGGGTACAAATTGAAGTCATTTCCATAATCTAAAAATTATATTATTTGTTTGACCTGAAAGTTTGGTACGAAAAATCAGTTTGAACTTAAACCGTCTCTTGAGAAACAAATATCCCCGTCCCTAACAAATTACCTCATTACCGTGACCCTTGACCTATGCAGCTGCATTTGATATGCGATGCAGCGTCTCATGTTAGCTTACCTTTGTGTCAAGTTTGATTAAAATCCATCTATAAGCATGAGAAGATATGGAACGGACAAAATATTGAGATGGACTGTGAGACAGACGGACAAGGTGATTCCTATATACTATATACTCCCTGTTATATACATTTATTTTAATCATACAATACACTAAAATGGTACATTTGACATCCCTCTAAACTCTGTTTGCGGGGGTGGGGGGGGATGGGGGGGGTAAAATGAAATACCTGCTTGTGACAATACCAGGTATCACATTTTATCCTATATCTGCATTGTTTGGTGACCGTTAGCGCGTTACAATAACGGTATTACTGTCATATACCACTTTTTTAATTTAATCATAAAACACATTCAAAGGTGGTATACTAACAATAATAAATCACTTTTTGAATGTTTTTTTATGATTAAATTCAAAAAGTGGTATATGACATAACTTTAGCTGAGGATTATTAACACTTGCTGTGTTACGGATTCAAATTTAGTTTTCTCTGACGTCTTCACTCACGTGACTTGTAGAAAAATTTGCAGACCATGACACAGCTATTTTTAAATGGTATGAAAAAGGCGTAATTAATGGGAACCCTCGGCAGAATAAACACCAATTAGCAATGTGAACGAATTCAATGATTATGGAATTTACGAACAATGACGGATAAATTAATAGTATAATGATTGGTCAGTTTAATGTTGATTTTCGTCACATCAGCAATTTTCCAGCTGTTCGAGATGAGACATTACCCTAAAGGATTTATCAAAAACGAACATCCCAATCTATGTCCAAATCATAATCCCAGAGCAAAGTAAAAACTTTGAAGCTGACGAATTAGGTAAACACGTGAACTTCCATGAGGAAAGTGAGGCTGGGTGTCCCGGAAAAGCAAGCATCTCCTGTTTAGCTAGCTACACCCGCCACGTGTGTTCACATGTAATTATGAGACGCCAGAGTAATTTTGGATTCAGAGATACCATACTTATGAACAATATTGTGATGAAGGCCGTAAAATAAATCAAGTTTGTTTGCTGAGTGAGTTTATGCTCCATTGTACAATTGTGCACATATTGGTCCATTATACTGGTACCGCGTCAACCAGTAAGGGTAACGAAAAGGAATTTCTCACTCGCGGTCGGTTTTCCAGAGTCCGAATAGGAATTTTTCCTGCAATTCAGTGTTACAGCAGCTGAAATTAACATGTTAAGGATACGGAAGTTTCGATTCTTGATTTTTTTGTATGCGATATACAAATTAACTATTTTTCCGAAAAAATCATTGGCGTCTCTTTCTCGAACAAATCCTAGAGTGAGAAAGCTTGTCTGTTCACTTGCCGAAGGTCAGTGGTGGTTTACTCAGGACACTTGGTTTCTTCTGCAATTCTTTAACTGAACGCCTCGATATGCGATATGAGAGGGAGAGAGAGAGTTGAGTTGAGTAATGGTGTTTAACGTCCCAGTCAAGAATATTTCACTTATATCGAGACATCGCCAGCTATAGGCGAAGGTGCAGAATTTTGTTTGTGCGTTGCGCTGATGGCATTTTACAGCAGGGTTCTTTAACGTGCCAAGCCCACCGTATTAATAATAATAATAATAATAATGACTTTATTTTTCGAGGGTTGCTTATGTGGACTGAGCCAATCTTACATAAGGCCCTCCAATATGAGTGATTACATACTATTAATAATAATAACATTTCTTTACATGTAGTAATTAAAAATAATTAAAATAATAATCACGCAAAATATAAAACATATGTAAGTATAAAACTATGTACAAGTGTATATATATATTAAACAACCAAATGTTAAGATAATATAATATTATCGAATTAATATGTAAAAAAAGTACTTTGATATAACTTTTTGAAATTCTTCAAAGATGTCGCATTTTGTAATTGTGTTGGTAATGAATTCCAAACTATTGAACCTGAGTATGGAATTAATGATTTTCGTAATTCTGAATTAGGTCTATATAAAAATAAATTGTTAGAATGGCTAGATCGAAGTTGATATGTGTTGCAATCAGAACAAGATTTAAATAAATCAGAAATATATGATGGAGATATGTTATTTACAGCTTTGAACATTAAAATTTATTTGTGATAATGGATTCTTTGGTGAATTGTTTGCATGCTTAGTTCTTTAAATAATTCAATGGATCTCGTTTCACGAACATCTTTGTCTAGTATTAACCTTGCAGACCGTTTTTGAAGCTTAAGAATGAGGTCCAGATATTTAGAGTGACAATTACCCCAAATTGACAAACAATAATCTATATGAGGAAAAATTAAAGAAGTGTAGAAAAGTTTTCTACTTTCAATATTTAAATACCTTTTTATTCTTCTCAAAAGACATAACAAAGAATTAACCGTTTTAATAACATGATTTATATGATCTACCCAAGACAGACAGGGATCCACAAAGACTTCAAGTAATTTATGAGAGTGTACTTGTGTAATGTTAGTTGCATTAATACTGATATTAAGAGCTGCATCATTATTGGCAAGTTTTTTAACAGAAGATATAAGCATACACTTTGTTTTTGAAACATTGATTGACATTTTATTGACTTTGCACCACTCAGCCGTTTCAGACATAGCCTTATTTAGTTCTTCGTTTAATAACGAGATAGATTTACATGAAGTAGTAATAGTTGCATCATCAGCAAAAAGATAGGTTCTACAACTTCTGATGCAGAAAGGTAAATCATTAATATAAAGCAGAAAAAGTAATGGACCTAAAACTGACCCCTGGGGTACGCCAGATTTAACTGCTTTTTCACAAGATAGATGATTTGATATTGATAAAGTTTGAAATCTATCGTATAAATATGATTTAAACCACTGTAAAGCATAAACAGAAAAATTAGTTTTCTCTAGTTTAGACAAAAGAATTTTATGGTCAACCAGATCAAATGCTTTTGACAAATCGACAAATATAGTGCCAAGATACTGTCCCTGATCAATAGCCATTGTCCATTCATCAACAATTGCTGATAAAGTTGTTTGACAAGAATGTTTCTCTCTGAAGCCAGATTGGTGGTTAAACAGTACATTGTATTTACGTAAAAATAATGTAAGGTGCTTATAAATGTGACGTTCCAATATCTTGGACACTATTGGAAGAATTGATATTGGCCTGTAATTATCCGAGCGGTCTTTATCACCCTTTTTATGTATTGGTATTATTTTGGCCATTTTAAATAAAGACGGTTATGTTGAATTAATGATACTAAGGTTAAATATGTATGTAAGTGGTTCAGCAATATGCTTTGTTGAATGCTTTAAAAAATTTGATTCTATATAGTCTAGACCAGTTGACTTCTTTATATCTAAACTCAACAATTGTTTTTCAACAAAACTAGAATCAACAAGTGGTATTTCAAACGAAACAAAACTAGGTATGATTGAATCTGAATATGAGTATTTTATATCATTTAAATCAGATTTTTCATCGAATGTAAAATTCTCAGAAACGTTTGAAAAATAGTCATTAAACATGTTGCCAATTTGAGCTGGATTTGTAACAAGATTATTTGAACTATCTCTTAAACGAAAAACTGAATTAGTATTAGATTTTCTCCCCATTGTATTATGTAAATGTTTCCAAATTTCCTTAGAGAGGGCGCGGTGGCCTAATGGATAAGACGTCAGTCTTCAAATCCAAGGTCTCTCACCGCTGTGAGTTCGAGTCCCGCTCGGACCACATGTGAGAAAGTGAATTTTCCTTGCCGTTGGCCTTTACTGATTCACCTGGTATCAGTATAATGGACTGGGGGAGTGGTACGTTTGTCTGCGGCGTACTGACTATGTGAGCTAGCACGGTAAAGTCGCCCCGAGTGCGCGCTAGTACAAGGCAGACCATACAACACACTCGCACTTCACATGCATACACAAAATTGTTATAGATTAATCCATATAGATTAATTAAATAGTTCTCGTCGTGAATAGCTGAAAAATTGCTGATGCGACGTTAAGCAACATTCAACCAACCAACCAACCAAATTTCCTTAGAATTACCCTTATTATTTTCTATAGATCGTGAGAAGTATTTTGATTTTACACTGCTTACCAAATATTTAGTATTATTACGCCAGTACCTATAGGCATTATCATTATTTTTCTTTTTAAAATAATCACGGGTTTTCATTGACTTGATAATTTCTTCATTCATCCATTCTGCCTGTTTTGTTCTTTTTACCCTTTTTCTAACTAGAGGTGCGTTAACATTTATAACATCCAGCATCAATTTGACAAAAATAGACAAAGCATCGTCAACATTAGTATGGTTATAAACAATATAAAAAGGCATTTTACTTAGCTGATTATTAAAAAGATCAAAATCAAAGTTTTTCATGCATCTATACATTATGTATGTATGATTATGTTTAAAATCTTTGGCGTTTTACGCCTATGTGTAATGCATACTGGGTAATGGTCACTTATGGAATAAACAGGGACTTTAACATTTTTTATGTTTTCAGGTGTATTAGTATAAACATGATCTATTAATGTGCTAGATGTTTTAGTTACACGAGTAGCTTTATCAACAACCTGAGTAAGACCAAATAAATTGACAAAATTTAACCACTATGTGCATCGATTTTTTTGTAAAAGGTCAAAATTAAAATACCCAATTAAAATAATTTCTTTGTTTTCTTTTTCTGCAAAAAGATACATTTCTTCAAAATTCTGTATCCAAGATACAGGACTTGATGGTGATCGATAAACATAACCAATTATAATTGGATTTTGGTTTTTAAAAAATAATTCTAACCACATTGCTGACACCGTGACACGGGACTTCGTTTATTTTTAAGTTCCCATCCGAAAGAACCGTGACTTTCATTTCGTAATGCCGAGTGCTTGGCGAAAGACACAGTCACTACCCACTTTCAAGTCTTGGGTCAAACCCGGCCGGGGATCGAACTCACGACCTCCCATATGCGGAGCGAGCACTCTACCAACTGAGCTACCGCAGTGGTTAGAGAGAGAGAGGTTTGAGAGAGAGAGGTTTGAGAGAGATCTTTCACTGAAGCGGTGAAATCTTTTCAGGGATGGTGGCATAATTAAACCGGAGTTTTTCCCGAAACAAAAGGGCTTCGTGTAGTGAAATTTATTCTAGGTATATTTCCAATTTTACAAGGTATATTTCCAATTTTACATTTCAATATATTTTGCTTTATTGTGAAATTTAAAACGTGTTCAAATACCACACGGCGATACACAATTACGAACAATATATATATATATATATATATATATATATATATATATATATATATATATATATATCACATAACCCTCCTGTTTATTGATGGAATAAAACGGTGTAATATTTTTCGTATTACACAGGTACCCATGTAATATCACTTGATTGTGACGTAATCAGTTATCACGCTTCTGATTTACGTAGTTGTCGTGCCTAATGACGTCATGCTGTGTCAGTCTGTTGTTTATTTTTAGACGTTTGAAGACTTTCCGATTCTTTGAAAAATAATTTTGATGCATTCGAAAAAATATATATGATTTAAACATGCATACTGATTATGTTTTTTTTTCTAGGTGATTGATTTACTTTTACTATAACTAAATAGAACTATATTCTTACTTCCGCAGTTAATTTGGAGGTGATTTGTCTGACCTAGATAGAAATCAGCTGTTTCTATATGGCATCAAATAATATGTACATGTCATGTGTCTCGGTATTTTGAGTTATGTGATATATAGAATCTTAGACTCGTGAGGGTTTAATATGAACTTTATTAAAATTTCGTATTAAACCCTCACGAGTCTATGATCACACACCACACACACACACACACACACACACACACACACATATATATATATATTATTATATATATATATATATATATATATATATATATATATATATATATATATATATATATATATATATATATATATCACGTATTCATAGCATGACAGGTGACAGATTGAAGGCGGAAATTCGAACGCGGAAATTTGGCTGATTTAGAATTTTACACTGATTTCTGACATATATTACTTTTACAATATTTACAGTGTGACATATATACTAAAATTCCACTATTGATTTACTTTTTATACAATTTAATATTATATATATTAATTTTTGATATCTTGTTTGTAGGGGTCGTGGTGGTTAGGTCGCTTAAAACGCGCGCTTTCGGACCACAACGCCTTCCACCGCAACTCGGGTCATATCCTTGTCAGTTCGCTTGTCCATTTTTTTCGATTTTACCAAGGTACTCTGGGTTTACTCCACCGTCCCTGAAAAGATGTGACCGCCTCAATATTGATATTTATGAAATTTATTAAAGACTCTCTCTTTTACTGTATATTTAGTTCTTACTAAATTTGATTTAAATCTATTTTATTTTCTTGGATTTATTTCCAAAATGTGATGTCACAAACACAGGTACACATACAGTAATGCAATGTTATGTATATGTTATCAAATAATTTAAAATGTAGAAAATTAAAATTACAGTCCAACCTGCCTTAAAGGCCACCTCTATATTAGGACCACCTGCTTATAAAGGCCAACATTGTTCTTTATTCTTATTAATTGAACCTATATATAAAGGCCACTTTTACTGGTTCCCTTGGGTGACCTTTATAGACGGGTTTGACTGTATGTTGAATGTTAGTGCATAAAAGTAAAACTTTTAGCCAGACGCAATATTTCATGCATTAATTGCAATGAATACCATAAAGTATTAATATTTAATTTCCTCAAATCGTTTGATTAGACTAACAGAACTTTGAACAATCAGGGCCAGATAGTTCATTATATCCATATCGCAAATTAATTGCTCAAACGTCAAAAATCAATTTCTTTAATAGATTCGGCTAATCTTAATCGTTTGTACTTACAAGGGCCGAAGTATCTGCCTTAACAATGGTAAGTTACTTTTTAATACTGGTACCATCACAGCTTATTATCGTTAAGGCAGATACTTCGGCCAAGTACTTGCACTACTTTAAAATTAACACCCACTTCCAGACAACATGCGGGGGTGAATCTGATAATAAGACCGATTTACACTGAGGATTAAGTGATACCGTTCCAAAAACTGATTTTCGATAAGTTGGTATGAACATTGCATGCGTTTAACTTTACAGATTGTATGGCAAAACATTTATATCACTGATAATTCATTCATTGCACTGTAAGATATGAAGAAATAACATGTTGAAATTTTGTTCTTGGTAGGAACTTCTGCTGTACATGTAACCAATATATATTTGTAAGGTACCAATGGAAATCCTTGCTTTTTTTGTCATGAGCTAATTATCATGATTATAAAGTTTTGGAGATTAAATATTTCTTTCAGCCAGGTTATAAATTTTCTATGAGTATCTATCCCCAGTAAATCACAACAAAAAATTAAACAAACATGTATGGCCCTTAAGCATATTGAAATCAGGAAGTATTTTACGGCGTTGGTCTGCTAGTGTTTACTAATGTATAAGCAGTCATCATACAACAGACCAGAAAAAGTTGTAAATTTACAGAAATTCCACTAATGTGCCAATGGGCTTGTTTTTGTATTATTAATAACAATTGAGAAATTTTAAATAGGCGACAAGATGAGTTACGTCGAACAACATGAAATGAACAAGACCCCGAGCTGAGAGTGACATGGACAACATGGAATCAACACACGTGCAAATTGAATAACATAGGAGTAATCAACGAACAAACGAGCTAAAAGTGACAATAAACAATAGGTAATAAACAAGTCACAAAACTGAAGGTAACCATTGGCAACATAAAAATCACCAAGCTACCGACCTGAAAGTAACCATGTACAGCATGAAATCAACAAGCTACCGACCTGAGAGTGACCACGGACACCATGAAATCAACAGATGAGTGTGCAAATTGAACAACATAGGAGTAATCAACAAGCAACCGAGCTAAAAGTGACAATAAATAATATGTAATGAACAAGTCACAAAACTGAAAGTGACAATGGACAACATAAAAATCAACAATCCTCCGAGCTGAAAGTAACCATGTACAAAATGAAATCAATAAGCTACCAACTTGAAAGTGACAATAAACAACATGAAATGAACAAGTCATCGAGCTGAAAACGACCACGGGCAAAATGAAATCAACAAACTACCGAGCTCAAAATGACCATGGGCAACATAAAAATCAGCAAAACTACCGAGCTGAAAATGACCATGGGCAACATGAAAATCAACAAACTACCGAGCTGAAAATGACCATGGGCAACATAAAAATCAACAAACTACCGAGCTGAAAATGACCATGGGCAACATGAAAATCAACAAACTACCGAGCTGAAAGTGACCATGGGCAACATAAAAATCAACAAACTAACGAGCTGAAAGTGACCATGGGCAACATAAAAATCAACAAACTACCGAGCTGAAAATGGCCTTGGGCAAAATGAAATTAACAAACTACCGAGCTGAAAATGAACATGGGCAACATGAAAATCAACAAACTACCGAACTGAAAGTGACTATGGGCAACATAAAAATCAACAAACTACAGAGCTGAAAGTGACTATGGGCAACATAAAAATCAACAAACTACCGAGCTGAAAATGACTATGGGCAACATGAAAATCAACAAACTACCGAACTGAAAATGACTATGGGCAACATGAAAATCAACAAACTACCGAGCTGAAAGTGACTATGGGCAACATAAAAATCAACAAACTACCGAGCTGAAAGTGACTATGGGCAACATAAAAATCAACAAACTACCGAGCTGAAAATGACCATGGGCAACATGAAAATCAACAAACTACCGAGCTGAAAGTGACCATGGGCAACATAAAAATCGACAAACTACCGAGCTGAAAGTGACCATGGGCAACATAAAAATCAACAAACTACCGAGCTGAAAGTGACTATGGGCAACATGAAAATCAGCAAACTACCGAGCTGAAAGTGACTATGGGCAACATAAAAATCAACAAACTACCGAGCTGAAAGTGACTATGGGCAACATGAAAATCAGCAAACTACCGAGCTGAAAGTGACTATGGGCAACATGAAAATCAGCAAACTACCGAGCTGAAAGTGACTATGGGCAACATAAAAATCAACAAACTACCGAGCTGAAAGTGACTATGGGCAACATGAAAATCAGCAAACTACCGAGCTGAAAGTGACTATGGGCAACATGAAAATCAGCAAACTACCGAGCTGAAAGTGACTATGGGCAACATAAAAATCAACAAACTACCGAGCTGAAAGTGACAATGGGCAACATAAAAATCAACAAACTACCGAGCTGAAAGTGACAATGGGCAACATGAAAATCAACAGATGACTGTGTAATTTGAACAACATAAGAGTAATCAACAAGCAACCGAGCTTAAACTGCCAATAAATAATATGAAATGAACAAGTCACACAAATTAATATGACGTGGAAGAACATGAAATTAACAAGCTACTGAGATGAATGTGACTTTGAGTAAAACTAGAAACAAGCACCAAGCCAATCAAAGTACATATGTTCATGTATCTAGTTCTACTAGCATAGTTCTAGTTAATAACACATGCACTATATATGCATAAGGTATCAACATCTCCAATCAATTTGGAGATGTTATGAGGAGATTACCAACTTGATGAACTTTTTTCGATCAAACTGGGGATGGTTTCGGGATTGGACTGACTTTCTGATCACCTTTAATCAAACCGGAGATGGTATTGGGATGTTACCGATTTGATGAACATCTCTAATCAAACTAGAGATGGTATGGGATTTTAACCGACTTGATGAACATTTCAGATCAAATCGGAGATGGTATTGAGATGTTACCGACTTGCAAAACATATCTAATTATAATTAGAGCTGGATATTTTATGAGATTTTTACCGACTTAGTGAACATTTCAGATCAAATCGGAGATGGTATTGAGATGTTACCGACTTGCAAAACATATCATATTATAATTAGAGCTGGATATTTTATGAGATTTTTACCGACTTAGTGAACATTTTTGATCAAATTGGAGATGGTATTGGGATTGAACCCACTTGATGAGTATCTCCAATCAAATTTGAGATGGTATGTTGATTTTATTGACTTGATGAACATTTCTAAACAAATTGGAAGTGGTATGTTGGTTTTACCAACTTGATGAACATCGCCAATCAAACAGGAGATGGCATGAAAAAAGTGGATTTATGCATGAATCTTTTAACGACCCAATTAAGAATATCTAAATGATTGCAACAGTTTTGATTTTGCGTAAATATCTCAAACCAACGAATATTAATGTTTGCATAAATAAGACCGCGTGTAGCACACACACACACACACACACACACACACACACACAGAGAGAGAGAGAGAGAGAGAGAGAGAGAGAGAGAGAGAGAGAGAGTTACTACTCTAATATATATATATATATATATATATATATATTATATATATATATATATATATATATATAATATATATAAATGAAATTATTGTAAGAGCAGAGAGAGGAGTCTAAATATTTATTTACTACTGTCTGTGATAATTAGTATGTTATGCAGTATGATACTCTGTTTCACCTGTAGATGCCGCGCGGGGATAGAAGCTTAGATGCTCGTCCCTATCGTAAATGATCTTACTTTGCACGTACGTCACACACATACAAGAAGATCCCTGGTTTAGATGCAATTTCCTAGTATTGTTATCCTCCTACGTCACGTCACCTTACCAACCGTTTGCTGTCGTCTGCCAGATCAAAATAATATTGTATTGGGAATGCACTGTGTATAGAGTCGACAGTCTACCAAGCATTGATTGTAATGCATTAGCATAGATAATGAGTCGTAGCCTTGTAGTGGCGTATTGATCAATTTCTACAGCATTATGGAGCGTGTAAAGAATATATCGAAACATTTCTAATGAAGCTTTTTATTCTTTATGTATTATATGTTTCTATATTGTTGACGACATCAACGTTTGGTTTTAACAACAAAACTGCTGTCACGCGCAGACTGGGTTATACCAACATTAAATATTCATAGAAATAAGATGGATATAGTAGCGTTCTATGTGGCGAATATCGAAGTATGTAAGTACTATTAATTTAAAGATTCAATGGCGATATGGTACACTTTATTTATAAAGTATTAGTATACCTGTTGATGTTATAGGAAGTCTGTTAACAGACGACAGTCCTAATGGTTTGTAGAGTGACATTTTACACGTCTTGTTTGATAGGTGTAGTAGAAAAAACAATATTTCTTATGACGAGCAAGGATTTATATGAATATGCCAGCAAATTCTATTCCAAAATTTTCAAGTGGTAACGAAATTAAATGTGATAAATCGACTATCATAAGAAACAGCAGCTCAGAAAGTGGTACCAGTTATGAAGCGGGATCACAACAGCAGCAGCAACAACAAAGATTTATCGTTCAAGGAAATCCAATTCAAGATATTCGAGAAAGTAGCACCGGGGTTTCCATAACAATGAAAACACAACCTCGTAATAAAGACGGATCGTCTGCTGATGCAGACCGGAAAACAACTACCCGGATAGACTTTGGCGATTTTTACCCGGATGGAGGTTGGGGCTGGGTTATTACTGGGGCAGCTACCTTAGTTTACGTGTTGTGTAACGGGTTTCATCATGCATTTGGGATTTTATATCTTCAAATCTTGGAACAATCCAAAAAAGACAGAAGACCAGATCCAATAGATACAAGTAAGTTATGTTTTATTTTGTTAGCTTATAAAACGCACACACACACACACACACACGCCGATTAATTCAAATAAGTTAGTGTATATAGCATATAACACACGCACACACACACATGGCCCAATAGATACATTTATTTTGCTAGCTTATAAAACACACCCGATAAATACAAGTAAATGATATTTTATTATAGTAGCTTACATAACACACACACACACACACCTATAGATATAATCATTATAGTAGCACACACACACACACACACACACACACACACACACACACACACACACCTATAGATATAATCATTATAGTAGCACACACACATACACACCGGTAGATACAAGCAAGTGATATTTTATTATAGTATGTATTTTATCACACACACACACACACACACACACACACACACACACACACACACACCTATAGCTATAACAAAATTATACTCAACATAGTAGCTCACACACACAAGCAAACATTTATACATACGTATGTATACTGACATAAAGGTTAACTATATCTTTATGCAAAATTAAACATAATCAAGTTTACTTATGTCACTATATTTTATGACAACATAAATACAAACACACGGACAAGCACACACAACAATGCAGTACTATAAACACATGAACAAGCACACACAACAATGCAGCACTATAAACACATGAACAAGCACACACAACAAAACAGCACTACAAACACACGGACAAGCACACACAACAATGCAGCACTATAAACATATGAGCAAGCACACACAACAAAGCAGCACTATAAACACATGAACAAGCACACACAACAAAGCAGCACTATAAACACATGGACAAGCACACACAACAAAGCAGCACTATAAACACATGAACAAGCACACACAACAATGCAGCACTATAAACACATGGACAAGCACAGCAACAAACCAGCACTATAAACACATGAACAAGCACACACAACAATGCAGCACTATAAACACATGGACAAGCACACGCAACAAACCAGCACTATAAACACATGAACAAGCACACACAGCATAGCAGCACTATAAACACATGAACAAGCACACACAACAATGCAGCACTATAAACACATGGACAAGCACAGCAACAAACCAGCACTATAAACACATGAACAAGCACAGACAACAATGCAGCACTATAAACACATGAACAAGCACAGACAACAAAGCAACACTATAAACACATGAACAAGCACACACAACAAAGCAGCACTATAAACACATGAACAAGCACACACAACAAAACAGCACTATAAACACATGAACAAGCACACACAACAAAACAGCACTATAAACACATGAACAAATACACACAACAAAGCAGCACTATTAACACATGAACAAGCACACACATCATAGCAGCACTATAAACACATGAATAAATACACACAACAAAGCAGCACAATTAACACATGAAAAAGCACACGCAACAAACCAGCACTATAAACACATGAACAAGCATAGCGGCACTATAAACACATGAACAAGCACACACAGCAAAGCAGCACTATAAACACATGAACAAGCACATTATGAATGCATAATTCAAAATCAGCAAAGGACAGCAGTATTAATACAAATGAACACACACATGATGAAATCATAGCTATTTGCGTCCTCTTAGTAACCAGCTGATGTGTCAGGCAATGTGTAATGCAACACACAAGTAAATACGCAGAAAACATTACACGAGGTTTTGTTTGTGCTTGCGTAATGCTTGTGTTTGATGTATAAACAAAAACGGAAATATAGCATGTAATTGTGTCATGTACACAAAAAACGTACATAAATCTTTGTAATTAGAATATGACCTATTTCGTGTAAATGATGTCAAATGGTGGTTGTCTTCGACATCAAAGAATCATGCTCTAAGTAATTGTAGACATTGCTTACATTTTATTTACCGAGAACACAGACACTTGTTTCTGATATTAAAAAAGTAACACTCTATACTTAAACATAAAACAAGGTATCCATCTTCACGCTATCAAAAACGTTGACCCCACTTGGTTTTTCTTTGTTTTTACGTAATGATTTGGAATTAAAAACACAACATTATTACCATTCTTTTCTACATATAATCCGCTAAAGAATGATGTGTAAAATGTCCGCCTTTAAACCGTGTCACGGGATCTAAACTTTATTTGACCATTGCATTTTCTGACATGGCCACAGTCAATTGGGAATGATAACCCCGCACCGAATTTCGGCAAACCTTCTGATTAGCTAAAAATGAAAGTACAAAAAGATAGCCAATCAGAACGTTTACCGTAATTTGGCGCGGGATCAAAATCTTTTTGTACTTTCACTATTATAGAGTTTTATTTTTTTATATCAGAAACAAGTGCCTGTGACTAAAAACTACCTTAAAATATGTTACATAAGATGCAGAACAAGCAAACCTCTGTTCGATATTGCTGTTAAATATTTCACGTGCTTTTATGCGTACTTGCTGGCTCGCTTGATATTGACAAAGTAACCAATATATACAACAAAAACATGCAGATAATCTATGATCAAGGTAGATTTCATAAAGGATATACCCTTTTCCGTTCGAATTATGCATTCCGACTAAAGGAAATAGATATTGCTGACATATTACATATACATGTACAGTGAAACCTGTCTATAAAGGCCACCCAATGTAACCAGTAAAAGTGGCCTTTATAAACAGATTCAAATATTATGAATAAAGAACAATTGGGACACAATTCTACTGGTCTTTATAAGCAGGCGATCCTTATATAGAGGTGGCCCTTAAGGCAGGTTGGACTGTACATGTACCAAGACCTACCCTTTACATCAAGTTTGCGATTGAAACTAGCAAGTGCAGAAGGACTTTCTTTTGTATCATCCACTTATTTCATTTTCGACTGAAAAACCCCAAGAAGACAGAATCAAGCCATTTTGAACATTTCTTTGATAAATATATTTTTCAAACGTTTTACATGTGTCATATACCATTTTTTTGAATGTATTTTATGGTAAAAGTAAAAAAAATGATATATCACACATAAAGAACTTAATGGGTGGGGAGGAGGGTTGCAAAAGGAAGTCCTACCGTACATGCTCTTGCTATGATAAAAAGACAATGTTACAAGGTATACGTGTAGACAGAACATGCAGCCAATCTATGATCATAAATGTTGATACAATTAAGGATATAATCTACTTAGTACGAACAATGTTGTCTAATACTGTCTTTGATAGGAAAGAAATAGAAAGAATCCTACCGCACAGACCTGTCGAAAGTTAGACACTTAGCTAACGATAAAAGGATTCGATGCTCGGCGACCGAACATACCTAGTGATCGAAAAGCTGCGAAGAGATAATAAGTGCAGAAGGACTTTCATTTGTACCATACACTAATTTCAATTTCGACTGAAAAACCACAAGAAGACAGAATCAAGCAATCTGAACATTTTTTTTATTTTTTCTTTCTCAAAAATTACCTAACTGGGTGGTGGTATAAAAGGAAGTCATGCCACACATGCTTCTGTTCTTGCTTGGTAAAGACAATGTAACAAGGTATCCGTGTCCACAGAACATGCAAACAGTCTATGATTGTAAATGTTGATACAATTAAGGATATCATCTACTTAGTGCAAACAATGTTGTCTAAGACAGTCTTTGATAGGAAAGAAATAGAATTAACCCTACAGTACGGACTCGCCGAAAGTTTAATATTGACTTAACGAAAAAGAACCTATGCTCGATGGCCGATATACGGATAGCTAGTGATCGAAGAACGATAGGTAGATGCTGTCGAAAAACTGCCGAAATTTTGCTTAGAGTTGCGATTCTGATTCGGCATTAATCCGTTAGCTTAGGTGTAAAACTTTCGACAGATCTGTACTGTACATCTCAAGTCAGTCTCTAAGGAATTCTAGACATAGCTGACATTACTCGAAGAACTGCCTTGTCTTTACGTAAAATACAAAACAAGCAGTCGTACGTCAAGTTACACGTGCTTTTGCTCGTGCATGCTTTATATAGAAACGCAAATCTACAAGATCGTAAGTTACCGTGATGTACTTAAATAAGCAGTTACACGTGCTTTTGCTCGTGCATGATTTATATAAAAACACAAATCTACAAGGTTACATTGATGTATATATAAAACATGTACACAATATATGTTAAGACTGATTTAATTAAGGATGTGACCTACTTATTGTAAATAATGATGTCTAGATCTAATGAGTGTCTTCGTCTACATACAAGATAACAATGTAATACAATCGAGAGTAATTTAGACAACAATAACTATTTTTTCTATGTGGTTGGGGACTAATGTGTTGTAGAATATTTGATGTTTGGAATATCGAGTGTCAGTCCAAAGTTGAGAGTAATCCTTTTGAAAAATGCCGGATAATCAACACATTATTGAATTTATTGTGGTGGAATATCAAGTGTCATCACAATATTGTTGAAGTGCAATAGTTACATATTCCTTTGATTTTGCACGTACCTAGACAGGAGGTGCTAGTTCTTTCTGGCTTCATTTCCCTGGTGAAAGTTCATGTTTAAACTAAATTTGTTAGTTTTACATATTTTCAGATTTTACTTTGCTCTTGGAGTTGCGATTTGGACATAGACTTATATGTTTGTTTTTGATTATGTGGTTTTCAGTTCAAAATAACCGCTTCTTATTCTTGTTAGACAACCTACTAAAGGTTACATGTATTCTGTGGTTATCTACCAATTATTGTGAAATGGTTCCTGTCTTGGTAGCAGCTTATTATACGATGCTTTTACAGCATACAAAATTGTAAACTTTGTTTCAAGTTATAATTTACAATTAACTTTAGTGAAGTGCTAGAGGAGGTCTAGTGACTTCTGGTGAAGAACTTTGTTTCATAAGCAAGCACATCACGGCAGAAGTATATAGATTTAAAAATATACATGCAATGAAATATCATAGGGAAAACAAGAAAATAAAAAAACAAACATACTAATCCATGTCTGAATCACAATCCAGAAGCAAAGTAAAAACTTTGAAACTGAAAAATTAGGTTAAAAACGTGAAGTTCCACCAGGGAAGTGAGGCCGGATGCTCCGGAAAGGTAAGCATCTCATGTTAAGCTAGTTACACACGCCACGTGTGTAATCAAAATTGAGTGAAAGGAACTATGGGACGTCAAATATATCCAGGGCAATGCTGGACACAGACATCAAACTTATCAAAAACGAGACACAAGACACATATATTGTAATGTTGGTCAATCTAGTGTAAAATATAACAGAAAGGGCTATAAGAATGAGCTTAAAAGACCATGCCTCAAATCCTTTGTCATTTCGGGTTTGTTGGAGATGTTCAACTGGCTAGTCACAATGAAGTCTTAAATATGTAATATGGAATTCAAATTCAAATTTCAATATGATATTTGCATAAATTCACTCATTGACAAACATTGTATTGCAAAACAAAGGAACACGAATTGGGGATCACAATAACAAATTCAAAAATGCATAAAAACGGATCATCCGTTCCAATCTAATTTTTATGGAATTCTAGAACATTACTTACCCAACTTTACAGACCATCCTTGCCGTGGGAGGTTTTAAAACAAATAAACATGGACAAAATCTAATACATAAACAATAACAACATCAAAAAATATTTGCATCACTTACGTAACATTGTTTATTTAAAATTAATATACTAGCACATCTTAAATATAAACAAGAGCTATACAACATTAAACATTTCTTAAAATAAATAATAAATCGTGAAACTAAATAGATAAACAGTTTCATTTTGTTTCCTTATATGCTACTATTGTTGTTTATAGTATTAGGTGGTATCTACAGGGGTCCTACCATTCCTATATTTCCTTAATTTTGACACTTTCCTGTATTTTCCTATACAATTTGAAAACCCTCCTATATTTATGTTACTGGTAGCTTCAGGAATTCAGAATGGGAATATTTTTGCCAAATTAATTACGTATCTGAAGCAAGAATAACATCTATGTATTTCTAAAGTAGTAAGTGTCCATTGCAATTGCCAGTATTTTACGTTTGTTGGTAAAAGGAAGAAAGCAAATGTCTGAAAGGGAGGAAAAGGGGCCTTGGATGTATATTTTATATGTAAACAATTTAAAAATATTCCTATATCAGTGAAAACCTATAATTTCCTGTAACACTCCTATAATTTTGACTCCATATTCCTATTTTTCGTATACTTTTGGATCCCAAAACTGGTAAGACCTCTGCATTTAGTTTCATAAACATAGTACTAAAATGCACTAGCCCTTTGAAAATGACCGATTAAATGAGCATTTCTAATAAAACTATGGATAAAAGTCTTTTGGATTGTGTAATGCATTTATATTGGGGATATATCTAAATTTAGATGTTCTGCTAAGTCTATGCGTGTAAATAAATTCTATTATATGTACATGTGTGTATGATAAAATGACAATTTAAGATACGATAAACTTATTAATTATGCAGTACTCAAACTGCGTTCGATAACAGATCCGAGTGATTATGTCATGTTGAAAATAAAGTACTTATGCATCGCTAGTTTCAATAGTCATCGCTAATGAATGAAAACTAAGTTGAAAAAGGTCCCCATAGAAACTGAAAAGCATGATGGGAAAGATTACATTTAAATAACTAAGTAACAGTTATAATAAACAAGATAGAGCCGATTTAAATGTAAGAAGCCAAAGCCCCTAGGAAAACACCATGACAAAGCTCAATAGGGAAACAGATATGGAAAAACATAAGAATATTTTATCAAACAGGGGACAGACAATCCAACATGTTTTGTATTTTGAAGTGGAAGTCAAAAACAAAAATATTAATCCATGTCCGAATCACAATCCAGAAACAAAGTAAAGTTAAACACATGACCTTCCACCACGGAAGTGAGGCCGGGTGCTCCGGTAGGATTAGCACCTGTTTCCTACCTTCACCTGTCACACACGTAATCCAAATTGAGTAAAAGGACCATGGAACTATGGCACGTCAAATATATCCAGGGTAATCCTGGAATTATTTGGGCGTCAATAAAATATAAGTTCAAAATGGATGTTTGTGGTTAAAATACTTCAAATAAAGTACCATGCCTCAAGCAGACACGTTAAGAAAACCTCTTTGAATAAGTCCGACCGGTACACGGAGGAGAAACATCTTTGAATTAGTCCGACCGGTGCACAGAGAAGATAGTAATCCTGGCCAACCCACATGTGATAGTTTTACGGTTGGCCAGTCATTTGATTGATTCCCTCCTGAGTTACTTAGATTGGAGGTTGTACAGGTTCCTTCAACCCTTACTAGAATCTGCCTTATAACATTTGAAACCCTACCTTAACCTTAATTCTCTCCTCGCCAGAAGGCGCATAAGGCCGTAACGCTATCCTTCCACTTTTGCCTGTCCTTCGCTGCTGTTTTTGCTGTGTTCCAGCTGGTTCATCCGGCGGCGTTTCTTTCTTTTTTGGTTGTTCTCCAGGTTGTCTTCCCCTTTTTCTTTTACCCCTCTAGTTGACACCCTAGTGCTGTCTTGCAGTCATTTGTTCCCTCTTTCCTCAGTATGTGCCCCAGCCAGTTCCATTTTCTTCTTCTGATCTCACAGCTTATGTTGTTCAGCCCAGCTGTTCCAATATTTTTCCATTTGTGACTTTTTGATGCCACAGGTATTTTGTTTGGAGGTGTCTATAAGGTGTTCATCTTGGTTATTTTCCACGTTTCACTATCCATACAGTAGTGCTGGTCTTACCAAGGTCTTAAATAGGCATATCTTTGTATTTCTCTCAATATTTCATAACATTTTAAAACACCTTCGTAATTGATAATAACCAAGTGTTTGTTGAGAAAACAACGAAAAAATTAATGAATACCAAGACAAGGTCATCAAATATTGAGAATATTGAGAATTTAAGACCTTGGAAAAAACACTTGCAAGTCTAGCAAGCGTGTTACTCACGTGGCCGTTCTATTTCCATGTATTCATGTAATATGATATTATATATTATGAGTAATATTAGATTCTATGAAATGTTAAGTATCACAATAATATAGGGTTATTCAACTGATGTTGTGAGATATTGTTCCGAGTTGACTCGACATTTGCACGAGCTTGCACTTAGTTTTTGAGAAATTTCAAATTTTAACTAGCAGCAAAACAACTTCTAACACAAATGATAATGTTACTTCCAGTGAAATAGCAGAATTTCAATATACTATATTAAAATCTGGAATTATCACCGCCATTCGGTCAGTCAGTTTTAGCCCTACTAGTAAACAGCATCAAAATTCCAAAATGTTGCAACAAAAAATCTGTGGTGCATTTTAAACAACTAGATGGTTGCTAAATCATAAGACAACAACTGTTTAGTAATATTTTTACTAGTAAAGTGGCTATATATGTTCAAAGAAGATCGTATAGGGACAAAATTGAGCAATTCTAGAGTCACAAAAAACAAGGGAAACGTTTGCAAAATTGACGGATCGCCAGCCACGCCCACGATGTCCCGACAAAGGGTCGACATGCTTTAATTGCACGCAAAAATAATGAAAATTCGGCCTGAATGGTGCGGTTTAATGACGTCACTGTCGCTAGAACGTCATTAGTTGCCGTGACGCTGCACCGTAATGGCGGCCGATGTCGGAACATTGTGGGCGTGGCCAGCGATACGTCAATTATGTTTTATGTGACACTTATATGAAGGGTTTTGGCGATAATAAGAGAAGACTTTGTAATTTTACTTGAGGTGGCAAAGATAACTATGGTATTATACTAAAACTAAGTTTTACTGCCTTTGAATATAAGGTTAAAACATAAAACAATTTATGCATTAGGACAGCCTGCTTATAAACGGCATCGGAATTAAATTCAACTTTTCAAGATATCTCCTGGAATATATCAGTTTTTTATATTTTCGTTTCAATAACTTTTAAAGATAATCAAAGTTATATATATTTTACATGACAACTTGTTACAAAATTAACTTTCAGATATAAGTTATAGTAATGCCTTAAGGGCAATGGTTAAATGAAATACTAATGATGTATGCATTTGTTATAGACATAAAAGCTCTTGTTAAACATGATCAGAAATAACATCCGGGACATTTACTGTGTCATATCTGCAAATATGTTAACAGTTAATATAAACGTTTGTGTTTGAGTTATATAGGTGGTACATAGCCAAATTTGTTCATGCTTGTTTCACGTGAAATTAACGTGAATTTTACATGGAAAAATTCACGTGAAATTAACGTGAACAGTACCGTAACTAGGCCCTTAAATATACCGAGGGAAGAAATGGTAAGAAAGAATTGAAGACTAATTTATATATATATACAGTACCAACAGCCTCAATGTTTTACATCTTTCACATGTAAGAAAGGTAATATACTGAATACAGTATAATAGGAAAGCTCAAAACTAGACAGCTGTTGTTAAATAAGTGGGGTGGTTATGTGCCATGAAAACTAGTTTACCACACCACTAAACCTCGTAATCCAGGTTAGAGAGTAGTTTAAACGTTTAAATTTTATGTAGACGGGTATCTATCATTCAACCTGGATTTTTCAATATATTTCTGCGTTTTCATAAGCAAGATCACTTGATACATTTACACAAAACAAGACGCTAAATGTCGTAGACAGTACTGCAATAAGCTAGTTACCAGAATGAGCAATAAAATAATAATGCAAACGTTTAATGTGACAATATTTAGAGAAGCCTGAGTCTCACTCTGGGATCGAAGTCTTAGAACGCCAGTTCAATTCTCCTGGTCGGATTCCCCGGACAATCCCATCGCTTATAGACGTATAGTGGTTTAATCTATCTCTGTGGATATACGGACATTCTGTTATCTGACATACTGTTTCTTTGCCATGTTTTCAGTCAGGTAGTGCTGAGAATGATCCTTCGCAGCCACACGATCCAACGGGCAAAGTCACCAAAAGCTCAATAATCATTGTGACGTTCGGGTAATACTTGATTGGACTAATTTTTACCGAGGCAGTTGCCTCGGTTGCCTCATAGGTAGTTACGGTACTGGTGAATCGAGCTTGTACGTTAAACTCACGTGAAAAATTTTATGTGTGTTTATAAATATATTCAACTTGATGGACAGAATGAATAACATTTAAGAGCATGTGAATGCCATCTATCTTAGGGAGCTGATTCTTCAAGTTCTGCTTCATATTTAGACTTTTACCTCAATTTTAACGTCAACCCACGAAATGCTACATTTGAAGCTCTATGACAAACGAGATGTCTTCAATTTAAGTATTGTCAACTTTCTTTTTATTTTCTATGCAGCAATATACATGCTGCATATATTGTATTTGTTTAAAAATTAATACGCTATGGTAGAGCCTGTTCCCACTACGTAAACGTTATACAACGATGCAAGCTGCTTACAAATAAATACGCAAGGATATTTGTAAGCCTAGGTTAATCAAGGCCCACAAAAAGTGTAATAGCCGTCACCACAATATTATTTGTTGATAAATATGATGTCTCTGCCTGTATATATATGACGTCCCATAGTTCCTTGCTCCTTGCATTCCCAGTTTTGATTACACATATGGTGGGGGTGCTAAAGGAGGTGTTTACCTTTCCGGATCAACCGTAATTAAATGCGCTTAGTAAAACCCACAACCAGGTTGAGAGATTAAATATTATTTAATTAAAGGTATGTACGTAATTACATATTATACCAGTTTTGATTTTACAGCATTAGACGGCCGTTTCGGAATACAATTCCTCATCAGTAGTGCTTGGACCAAAGTTATAAAACCAAAGTTTTATCAAGATGTTGAAAAGATACCCAAAGGACCAAAATATATTTTACCATAATTAGCTTAGGAAATACTTTACATGAAGGGAAAATATCTTAGTTTTTGAGGAATTAATAATATTTTACATAGAGCTTACTGGTCTAGTGTTGTATAATCTGTAACTTACTAAAATGTTAAACTCGATTGAGGGATTGCATATTGCGGCTGAGAAACGATATCTACGTATATTTCAGGCTCCAGTTTCTTAACCATTCCTTAACTAAAATCTGACAACTTCTTGGCAATATTTTATGATATTACGAATTAAAAGTTAGAACATAGATGTTATAGTCATAAAATGATCTTTAAAAAAATCCCAAACATATCAATATACCAATCCCATGTCCAAGTCGCTTTACAAAAGCAAAGTAAAAAATTTAAGTTAAACACATAAGCTTACACCAGGATAGAGAGACTGAGTGCTCTGGAAGGTTGAACATCACCTGTTTAGGTAGGTACACCCTTCACGTATGAAATTGAGAATGAATGAAAGGACCATCGAACTACTTAGTATTGGTTCAGGTGTTTAACTTAATTTCAGTTTTCAACGATTGGAATTTGTGCATAGATTGGTATGTTTGTTATTGATAAAAAAATTTAGAAACAATACCATAATGCCGCTGTTAAATAGAAAAATAAAAAATGTAGAACTTGATTTAGAAATTGAGTAATTGTTATGAAAACATTCTAAAATTGTAGTTTGATATCAATTTAAGTAAAAATTAAAATTTGGTGGAGGGAACAAATAAAATTTTCGAAAAAAGTACGTACATAATAATTTGTATGTAATTCAGTGAACATGTATGGAGACATTAAAATAGCTAAGAAAATGTAGGTAAATGCCAGTTTAATATAGTACAATATACAACTTATTGAAGCCATTGGATAATACTTGAAAAACTAAGTAAGTTAATACTAGTTTGATATACAACTTCATAAACTACACAACCAACCTTATACAGAGTGGAAATACGCTGAATTTAGAAAAATGGCGTCATGGAAACAAACACACGCCTTTGGTCAAATTACAACACCAAAAGCAAACTAAAAAAACTAGAATAAGTTCAACACGAGAACGTCTACCAGAGAAGCGAGGTTAGATACCCTGGAAGGGATTGTCTTTTCTAACTACAACCGCCACATGTGAAAATTGAGAATGTAAGGAATATAGAACTTTTGCACGTAAAATTTATCTAGGATAATTTTGGATACACGCGTCATAGAAGTTAACAATATTGTGATGACGAACATAATTTTTTGAGACCTTGATAAGCTTAGGCTTGCAAAATTTCCGAGTTTACAATATGTATGTATTGTAAGCAGCTTGCTTTTTTATGGGAATACTCTACCATAGCGTACTATCTGTGAAACAAATACACCAAAAACAGAATCAGGTATACTGTTGCATAGAAAAGAAAGCTGACAACAGAAAAGTTTTGAATTCAACTTAGTAAAATGTACAACTCGATCGAGAGATGAAATAAGTTATTACAGTATTGTTGATAAGTTTGATGTCTCTGTGTCAAGGATTGTCCTGGATATATTTCACGTCCCATAGTTTCAAGTTCCTTTTTGATTTTTTTTTCAATTTTGATTACAAACGTGGCGGATGTAGCTAGTTAAACAGGAGGTGCCTACCCTTCCGGAGCACCCGGTCCCACTTCCCTGGTGGAAGTTCACGTGGCTAACATAACTTTTCAGTTCCAAAGTTTTTGCTTTGCTTCTGGATTGTGATTCGGACTTGGATTAATATGTTTGTTCTAGATTATAAGAAAGCATTCTTATGCCAGTTTTATATAGAATTTAGAAATTGAGTGATTGAATATTAGTCATAAGAAATAAGTGTAGCATATTTACTAGACTGAGTACTTCATAGTATCTACGTAATGTCTACTTTGTGAGAAATGATCACTAGTGTATAAGCTGTAATCCCTGAAATAACACAGATATATTATAACAACAATAACAATCGTATTGATATTTATAATATTAAACATATTTCGACAACAGCTTGAGTCTAAGGGACAAATAAAAGCAATTATAATTTACGCAGGCAGACGATAGGTGAAAACGGTCGTATAACACGTAATAAGTACACGCGTACTTACTATTAGTTTGTAAAATCAACATCAACATTGTATTGGCTTTATGTCAAATATTAAATATTTTATAACGTAAATCTATATTTCTGTGGGTTTTTAGTATCGGGGAAAATATAAAACATGGCCGCTGTCCAACTTCCGTTGTATCTACAAAGAAAAGAAATTGAGATAGTTATTTAGAAAGTTGTTAGACGCAGTTTAAACAACACATAAACTGCAAAATTCTTGAATATATCTATATGCCTATTTTGAGAAAGAATTTACAAAAAGATTAAAAATTTAAAACATTTAACATTCGTAGTATGTTCAAAGATTACAAAATAAAATAAAATAAAAGTTAATTCAAAACTAGTTAAAACAGTTTGAACAAGTTATAAACTGAAATATTCTGAAATATTCTTAAAATGTCTATTTTTCATGAAGAATTCACTAAAAGCGAAAATACAAAACGAAACATGGCTGCCATCCAACTTAAGCAGTATGAACATAGGTAAGAAATAATAATAAAATGAATTTAATCTAAAAGTTGTTAAACGATACAATATTGAACATGGCCGCCAAAAAATTACAATCAAATATTTGTAGTTTTTACTAGTTTAAACTTAAATATACTAAAATGGCAGCAACCTAACTTGCATCGTATCTACACAGCATGTGCTTCTTATAGAGCAAGGGGGAAGTCTAACTTAAAAATTGATACAATTATAAATTTAAATGTGCAAACATCACTACATCAAATTTGCATATAATATCAAAAATAAAAATCATTTCATGTCAAAATCACAATCCCAAAAAGCACAGCAAAAGCTTTGTAAACTGTAAATTAAGTCGCATGAACCCAAAGGCAGTGTAAGTCTGGGTCAGAGAATAAAACAATGACTGTTTTCCTAATCAAAGATTGCAAAGCTAAAACAAATAATGTAACCGAGATCGTGAAACAAACAATTACATTATACCAGTGTTAATTTTATATCACTAGACGGGCCGTTTCGGAATATAATTTCTCGTCATAAAATAGATGCTAAAATACTATTTGAAAGCCCCCAACAATCAAAAACACATTGGAACCATTTTAGATGCTTAACCAGTCTTTTTTTTTTATCTAGTTTCATGTTATTTGATTTATGTTCCATTTATATAAGAATACAATTTTCTCGCTTTCTAATTGATGCCCTGGACATGAAAGGTTTCTCTTGACACATCGATCATGGTCATCTTACTTAGTTAAGGGTTTCTTTGTCACAATGGTTTTCTTGATTTACATGTCTTGATTCTGGATCCCTTTATCTTACGCATCACGACGTCAGTCAAGGCCAAGGTTAGAATTTTACTCGGTAATATCTTAGTGAGAAAAGTTTTCAGTTTGTTTACATGTTCCAACGATCGGTGTTTTCGTATGACATTCCGGTTTATTTCATTTTTCAAGTGCTTTCTAAGAATCTTGACTTGGGCTTGAAACCAAATGTCTCCACTCCAATGTCTTATTTCTGGGTCTCTATGTATTTTTGAAACCCCATGTAGTTTCTAGATCCCCTACTTTGATACCCCTTGTTTTATTTCTGCATCAACGTATTTCTTAAAACCCCATGTTTTATCTGAACCCCGTGTTTTCTTATTTCTGGATCGCCGTATTTCTGAAACTCCCTGCCTTATTTCTCGATCATGATATTTCTTACATGTATATCCCAAATTTATTTCTGGATCCCCATATTTCTGAAACCCCATACTATATTCCACTAATGTCTATGAGAGTCATTATTTACTATATCCTACTAAATTTATATAAAATTAATCGATATTAACTTAAGGTTAGATTTGTTGAACATGTGCAACACAGATTGAGAGAGAGAGAGAGAAGAGAGAGAGAGAGAGAGAGAGAGAGAGAGAGATTTATTCTGATAGTATTATTTACTACATACTATATTCTACTAAATCTATATAATAATTATTGCATTAATCGGTATTAAGTTAAGGCTAGACTTGTGGAACATGTGCGACAGAGATTGATGTCATGACATACTTTATTTTCTGTTGTCGCCTTCACTTGTTTAGCAGTGGACTAAAGTCAATCAATATTTGTCCCAGTTAAAGTATATCATGTTAACATGGCTTTCATAATGTTATATTTCTAGTAGAAAGATGTTATCTGTTACTTTGAGATGTTGTGTAACGATTTTGCACTTCAAGAGATGGTGCACCGACACAAGAGTACAGACCTGTCGAAAGTTTAACACTGAACTAATGAAACGGAGTCGAAACTCGACTGCCGAGTGGCCGGGATATGGACAGGTAGTGGAAGAAAATCTGTCGAGAGATAAAATAGATACCAGCTGTCGAAAAGCTTCAGAGATATAGCTATTCAGGTGTCAAGATGAGTTAATTCATAAGCTAAGTCTTAAACTTTTGACAGGCTTGTACTGTAGTTGTAAAAGTAAAAGAGGTTTTTGAGGTACAAGTTTTACAAGTGATAAAACTATACAGATAGTTTGTATACTGAATACAAAACCTGCATTATGTGGAGCTGAAATTAAGATTGTATACAAACACGTTTTTTGTAATAGAAAACTGCTTCGTAGTCCGCACCAGCAATATATTGCACGGATAAAGTGGTATTTTTTGTTATTTAAGACCTAATCATGGGTCACCAACATATAGTAATGGTCTATGCGGTAGTGATTATGACCAAAAATGTCATTTTGATTTTCAAACCCTGTCCGAATTCCCAGCAAGTTGGGAATGAAAAGATCATGAAACTATGTGATGTCAAATATATGCGGGATATTTTGGATACAAAGACACCATACTTGTCATCACTATAGTGATGATGACCATAAACTTTTGAGGGCAACATAGGGGTGCAAATATTAGTTTATTTGTGTTCGTTCCTATCTGAGTAATCTTCAGTAAATAGAAAGACGAGTTTACCTTCTATTTCTCGGTCCAATCAAAGATTGTATTAACAAATCCGGGCTGAGAATTTCTTAAAAGACAAGTGTTTGAGAATGCGAAAATATTCTCTATTTATATCTTCGGAATGTTCTTTTGTAAAACATTTTGTATAGAAATATTTTTTTTTTTAAAAAAAACACTTAGTTGGCAACAATCAAAACAACCCAGAACGGCATCAAACAAAATTAATGTATGAAATATAGAAGAAATATATACATACATACGAAATCACCTTTTTTTCAAAAATCCTGGCCGTAGTACTACATGCACAATTCAGTTATTTGGGGCTTCAAATACTTATGTATGACATGACACATGACTACCCCCATCTAATTTTAAGCAGTGATCTATAAATAAGTTAATTAAACTAAAGCCTTATTTCACCAAAAAAATCTAAAATGTAACATCCAAAACTTTTAAAAAATAATTAAAGTTATAAGCAGTGCCAATACCATTGTTTTTTTTAATTTAATCATAAAATACATCAGAAAATTGTATATGACAATGAAATAATAAAAATAAAGTTAAATTTAAAATTAAATTGGTAAATAAATAAAATTAAAAAATAAATCTTATTCACATATTTTATGTGGAGACTGGTTTTTTTTTCTAATTTTGAATCAAATTACTTAGTTTAGTGTTTTGAATTTAATCATAAAATACATTTTAAAAAAAGATAAGTGACAGCAGTTTTAAATCAAACATGAACACTTTTACAATTTGTGCAAAATGATATGAATAAGCCACTACGCAAACCGATTCCTTTTTATTAGCTCAGGTATTAATTTTTGACAGACCTGTACATTAAATTTGGACAGGCCTGTACTGTATATGTTCTTCATCTATATTGATTTTCTCCATCGTATTGATCTGTTGTATATTTCCGTGCCAATGTTTGTTTTTTATACTGTATAACAACACATACTTGCGCACTTTAGTAACTCATAATCATTTACACTCGGGAGCTATTAAAAAGAAAAGAATCAACAACCATCGGATCATTTGTTAGGTCGAGGGTATAGTGTACAAACATCAACGTAATCTTATAGAAATTAGTTGTGTATCACTTAATAATAATATTATTAGGAGTTGCTCATATGAACTGGAACTTGTTTTACTCACGTAATTTGTGGAGATGACATGTTTACGATTTTGTTTAGATTCTAGAGATATTAATTCTCATTCGCAGACAGATTTCTTGAACACTAAACATGAAGTTCTCCTGTCAACAGGAACTTCTCAATATATGATTAATACATGTATATATCGATTACGTATGACGCGCGAAGAAAAAATAATAACCAAAAAACGTACTTTTCAGGGGATTCAATGAAACTTCATATAGAATATTGAAATTTATAGCTCAAAATATACTTGGAATCAAGAAAACGTCAATATGAAGAAATCACGACAACACAAACACTAGTTTAGATATCTCATTATAAAAGTCTAGATTTGTTTTAAATGAACATAGAATGCACATAGTTCGAGAACTTTTAGACAACCAATTAATATTATACAATAACTATTTAGCTTCGTGAAATTGAAGTACTTCTGGACTGCATTTGGTTAAAATCATGTCTTTTCACAAATCAGTATTTAAGAAATTACAATCCTAAGAGCAAGAAAAAACAAAGTGAAAACTGGCAAATTAAGTTACACGCGTGAACCAGGAAAGCAAGACTGGCTGTTTCGGGAGAGTATGCACATTCTGTCTGGTTTACTAAACCCACGTCAGTGAAACAAGAAATCTGTGAACTACTTCTCATTTAGAGTACCCCTGATTTTAATTTCAACCATTGTCCGTAAATGTCGAAAAATAGTCGGTAAATAGGAAGTAGATGTCTAGCTGCTTTAAATCTGTACTTACGGCTTGGGACCTCATACTGAACTCAAAACAGTAGCTGTGTTTAGCAATTGCTGAGAAAACCGTTACGAAAGTTTTTGTTTCGATCGGACAGAAGGACATGTAAACCGATAGTTGAGAGTGAAAGGAACTATGAGACGTCAAAAATATGTATATCAATGGTTAATTTGGACACAGAAACAAAGTAATGAAATTTTAAAAGTAGTTTATACATTTTTAGATAATATATGTATCTTGAACCATAAGTTCGAGGTTTTGCTTTTTATATAAGAAGTAAGCACTTCAATTTAGAATTGAACAACATAATTTGGCAGTAAACAATGTAATCCAATAGATCGAAAACAAAAGGGATAAAATTAGAAAAAAAAACAAACATATAAGGATCAATGTTTGAAAATACGTGTTGCAATTATGGCACCATGGCAAAAGTCTTTCAAGTAATGGAAAATGCAATTTACTTAAAACAAATTTATTGAAAACATATATCTTCAATCCATTCCAGGACTGGACCAATTTTAATGACGTTTTCATTGTTAAACATCAAAAACAAACATACCAGTCCATTACAATCCCATAGGTAAAGCAAAAACGTTCAAAACTGGCAAATTAGGTTAAACACAAAAATTGATCTATATTGTCCTGTAGTGATTTAAAATGAAGTGTCCGAGTAGTTGTTTAAAAACAGGTTAAACATAGTTCAAAAGGTTTTGTGGTACATTATCTCCATAACTTATTGTAGATCATTCTGTGAACTTTTTCTTAGTCATTTTCACGTGTCTAACTTCTGTAAAAAAAATCAGTCATTTTCACGTGTAACTTAACTTGTTAATTCCAAAGTTTTTACTTTGCGTCTGGATTGTAATTCGGACATGAATTAGTATGTTTAATATTTCTGGTTATAGAAAATGGAAACAGATGTATAAATTTTTGCTTGTCCCATATCAAAACACAGACATCAACAGAACAATGAACTTTCATCAGAAATAAAAATAATAAAAAATTCTGAATGACGCCCAAATTTATTCTGAGACTTAACGTCAAGCTAAAGACGAAAATGCTGCATTGATCCTGGAAATGTAAACGCGATGAACTTTTAATGACAAATAATTGCATGTATAAAGGCCATATAACGCGCATTAAGAGTATTTATTGCATGTTATAATACAAAGACACTGCAGCATATCTTATAAATAGTACAAGTAGATTGTGCTGATTTGCAAAAGGTCATTAATATTCAAAGAATTAAAGAATTGAATCTCCTTATATAAAACAAAATAAACCAATCAGATATATACCAATCAATGCTCAAATCGCAATCCTAAAACAAAAGTAAATATAGTCAAACCTGTCTAAAACCACCTCTTTATAAGGACCACCTGCTTCTAAAGACCGGTAAAAATTATTCCGATTGCTCTTTATTTATGCTATTTGAACCTGAATATAAAGGTCATCTGTGCATAAACGACGCTTCTAATTGGTTCTCATAGGCAGGCTTAACTGTCATTTAAGTATTGACAAAATAAGTGGAACTAGGTGCTGTCGAAGGTAAGCATCTCCTGGCTCGTAAGCAACATATATTGTACTGTTTAAATGGATCACTGGTTCTATAATATGGGTTGGACCCTCCCAAAAATTATTTAAAAATCAAACGAGACTGACACATTAAAAAGTTAGATAGTTTACTTAACGTTTTACTATTCAGATCTTGAGTGGTATTCTAGAGAATGTAGAGTAATTGGTACTTGTATCAGCTATACAACAATTCTGAAAATCATGTTACTTAGTTACCATTCTTTAAATATGATGTCTTTTAAGCTTTGTAGATTGTATATAAAAAGGAATTTTAGCTCGAATGGCACTCCTTGCAAAAATATATAGATTTTAATATTCTACTTTTTTCAGAAATTATTCTGTACAGATAGTGGTCCCGAGTTTCACTGTGATAAAAATAGACCGATATGAAATAAAAGTGGGATTTCCCGTTTTTTTTTAAAATCTGTTCTACATATTATGGAATGTAAATTAGAGGCATTGAACAAAAATACAAAAATAACATGGTTTATAGTGGATCGTCAGGGTAAATATTAAACCATTGAACAGTCATAAAATTGCATTTATAGTGCTGCAACATCTACTGCTGTTGAAAACAAATTGATGGATGCGCGCCATTTCTAGACAACTCAATTTTTAAATTTTCATTTCATATTTTTTAAGGTTTAATCCTTAAAAAAATTTAAAACATTGTCGTTGACGACATGCATTCCCAATAGCTTGAATATCCAATCTATGATGTTACTCATATAGACATAAGCAACACATCAGCTAGGTCACTTTAACAATAGTAATCATAGTTTAATGATAAAGTTTGGTCTCAGTTTCCAAAAATTTGAACATCATAAATGTAAAAATACTATTTTATTGTTCATTTTCCATTGTCATGTTCTAAGTTGCATTTAGCGACTGCAAAATAAATGCCATTTTCTATTTCAGTAGTAAATAATTCTGACTTCTCTTTTAAATTTATTAATCATTTTTATTTTTCTTATATTTCAGCTTGGTTGGGTAGTGTAGGCTTAAGTATTACATACTTTTTGTCGCCAATTATTTCCACAATCTGCCAACGAAAAAGTCCGAGACTTTACGCAGTAATTGGAGGCCTTACTTGTGCACTTGGATGTTTTGTTTTTTATCTTTTTCTGAACATATGGAACAACTCTTCATTAGTCATTGTGTAGTACTTTCATTAGGAAGTGGAATAACAATAAGTACAGCAAATGTTATGGTAGGAAGGTACTTCCGGCGGAAACGAGAAATGGCGGAAATGACGATGGTTGCCGGAACCGGTTTAGGAACTGCAGTGATGTCGGTGCTATTCCAAGAACTGAACAGGTAAAATATTTTAAATGCTTCGTATGCTAAGGATATCTTTACACAACATCATGCTGTGCGTGTTTTATATAGTGTTTTTATTTGGCCTGGGTAACTTAAAACTATTCTAACGGATTCCAACACTTACCACATGAAAAATGTATATATGTTAACTATACGAAGTTGTTGAGATAGCTTCGGGTTATCCAGTCCTGTCTTTTACTACAATACGCTTTTGGACCCTAGTCGATGTGACTTTAAACGATAAAACTCAAGTTTGCTTAAACTGCTTTGATGACAATGTTTTTCTCGAGGTGGTTCAAAACAAAATCTTCAATTTGTTATTCAGTATTGGAATCTTGTCTATTTCTTGATAATTCGTTTCCTACACAATCCCTAAGCCGATTGCTTTGATGTAAATTCACTTTAGTGGGGCATAGGAAAACACTCCAAATATGCCACTTTCTTTTGTGTCTAAACGGCAATACTGAATTAAAAGCTTTAATGCGTGCATTTCGATTACATTGTTTATTTTTTCACTACTTATTTTTTGTTGTTATTGCAGAAAGCAATGAACATCTTGTGGCTTTCTTTGAAAATTCCTTCACATTCTCATTTGATTGTACATAATAAGTAATCAAGGCCAGAGTTATTAGAGCTCATTGGGTTTAACTATAAGGTTATGAAAAACACACTGAAATTTATAATAAGGGTTCAAGGCCCCTATTTATTCGAGCTCAATAAGCTTAAATAGATGTTTACCATTTTTTTTATTTTGTGTCTCTTTTTCAATTAATGATAAAAACGCACATACATTTACTAATAACTTAATATTTTTCATCTCTTTAACTGTCTAGTTAAGAAGCTTTGAACAGCAAACCCCAGATGAATATCTCCAATAAAACAGGAAATGATAAGCTATTGTAATACATTAAATGTTTATTAATACCAATTTGCTCAATGTTTTTCCATAAAATTATTTTCCAACTAGGTCCTACTTTTTTTTACCAAATACATTACTGCAACAGTCGCCGTTGGGCATTTGCGTGTATGCTTAGATGAAAATCGGACTAAAGAATACATAATTTGCATTTTAAGCTATTTTGTAGTGTCTTTATTTCAAAATATTGTTCCCCATATATATATATATATATATATATATATATATATATATATATATATATATATATATATATATACTACGACAGCAATATAATAAAAGCATCGATCTAGGAGCTATATTAATACAACTCAATGCACAACAAAAAGAGTTTCCATAAATAGATCTGAAATGCTTTTCTGTCACGTTTCTATGGCCAGTGACGTCATTTATTCTCCAGTGAAAATCATTTGATATAAAATGTCAAATGTTTTCATGTCTATCTAGTAATTATAATGCTGCTTGCTTGCTAAAAATTCACGTTGTGGTATGGTTTTACATCAAGCCGTATACGTATCATTTTGATGCTATATTAGGAAGCTTAGGTATAAAATCTTGATTATACTGCTTATAAGCCATAACATGGCTAATCTAATCTTATTTATTATGTTTCTTTTTCTTCAAATATTTGGAGATTCAGTTCAGTCTGTTTCTTGACAATTGAATTTAATAATAAAAACAACAACACAACAACAAGAACAACAATAATAATAATAATAATAATAATAGGTATATAATCTTGGTTATGCTACTGATAAACAATTGCACAGCTAATCTTAATTTCCCCCTTTTTTTCTTTCTTTTATTTCCTTCAATATTTGCTTATTCAGTTCAGCATTTTAATTTTTACTATTAGTGTCAATCACACAAACAACAACAATAACAATACTAATAATATTTTCGCTTGATGGGTAAATAAATAAAATAAAAATCCCACAGCGATCATTAATCTAATTTTAGCTCCACTAAGAAGGATAATTATTAAGGTCTCGGGAGACTCTTCAGAATGTTTACAGTAACAAGATCAAACAAAATATAAAAACTCCTGAATTGCCGTCAAACCTGTCTATAAAGGTCACTTAGGGGAACCAGTAAAAGTGGTCTTTGTAAACAAGTGACCTTTACATACAGGTTCAAATAACAATGATGAGTTAAAATTTAACTGGTCTTTATGGGCAGGTGAACCTCCTATAGAGGTGGCATATAAGGCAAGTTTGATAATATTATTAATACAGAGTAATAGGGTCAGAACCATACAACTATTTGTGTAACCATAATGCCTTGGTTTTATTGGAGATGTTTCCCTTCACGGTCACTTTGTACACATCTTTGTTTTGTTATGTTTCGATGTCTAAAATAAATATGTCTATGGAAGTTTAATTGTACAAGTAGCCACGAATTATTTAATTCAAACAACGGAATAAAATTTCCTGATATACAATTAATGAGATTTGTGGATTTATAGTTTTGAAAAGTTTACTTTTACAGTCGACCATGTAAAGTATAAACCTCGAAACCTATGGACCACGGTTATGATTTTGGACAGGCATTCGGTTTACACAGGTTAATCAACCCTATTGGCGACTTTGACATCGTTTTGACCATCTGCTTACGATATTCACAGGCTAGTGGTACCATATTTCAGTTATTTCATGTTCCTTTACCCCGGAATAGGGAATTTCAAATATAAAAATTAGAAATAATATTTGAAATGAATCCTCACAATTTTTTTTGCGATATTTGAATTTAATATTGATGAATAAATTATGATATGCTCCAACTTCGTTTTTATATAACCCGTGAACAATGCCTATCTCGCTGATATTTTCTTACGCGTACGTATGTACTGGATACGTGTTTTCCAGCCCCTTGTAAAATTTTGTTTCACAATTTTGGTCCAAGCACTACTGGAGAGAACTCGAATTCTGAAACGGCTGTGTAGTTCTGTAAAATCAACACTGGTATACTAGGAATTTTTTTTAATTTATCAAATATCGGAGAATCTGTGAGGATTTATTTCAAACATTACTTCAGGTTACTTCGTTCGTGCCTTTTCAATTTATTTAAATATGTATTATATAATAAATAATTACAATTACAGATAGCACAACACATACAGTACTGTCATGATATCCCATATCCTTTCAAAATTGAGATTTTATCTTTACCATGGTCTTATGAGTGCGAACACCGATAGTTTTCTCAGTGAATTCTGGCTTCACCCATCATATCTAAACTGATAAAAGTTTAACAATTTTGACTGAATCATTAAATAAAAACCATATATACTGAGCCGAATCACAACCCAGAAGCAAAGTAAAATGTTGGAAACTGACAAATTAGATTAAAAACGTGAACTTCCACCAGGGAAGTGGGACCGACTGCACCGGAAGGGTAAGCACCTTCATTTCAACCATTACACCTACTCTTGTTGTTATCATGAGCAAATGCATATAAGAAATATCAAAACTTCTTGAAAACTTGATCAAAATTACATGTATTTGCCAAATGGAATTCTATGGTGCAAATTAATTAAATACAACGTGGAAAAAACTTTGGTTTATTGTTTGATGAAACAAAGGTTATTTTAATTTTTGTGTATCTATGGATCACTTTGTTTTAAAAGATATGTGACAGATACACCCTCTGTAGACCACACGATAATACAATATCTCTTGTTGTTTTGTCTTTATTTGTAAAATATAGTAAAGGTTTTGAAATAGATGTTTCGGTCCGTTTTCTCGGTTGAAGTTGAACTCGGGCAGACGCTAACGTCATCAAAATTCGCAATTACATAACAAATCGTTTAAACTTTATTATTAATAAATATTTATAGATAAACTGATTGAAAATATAATTATTTATATGAAACACTAGAGCGCTATATATTTAATTTTGTCAAATTAAAATACTTTTTGTGCTCAGGTCAATAAGTTGGAAGATGTAAAATCGGGGTAAAAATCTGTTATTTATAAATATCGACTTATCATGATATAATCTCGATATGGCCTTGACTTATATTGTTTGTTTCAAATGTATATTTATCGACCGGCGGTAGTAACGTCTGTATTGTAAGATCATGCTGCAGAACGTATCACCCAGCTGTTACCAGAGACGAAGTTACGCCCGTTGTACATAAAGATGTTTATTTATGGTCGCAGGTTTATAAGGAAAAATGCATATGACCGATTACTTTTTAAAATTTTAAAAGCAACTTAAAAATGTGAAGTTAAAATCATGCATTTTGGCAATAGCCAATGCTACCATGCATAAGCACGACATAAAAAGGAATGAATTACGAAATAAGGTCAAATGAGTACATATTGATTTGTAATAAAATGGCTTTGGAGGATAAAGTGCCTCGGTGACGGAGTACTCTAAGCATCTATGTACCTTCGAAAGCCCTTCTGGCAGATTCTAGTTTAAAAAGTTCGTTATTTAGAACGTCGTCGATATTTACCGGTTTTCTCCACCATTCCTGAACCGACAGTCTCGATTTAAATGAAATATTTATATTCCTACCTGGGTACCAAAAAAACCCAATTACTCTATCCACCACTTTTTGCAACAATTAGAGTCCACAAAACACACTGCAATAATATAGCTTAAAATATACATAAAAAAAGAAATACGCGCAACACAAAAATATATGTAAATTTACTGTAAATACTTAAAATACTCTAAATTACATATTATTCCTGTGTTAATTTTACAGCACTAGACGACAGTTTCGGAAACAATTCCTCATCAGTAGTGCTTGGACCAAAATTGTGAAACCAAAAGATATCCAAAGGACCAAAATATATTTTACCAAATTTAGCTAAATACTTTGCATAAGGGAGTTTACCTTAGTATACTTTAGTTTTTGAGGAATTTAAGATTTAATCAGCACAAACTAATATACTCCAAAACCTGAAAAACATGTCAACAGCAATTGAAACCAAGAACATAAACAAAATGCATATACAAGAAATATAAGACAGGACAAGACAAGACAAAACAAAAAAGAATTATAATCACATTCCACTGTATTTTATGATGTCTTCATGTCCAGGATTGCCTTAGGTATATTTGACGTCCCATAGTTCTATGTTCCTTTCACACAATTTTGATTACACACGTGGCGGGTGTAGCTAGCTAAAGACGGGGAGCTTACCCTTCCGGAGCACCCGGCCTCACTTCCCTGGTCAAAGTTCACGTGTCTGACCTGACTTGTCAGTTTTTAACTGTCTACTTTGCTTCTGGACTTGTGATTCGGACATGGATAAGTATGTTTGTTTTTTTTTATTATTACGACTGTTCAAAATTCGTAACCATAACTTCATGAACAATATTGTCACGCATTTTTTTCTCTCCTTAATAATGTTATCTTGTCATGTAAGTTGTCATACTAATGCATAATTAAATAACTATGTCAAGGGCATTACCTTAAGTTCACTGCAATATAAAAAGCTATACTTTAATTTCTATGCGACTTCACCTTACTTTACAACCAACTGAAAAACGTGTACTTGGCATTACATGAGCTATTGCAACCAAGAAGACATAATCGCAGGAAATAACAACCGCCACATATGAAGCCACAATTTCAAAGCAAAGAAAAAACTTTGAAACTGTAGAGTATAGACCTGTCGAAAGTTTAACACTAAGCTAATAAATCAAGAGTCTTAGCATTATAGCATATCACGGCAAATTTTAAGCAGATGCCGTCTATATCTCTCAAGTTTTTTGCCTTCACTCGGCAGCCGAACCTCAACTCTGTTTTCGTTAGTTCACTGTTAAACGTTTGACAGGTCTCTAGGGTCTTAGGCCTATAGTATGTTCATTTCGTTAAATTTGGAGAAAAATAAGTTACGTGTTTTGCGTTTAATTTTGAAAAAAACTTAAATTAGCTTCAAATCGTTATAATACAACTATTTGATCATTTGATCAGACAATGGCATGTGGTTCTCAGTTTTGCCATATTCTTGTTATAACCTTCAAAATGGGGTCAAGGTCAATTGTGAAGGTCATGACCTATTTTTTTTACAATTCTGGGTTCAAAGGTCAAGGTCACAGATACGACAGAATACTGAAATGGTTAATTATCTGGAAAACTATAAACTTTTTGTATAATTCCATAAAGAAACATCACCCCTAATACAATAAAAGTAAAAATAAAAATACAAATACATTTCATATAGAAGTGATTTAATTAAAATCAGTTACATTGTTTTGTATCAACACAAGCTAATTTACAACTACTATTTTAAAAAGCACGTCTTCTATCAATATCAGCTCTAGCTTGATGATGTTGTGTTCGATACAAGTTTTGACATTCTGATTACTTTATCTGATACCAGTGCTTTTCGACAGACTTCCAAAGCTCTGTTTACGATTTCAGACTATCTTCGACTACTTTCTAACCCAAACCCTGTTACAACAACAGAAATAATTTAAGGGTTAAACGTCAAAAATACGATGTGCAGTAATTTTGCAAAGCAAATTTTGTTAGACCTACTTCGTTATCTCCATATTTTTGCTGACGCCAATAACGCCATTTTTCAGTTCTAGAACTTGAAAATAACAATACTCGTTAACTACTTCATAAATCAATAATACATAATTTTTGCCTTGGATATATTTGACGCCCCATAGTTCAATGTTTCCTTCACTCTCGATCTAAATTAACCAAGTAACTGGTGTAGCTAGCTTAACAGGGCATGCTTCCCCTTCTCGAGCAACCGGTCTCCCTTCCCTGTCGGAAACACACGTGTTTAACCTAATTTGTCAGTTTCAAAGTTTTTTACTTTGCTTCAGGATTGTGATTTAGACATGGATTGATATGTTTGTTTTTGACTTATGTAAACCAAAAAACCCTGAACTTGCTAATTGATTGGAGATGTCCACCTAGTCGACCACCATGAAGACTAAAAACACCCCAAACTACATTCAGTATCAAACGACTTTAATTTGATCCTTTATTTCAGGCATTACCAATATCACTTATCTGTGCTTGTTTTTAATAGCAAATTATGTTTCTTTTTGTATAATATTTTTAGTTTTTATAAGAGTTGCCATATATTTTGATATTGTATTTTTTTAATTGATGAAATATTAAAAATTATTTGTCAATATTTTGTTTTTTTCTGAATGAAATATTGAAAAATTATAATAGTACTAAGTTCTCGTTCAGAAAAAACACATTTTATAACATGACATAGCTTTTAAATTCTTTTATTAATGAGTTTTATTTCAATGTTTCATTTTTATAGGAAAATAGGATGGACACATACTCTTCAGTGCATATCTGGACTTATGGTACTAAGTATCTTTGCTGGGTCACTGTACAGATCAGTATCTATGTACCACCCCAGGAGAAAAGTAATAATGCATATTAAAAGTCAAAAGAAAAGCAGGCGGGACAGAGACACTGAGAGACAACCATATTTTGATTTTAGCGCACTAAGGATGCGTGCGCTTCAGGGCCTTATGTTTATTACTGCCATTGTTTCTTTTGGAATGTATGTGCCATTTCTTTTGTTGGTAAGTTGTTTGTCTTTTTATCATGTTACAACTCACGCAAACTGTCATTATACAACCCCCCGCAAATTATAATTATACAACCCCCGCAAACTATCATTTTATAACCCCCGCAAACTTAGTTTGAGGGTAGTATATAAGATTGTGTCCGTCTCTTACTCGCATCTAGGAATAGATTGTGATGAAACTTAGCAAAATTGTAAACATGAGAGGGTATTTGGCTTACAATATTTAAGAAGCGAAGTTCTGTTTTTGAACTGTCTGCAGTACGTTACAATTTGTTTATAATTTCAATTTTAAAAATATGAAATTGCGCACCAGCAAAAATTCATCATAGTCTTGATATACTAATAGTTGAAAGCGTATACATGTATATGTTATTTTGAACAGTAAATTAAAAGTTGACTTACACAAGAAAAAATATCTATGTAAATTTGATAACTGTTGATGCCAATGCAATAAATGTTGATCACATACATATATTAGACCATATCTAGTATTGTAAGCCAATTCTATGAGGTATGTGTATATACATGCAATTTTGGCCAATTGAACCATTGTAGTAGAAGATAAATTACAACTGAAAAACGTATACGTGCCAAGATCTAATGCAACCAGAAACACGATCTAATATAAGTTAATTAAAATAGCTAAATACAGCAATACAAGGAAAAGACAAATACATATTTTGACCAATGTTTTTAAAATTTCCGACTTTGGACGGACACTGGAGAAGTTTGTCGAGCAGTATAATTAAATTAACGGTCCAACTTATTTTATAACTGCATGTAGTTTTATTTTGTTTTTACCCACTTTTTAGTAAAAAGAAAGTAAAGAATTTAAAATCAAACAATTTTCATATATTAGTTTATGCAGTAGTCTTAAGCATTTTTGAATTATTGGCTTGAAGAACTTGCATTACAAGAGTGATTATTTATGAAAAGTTGATATTTTGTGTGGTGTAGATTAAATAAGTGATGTCAATATCTTTTAGACACAAATGACTATTTGATAACCCGTGGTTGACATAATGAGGGTTCCTGAAGACTGCTTTGGATTGTATAAATCAATTAAAATATTTTTATATGTTTTATTTTTAGGTTGAAACAGCCAAACGGCAAGGTGTGGATGAAGAAATGCAGCTTTTGATAAATGTTTATTTGGGACTCGGGTTTTTAGCCGGATGTTTGATTCTGGGATATATTATAATCCGAGACAGTAAAGAATGCTCAATTAGCAGACGACACTTATGTCAGACATGTAGTGTTGCTTGCGGTGTGCTGACATTGTTACTTTTAATGGCCAAAGACCAAAATGCCTTTGCTCTTTATGCTTGGGGATTCGGTATTTTCAGTGGAGGATATTATTACACAGTTAAAGTGTATACATATGAACTTGTTAAACTGAAAATAATGGAGAGAGCGTGGGGATTTGTATGTGCAGCTCAATTTTTACCAATTATGTTGGGTGCGCCTATTGCCGGTAAGTTTTTTCTTCAATTTTGTCTTCAAAATCTTATCTATTTTAAAAAAGATTAAATAGAATTGTTTTATTACATACTTGAGGAATAACATATATACATCATGTGTTTTCTTATTTAAATAGAGAACATACTTTTGAATGAATTATATAAAAATATTCTGTTGCATAGCAACTGATTGTTGTCAGAGCAACATGAGTTCGAGTTCATACATATTTAAATACAATTTATTTGAATCGTTGTTCATCTAGCTATTAAATAGAACAGAACGAATTAATGCAAATGCCAGCTCCAAGAGCAAAAGATGACAATAAAAAGAGTCAAATGAAAATGACATGTTAAATAACGCAAGACTTTAAGGTTGCTCGTTAAATTAATGAATAAATAAATTATACAGAGAGACTATACTCTTCTTGTGCATGATTTTAGTTTAATAACATGTATATGTGCGTAGCAAAAACCACTATAAGCCAAGAAGACAACACAACAAAACGAAGAAAATAAGGATAAACCTTTTAAAAACCACTGATGGTAAAACACTGACTTTCTCTAACGGGCATCGGAAGCATGTGCTAGATTGGTAATGCTTTGTATTTCCAATTATTTGTACATGTCACTTAATTTACATAAAGTTTTAAACGAGTTCTAATTACAACCAATAATATAATATCATTATTATTTATTATAATTTCAGCGTACATTAACAGGAATTACCAGTCACATACAGCAGGCTTTATTATGTCCGGTGTAACAATGTTGTGTGGAGGACTTTTATTCTTTTTTATGCCACCTTTGGAGAAACATCGATCTAACCAAGAAATTATTCAGATAGCCAAGAATACTTGTAGTAAAAACAGTGCCGAGGCAGCAGCTTTACTTGACCTTGACCTTACAGAGGCCATGGTAACCAAGCCTCTTAATAATGTTCAGTTTATTGTTTCGCCATCTCGTCTCAAACAAAATGGGAAAGATGGCGGGAAAATTCAAATGCAGTGCTTTATTCATCACAAAGAGAAAGAAAAGCCTAGACAAATTGTTTTGTCTAAAATAACAGAAGAGAAAGAAGGATTAAGACTCGATTTTAACGAGGTCTCACAAATATCGACAAATCTTACTAAAATAAATGAGTGTACTGTTTCTAAAAAGGAGAAACCGGAAATCGAGACTTCGCAGAGTCACAGTCAAAGCTGCGCGCATGCGTCGGATTACCACTCGGACAGCACACATTCTAATCACACAGGAAAATCTTCATCCACATCAACAAGTAATTCATCCAAATCTCACGAACCACGACGTTTCAAGAAAAGCATGGATAATGTCAGAGTTGAACTATTTGACCCACCGAGCCAGGAGAAAGAATCCACAGCCACAGTTTCGTATGACAGTGACTTGTATATAAATCTTTGTGAGGCACAAGTGTAACAATGTTGTCTTTTATAGTCATGCTTCATTAAAAAAATAAATTTCTAAAATTACTGAATTATCTTCTATTTTCTGTTCGACAAGTACATTTTAAAATAAAATAAAAATTGGAACAAATTTGGTTCAAGTTTTACATTTATTCATAAGTAAAAGTACATGTTATTCTGTTTCGATATATATATAGGCAAACAAGGTTGGCCTGTCCGCTTAACTTTTAATTGAAATACTTAATTTGGACCAGTATATTTATGTATTTGGAGCAAAGATGCCAAGTTATTTTCTAAATCACTGGAATCGTACATTGTGTGCATTAACCTACCCATATATTGAGTGGTTCATGGTATATAAATATTAAAAGGTCAAGTCGACAGGTTAATGTTGTTTGCCTATACACTATAGCAAACAAACATATGGCACACAACAATAAATTCAACTCATATATATCTACTTATGGTCGTTATTCTGTATCATAAGACAGATATTTTCATTTCTACGATTTTAATACTGAACTTTCCAATAAAACAGCTTGATACCTGAATCACAAGTACTTTAACAGAACAAAAAGAGAACATGTAGTCCAGAAATCACATGTACTTTAATGTCTGACTCTATACGAGGCTATGGCATCCTTACTAAACCATATTCATTATTATTAAAACCCGGTTTTCCACATTTTACAAACAATTACCATTTTTTCTAGTCGTCTTACAATTTTATTAGGAAGTGACCTTATGTGCAAGGTCATTCTCTGCTAAAAATCTAATTTTAAAAAGTCTGCATACTCCGTAAAGTTTGTAATTTCACTTTAAACTGAAAAAAATAAATGTCCAACAACTCATCTTTTTATCCTTAAAAGGAATGATTGATATATACCACTTTTTTATCATTATAATTGAGTTAGGTAATTCGAGATGCAACAGCTATCAATTATTCCTTTTAAAGACAAAAAAGAAGATTTGTTGAACATAGAAATTTTTCAGTTTGACGTGAAATTGAAAATTTTACGAAGTGTGCAGACTTTCTGAAACAAGTGTTTTAGCAGAGACTGACAATGTACATTAGGCAACTTCTTGTAAAATAATGCCACTAGAAAAAAGTGTAAGCTTTTGTAAAATGTGGCTACAATCTTTGAAAACCAGGGTTTTAGTATTAATGTGTTTTAAACCATATTCATTATAGCTAAAACACCGTTTTATAGAGATTGTAGCCACAGTTTACAAAAATTCGGTTTTATATCTGGTGGCATCGTACTGTAAGAAAGTGACCTAATGAACAATATCAGTCTCGGTTCAAAATCTAATAATTTCAAAAAGTACAGGTCAATGTCAAAATTAACGTCACCCCTACTGTGTCAAAATTAACGTCACCCCTATCGAAAATCAATTATCTAATTAGCTTTGATTAAAAAGCAAATAATTTGGAGCTGAATGGTAAATGAACGACATTATAAAACAGAAAACAAGACAAAGAAACCAATCATTAAGTATTTAATATCGCCTTGGTACAAACAAGCACCATTAATACTTAGTTGAGGCACCACGGACCCTTATAACAGACTGAACACGTCTGGGAAGACTGTCGTATAACTTTTCAAGATAGTTCTTATTTATCCTGTACCAATGCTTTTTGACGCTTTCCCATAGATCATTACACGATTTTGGATTGTCCATTGCGACGTCCCTTTTCAAAGCATCCCACAGATTTTCAATCGGACTCGTATCTGGCGAGTTTGATGGCCAATCTAAAATATGAATTTGTGTAGACTCTAGGAAACGCCTGGTAGATCTGGAATTATGGGCAGGAGCCATAGCCTTTTAGGATAATCGGTGTTGTTTTAAAAAAACAAATGTAAAAAAAGCAAATGAATCAACATATATGAAACCAATAAAGAAGGATGTTAACTTGCCTTAATAGCTTCTTTGATCAGACACCACAATCTTTTTTCAACTGTGCCTTTTGGCTGCCGCGAAATGATGACGAACGTTTCTGATTTTGTAAATATTTGAGTCATATTTTAAACGGTTTTTAATTTATTTGCCGGGAATTTTTCGGTATATCCATTAGGAAATGGAAGGAACTGAGACCATTTATGATTTTCGTATAAAAAATGTTTTAAATAATGTTTCAGAACTGAAATTTACCTCAACAACTGAAAGATTGTATGGATATTGAGAATTCAACGACAATTTGTAAATTTAAGGGGAGCAAATTCTTAAGAAAAATTATGGAACTTCAGTTTAAACATTTTCGTTGCAAATCTGGCAGAATTGCAGGGCTGCAGGGGTGACGTTTATTTTGACACAGTAGGGGTGACGTTAATTTTGACATTGACCTGTATGCACACTCCGTAAAATTTTCAATTCCAATCAAAATTGTAAAGTTTCTATGTCCAAAAAGGTGGAGTTGTTTAACATACAATTTTTTAAGTTTAAAGTGAAATTAAAAATTTTAAATAGTGTACAGACATTTTTAAATACACGGAATTTACCAACCGGTGACAGTTTTCAATTTAGACGGAACCTTTGCTCCATTGCCTCCATGCTAACAGTACTATTGCCTACTGTGTGCACGGTAAAATGGGGTTGAAAACATAACAAATTTACTAGTACAGTCAAATCTGTCTACAAAGGCCACCTAAGGGAACCAGTAAAAGTTACCTTTATGGGAAGGTGAACTTTATATACAGGTTCAAATAAAATGAATAAAGAACAATTACGATACAATTCTACTGGCCTTTATAAGCAGGTGACTTATATAGATGTGGCCTTAAGGACTAGTTAGACTGTACATGTATTTTACTAACCAGGGACAGTTTTCAATTTAATAGGGACTCTTGCTCTATTGGTCCTAAAAATTATTTTGGCCAACGAAAATACTTAATTGGGTTTTGAATAAATCCAGCTCTGTCTCATTCATGTATTTTTGCTTTGACCTAACATTGATATTTATCACCCGTCTTTCATAGAAAGAGTGGTATATTAAATTCAAGTTTCCACCCTTCCGTCCGTCCTAAATTCTTGTCTGCGCTAAATCTCAAAAACTAAAAACACTATTTCAAGAAACGTGGTGAAAAGTATCAACACAGATAGGAGATGCGCATATCGTTAACCCGAGTTGGTTTGCTCATTTTCCTCAGAGTAATTGCCCTTTAAACATAAGTGCATATCACAAAGAAAGAACCTGCTGGCGAGGGATACTAATTCACTGAATTGGCTTGTTTCAAATAAAATTCATCAAGTTATGCCACTATCTTGACCCACCAGCCGTATTTCTGGATTGACCACTGAATTGCCAGGCAGAAAGACAGAATGACTGGAGTGAAGTAATGATACACCCAAGGCAAGATTTTATCTCTCATATCGAGGTGTTGATATCAAAGATGGTAGAGTAATCGGAGTGTCCGACCTTCGACAGGTCCCAACACTAGAAACTGTCCTGATAGGTTCGTTGGTTTGTTGAATAGGGTTTCACGTCCCAGTCAAGAATATTGCACTTATATCGAGACGTCACTAGCTATAGGTAAAGTGTCAGAAACCTTACCTTTGCAATTTGCAGGGGGGTTCTTTAACGTGTCACGCCTGCCGCGACACGGAACATTGGTTTTAAGGTCTTTTCCGAAGGATCCCGTGACTTGCATTTCTAAATGCCGAATGTTTGACGAAATAACAGTCACTACCTATTTTTAAGTCTTCGTCAGACCCGGTCGGGGTTCGAACCCACGACCTCCCACATATGGAGCGAGCAGTCTACCACTAAGCTACTGTAGTGTTTGTCCCAATAGGGATTGGACCCTAGGCTGCGAGTCACTGTGATCCATGCGTTTTAGATCACTCGGCCACTAATGCCCTTCCCGGTAGAATGAAATTAAATTCATAAAATGCACGGACATTTTATACAACGAAGCAAACTGCTTACAAATAAATTATTGATCCAGAGATATTGCAAGCCTAGGCTTATCAGGCCCCCCAAAAAATGTTTTATGACCGTCATCACAGTATTGTTCAAAAGGTTGATGTCTCTGTGTCCAGAATTGCTCTGAATATATTTGAGGTCCTATAGTTACATGGTCCTTTCATTCAATTTTATTACATACGTGGCGGTTGTAGCGGTACTTAGCTTTCCGGAGCACCCGACCTCACTTCCCTGGTGGAATTTCGCGTGTTTAACCTAATCTGTCAGTTTCAAAGTTTTTACTTTGCTTCTGGATTGTGATTCGGACAAAGATTAGTATGTTTGTTTTTTATATATATTGTATAGGTTACAATTTTTCTCTCTTCTTAATAACTGAAGCACAACAGTACAGACCTGTCGTAAGTTTAGAATTAAGGTAATAAATAAAAGTCGAATTGGCAGCTTATCTCGGCTCCTGGTTAGCCATATCTCGACAGTAGCTTTTCACCCACTATCCATCCATATCTCATACATTAGACAACTAAGCTTTGGCTCATATTTGTTAGCACAGTGGTCAACTTTGGACAGGTATTTACTGTAATATGTCATCCAGAAGTTCACAAAGTACATGTACGTGAATTTGAACTAAATAACAAGCCATTGGCAATAGACAAAGTCGCTAAGAACAAAACCGCATGAAAAAGAAATAAACAAAAACTTCACAAAACAAACAAAATAGGAACTGAATATCATATGCCATCGGCAAAGTGACCGCAAAACATAATAAAGAGTTCAGAAAGCAGACTATATGTACGTGAATTTGAACCTAATACAAATTGACAAAAAATGTGATAAAAGTCAAATAAAAACACGAAGTAAACAAAACATAATACATACTGAAAACAAAACAACATGTGACGTTACTGCTAGTTTTACTTAGCTAACAAAGGCAATAACATTGTCGATAGATTGATCAAATAGGGCTTTACGTCCTAGTCAAGTGTCGCCATCTACATGATCTATAGGTCAAGTGGCAGAAATGAGTTGAGTAATGGTGTTTAACGTCCCAGTCAAGAATATTTCACTTATATCGAGACGTCGCCAGCTATAGGCGAAGGTGCAGAAATTTTGTCTGTGCGTTGCGCTTATGGCATTATACAGCAGGGTTCTTTAGCGTGCCAAGCCCCCTGTGACACGGGACCTCGTTTATTTTAAGTTCCCATCCGAAAGAACCGTGACTTTCATTTCCTAATGCCGAGTGCTTGGCGAAAGAACAGTCACTTCCCACTTTCAAGTCTTGGGTCAGACCCGGCCGGGGTTCGAACCCACGACCTTCCACTTACGGAGCGAGCACTCTACCAACTGAGCTACCGCAGTGGTCAATTGGCAGAAATGGCCTCAGCAGTTCGCTAAGGGCAATTTGCAGGAAATTGGTTTTCAAGGTCTCCTCCGAAGGACCAAGCTAGTTTCATTTATAAATATTGAGTGCTGAGCGCTAGAACAGTCATTATCTATTTTCAAGTCTTGGTTAAACCTCGGTCGGGGTTGTACCTCACATATACGAAGCGAACACTCCACCTACTGAACTACCGTAGTGGATTGACGATTTAAACTGTGCATTTCACAATGCATCTGATAACACCCAAGAACAAGCGAATGTAATGAGAACAAACACAAGATTAACACGAACGAAGACCAAAGATTATAAAAACCTACGATCACTTGGAAACATAAAATATTTTGTCCAGTGGTGTGGTAGAGGTTATTTTTTTGTGGACTACTAGTATACCATTCTACTCACACAACTAGTGGTACATTACAAACGCATGGTACAAAGCCTTGTAACTGCTAATGATAAACCTCAGACACCGAGAACTACAATGTTCTAATACTTTTAAAACAGTTAAAGTCACACTAATTTGTAAAACAGGGATCAACTGTTCGAAGCTTTATTCGCTAAATCATTTGTTTCGTCAATATCTTATTTTTGAATAATTTCAATTCTGTTGTGAAACTTATGTTGAAAGTGTCGAAAGTGACTAGAATTTCATTAAACTAAAGCACATTATGCGTTATTTATATATAACTATATTTTTTTAATTTGTGTTATATAATGATTAAATTATATATTATAACAGTTTTAATTTTACAGCACTAGACGGCCGTTTCGGAATACAATTCCTCATTAGAAGTGCTTGAGCAAAAATTGTGAAACCATTTTTTTTTTAATTTCAAAGATGTTGAAATGATACCAAAAGGACCAAAATATATGTAATACTTTGCATGAGGATGTATACCTTAGTTTTTGAGTTTTCAGATTTTAAAACTATAGATGTTTTATTGATAAGTCGATTTTATTGGTGGTTTTTCAATAATTAACTCAATCTTTAAACAACTGATCCTAGGTGCTAAACAATACCTATCCAAAGTTGGAAATTCATTATCAGTTTTTTTACAGCATGTGTTGTCGTTTCTTGTCATGCTTGAATGTTTCCTTCTATAAACATTTATTTATTTAATGAAACAAACAGTTTAAAATTGCATTTAAAAGGCTTTGGAGTTTGTATTGCAACAAAATGACGTCAGCATCATACTATTTATAAACATACTATTTTAAATTTTAGGAAACAACTATTTCAAATTTAGGAAAGACCTTTGAATTACAACAGTTTTAAATTGTAGGGAATGCTTGCAACTACGTTTTTGGAATGATTTGTAAAACATTGTATTAAAATGACGCCAGCACCAACATTATATTAAGTTACATATGTATACAATTTTAAATTTTAGGAAACAAACATTTCAAATTGTAGAAAAGACCTTTGAATCGCTAACAGTTAGATTTTTGAAAGTCCTTTGATAACATTTCCGGTATAATTTGTAAAATTTTCAAACAAAATAACGCTAGAACCTACATCATAATTTAGTTTAAACATAAATTTAAATAAATTTAAACATATGGTTTTACATTTTAGGAAACAAACAGAAAGTAGGAAAGCCTTTTGAAAAAAAAAAAACAGTTTTACGGAAGGTCTTCGAATAACAGTTATAAATTGTAGGAAAGGCCTGTGACTACGTTTCCGGTAAAATTTGTAAAATATTTCAACGAAATGACGCTAGCACCGACATCATGTTCAGCTATTTATTTTAAATTGTAGGAAAGACCTTTGAATACCAAACAGTTTTAGGAAAGGCCTTTAAATAACAAACATCTCAAATTATAAAACAAAACTTTGAATAACAAATATTTTCAAATTGTCGGAAAGGCCTTTGACTACATTTTTGGTACGATTTGTAAAATATCGCTATGAAATGACGCACACACCAACATTATATTGAGTATTTATAAATTTCTAATTTCTAATTGAAAAGAGACCTTTGAACCGCAAATACTTTCAGGAACGACCTTTGAATAACAAACAGTTTTAATTTTCATTATGTTTCTGGGTGCGATTATTAAAATGATGCAAAGAAATGACGCTAGCGCCAACATCATACTACGACTATATTTATAAACATGCAATATTAATACAACTACATGTATATAGTTTATGTATCGATTTAAGCTATACAAACAACAATCTTCCACAATAGTTCAAACGTGACGAAAGTCAATGTAAAACATATATTGCTTTGTCAAAATTGACATAAGTTATAACTTCAGTTGTTTAAAAAAAATTCTCAGAAATCTATAAGAAAAAATAAATGATGATGACGCATCAAATGACGTCACGGATCAGAGTTTGTTGTCGTATGGATAATTGATTATTTTTCTTTGCTTAATGGGTGATACGGTTGGTCTGTGGTCTGTTTTTCAATATGCATGTAGAATCTATATTGACTTTTAATTTTTCATGGAAAAGAAGCTACTACTATCACTACTACGCGCGGCACTTTTACCTTTTTTTAAATAAAGATTTAATATTTCTGTTTATATTATATGGAGGTTGTTTTATTGGTTTAATTGAATAGTATTGTCACATTTTACAAACAACGTGCGCGTATTTTTTAACTTTTATCGAGGCGGTCAGTTAATTGATGGTTAAGGACCACTGCGGTAGCTCAGTTGGTAGAGTGCTCGTTCCGTAAGTGGGAGGTCATGGGTTCGAACCCCGACCGGGTCTGACCCAAGACTTAAAAGTAAGCAGTGACTGTTCTTTCATCAAGCACTCGGCATTACTAAAAAAAGTCTCGGTTCTTTCGTATGGGAACTTAAAATAAACGAGGTCTCGTGTCACGGTGGGCTTGGCACGATAAAGAACCCTAGTGTATCTATCAGCGCAACGCACAGGCAAAGTTTCTGCATCTTCGCCTATAGCTGCGACGTCTCGATATAAGTGAAATATTCTTGACTGGGACGTTAAACACCATAACTCAACTAAATTCATTGATAGAATGTCAGGAGAAAACATCAACTTTTGACAAACTAACTGAAACATTTCTTCAATTAAGATTTGTCCCGAGTAAGAATCGAAACTGTGTGCTCCGTAAGAGCGCGCAATAGACTACTCGAGGCATCGATGCCACTTGTGAGTGTCTTTTGGATTAAGCAAATACACTAGTTTTTCATTCTCAGATAGATTGGTAAAATTATTGAAGAGTTCCCTAGGGTATATGTATATTTTGATAAATCATTTCGTGATCCAGGAATCAAGAAAATTTGTACTAATGGCTCATTTTTTTCTTCAAAATCTTGAAATATCAATTATAAGCATTTGTATTCAAAGCGCAATTTCCATCAGCTGTGTGCATGTTTAACAATGGTTGGTTGTTATAAAATGACACGGGTTTCAGCTGTAGGTCGTCTACAATCCGATATAGTCCATCAGCGATGGCAAGTCTGGTAATAATAAAGGCAAACAACATTGACCTGTCTGCTTGACCTTTAATTTTAATATTAATCATGGATGAGTGCATTTATGTATAGGGAGCAATGGTGTAAACATCGTCTATATGGGCAATGAGTATATTTACTTGCTGCGAATCTTAACACTACCCATGTATTGAGTTGGTCGTCCCATATGAATATTCCTAATGAAGGTCAAACGAACAGGTCGGTGTTGTTTACCTGTACTGTTGTCGTATACGTATATTCACGCCTTGATACGTTCATTTATCAATCGCCTTTATATGTGACCCCCATTTACATTATAAAGACTCACCCGTGTTTATAAACGGACTATAGAAGTGTTTTTAAACACGGGCGGCGAGACTTAACTTAAATCACGCAAACGCCTGAATGTTAAAAAGACTCGTTGTGGCATCAATTATATCAATGTGCATGACAAAAACTTACCTTGAAACTTGGAAAAATGTGCTTCAAGATTTCTTTCGGGTGCCCTGCAAGGATTGACTATTAGTAAGGCTGCTGTGCCAAAAGCAGAAGAAGCAGCTGGTGAACAAGCAAAAATTCGCATACCAAGTAACGCTTGTTCGTTGTTTTCATTTTATATTAATTTCTATTAAATCCTACGATTTACAGTACAACATTCACATCGAGTTCCGTGAACACAAATCGTGCAGATAGCATGATGCTATTTCTAATTGACAAACGTTCTTATAGTTCTAATCGGGTAACATGCATGTATTACCAATATTCACATCACGGGGGAAATGCGTATTGACTAATCTTTACGTAAATATAGTAAATTTATGATTTGTTTTCCTTTTAAAAAATGCGTGTAACAGGCGTGATAGTTCATATTCTAAGGCTACCGACGATCAAAGGTATGATTTTAAAAGCTAAGTTTGTATATAACTTGATTGTTGTTGAGGCATATTCGCTGTATATAGTTCAGCATTGTTCAAATCAAACAATATTCACATCAATTCAAATAGAATAGAATTTGTGTGACCGTGCACTTTTAATGACTTGTTGTATTCTGGATTATTAGTGGCCTTAGAATATAAATATCACGCCTGGTACACGCATTTTTAAAAGGAAAAAAATCCAAGATAACCTCAACCGTAAATTTCGAGTTTTCAAAAACCTCGTATTTCTTTGACAGACTCTGGCCCCTTTGCACTGCTCTATGACATTGACTATATTCATATCTAATTAATTCGTTATACAAGGTGAAAACTATTTTCCCCAACACGTGTTTTTTGCACAATTTCCATAAAGAAATGCAACAAATATTTTAAAAATTCTTAAATTATCAATTCCTGCTTTATTTTTATTTATAAATCTTCACACGTGTGTAGGTAATTTCATAATTGTACCCCTCTTTCACGTTTTTCAACCAAATGGTTTACATTCGAATTTTCCTACTTAGATTACCATTAAGCCATGATTCTGAGGGAGTCAACATTAAACTGTAAATTTTAATAGAAAACAACCTATTTAAAACAAAATGGATATCAGTGCTTATAAATTATGTAAGAAAACTTTGGATGCGTGTCCCTTCACACATGAAATAATATGCAAATCAATTGAAGCAATGGTTTCAATTATACCATGAAAGATGGCAAACAACAGCAGACACAAAATATTCAGGACATACTGTAGATCACTCAAATATTGCAGGGACACCAAACATAATGACAAAATGCTTGGTTCTATATTTTTTTTTACATCGTATCATTAATTTGCAATAATATATTTTTTTAATCTAAGGGATTATTTCAACACATGTCCGTATGCTGTTTGTTTATATGCAAATGCAAACCTGTTTTGTACCAGAGCTGTATATGAAGTCCAAACCTTCTAGGCCTTTTAATTCATGACAATATGTTTAAAACTCCTTTTTTTTAGATCTCTGGCCTTGAAAGTATGTCAAGGTCAACCAACTTCGCATAATTGTTGTGACTTAATGACGTGCTGCTATATATTAAGTTGCCAGTTGCTTAGCCTTTTGGTTCATAAAAAGCTGTTAAAGGTCTTACTACTTCCTGTCATTGTGACGTTAAAATTGGACTAAGGACGACAGGCTGCAAACAGAATTCTTAATACACGCATAATCCCATGAAGAAAAATAAGATTTTTTTTGTATTTAAACTCTTAAGCAATTTACACAATAAAAACCCCATAAACACTTTGTGAACATGCCTAAATATAGGAATTTTGTTGCCTCCACAGCCAAAATGTGGAAGTTCAAATGTTGTAAAAACTTATACTTTGCTTTTGGTATTTATTGCGATTTTGACATGGCCTGGTATGTTTGTGTGTTTGAATTGATTGAATGAATGAGGCTAATGCCCAAGTCAAGAATAATTCATTTATATATATATCGAGATGCCAACTGCTATAGATAAAGTTGTAGTTGATATTTTTGACATTTGCAGTGCGCTAAGGACAATGTTCAAGACAGGGTTCTTTAGCATGCCATCCCTATCGTAACACTGATAATTGGTTTTTACAGTATCATAGGAAAGACACTATTAATTTCTTACTGCAAAGTGTTTGGTGAAAGAGCAGTCACTACTTTTTCAAGCTTTTGTCGAATCACCTAGGGTTCAAACCCTGGGCTACCACATACAGTGTGAGCACTCAACTAACTAAGCTACAATACTGGCAAATAAGTTAAGAAATACACAGTGTATTAAAACATCTCCAAAATTTTTATTCACATAACCTGAACGTCAGATATTTAAACAATCATAATATAGCATTTCTACAACAGTTTCTGTCAGTTACAGTCCTTAATGCTGGCAATATTGTAAACAATAGAAAAATTCATCTACAAAAAATGAAAATGTCATATTAAAATTATTAGAATGAAAATGGTAATATTTTTACTAAAATGATTTTTTTTCTTTCTTTGAATTTTCAAACAAAATACAATATTACAACAACTTCATCAATATGACACAATTGTATGGTTTTGTCAATGAAATAATTAAAAATTTATAATATGACAACTTGAAAATTCAATTTTTTTTAATATGACATGTAACTTTCATGAGAACAAAATCACCTACATCCCCAAAGTATAGTTTATTAAGCAATTTAGGTGAGACTGAGAACAGATTATAGACCAGCTTTAAATACTGTTGGTCTCGGACCACCAGATCACCGACCTCAGTAAAAAATGATGGTCTCAGACCGTCAGATCGCTGATCTTGGTAAGAGTACTAAATTTTGCCAGTCTGACTATCAAACCACTAACCTCAGTAAACAGTGCTAGTCCCATGCTAACAGATACCTACTGCTAGTTGGACCATCTCAAACCAGAATTGCCTAACTAAATCTTTTAAAACAATGTACCTAATATATCTTACAAACATAAGTTTCATTGAATTGAAATTCTATCAAGACATCTTTCTTTTTATTTGTAATATCAGTTGGATAAAATACTTTTCAGCAAAAGCCTCAATCATTTGGTTGTTGTTTTTATTATTTTTTTATTTTTTTTTTTTTAAAACCCAACTAAATGGTCAAGCTAACTAAGCTTTGAATAACTGGTCCTAGAACAAAACCCTGTTTTTGTAGCAGTATATTATTCCAAATTTTTTCCATTACTGGCTAAGTAAAATAATGTACATTGTACATAACAACAATTTTAATACCATGAAAAAGTATATATAGATACCACAAGTCACTGGTCCAGACCCAGTGGGTTAAACACCCATTTTCAAGTCCTGAGTTTTTGGGTCCCGATTTTTGGCCCAGTTGATATGCACAATTATGTCAATAGATTTAAACCAACCAGATAAAATTTACTGATACAATATGGTAACAAACAAATATGTACATTAATAATTCATCATCTATTGCACGATAAATGTTGTTTTTTATTTTCTCATAATAGAAACATATATTGTCTATGTTCACAACAGAATGAAACAAAGGAATGGAAAATCAGTCACAGTAAAATAAAATGTAGCTAACTTATTTTTTCTCAACATACGAGTCAATATATTGCCATGAATAATTAAAATGTTTCTAAAAACAGAACATCATCATGACTCAGCACTCTAAACAAAAACTTAAGATTCAAAATTTATGCATGAAAAAGTCTGGTTACAGTGACATTAACAATTTGAATTTTACTATCAAACCAAAGGCCCTTAAAAATTTAAGGTTGTATAGCTCATCTGGCCAATGTAACTAAATGTATATTTTTCTGTAAACACTTTCTTTAGTTATTTTTGCAGATACATGTACTAAGATTTAGATTCTTAAAAAGATTCAAAAGGTGATTTAGGTAATATTTTATGATTACAAACGAAGTGTCGCACACAAAAAAAATGAATAATAAAAAAAAAAGAGTCAAGGTAGATAACTCTTGGTTTAAAATGCTCTAGTTTTCTTTACCAATCCAAGATAGATCATTCTTGGTCAGCTATAAAGTGTTTTCACTCATAGCAGGTGTAAAATAATTTAAGACTGCAAGAACATTATATTTCACTGAAATCTTGAATCTTTTTAGCCTGGGGTTTTGAGTCAAGACTTGAGAGATATGTGAATCTACTGCCACAATGACCAATGGCTGTCAGCCAGCTGCATGGAAATTACAGTACAATCATGTATGTAAATAAATGTAAAGTAAATAGAAATGAGAGTCTTAAGAAATACCTGATTACTGAATACCGGCACTATCTACAATAAAACCATCAACACCATTTGTTAAGTCAGATTTTGGCATTACACATGTGTTTGGCGATAAACTGAGGGAGACTTATAAACGAACAACTGAAGAAAAGAAAATAGACATTGATACTTTCCAAGTCTTAAGCAATGACCGAGATGGCAAAGTTATAGAAGGACATGATGAACATTAACACTTGGTGTCAATGGAAAAAGTTCAACCATATCTCAACTCCTTTAGTAAATTTGTGAAACTATAAGAATCCAATATAAGTATCCAAATAGGATATGGAATTTTCACATGAGGAGTTGAACATTCAGTCTGAGACAAGGCTTGTCAAAACTCTTGACAGAAATGTTCAACACTAAAGGTGAGATTTACCTATATTGGATGAATTAACACATAATGGATTCTTTTTCTTCCATTTAATGTCAATTTTTGTGTGTCTTTAAATGATTTACATAAACATTGATGACACGCCAATGCTTGTAAAATATAACTTTGTTATTCAACATTATATATTAAAATAAATATGACCATCAGAAAGAATGCATACAATGTATATAGATCTACAGAATATGTGTATATTCTGAAACTAGAAAACAAAGCTTTTCATTCAAAACTGTCAGAATTAACATTTGAAACACATTGTAAATTTCTAAATTTTAAAAAGACTTGGGTGTCATTTTCCCACAAAATGACATCATGTGATTGTCTTTTGATTATGATATCACTAAAGATCAGGTGGTCATATGAATAAGAGATATGGGTATATGGCATAAACCCTATCTCAGGTGAAGAGATATGGAAGAATGAAACATCTTATTGTGTATGTGACATAAACCCTATTTCACATTAAGAGATATTGGAAGAAATGAAATATCTTATTGTGTGTGAAAAACAAGTGATAACATCCTTATATCTGAATCCATATTACCTGCATACATAGTATACACATCAATATATACAATTGGAATTGACCTTCTTTAGATGAACCTATTTGTTTTTTGCTGGCATTCAATTGCTCTTGAATACCGTGTGGGCTCATGACCTCAGATTACGTTACGTTTAACTATCCAATTGTGTCACAGAATGTCATCCTATTACGTCATGCATTGTTTTATTGGTCAGCATCCAAGTCTAGTCCTGATATAACTATCCTTATTTGGAGCAAGGCTGTTCCATCAATCCCATATTTGTCGGAATCTTGAATTAAATAAATTATTGTAGCGATAATTTTACATTTCGGGTATGCTAACAATATTTTTATGATTGAACATATAAGAAATAATATTTCATTTGAGTGTATTCATTCGATATTATGAATGCGAGTCAGAAATAGCATATTTTACATGAACGGCTTTGCATAAATGAATGAATACACTCAAATAGAATGTTATTTCTTAAATAGAGTCTGAGAAGTCTCATAATGTAACCAGTTTTTACAGACTTGTATAATAACAATAGTCATGATTAGAAAGTGTCAAATGAGGTTGCTAAACAAATGTCTATTTGATTAAATGGATGGTAACATTTATTATCTCTTTACAAAATTGTTAAAATTTGGCTACTAAAAATTTAAAATTTCTGGAAACCTTACATATCTGACATTTATTAAATTTCAGTTAACACTCTCCCATCCAGGTACAAAATCAAAGATTTCTACTAAGAATTACAGTCCCCATAATAATTACCTGACAATTACAAACAATTGTACAAAGCTACATATAAAATACAATAAAAGGGAGACAACCAGAGTTTGTTTTTTTTTCAACTGACCTTAGGTCATGACAGACTTCAGCTCACTAACCATACCACATGATCAATACCTATTAACATTTGTATGGAATGAGTTCAGAAAACATTAAAATTTCTAACTCAAGGAACATCCTTTTTAGGGGAAAAGGATATTTTGTGATTCCATATTCAATGGAAATTATTGTTCCCTAAAATAAAAAGCTATGGGGCATCACATGTAAGCTAACAAATTTTATTTACAGCCTTCTACTTTACCAAAAACACAGCAAATTTTGTCAAAAAAATGTAGCTTCCAATAAACCTTCTTATACACCAAGAATAAAACTATTATCAGACATCTTCATCTGTAATTACACCGGCCTGGCACCTTACCAACGTCATAAAAGACAGAATTACCCAATTATACACTATTCAGTGCAAGAGATCGGTCACAATCTTAGCTTTAACCTCTGAAAACTTACTTTTACACCTATAATAGTATAAAATACCAATTGTTTTTTACATACAGTAAAGCCTGTCTATTAAGGCCACCCAAGGGAACCATTAACAGTGACCCTTATGGGCAGGTGGCCTATATAAACAGGTTCAAATAATATGAATAAAGAACAATTGGGATATAATCCTACTGTTCTCTATAAGCAGGTGACATTTATATAGAGGTGGCCTTTAAGACAGGTTGGACTGTACATATATGATAATATCAATTGTTTTAAAACGAAATTCAACAACCTTTTAAAGTTTATTTTTTAAATCTTTATAAAAATTATGTTAATGTCAATGATTTAGATTTTTTTTAAATTGAATTTCAAGACATGATGAGACAAAATATTTCACATAAATAAAAGTTAACATTATTGATATTTATACAAAGTTCCTGAAAATGTCAAATTTATGTATCTTCTAACACTTCTCCAATAAGCATTGTCAGAAGAACAGCATGCCTAGCCTGGTCCCAGTTTCACAAGGATCTCTTAACTAAAATTTTCCTTAATTTTGTTAATATTTAAAATATTCATGAAGTTATGGTGTCATTTTTAAGATCTCTCTGCATTTATTGCACATTTTTAATCATTAATCACATTTTAGTTAAAATTTCCAAAATTGAAGTTAGAGAAAATCCTAGTTAAGGATAGTTGTAAAACCAAGAACAAGTAGAGCTACCTAATTTGTTGATAAAAAATAATGAACTTTAACTGAAAACTTGAAGCTGTTATGTTCAAGACAAGGATATTAATTGAGCTTTTGTGTCTTTTGTACAGACAAGGTTATGATTATTTACCAATGATACATATGAATTTTTAATGATGAATTCAATGAATATCATACAACACTCATACCCATAAATGAAAAGACATACTTTGTAAGAAGAAACATAAGCGTCAGGAAACTTTCACAGTAAGAAATTTTCAGGGTACTGACTGTAGGTATAGCTTACCTAGGAAAATAAGAAATTTTCACTAGGAGGATATATTCGCAGTGCAAGGTTCACAGTGAAAATCTCGAATATTTTTTCCTCGCAAATGTTTCTTCTTGTACATAAACTAATATTTACAGAAATCCTAAAATTCACTCCATCATCAATCACTCCCTTCATCATCCTCAGGGTCAGTTTTAGACTTTTCATGTAACAAGACATATTCTCGAGAACTAAAACCAAATTTTAACATGTCTTTCTCGAGAAGCTGAACATATCTCTGAGGTTCAATTTTGTTATTATTTACAAATGTGCCGTTAGCGGACCCCAAGTCTATGATATAAGGTGACACCCTTCTTCCCATTGTTCCGTCGTCTCTTTCAAAATCGACCAATCTGTATTGTAATACTGCATGTTGTTTGGAGCAGGAGGGATGGTCAAGGGGTAGATCTACAACTAGTCTATCTCTACCTAGTAAGTAAGCACTTTGTCTATGTATATAAAGAACTGGTAAAGATTCATCACCTTTAAAGGGATATAACCTCCATCTTGTTTTGGGTTTTCTGGCTTCCGGTGGCTGGTTATATTTAATCACAACACCTTTATAAGTATTAGTTTCCTCTGTAAGTTTTCCTGACAGTCCAAAATTTGGTTTTTCTTTTTCTGTTGGTTTATTTTTATCCTGAGAATGTTCTTGTTGTGGTCGTCCAAACTCCTCCATATTTGGATTGTCTGCCTCCCTTCTCCGCCTAGCCTCTCGACGGCGATTATCATTTGCCCTTCTCTCTCGCCTCTGATTATGTTGTTCTTCTTCACTGTCTACTTCTTGTTTGATATGTCTACGATGAGGGTGTCGATCACCATGTCCATCTCTATGTCGATGTTTCCGTCTTTCTCTGTGCCTATCATCAGGTAAATCATCTACAGGTGAAACGTCTCTTTCTTTTTTAACTTTTCTGTGGTGAGGACTTCTACTCCTTTCGTCCTGATGAGAATGTCTGTGATGCCTGTCTTCTCCCTGAAAAACAAAACAAAAAAAAGGTATTACATTTTAAAGCTTAACAGCAAATATGAATTTTAATACCATTGACATTACTGTTATTAATAATAATATGTATCATCAATCTAAACTGTAAACATGACAAACATATGACATATTGGGCTCAATAGGTGGCCTGGAAGCTCAGTTGGTTAAGTGCCTCCCTATTATTTGGAAGGACCTGAGCTCATATTTATATCTTCTCTTTCCTGTAACAACGGTGGGCTCATCCTACCCTTGGAAGGCACAAGTGACTGACCAAAACCAAAATCAGATTAATCTCAATGGGTCAGTGTATTGTAGTGACGTAGCTACATGGAATAGTATGTATTATGCACAGGTTGCAGTTAAGAGAGGTTACTGTTACTACTGTCTCACCTATGGGGTACCTTTTAGGCAAAAGTGTAGAGTGCTCGATTCCCAGCATCGGGGGAAAGAAACTTCATAACTAATTTCATTGTAACTAGCACTAACTATATGTCACAGATATATATTGGACATATTATCAAATCACTCAAATAATGATAAACAAACTACTTTATCTACTACAAAACCAACCGACCTAACCCTCACATAGCCTGTTCAGAGTCAGGTTGAAGTTGGAGAGGGGGGGGGAGAAGGTAGAAACACTGCTACAGCAACATTAAGACACGGTTCAGATTTAAGTGTATAAAATAACATGTAAACATACATTATTATGTAATTGGTTACGGCCAATCACAAATAAATGACTCAATATGGTATATCCTGTGTGATAAAATTAACAAATTTCGAAATTCTACAAAAAATATAGAGCACCTTTCTTGAACTTTTGGAATGTTTGTGTTTATGTTTTCTGATATTTTCCTCTTCTACACTACTGTCGGAATAATATCCTGTTGACATTTTCCTATCTTCGTAAAATTTAAAGTCCTATGATCGACAAAACTGACAACAAACTTTCGTTTTTTAACGTTTTGATTGTTTTTGTCAACCGGAAGTAAGGTGTTTACTAAATTATAGTTTCTGAAATGAAAACGAACAGGACGATTAAATTCCGGAAATTTAGCTTGCCAGTATATGACTTCTGCATTTCTATGCTATGTCCATGTTTATTTATCTGTTTATAAAACGCGATGTCTATATGAAAATTATTTTCATAAAATTTGAATTTCAAACCTTTCAAGTTAATGTGAAATTGTAATTAGTTTGTCTAAATCAATTCTAATCGAACATTTAGTTTCACCAGCGACCATTCCGGGCCAACTTCAACAATTCAAGTTCATAAACTTTTGAACTTGTGGTGGAAATTTTGACTTAAAGTTTAGTGCAATGTAAAAATATTAGTATAGACACCATGTTTTTAAAGTAATATTCAAAATATGAAAAAATATGATCTGATAAAACATGTGAAATAAAGTCTATTAAAGTTATAATATCAAGTTTGAATCACACTGCCCATTCAAAACATGTTTTTTCCTCACTGAATTACTGATCAACTGCTGATCGAACTATAGTAACAAAATACAACATGATGTGACGCAAGACGATGCTCAGGTTTCCGAAAAGTATAGTATGGGTGTTAATGCGAATATGGTTCATTTAATAAATGCTCTGACATAAATAAAATTAAACCATATAATTAATAGAAAGCAATAAATTAAAACTGATTCATTAAAACATGTCACACGTTTTATTAATAAATGTTTTGATATTCGTCAATCGGTTGTAAACAATATTTCCACCTCTTAAACCCTAGAGATGTTGCTATAAATACATTCGTTATGAACTTATCGTTCGGTAAATCAAGGGAATTAACTCGTACTTTATAGGTAAGATCGTGTCTTAATCGAGAGGATAGATATTCACTAGAGCTGTTCACAAGATAAAGATAATTTTCTTTTTTCCTATACATTATATGTACATGTAAAACTTTTATTTTAACTTATATTAAAATATTTCCGATTTTATTTGATTATTTTTTTAACTGTTAATTTTTTTAAATTAAATATTGTTTCATAATTATCAAAATATTTCCGATTTTATTTGATTATTTGTTTAACTGTTTGTTAATTTTTTTTAAATTAAATATTGTTTCATAATTATTAAAAGTTCAACCATAACTGATAAAAATTGACCAACTTGAGTCATACATGCATATGTGTAAGATCAATAAAAAAATTAGCTTTCACTTTATGAACAGTTCTGTATTAAACACACACACACGCGCGTGATATATACCTATATTTATATCGTATGAATAGTATTTTTCTACGCTTTCAAGATAAATTGAATTAATCTGATAATATATATTCATTCCAATAAGTTAGTTTTTATTCTGTATGTTTCGCGTACATTTTGCGGCAAGGATTACTCAGCTGTCAATTGGTTTTGCCGTTCAGTTAAATTGATGAATGAATTCCTTCATATTGAATCCGGGACTTGATTCAACTTGGACCTAGAAAAATATCCTGATAGCTTATTCGTCGACCCGATAGAAGTGATTGCTCACTAATCCGACTGGAGTCAATCAATCAATCAATCAATCAACCAATCAACCAATCAATCAATCACCCCAACAGACATTTGCAACAAGACACGTGAAGGTAAAACTTCATTCACATGGTTTATTGATCATCAAACATTCATAAATAAATAAATAAATAAATAAAATAAATAAATAAATAAATAAATAAATAAATAAATAAATAAATAAATAAATAAATAAATAAATCGTATGACATGGGCTTATCAGTTCCTCAATAATTATACATATTTCATCAGAGACATATATGTCTCTGATTTCATCATCTAAAATTTTCTTAAAATATGTGCACATAGTTACCAGTCACCGCAAAATGTTACTACCATATAGAGTATTCACAGTTGCAAAAATGTATTCATTATTCAGTACTTCTCAACGCATCTCTAATACTTCAACTAGTTTGTCCTTTTCCCTCGCTCTTGTTTTTATTCCCAATTGCGATAGTTTTTCTTTTATTGCATATTCATTCAAGTTTTCTAATTCCTCATTTATAGGTTTATTATTTTCCAAATAATTTTCGTTGGTCTGTTTGATTTCTCTTAGAATTCTTTGTTTTTTACTAACTCCTTTTTTTTTTTTTTACATGCAGTTATCATATTAGCTTAATAGTCTGCTGGTAGTAAATTATTATTTATTTATTTATTTATTTATTTATTTATTTATTTATTTATTTATTTATTTATTTATTTATTTATTTATTTTTGTACTTTTATGTGATAATGAGATGTTTAAAACTATGAGAGAGAGAGAGAGAGAGAGAGAGAGAGAGAGAGACACTGCATCTGTGATATTATGTATTATGACTGACACAAATTTTAATCTGTAGTACACAATAATGAAGCTGTTTTTCAGATGCTACATTAATGGGTAGAGTTAATTAGCGATATCCGGTTAATAGCTGATTAATTGACATAGATAAGATGCACAAAATCTATCCTCTTTGAGACAGGATCGGTAGCGGGATACACTTCGAATATGCAAAGGGATTAGTATGAAGGTGATTTTCCATTAATGGGGAATGTCCCGCATCTGAATATACAAGCGAGGCATTAGTTTAATTCAGAAATATCACCTGGTTAACGATAAATCCGTAACTGGTCCTTTTCTAACAAAAATTACTAAATAAAAAACAATGACAGTCCGCGGGAAAAAGGAAAAAGAAATAGTCTCGCAGTCACCAGAGATGCAGACAAAAACACCTTTCGAAACATTTATTTATTTATTTATTTATTTATTTATTTATTTATTTATTTATTATTTATTTATTTATTTAATAGTTGACATTAAACTGAGGTATGAAACAAATATATACCGCTTTAATAATTTTCAAAAGAATGTGGAAGAAATTTGCCATTGTCGGAAAATTATTTAAAAAAATCTTAATTTGAGAAAAATGTAAAATATATGAAACGATGTGAAAGTGATACATTTTCTATATTAATAATGTATTTGAAGATTAAAACAAGCATCCCTGTGCAAATGTTCACATATTTACCATGTAAATCTATGCGAAAAATATCGTTTTCCGTAAAATCACACAAATTTTTAAAGTAATTTGCCATTACCGTACAATGTCAAAAAACATGTCTTAAGATGCAGAAAAAATTGTAGAATGTGGAACGATTTGAAAGTGTTAGACTTTTCCTTAAATTTTTAGAGTTTTTGTCATTCAAAGTAAGCCTATTTATGTAAATGATCACCTTTTTACTATATCACTCTATATAAGACCATACGAATATATGTGTTATTTACTTTAAGGGTTATTTTCAAAGTAATTTTGAAGTAATTTGCCAATATCATAAAATTATGAAAAAAATATAGTAAGATGCAGAAAAAATTGTAGAATATGAAATAATTTGAAAGTTTTAAGAAATATCCACATTAAAGTCAAAATAAGTAAATTATTAAACCAGGTGCACGTTTTTCATATATCACCTGTATATATACGGTGACGGGTTAAGATGACTGCTATAGTTGGTCAAAAATAGTGCCTATTTTTATATTAAAGTTAAAAAAGCCCCAATTGTTTATTTATTTATTTTCTCGTGTTATACACCATTGGAATCGTCAAAATGTCTACTTTTTAGCTATAACAGGAACTTTTTGGAAAATGAAAGTAAAATTATTGATATGACTGTTTTAAGCAACCACGTCAACATATTTCCTTCTTTATCTATATTGTAAAGTTCTTAAATTTCAAACTAAAAAAGCCCCAAAAATTTCTTAAAATATTTCAGATTAAAAAATACCATAAAATTCCTCTCATTTTCTTCTTTTTAATGATAACAGGAATAATTTGATATCTTTGATATTTCAATATTTTATTTAAGAAATAAGTTTCAATCCTTCATAATTCTTTGTTAGCTTCAGGTCGAAAGTAACCGGAAAAATTAGCGCATGCGCAACTATTGATCAAACGCAAAGTCGATAATGTAGTTACTACTGTTATGAATTATTAAATATCATGTCTTGTGTATTTATCAGTGTTGTATAACTATGTATTGAGCAATAAATTGAATTAAATTGAATTTGAATTTGGATTTTAGACAATGATGAACAAGGTTCAACTAAATTTGTCCCAAAAGTTAAAGGATACCAAAAGTTAGCCTTTCTGTGCTATGCTTAGATCGTTGGTGGCCTTAGAATGTGAAGTATCACGCCTGGTAAACGCGTTTTAGAAGACAATAAATAGCGAATTATTATGTAAATTGTCCAATTTTCCTGATGCCCAATATTTGTATATATCCCGCCCGGTGTACTATAACGGTCATGCATTTGTTCTTTGACTGACAAACTTGATTTGATTTTTTTGCTCTCGCACCAAAAACGGCTTTATTGCAGCCCGATGACCCTTAATCACGGTGGTTTAATTTCATAATCTCAAGATTTTTTGAAAAAGATAACAAAGATGTATTATTCTATCATTATGTGACATATAGATCTAAAACTTTAAAATTAATAGACATGTTCATTAAAGAAAATATCACGGTTTTACTGAATCCAAGCACTGATACCTACTTTAACCCCTCTTATTTAGAGCCATGCAAAGATGAATAACGCGTCTGGAAATTTTATTAGGGAATGAGTTACACCTTATAATTTATTGGTACATAATGTAATCTACTAACAGAATGACACTTGGTTGGGTCTAATTTGGTTTAAAAAAATCAGAGTAACTAGCTGAGTAATGGCCACTCGATTAAAGTCAGGCAGCCACGCTGTATACACTAATTATACTGAAGGTAGTTGGGTTTTTTTAGGCACTCCGGTTTCCTCCACCATCCATGGATTAGCTACTTCAATATGCAAAAGAATCTTGACTGGGGTGTAAAACAATATTACTCCAATCCACTCTTTGTTCACTGCACATGTTATTCAGCTGCCACATGAAAATTCTAAATTTCATGTTGGTCATTAAAGGACTTTATATTGAGATTATTCATTATTTTGTATAATTTTAACATTGTTATTCAAACTTGAATAAATATTTTCAAGGATTTTTTTTTTTGCTGCAATGCTAAGGATTTAGCACTAAGTCTTTCACTGCCTGAACCACAATAGTCTGCTCTAAATATTGACATCTTTAATAAAACAAAAATTGCTATGCCTTGAATAATTTCTCAACTAGCATCATTTTCTTTTTTACTTCTACCGTCATAATTATCTAATTATTTAAAGGAAGTAATTGACTTAAGGATAAGCATAAGATCTTTTACCTTAAATAGGGAATTATGTTGCTAAGTAGCCCAAAGCAGGTACTTAACAACCACAGCACCATTTCCCAATTTGCTTCGAATCACTTGTTGATGGTGGTTTTCACAGATGTCTGGTTTCCTGTACCACTCAAAAACTGGCCGCTTCAATTGAAGTGAAAGAATATTGACTGGGGTGTAAAATACCATTACTCAAGTTTGATGTGAAACACACTTCTCTGACCTGGGCCAGTCTGTTGTTCAAAGCTCCATTAACTTAACCAAGAAATTTAAGGTACTAGTAGGTAAGATTTAATTTACCAGTTCACTAAGAGATTTTAGTTACTTTTAAATGTTGAATACTTTCTGAGTGAGGTTCAAAATGTGTGTGATGGATTACAGCACCTCTCATCAACTAGATTCAAACCCCAATGAGGACTGATCCTAGTGTGCTAAAGTTTGTCAGTTTGCTTCCCATAGGTTGGTGGTTTTAATTTCTTGGGGTACTCTGATTTCCTCCACTATCTCAACACTGATTGCTTCTATCCAAGTGAAAAAGTATTGACTGTGCTGTAAAACTTCATTACTCATTACTGTTTAAGTTGTGAAACTGATAAGGTGAGTGTGTGTGTGTGGGGGGGGGAATCAATCGATCATACCGTTTAAAGATTAATCAATTGGTTGTTTTGGACCAATTTGCTAGTAATTATCACCTAAATTTATGAATTGTTATAACACAAAATTTCTTTTGAAGAAGTACTCAAAACATCCATTTCCACAAAAATATAAACTTTATTAAAAATCTCGTAACATATACATTATATTTATAAAAAATCATAGCATTTATATTCTGATTAGAAACTTCCATTCAAATTCATTTCAAATTCAAACAAAAATAAACAAAGGCTGTCACAAAAACAACCTTGATTTTTGCACATCATAGTAGTTCAAAACCTTTAAAAAACTTTCAACTTTCACATCAGACTTAAATGTCTACAAAAGCCCTTCACTATTTCAACCTTTAAAAAACTTTCAACTTTCACATCAGACTTAGATGTCTACAAAAGCCCTTTACTATTTCATAATACAACAGAGTTAGAAGAGTGAAAAACATAATTCCTTAAACATAGATATGAAGCATGGGAAAGAGAGAAAAAAAGGAAAGAGAGAGAGAGGGAATGCAAGAAAACAAGACAAACAACAAACAACTCCAAAAGAAAAAGAAAGACAGATAAATAGATATTACTAGATAAGCAAATAAATAAATAAAAAATAAAAATAAATGCCAGTTTAAGGAAATGGTCTGGGATTACAATAAAATCAACAAAACTTTGACAATAAGTGTAAACACCATAGAACTGAAAAATATAAAATAAACATAGAAAATACAAACAATAAATATCAAACAAAAATTATCAGTTTATGGTCTATAGATAGTAAAATTAAGTATTGCCAGAAATCCATTGATCTGACAGAATTAAAACACCAGGACCCAGTTGTTCGAAGCTTGATTAGTTTAATCAGTGATTAACTAAAATTTAAAATATGAATAAAATCAAAATATCACTATCGAATTGGTATTTTTATTTCAACGTGCTTAAGTTTGATGGAATTTTTATTCATTTTCGACATTTCAACTTTAAGTTCACAATACACCTGAAATTATGCAAAGTTCAAATTTTGAGTAATCAATTGATTAAACTAATCAAGCTTGGAACAACTGACCCCCACCAGATATTTAAATTAGTGGCGGAAATGATACCTCTAAACATATGTAATTGGCGCAAAAGGACGCTTCCCATAATAACAAACAATAAAGAATGTAAATACATGTACGGTTTTGTACCCGTATAAAATATCTATACAGAATATATATTGACGTTCTGTTCCACTATAAGTGTTCAATCTGAAAAGAGCCATTGACCTCCTACAGTAAAACACGAATAAAACGAACACGCTTAAAACGAATACAGGGATAGAACGAAGCCAATTATTCGGCCGACCGCTTCTCTATATAAGTCCATGTATAACAATATAACAAAGTCGCCTTATAACGAAGTTAAAAATAGAGTCCACATGGCTTCGTTATAAACGTGTTTTACTGTTTTTTGCCAAATGGTTGCATTAACATAACATGAATGAAATTGTGTTTTAGACAATTTTTTTTAATGGCCCTCTTAAAAAAATCCTTAAAATGTTCAAATGAACACTATAAACAAATCAAAACTGGGATACATAAATTATATATTTGTTATATAAAATTATATTTTTATAACATGATTTTATATCTTGGATATTAACAGTAATTTGCCAGTGATTGAGACTAGTGTGCCAAAAAAAAAAAAAAAAAAAAAAAAAAAAAAAAAAAAACAAAAAAAACAAATATTCATTTTTCTCAAAAGTTCTTAGACCTTACAGGGACCTTGTTGGCAGTATAGTCTAAATTTTGTACTTAATGACCACAGTACCTAATGTGCTACCTAGATTTGAATTTTATTCAAGCAGATCCTATTTGTAAGAGAAGGTGCATTAGTTCACTTGCTAAAGGTCCTATTTCCTCCTACATCCCTGAATTAACTGACTTGATCAATGTGAAGAATTCTTGACTGGCATGTAAAACACCATTATGTGACTTTAAGAACTTACACATAAAAAGATGGATCAAGATCCTGATATAAATGGTTTCTAAATAGGTGAAATTAAGCAAACAAAAATAAAGTTAACAAGCTGAGGTATCTGGTTTTTTAACTTTGGTACAGATTACAAATGTACTAGTACATGTAAAGTACCAGTACTCACCTGTAGTTCTAAGTTTTTTAACCACTTTTAATACTTATGGGAATATAGATGCAAAAATTGCAATCTGGACACGGAAGTAAACAAAAACAAGCTGAGGTATTTGAATTTAACTTTGGTATGGATTACAAATTTAGCTAACACTTATCCAAAACTTTTTTTAAGTTTTCAGACAGCTTTTAATAAAAATGTTTGGGAATTCCAAGGCAAAAAATTTCCATCAGGACATTGATGGATTATGGTATATGTATATAAATCTAGAAATAATGGCTACCTATATATACCTTGAAAATACTAATTTCCCCTGGTAGCTAACAAAATATCTCAAAGTACCAATAAAAGAGAGCTGAGAACAAAGTAAAAAATATGGCATGAAATGAAGTCTGAGCTTCTGTGAGTCAAAATTATTTCATTGAAAAACAGCATGCTTTCCAAATGAATCATGATGGAATCTGGATAAATAATCAGTAACGACTTCTTAATAAAATAATTAGGATGTATAATAAAGCAATGATTACTGAAAATCAAGATACCAATTGTCTTGTAAATTTACTAACTGCAAGAAGAACTAAAACTGTTCCATCAGAGCCAAATACCTGTCCCTAACAAAGATTTGCCTTCTGACCATGACCTACATATCTAAATTGTAAGAGACACATCATCTCATGTTGGCATAAATTTGCACCAAATATGATCAAAATCCATTCATAGTATGAAGAAATGATTTTACATGCAGAGAGGGAATGACAGACATGGTGATCCATATATGCCCCTGAAGCTAAGTTTGCACGGTATAAAAATAATTATAAAATATTATGCCACAATGAGATAAATCACTAAAAATAAAAATTGTATCGAATAGTATACAGTAAAACCTCACTGTAATGCCTCTCAATTATTGCCACTACACCCATGGCTAAGGTTTCTTGAAGTCTCAACATACCTATATCTTCTATGTTTTCTTTAAAAGGCAAAATCTGACAGACCAAATGGCCAGTGATTATCCTGATTTCAGTGTAGTCCGACTAATCAGCCCACTAAACCCCCATTTTAATTAAAATTAAAATGGGGGTTTAGTGGGCTGATTAGTCGGACTAATTTCAGTGATAATGAACATTTCCATCTACCACTTTAACAAAAACTGTTATAATTAATGTCTAATCATTGTAACAATACATTGAAAAAGATCTACATTTTATCATTTAATTAAAAAGGTATATATATATATATAATGACAACTACAAAAATGCAAAGCATTATATCTCTGTTTAATATGTACATGTAAAACACAACAAAAGCTTATATGGTAATAAGACCATGCAGTGCTTATCCTGATTTCAGCAATAAGGACCATTTCAACAACTTATAATCCCAACAAAAGCCCACTTTAAAAGGTACAGGCATTATGAAAAGTAGGTAAATGCCAAGCATTATAATTATCTCTTGTCTAATATATAAAATATAACAAAATCCTAAACACTTGTAATGTCAATGCTTTTCCCAATTTCAGAAATATTGACCATTTCAACAAAACCAAAAACAGTTTTATAATTTATAAACATTGTAACAATTTATCAACAAATGCCTACTTTATGATTACAACAACTACATGTAACACATAAATGCTAAGCACTACATGTATCTCTGTTTAATATAAAAATATAACAAAAGCATGTAGTTAAAGTCTAGTCTAAACTTATAGGCTCGTAAAACCAGTGTTGTCCCTAATTAAGGTACATAAAAAGACTAGGAGTACATTTCCTCCCTTGGGGGGGGCCTTGGGGGGGCACAAAGGTTAAACCCATGCATTTTGTCTGACCCGTTTTACAGCTGGCAAGGACAAACCAAAGATCCTGCTTGGGTTCAAATCTAAAATCTTTGAATGAAGAGTCTGGCCTCAACCACCCAGCCACATATCTATAAAAGCACAAACACAAAATGTACATATTTTGAAATAAGTGAAGTACATGTATTTCATCTTATTTTTTTGCTCAGTCTGTTTCCATCTGAACCAATTTATCCATTGGATATGAAATCACATAAGTTGATGTTTTCCTGTACAAATGACTTTATTGCGTGAAATTGCAAAGTAAAGGTTTTCTAAAATATTTTGCACAAGCGTTAAGGGGTATTGATCAAGTGGTACACTAGGGAAATTCATTATCAAAGGTTTGCTGTACATATGGGTAAGATGATTTCAGTAAATGTTTTTGTACAATATATTATGCTATATGTACCAGGCTCCGGTTTCACAATTATTCCTTAGCTAAGATTTTCCTTAACTTAAATCTGGCAAAATTTCAAAACTTTATCATTTTGTTAATTTTCAAGATATTCAGGAAATTAAGGTGTCATTTGCAAGGTTACTTCTAGATTAAAACATTTGCATTTAGTTTTTACAAAAATATTCATCTGTATTTCCAAAAGGTGATTACAAAAATTGGCTAAATTTAAGTTAAGGAAAATCTTAGCTAAGGAATGATTGTGAAACTGGGGCCAGTATGTATATATTATAATCACAGCCAAAATTAGAACATATACACATATCAAACATTTATGGCACAATTTAACCATGAGACAAATCTATTATAAACTGCTAAGAGAATACTAGATTTTTGCTATGCAAGGAAAACTTAAATCTCCATTAACATAGCTTTATAAACAATATGCGAGTTAAAACTCTCAAAACAGTAAATGTATTTATATACATAATATATAACAAAGAATATACATGTTATATATATACATATGCGAGACAAAAATCACCAATTTAAACATTCCTTTTAAAAAAATAGTTATTGAAATATTAATAATAACTTATTATTCTGCCTCCTGTTCACTTTGAGACTCTATTGTACTTATCAACACATACAGAGTTTTTTGAAATCCCATAATCCATTTTACATTTAAAATTCAATTTATTGCTAAAGCATAGCTGTAATTCAAGTTAGTGTCAAACTATTTCTTAACACCAAAATGTAAGTTTTTAAGATCTAAAAATGATTTTTATTTACCATATACTAGTTACTGGGTATTTAATTTATCATTAATTCATTTCATAACACCAAAATGTGAATTTTTTGGAGTTCCCAAAATCTATTTTCATATAATTTATGATCAAAACATTTTACGTAACCCAAAATCAGACAAGAAAAATGACCAGCCATTATTTACAAAGATGCCTGATTTGTCAAAACTCTATGTTAACCATAATACAAGGATTTTTTCCATGTCAAAGTTAAACAAGTCCTGCATATTAAGCTAGTTTATATAATAATCCAACTGCAAAACTTTTTCATCCATTTTTAAACTTTCAACCTTACAACCTTACAACTGGTTGGACAACTTTTTCATTTTACATTTTAAACAAGCCTGGCATCTTTAGCTAGTTTATAAAACAATCCATCTGCATTTATAAAACATTTTAATCCACCATTATTTTTAAAATAATGAGATGTAAACTTTCAACCTTACAACTGGCTGGGCATCTTTTTCATTTTACATTTTAAACAAGTCCAGCATCTTTAGCTAGTTTATAAAACAATCCGTCTGTATGTTGTAGCAGGAATTCTGGTTTATCATACTCCCTAATCTGGCCTTTATCCAACACCATAATTCTGAAAATAAAAACAGAATAACATACATTGTAACTATGATAGTTATGAACTAAAATGCATAAATAATGTTAACTTACTGTGCTTGAAACTACTGCATAGTTGTTAAAATCTGCAGGATAAAATTTGGTGGTTCAGACACTGGAATTAATTTTGCGGTGCAGTGCAAATTTCTGTACGGATTATTTAAGTATCAGGAATGCTACATGAACATACACTTGGTATTTAATTTCGCACTAATAAATCATCCTCCGTATATAGTGAAATTAAATCGCCAGTGAATAAAAGCAACTACACAGTATTTTAAGACTACCACTGTAGATACAGGGGTATGCAGACAAACCATCGCAATTCCATGCCTAACCATTTCATAAAATTCATTGAGGCTGGACAGTCAAAATTTTGACATTTGTCCCACAAACACAGCAGACCCTGGCACTCAGGCCTTCAGGGAGCACATAGTTCAGTTGGTAGAGCATTAGACTCCAAATCTAAAGATCATGGGTTGGAATCCAAAATGGGACATGTTGTGACCTTAAGCAAGAAGCTTTATTTCATATTTCACAATAATGTCAGGAATATTGGATAAGTAGGACTTTATCTTCTGCAACTGCTGTCCTGGTGAGCTAGCACCTATAGCTAAGAGTCACCCTAAGTGTGTGCTAATACAAAGCAGAGATAAACATAATACATATTGCTAGTCATGGTCACATCAGAATAGCCTAGTGTGATCTGACCAACACTAGCATCCCATTAAAATGTGCTTGTAAAAACCTAAGGCTTACTAAAAAGATCTAAGATATTGAACTTTTTTTTTTTTAACTTTTAGCATACAAACCAATGTTATTATTACCTATCATAATCCATAACTGTATTAAGTCTGTGGGCTATTGTTAAGACGGTACATTCTTTGAACTCTTCACGGATAGTTTGTTGTATCAGATCATCCGTTTCCATGTCAACAGCAGCTGTAGCTTCATCTAGTATCAGTATCTTGGTCTTCCGTAACAAACTTCTGGCTAAACAAACCAACTGTCTTTGTCCAACACTGTAAATACAATCAAACTTAATAGTACAATGACCATTTTAAAATCTCTATTAATTCCATAACTTCTTTAAGGCCTCTTCTGAAGGACCCTAAGACTTTCATTTCTAATTGTTGAGTGCTTGGTGAAAGAATGGTCTTGGTGAGACCTGGTCTGGTTTCAAACCCAGACATCCTACATACCGAGCTACCGTAGTGGTACCAGTTCATTGCATTATAGAAAGGACTGCAAAATCTTTTTTTTTTATTAAAGAACCCTGTGTTATCTTTTTACCAGAGATTCAGTTCACCTTCTTTCCACTAAACTCATGATAAACTTATGGATCAGGAGAACTACAAATTCATAAAGCAACCAAAAGACTAGTCATTGCATTTGTATAGATTGGACTGCAAAGGGAAATAAATAATTACGGTACTTATTTTTACTGTACCCTATGTTCAGGGATTCAAAATTTCCAAGGTCTAGGATCTTTTGATTTTATATTTGGACCCATGATATTTACACTGTAAAAGTCCAATTGACATGCCATTTTTTTTATATTTGGACCCATGATATTTACACTGTAAAAGTCCAATTGACATGCCATTTTTTTATATTTGGACCCATGATATTTACACTGTAAAAGTCCAATTGACATGCCATTTTTACCAGGATAATTTTACTTTTTTCTAATGATAACACAATGGGACATGAACCTTTCAATGAAGATAATGGACTTTCAAAACTTTAGGTGGCACCTGCCAAAAATAAAGACAAAAGGTCCTGGACCTTACATTAAACAAGAGGCCCATGGGCCTGATACGCTCACCTGATAACTAATGGCTAGCTGATAGATTTAAAGAAAACATAAATACTAAACCCCAATGACTTTTTTCTTTACATCATGATAACCATTGTATCATTACCTACAACATTCTAATATACATGCCTATACAAAAAGTTCATAGTTTTCAAGATAATTAACCATTTCAGTATTGTTTCACATTTGTGACCTTGACCTTTGAGCCCATGACCTTTTTCTATACATCAAAATGATTGTTGTATCGATACCTACAACATTCTAATATACATGCCTATACAAAAAGTTTATAGTTTTCAAGATAGTAAAACATTTCGGTATTGTTTCGCATATGTGACCTTGACCTTTAAACCAATAACCTTTTTCTATACATTAAAATGATTGTTGTATCAATACCTACAACATTCTAATATACATGCCTATACAAAAAGTTTATAGTTTTCGAGATAATTAACCATTTTGGTATTGTTTTGCATCTGTGACCTTGACCTTTGAACCCATGACCTTTTTCTATACATCAAAATGATCGTTGTATCGATACCTACAACATTCTAATATACAAGCCTATACAAAAAGTTTATAGTTTTCAAGATAATTAACCATTTCGGTATTGTTTCACATCTGTGACCTTGACCTTTGAACCCATGACCTTTTTCTATATATCAAAATGATTGTTGTATCAATACCTACAATATTCTAATATACATGCCTATACAAAAAGTTTATAGTTTTCGAGATAATTAACCATTTCGGTATTGTTTCACATCTGTGACCTTGACCTTTCAACTAATGACCTTTTTCTATACATCAAAATGATCGTTGTATCATTACCTACAACATTCTAATATACATGCCTATACAAAAAGTTCATAGTTTTCAAGATAATTAACCATTTCAGTATTGTTTCACATTTGTGACCTTGACCTTTGAGCCCATGACCTTTTTCTATACATCAAAATGATTGTTGTATCGATACCTACACCATTCTAATATACATGCCTATACAAAAAGTTTATAGTTTTCAAGATAGTAAAACATTTCGGTATTGTTTCGCATATGTGACCTTGACCTTTAAACCAATAACCTTTTTCTATACATTAAAATGATTGTTGTATCAATACCTACAACATTCTAATATACATGCCTATACAAAAAGTTTATAGTTTTCGAGATAATTAACCATTTCGGTATTGTTTTGCATCTGTGACCTTGACCTTTGAACCCATGACCTTTTTCTATACATCAAAATGATCGTTGTATCGATACCTACAACATTCTAATATACAAGCCTATACAAAAAGTTTATAGTTTTCAAGATAATTAACCATTTCGGTATTGTTTCACATCTGTGACCTTGACCTTTGAACCCATGACCTTTTTCTATATATCAAAATGATTGTTGTATCAATACCTACAATATTCTAATATACATGCCTATACAAAAAGTTTATAGTTTTCGAGATAATTAACCATTTCGGTATTGTTTCACATCTGTGACCTTGACCTTTCAACTAATGACCTTTTTCTATACATCAAAATGATCGTTGTATCGATACCTACAACATTCTAATATACATGCCTATACAAAAAGTTTATAGTTTTTGAGATAATAATTATAATCAGAGGTAAAAAAAATTAGGTCACGACCTTCACAATTGACCTTGACCTCATTTTGAAGATACTAACAAGAAGATGTCAAAACTGAAAACCCCATGTCATTATCTGGTCAAATAGTCAAGTTATAACAATTTGAAGCTATTTTACGATTTTTTCAAAATTAAACGCAAAAACGCGTAACCTATTTTTTATCCGAATTTCACAAAATGAACAAACTATAGGCTTAAGACCCTAGAGAAGCAAAATATCACATCAGATTTTTTCTCCAATCAGTACTTTCGGAGAAGAAGATTTTTCAAGATTTTTGCACCCCTAGGTCACCTTGACCTAGTTATGGTAGCCATAGCAACGCCACGAACAAATCTGAATTGCACCGGCCCATATATACTTCTGACAAAGTTTCATTAAAAACTGTCCAGTAGTTTCAGAGGAGAAGTTGAAAATAGGTGTTAACGACGCACACACACGCACGCACGCACGCACGCACACACGCACGCACACACACGCACGCACATACACACGCTGCGCTATGCCATAAGCTCACATGACCTTCGGTCAGGTGAGCTAAAAACATAAGTTTGAATCCCTGGTGTTATATTTTACCTGAGATTCTGACCACCTTCTCCAACTTCATATTCCAGTTTGGTAGGAAGTGAATCAACATAGGCCTTTAAATGAGCATGTTCTAAAGCTGTCCATAAATGAGCATCCGTCTTCTCATCTAAAGGATCTAAATTCATCCGTAAAGTTCCAGAAAATAATACAGGGTCCTAAAATTTTGAAAGAAAATAAAAATAATAGATACAGACCTATAAAGACCAAATATTACAATACTAACATGAAATAAAAATTTAATATAATTCAAAGGTTTAAATTAAGACAACAAGGCAATGAAGATTCTCTGCTACTTTTTTGATTTGGATTAAATTTGGTTTAAATCCAAATTTTTAAATCTCTGATTTTATTTTAGTTGCCCCCTTATATGAACCATTAGCATAAACTAAAAGAAACACAAATTTTAAATCCCAAATTCAATCTTAAAACAATATAGCTCACCTGTGGAAGGATGGTCAAGTGTGACCGACAATCGTGTAAACCCATGTTACTGAGATTCTCTCCATCTATAGTAATACTACCACCGGCTGGTTCTATAAGACGGAACAACGCCAACGTCAAAGATGACTTACCAGCTCCGGTTCTACCAACTATTCCAACCTATAGAAAAAGATACTAACATTAGAGAAACTTACATTAAGACCAGTTTCTAGGTCTCAACCAAAAATATCCTCTTTATCAAAAGGCTGTGTCCATAAAGACATTGCTTTAAGGTACCTTTGTTTCAAATTTCAACCAAAAGGAACATATATATAAAGACCACTTGTCTATAAAGTCTGTGTTTCTTAGTTACTGTGGGTGGTCACTGTATACCAGTTTTAACCTATATAATAACCAGAAAAAGTTTTTAGTTTAAGAATATACATGTACTTTAAGAAGGGTGGGATGGAGTAATATTGTTTTACACCCTAGTCTAGACTCTTTCACTTATATTAATACATTTAATTTTTAAATACAGTAAAACTTTGATTTAATGCCGTCATTTGTTCAGTCAAATTTTGGAATCTTGGCAGTGGGGGTGATGGCAGTGTGTGTGGGTGGTGGGGTTGGGGGTGTGGGAATTATATCATAATGATAACAAGGTTTTACTGCATCATCAAACCTTGTATGACAGATGTTACACATACCTTTTCTCCGGCATTTATGGTGACAGTTATGCCATCTAACACCAGATCTAGTCCTTGTCTGTATCTTGTAGAATAATTATTAAACTGGACTACACCATTCTGGGGCCACTGTCTTGTAGGTCTATGTCGATAGTTGACCAACTCAGCCTAAAATTCAGAAATGTTTACTTCATTTAATTCAATTTAATTTTGAAATTGGAATTAGAGAATTATGTTATGTGTGCAAAAATGTCTAATTCTTTGCTTTTTCCTTAACAAAAAGAATAATTATTTTCATTTCTTTTACTTTAATCTATAGAATATTTTTTAAACAACAAATCAGCACTAAATACTTTTAAAACTGTAGTAAATATCAGTAAAAATTAGCATTGCTAAGGTGTAAGAATTCAAATGTGTCCATGATAACTGAGAGCCAATTCTTTCATTCAAATATAACATAAAAGATATGAGCAATCAAAATCTTTGAAACAAAGGAGAAATGATTTATGATAAAAAAAATTCTATGAGTAATTCATTTTTTCAAGAAAATCATGCTCCTGCTATCAAAATTCTAGATACTGTACAAGAAGTTTATCTAGACAACCATACTGAAATATACAAGAATCTTTGATCTGAAGCAAGAGCATGTCCACATCCTGTTTGGCTGTTACATTTACCTCCTGTGGTGTATCTGTATATTCTATCACCCTCTCTACAGCTACAACATTGGTCTCTAGATCGCTTGTCATACGTACAAACCAATTCAAATTCTCTGTGATCTGCAAAATTAAACAAGAGGCCCATGGGCCTTAACACTCACCTGAGGCTAAGTACATATCTCATGCAGAGGTTCAATGGTCAATAACATTTATTAAAGAGAACTCCTATTTTCAGCAGTAAGGCAGAATTAAATGCAAGGATTTTTGCAAATTAATCATACCTTGTCCCGAGATTGCTACATATAATATATGTATAATATATTAATATATAAATATATAGTCTAGCTACAACACATTATTTATAAACAGCTAAAAAAGTAAAAACAAAAGTATGAAACTATGACCTTCATCTATATATCAAAATGAGTGATAGGCCATTACCTACAATATTGAAATATACATGTCTATACAAAAAGTTAATAGTTTTCGAGATAATTAACCATTTTAGTATTCTTTTGCATCTGTGACCTTGACCTTTGAACCCATGACATTAATCTATATATCAAAATGATCGTTAAATCAAAACCTACAATATTCTAATATACATGTCTATACAAAAAGTTAATAGTTTTCGAAATAATTAACCATTTTGGTATTCTTTCGCATCTGTGACCTTGACCTTTGAACCCATGACCTTAATCTATATATAAAAATGATCGTTAAATCAATTCCTACAATATTGTAACATACATGTCTATACAAAAAGTTTATAGTTTTCAAGATAATTAACCATTGCAGTATTCTTTCCCATCTGTGACCTTGACCTTTAAATGCATGACATTAATCTATATATCAAAATGATCATTATATCAAAACCTACAATATTTTAATATATGTCTATACAAAAAGTTTATAGTTTTTGAGATAATTAACCATTTCGGTATTCTTTTGCATCTGTGACCTTGATCTTTGAACCCATGACATTAATCTATATATCAAAATGATCGTTAAATCAAAACCTACCATATTCTAATATAAATGTCTATACAAAAAGTTAATAGTTTTCAAGATAATTAACCAATATGGTATTCGTTCGCATCCGTGACCTTGACCTTTAAACCCATGACATTTATCTATATATCAAAATGATCGTTAAATCAAAACCTACCATATTCTAATATAAATGTCTATACAAAAAGTTAATAGTTTTCGAGATAATTAACCAATATGGTATTCGTTCGCATCTGTGACCTTGACCTTTGAACCCATGACCTTTATCTATATATCAAAATGATCGTTTTTTATCAAAGGTAAAAAAAGGGACATGACCTTGACCTTTGACCTTGACATCTTTTGGAAGAAAATAGCAAGACAAGATCAACAGTGAAAACTCCATGCAATTATCTTCAGCCGTTATTGAGTTATAACACTATAACAATAAATGTCTGGTTTTTAAAATTACATAATTTTATGCAAAAAACGGGTAACCTATTTTTCGTTCAATTTTCATGAAAAACACAATTTTAATGTCCCCAGGTATGCTGAATCCAAATATCCAATCAAAATTTGCCTGCACTTTCTGGTTCCAGAGAAGAAGATGTTTTTGTCTTTTTGCTATTTTTAGTAATGGCGGCCATCTTGTTGGGCGTGGCCAAACCCCGAACACAATTTTGAAAGGCTGTTACCCAGGCATGATAATCGTCAAGTTTCATCAAATTTAGCCCAGTAGTTTTGGAGGAGAAGATTAAAATGTAAAGTTTACACACGACGGACGACGGACGACGCACGATGGACGGTGATAGATTGCAATAGCTCATCTGAGCCTTTGGCTCAGGTGAGCTAAAAAAACATGTTTTACCTTAAAGTACACATTACTAAATGATCAAATAGAAAAAATATAAATATTAAATTTATAGGCCTGTTAAAATCTACATATACTGCTGTTTTACATCTTACTTTTGATAAAGACTGCTGCAAGGTTTTGAAATATATGAAATTTCTACAAATGTACTAATAGGGTCAATTACCAATAAACAAGACATTACAGAGTGCTGCTCTTTGCATAATTGAACCATCCTAAGAAAAAGACCCTTATGGCACACACTATTGATAAGTAACAAATAAAGCACTATATAATTGCAAAAAAGGGCCTTCTGTCATGGGCTGGCTCATACAAGCATGCCTTCTCGTGTTTTATTTGTTACAAAAACAATGGAAAAAAAAATAGACAGAATATAGCCAAATTTTGTTAACATAAATTCGCATGAAAATTTTCAGATGAAATGCAGATGATTGAACTCATAAATGAAATTCATGTGAACAAATTTTGGCTCTGTTTACCACACGATTGTCATATTGCAAATTACTGGGACCTGTAATTAACATTTCTTGAGTGGCTATACATTTGCATCCTACATTGAATACAAAAATTCAGTATTCATTTTACATTATAGATTAATGTCACTGTTATGAACTATAGATGAGTTACCTGTAAGGCATATGTTATAGAGAGACCAACAACAGCGCCCTCTAGAGCACTTCTTCCAATCACGGCAAATATCGCTGCTGCCAAGATTACAAAATTTCCGAGTAACTCCAGTCTAAAACCTAACCATCTGTAAGAACAATGTTTATACATACATGTATAATTGATATTCAATAAATGTTATACTAAGCTAGAAACGTTCTACTAGTTATGTAATTAAAAGCAATTTCATATTCCATTAAGTTTATTCCAGGTATTCATCTGATTACTATGGTAGCTATGGATTGTCACCACTATGAAATCTTACATGACCATGTACTTTGCCCATTAACACCTTCTACACTGGGGTTCTAGCATTTTCATTTCACTTGCAGGTAATTGGTTTTCTTCTCTTTGTGCATATACAATATACTCTGGTTTCATACACCCTTCCTGAATTTTGACTGTGAATTGTAAACCCACCCATTTGGTTTTCTCTGGCCTCTTCCACAATTCCAAAACTAACTGATTTACTGTTAAATGTATAAGTGAAAGAATATTGAATGGAGTATTAACAACATTACTCCACTCTTTTTTGAACATTCAAAACTCTTATCTGCAGGCAAGACAAAATCTCTATGATAAACCCATTAAATATCTATGTTGTTTTAAGTAATATAGGAATAAACTCAATCAACATCAGCTGATGTACTGTAAAAAAAGTTCACAAATAACTTCAATAAGAAGCCAAATGGGCATTCCTGCTCACCTGACAATAAGAGTAATGATTGTTACTGCCCTTTGGTAAGGTGAACTAACAAACCAATACATTAATTATTTAAAATACTTACCTATTGGCACAGAAATTTGCAAAGGCAAACTGCTGGTTACTGTCTACCCGTTCTTCTGACTCTGAGATAAATTTATTCTGGACACCGTAAGCTCTGATGACACTAGCACCTGTCAAAGTCTCGCTGAAGTGATTATAAATCGGAGATCTTGTTTTTGATTCTAAGCGTTTAAGTTGTCTTGAAGTGGGTATATAAAATCTCTAAAAAAAAAAAAAAGATAAAGATTTGTTTTGGTTACAAATGTAAATAATTTTTCACATACATTTTGAAAATAGGATTTATTATGAAGTTATAGTAAACTTGCATACAAAATTTCAAGGGGTTGTGATTACCGTAGTAGTTGCTGAGAAAACAGTAACTGTTACAAACATTTTTTACCATTGACCATATATGTTAAAAAAATAAACTAAGTCAGGAAACAGGAAGTAGATGTCCATTACACTTGAAACTGGTATTTGCGGCATGGGACCTCATGCTGAACTCGCATACAAAATTTCAAGTGACTGTGTTTAGCAGTTGATGGGAAAACTGTAATGAAATTTTTTGTTTCGGACAGAAAAATGGATGGACAGAAGGACAGAGGTAAACCAGTATATCCCCTCTTCTTATTTATAAATAAATAAATAAATAAATAAATAAATAAACTAACTCACCTGTATAATGAAATATAGAATTCCTAATGGAAGTATAATGACCATAAATATAGGTGTACTGTAACTGATGACTATCAATGTCCCAAGGACTATCAGAAAACAGTCAATCCACACCTGAAAACTGTTAGGTAACTGAGTATCTATCGTATCTATATCCTGGGAAAATCGGTTAACAATACGTCCAACAGGGGTCGTATCAAAAAAGGACATTGGAGATCGTAAAACATTATGGAGCATATTTCTGTGTAGAACTCGAGATGCGTGGATCATTCTGATAATGGATACGGCAGAGAATCCAAACACAAAGAACACTGAAAGAGAAGTTGTGCAATGTTACATTATTAAAAATAAAAAAAATAAAAAAATTGTCTGAGAGATGAATCTTTTTCTATTTAACAAGAATGACTGTAAATACAAGTTATACTAGTATTTGAAATGGGATGCTATTTCAAAAGCATCCCCCTAATGAACTCATCTGTAAAAACTCCAACCATGGAAATCATCAAACTATGAATAGCCAATGGAACATCTATTCCACCCAAACGGCCAAAGATTTAGATTTTTGCTTTAAAGTTTTGTAAAGATCTGTTAAATAGTTTTCCAGAAAAGGGATGGACAAACTTTAGTGTTGTCAGAATATTATGAATTGCATCTGGAATTTTACATAAAGAGAGAGATTTGTACCAACAACCCCCCCTCCTTTGTAAACCAAAGACATAACTTTATGTCAATGCTTACTAATTTTCTTGTTTAAGGTTCACAGAGCAGGCTGGCTAGGTCAGTAATGGTAAAAAAAGCTATATGAAACTAGAAAAACTGTGAGCCACAAGCTCACAAAAAATACATGCTCCCCCCACATAAAAAATGCATCAGATCAAATTTTTAAATAGGAGGTGCACATCTACATTATATCACAAAGATTGTGTGAAAGTTTCATGAAAATCCATTGAAGGATTTTGGAGGAGTTGCGGATAAGAGATAGGTACCCTAAGGTGTAACGGAAGGACGGACACACGGACGGACACCCCTATCACTATATACCCCCCACTTTTTAAGCAGGGGGTATAACAAGCCAATTTAGTCAAGTAAGATCCCCTGCCAGTAGGTACTTTTTGTGATTTGCACTTATGTTTTTAAGGGCCATAACTCTATGAGTAAACCAACTCGGGTTAATGATATATACAATGCCTATTATCAGACTGTTTTTAGGTGCCAAAACTTGAGTAAACCAACTCGGGTTAATATGTGCATTGCCAATCAACAGACGGGAGAATTTAATATATTCCTCTTTCTTCAAAAGGCAGGGGATAATTATAATTCATCGATAAAATTAAAATGTGACAGACTTACTCTGTAAACCACCGAGACCACCATAAATCCCGAGGTAAAAGTTGGTCCTTGTTTGTAGCTCTGAATAATTGCTGGGTATGGAATAATTTGTAAGTAGGGCATCTCCCGTCCAAAAACTCAACCACACTTCGAAATATTGCCGATCCTTCATACAGTAAATAAAACAGGAAGACCAACAAAGCATAAAATAGTCCGATTGCCCGCCCATATGCTGCAACCACTGACCATTTCACCTATAATAAATGTACAAAATAAGAATTATTTGTACAATAGATTATGTTGATTATTTTATTTGTACAATAGATTATGTTGATTATTTGAAAATCTTTTTCTCAAATAAAAAAATTACTCAAAGTCACTAGTTTGTCCTAACATTTTTAAATTTGTTCCTAGATAATGCATAGTTGTAATCGAAGTCTCACTCATTTCATGACATTAAAGTTTCATTGGATTTCAATTTTTCACATACTTAACACTGAACTTCTCTTAGTTGCCAAATATCTTTGCCTCAACCCATGTGAGAAAAATTAAACACACTGTATCAAGTGATATCACAAATAGGTAGTTCTTAATTTGGTTTGCTATGAAAATTTTGTATAATTAAGTCACATATACATGTATATGTTCTCAAAACACAAATCCCGAAGAGGTATCATTGGCCACCATTAATACCACATTGCCTTGTCTTAACCTGCTAACTTCTAATTTTTTAGGTGGCACCATTTGCTACCAATAGTACGGCAATGCTTTTCTTTACCTTGCTAATTTTTAATTTGTAAGCAGCACCATTGACCACCATTAGGCCAACTTGCCTCTAGTCTTAAACTGACAATTTCTAATTTGTAAGCAGCACCATTGGCCACCATTATGCCAACTTGCCTCTAGTATTAAACTGGCAATTTCTAATTTGTAAGCAGCACCATTGGCCACCATTATGCCAACTTGCCTCTAGTATTAAACTGACAATTTCTAATTTGTAAGCAGCACCATTGGCCACCATTATGCCAACTTGCCTCTAGTCTCAAACTGACAATTTCTAATTTGTAAGCAGCACCATTGGCCACCATTATGCCAACTTGCCTCTAGTCTTAAACTGACAATTTTTAATTTGTAAGCAGCACCATTGGCCACCATTATGCCAACTTGCCTCTAGTCTTAAACTGACAATTTTTAATTTGTAAGCAGCACCATTGGCCACAATTAATACCACATTGCCTTAATCTTACCCTGCCAACTTCTAATTTTTCTTCCTCAATCAATTTATCATCTGCTTTTTTAGGTATTTCTTCTTTTTCATGCTTTTTCTCCTCCTTTGACAAAAGTCGCATCAATTTCTTTTCCTTTCCGTCATCACTTTCTGAAGTTTTTGATGATCTTTTACGTAAATGATCCTCGCCATCAGATGCCCTATAACAGTTGATAGGATCACATTTATAGTTAGCCCAAAGATTAAGGATGTCAAATTGGTCATAAAATCTTAACCAGTCACTCACTTCTTTTCTAATTGAATACATGTACTTAAACATCAATTATATCCTCATCAAATTTATTTCTATTGATTCAGAAACCAATTTTAACATTTTCAAATCAGTGAATGATTTATCTTGATGTTAGCTTGTACCTACCATAAAGAGTATACTACACCTCAAAAGCTGTGCTTCATTAAAATTGTACATGCATTTCTATCAATATCAATTCCACTCAGAACAGTTTGTCAATTCGCTTGCAAAAGGTCAGTGGTTTTCTCTAGGTACTCTTCCGCCATCCTTGAACTAACGGCCTTGATATAATTGAAAGAATCTTGACTGGGGCATAAAAACAACATTACTCTCTCTCTCTCTCTCTGTCTTGTGAACTACATTTGGCTCAAAGCTAAATCTATTATGTACAATAAAAACATTTTTCATCACATTATCAATAAATGAATGATATACATGGACTAGATAATGCAGTAATATCTAAACAAAGCTACTGTAGGAACCATTCTGTTTGTGACAGTGAAATACTCTTTATATCCATAGAAAATCAAATAAAATTGAATAAAGATTGATATTATTCACTTACTTGTACCTAGTCGTAACAGGAAATCTGTATGCGCATCCGCGATTGTCATAAAGTATGTCTGTAGAAAGGAATATGTTGGCGTTATGGGGATTTTTCATGGCAAAAATGGCAAAGTTTACACTGGAAATAATGTCCTTGGTGACCTTTTACGTCATATGTGCAACAGAATCCGCCATTTGCCTTGTTTTTCAACATGTTAAATCCACATAGTCTCAACGTTCTACCATGTGCAGATATATTCTGGGCTAATGGCTGTTATGACTAGGTACAAGTAAGTGAATAATATCAACTTTTATTCAAATTCATTTGATTTTCTATGGATATGAAGAGTATTTCACTGTCACAAACAGAGTGGTTCCTACTACAGTAGTATTTGATAATGGTGGTATAATGAAGTATAGACTCACTTTGTTGTGTCAGATTGGTCATGGTCTGATGTAATAGAACTTAATCTTTGTAAGATGTGGGCCTTTACTTGAGAAACTGAAAATCAAAATAAACATTATTATACTAAAATAACATCGATACAGATGTGGGACAAACATTAATCTTCAGATATTTTTTTTTATTTCAGATTTAGTGGTTCTGGCCAAGCTTTCGAGCAAACGGTGCTCTTCATTTGGACGAAAAGTGAAATACATATGTACAACAAAACCCTGTTATAATGTTCCTTGATAACTTCGCCACATTGCTAATCACCACACTACTTAGAAGCCCCAAAATCCTTTTTTTCTAGATATTTTTCTTCATAAACCTCCTCTGATTTATCACCAAACTCCTTTATAACACCAAACCCTGACTGAGTTATGGCCCTTTGAACATAAGTGCAAATCACAAAACTAGATTCCGAAATATATTCCGAAAATTTATTCCAAATGTGCACATGTAACCAAATGCATTACCCATCTCAGAATACATATCTCACGATAAAACAGATATATTCCTTTCATGTTCATTTACCAGGCACACTATTTCAGATGCATACTATTTCATATTATTTCACAGTAAAGAAGCCCTGGCAGAAAGCAATAGCAATGTACACTTACACTGTCATAAACGTCATACAAAAAAGTAGCGATGGATCCTAATTCACTGAATTTGATTGTTATTATTAATTTATACTTCAGTCTTTATATAACTTCTGTTACCTTCTGGATCTGCCTCATCTTCCGAGTCCTCTATCTGTGTGAGGTAAGTCTGTAAAAACTTGGCGAAGGCTCCAGCATGGTCCAATAGCTCATCGTAAGTTCCCATCTCAGAAATTCTACCTTTGTCAATAACTACAATAACATCTACATGTTCTAACCACTGTATACCATGAGTGACCAGTATCCTTGTCTGAAAAACAAAGTAGAGTGTGGAGTTTTACGATTCAGTCAAAAATATTTCACTTATATCAAGATGTCACCAGGTAAAGTTGAAGTGGCAGAATTTTTTTCCCTTACAAGTGAGCTCAGACCAATGTGCAGGGAGGATTCTTTCCCCATGACTTTCATTTCTAAATGCTAAGTGCTTGGCAAAAGAACAGTCACTTCACCTAATTTCAATTCTTGGTCAGACCCTAGCCATTGTTCAAACCCAAACCTCCTACATAAACTGAAGGCACCCTATCAATTGAGATACTGTAGTGGTGGCTTTTATAAAATAGAGATAGGAAACTTTATACACAAAGGAAAATATGACAAACAAGCTCAAAATTACACTTATGTTCATTTCAGATTTCAGCTGAGAAAAAATACAGATTATAGAATAAATTCACATAATTACATCCCATGTGAGATCTCATTCAAACCCTTTTTCTCAAAAACCATAATGATAATTTTTTTATGAAAACATTTTTTTCCAAGATGGATCAAAAAGTTTCAAAAACAATTAATTTTTGTACATTAATTTTTTTAATTTTTTCTAAGTAGTTTAAAAATTACACTACTGATAGGCTGGTGTACTTGAGTTCATGGTTAAAATGGCAGTGTTCAAACTAAAATGTAATTGCTGAAGGTAGAACCTGGTCAAACCCATGTTATCTAAGAGTGAAGTTTAGTAACGGTGTTTAATGCACCATTCAAGATTCTTTCACTTGCATCAAGGTATTCAGTTCAGAGATGATGGAAGAAACCAGATTACCCGGAGAAAACTACTAAATTATGGCAAGTGAACTTGTAAACTTTCACACACACAGACTTGTTCATTTTCACACTAGGATCTGACCATTCTATGACTTGGATCTGTCCAGAGGAATTTGTACCACGGCGATGAGTGGCACTGTGATATATGTGTGCTTTAGTCCACTTGGCCCATTAACATCTCCCTCTGATGAAGGGTATTTCCATGTAATGGATCTTTCCCAGTTAGTTTGATTTCAGTACAGGTATATTAGCAATCTAACTACATATCAACAAGGTCCATAATTATGTTCTAATCTATACCTTTCTTTTCAGAAGTCCATTATTACCAATGACATTATCAAAGATATGTTTTCCAACATGTGAATCTACAGCGCTCAGCGGGTCATCCATTAGGTAAATGTCTGAGTTAAAATAAACAGATCGTGCCAAACTGACTCGCTGCTTCTGTCCGCCACTTAGATTGATCCCCTACAACAAAATGAAAATAATTTTAATTGACAGTCATTTTACAAAACATTTATTTAATCTTTTTTTATCATCTATGAAATAACACAGTAAAACTTGTTGTAATGATCTTCAACAACTTTGGCACCTTGCTTATGGCCATTCTATTTTGAAAACTCAAAATTAATTTCTTTTAAGTTTCCCTTTATAGAAAATTTGGGATCAAAATGTATAATTTTTAAAAAAATAAATTTTCACAGATTGGCTTGATATGTTGATTCTATCATTTTTCGGCTTTTTTCAGACAAAAATAAAATTTTAGTGAAGGGTACAAATGGAAATCTTTCCCAAAATGATCACTTTTGATCTAAGAGAGAGGTGAAATCAACATTTATGTCAATCATACTATTGTTGTCACTGGTGTTAAGATCTATACGAATGTTGATATCATCTTCACCTTTCAAATCAACTGTCAAAGCTGCTGATACTCAAAAAACAATGTTATAGGTGAACTAAACAATGCAACAATAACATATTAACATACCTTTTCTCCAATTTCAGTCATGTCTCCTGCAGGTAACATATCTAAATCAGTGTTTAGAGCACATGCTTCTAGGATCTTGCTGTATGTGGTTCTGTTAAACTCATTTCCAAACAAAACATTATCCTTAACAGTGGCATTCTGAATCCAAGCTTGTTGTGGCACATATGCCACAGAACCCTAAAATGAAGAAATTTACCATGCTCTTTATAATCAATAGTGTACATGTGTTTATATTAGAGGGTTGAAATGGTGGAAGTATTGCTATCAATACAAAAATATATTTTTTTTAAATAAAATACATTAAACATGGTTATTTGTGTGAGTAGAAATTTTTGCAAAAACATAAAGTTAGCATTTCACAAAATTTAGCAAGAGGGTTATTTTTTAGTTTTGCCTATTCTTGGGGTATAACTCATATGAAATATGAGTTGCTGTTACTTTCATAAAGCTGGAATATTTGAAAAAAATTGTCAATTTGCAAAAATAAATAAATAATAAATAAAATTCTGATGCGAAAATAAAAAAATAACAAAATTTAAGAATTAAATTGAAGATCGTTGCATATATAGTTTGTTTCAATTTTACAGAAAAATAACATCATAAATTATAATTTATATAAATATTCTCAGAAAAATGTACAAAATATTAACAAAACACTGAACAGAGGGATTTATGTGTAAAATTTACCTTCACATTGACTTTTCCATTAACTTTTACAGTTTCCCCCAGTATTGCAGATATTAATGACGACTTGCCAGCACCAACCTGTCCAACAACTGCTACAAGCTGTCCTTCTGGTATCACCAAATTTACACTAAAATAGACACAAATGTGTTTAATCATTGAAATTCTCTCAAACTACAGCTTTAGTGTGATACAACATAAAGAATGAGTAAATTACTTATTTTATCACATACCCATTTAATCTTACTATAGCAATACACTGTTTTTTCCAGCTATGTGATATGGAAGTCTGTATCGCACGCGTGTGTGATACAACATTCCGTATCACCATAGTAGCCGGAACTCCTTTTAGGGGAATTCCCTTTTCCGACAATAATAATATGACGTCATAATGTGATATGTAATGACAAAATTAATATGACGTCAATATGTGATACATGCGTCATGTTAAGTTGGGAGAATTTAATCGAGTTGGGAGAATCGCGGACGATGTTAAATAATTTTGTAAAATCAATGTTTCTTTTTTAATTTTTTCCAGTGTTTACGATGGTATTAGTAAAATGTTAACCAATGATGCCTAAACAAAGAGTTATCTGTTGTTTTTAATTACTTCTTTAGCAGTTTTTCCAGTCAGATATCAGATTTTTCGAATCAGATCAAAAATCAATATGAAATACTGAGTTGATTGTGAATTCTTTGACAGATTAAGCCAAAGAAAGCTTTTCATTTAGTTTGGTAGGGTATGTGATAAATACAAAACCACACATAAGTGGTTTTCTGACGTAGCTTGATCGCACTCGTTTATTGTGCGAACGCATACATTACACTCGTGCGCAGAGCGCACTCGTGTAATGTATCCGTCCGCAAAATAAACTCGTGCGATCAGCTACGTCAGAAAACCACATATGAGTGGTTTTGCGTATGTATAGACCTGTATCCTCATTACTCATGTTACTGCAGGTTGTATTACTGACAGATTAAAAACTTAAATGGTGAAAGACACTGTGATCCATAAGTGAACACTTTAGATCACTAGGCCATTTCTGGAATGGTGGAGAAAACCAGAGAACCAGAGAAAATTACTAATCTTTGGCAAGCAAACTATAACACTAAATATTCTCAAACTTAGAATTGAAATCATTTAATTCAACATTTTACCAAGAAAATCAACAATATTCTAAGGTATATGATTCACATTCACCAGAAATAACAGTTCCACATAATGGAGGCGTCAGGCACCACAGGGTTTGCACACTATATTTCTATCAAAACTAGACCCAAGTTAGATTTTGTAGATAAACAAGCAAAGTTTTGAATACATATATTCTGAAGACATTTATACTCACTCATTTAGACAAGGGCCAATTTCAGGATCCCATAGAAATGTTCCATCCTTAATCTCAATGGCTCCAGCTGAAAAACAAATCAAGAGAAAGCATAATTAGAACTGTCTCTTAAGAGCTAAATACCCCCACCCCCAACATGGTCGTGACACACCTTTACACCACGAAGATTATTCATGTGAAGTTTTATGACCATCATTCAAAGAAGCTATGAGATATGACGCGGACATGATTTTACACAGATGGACAGACAGACATGGTGATACCTATATAACCCCCTCGAAGGGGGGGGGGTATAATTAGGCAGGTGCAGTTAATTCTAAGTTGTGAATTTATGCCTAACACAAGATTGGGAATTCTTTTTAACTGATATGCATGTATTCACCTACTGAAATACTAGTGCTCACAAAGGAGTGGAATTTTTTCCATCCTGTTAGCAAAATTGCTATTGGCTACTTATTTCTAATAAATTCTTTCAAAAAGAAATCTATTTTAGCAAATTTTTTATTTTTTTTTGGACATTTGGGTACTAATAACTTTAAAATTGTGGAAAACTAGGTGATAAAAGGATTTTTTCAACCCACAATAATCTTAACATCTATCGATGTAGTCAGTTCTGAAGAGGTGGAGGAAACCAGAGTATTCGAAGAAAACCATAATTTTAGCAAGCAAACTGTCAAACTTTCTCTTAGCATGATCTGTCCAAATGGATATTTAAACTTAGATGGTTATAGGCAATGCATCCATAATTTGGCACTAGATGATTTAAAGAATTATGTTCTTACCTGAATTTTGATCATTTGTGACATTACTAGGGTCAAGGTCATCATGATTCAAAAATCTGTTTATCCTGTTTAATGACACAGTAGCCTGCAAGTTACAACATAACATAATATTAATGTCAGAGAAAGTGAGAGATGAAAACAAATCCAGAATTCATGGCAATTACCTGACAAAAAGCAAAGCTGTAATTGTTTGAGCATCACTTTTGACAAAGGGAAAATTTTTTCATAAAAGGCTTTCACTATTAGCAAGGCTGAACTAGTCATGGTATTGTAGTAATGTATATACTGTAAAGGTATTTAATTTCGTGTGTATTTATTTTCGCTGTATAGGAAATTTAAGGCATATCCGCATATTTAAATTTTCGTGTTTTTGAAATACATGTATGCAATATAACACAATAAGCATAATATAATTTTAGCATTAGGTATTAATTTTTGCTCAAAACAAACAACTGTGAAATAAGAGAAAAATTAGTACACCACGAAAAAAATAAATATGTGTACAGTAGTAGTTATAATAGATTGATTTACTGTCACATGTTTTTTGTTCAAATCTTTTAGCCTTTGCACTTTAAAATTTTATGCATTTGAAACAGCTCATAATACTTTACATGTTCATACAAATGTTTAATGGAAAGTTACTTTACATGTACAGTCGAACCTTCCTTAAAGGCCACCTCTGTATCAGACAGGCATGGGGTAATGCTAATTTGTAATTGTAATGCCCTGTAATGCATTACATTTTCTCAAAGTAATGCATGTAATGTGTAATGCCCTAATTTTTGCATTACATGTAATTGTAATGTAATGCATTACATAGACAAAAATGCATGTAATTTAAGCATTACATGGCATTACATAGCATTACTTAATTCTCTGTATTAAATGTTAGATATTAGTACCATTACAATTCAGGGCTAGTAAGTACCTACATGCTACTTTTTTCCCTAATATAAAATATGAAAATCGATGTCTAGAAAAATTGTAACTGTGAAATGTTGTCAAACTAATAATTTATTTCATTCAACCTTAATACTAAAACTATATAAAATGCTAAAAACTTAGTATACTTCAGATCATTTTGAATTTCCAACAAATGTAAAGGATAAAAATACATTTTAAAGCAAAATGCAAATGCTGTTTTTAGTACTATTGGGAACTATTGCAACATATCTAAATATAAGTTTCAGTAACTACAATAATTTGTAATTTTGCTTTAACTGATAACCTGTGATGAAAACAATTTTATTTTTACAAGAAATTGGTTTTTTTTTTGTAATCCTTTTTATATGCTATTACGGTAACCTATCTTTAATGATTAAAGAAGTTATTTGTTAAAGGTAGGGTTTATAAATTACACCTGACAATACCACTAATTAGTTTGTATACCTATCCACTCCTTTTACTGTTTTGATTTAATGGTAATTATTAAGAAACATTCAGTGAATAAAATAAATAAAAAATAAAAACATATAATATGAAAAAATTCCTTACAGCATCTCTGTTTTTTCTTCTTAATTTTTAGAGTAAAAACAGAAATGTGTATTTGGATAATAAAAAACCTGACATAGATGAACAATCAACTTTGACAAATTTTGTAAAACCTACTGGTAAAGAGCAGAAATATCAGTTGAATGACCCAAAGCAAAAAGAATCTATACATGCACTTATTCACTATATATACTCCTGTTTTCAACAGTTGAAAATCAAAACATAAGAACTTTATAGAAAAAGAACCCAAAATTTTAATTTCAAATTCTGAATCCGAAACATATCATATTTATATGTTTGAATTCTTTATGAAATGTAATGTGTAATATAATGTATTACTTTGGTAAAGTAATTGTAATGTAATGCATTACTTTCGAAAATACATGTAATTGTAATTGTAATATAATGCTACTTTTGTCAAAGTAATTGTAATGTAATGCATTACATTGCAATGTAATTCGCCCCATGCCTGGTATCAGAACCACCTGCTTATAAAGGCCAGTAGAATTGTATCCAAATTGTTCTTTATTCATATTATTGGAACATGTATATAAAGGCCACTTGCCCATAGAGGCCACTTTTACCAGTTTCTTTGGGTGGCCTTAATAGACAGGTTTGACTGTAACTCATAAAAATTTCTCAAATAATTCAAAGTGTTACGTTACTCACCATGGCAGCTTGTGTTATGATAACTGGAGTCAAAATAACTGCAAATCTCAAAATATTGAAGAGAGATATGGCTACAAAAGCTGTCTGAGCTCGTAGGAGATGATCTGGAGTAACTGCAATGTATGTGCCAAATGTCGCTAATGATACCTAGATAAGGTGAACAAAATTTTCAAACATTTATGATTGAGTTTGTTATCATACATGATCAATACCTCCTAATGTTTGTGGGAAACAATCATTTGAATGAATATTGAATCACATTAGCTGGCATTTCCCACAAATAAGACTTCAATCCTGGAATTTCTGACAAACAATTTCCAAAATGTTCTGCACAAATGTTAATGAGTATTGGCAACATGGTATGTTCAGGGACCCCACTGACTGAAAATAAACATTTTTTAAAAATTCTGTCTTTATAAGAAACAGGTGTAAACAAAACTCTTTTGTGCACACAACACTTTCCATGAATCTTATAAATTACAGAAACTACATGTGCTACCAATAAAAGAGCAAAACAGTTGTATTCTGTTCCTTTATAATAAGATATTGTAAAACAAACAAATAAATAAATAAATAAATAAATCATCAAGAGAAAAAGGAAGTACAATCAAATAAAGCCTTTATACCAGGTGAGCTAGTATGCCTACTTACTAGATAAGGTAAGACCATCCATGAAAATGTCATAAATATACCACACAGTGACATCTTCCATAATACTCTTAGTTCAGCATTTCGTATTTCCGAAATTTTATCTTTAAATGACATCTCCCAGGCATAAAGTTTTAAAATCTGAAAAGAGCAAATAAACAAGTTTGAAATGACATTACCTTGGAATGAACTGTCCATACAAAAATATGGCATATAGGCCATGCTACATCTTGCTATGCTAACTCACAGCAATGATATGTGATAGCATAATCCAAAAACATTGTGTAGAAAACATGGATATCTAGTGGTTTGACAAAATTTTTAAAATTTAATCTGGTTCGGGACTGTCAAAACTGTTGAAACTGTCAATATAAATATAAGCATTGACCTGTATTATGCTGAAAAAAATGCTGTATAGCTATTCCAGACAAATTAATCATAACATGCTAATGCAAGTTACTGAGTTTGCCTGAAACAGCCTCAGCAATAATACAGCCACAAATAACCCATATCAACAGTGCAAATGTATATAAGCTCTTCTAATGGTCTCCAGTAAAACTAGTGATTTGAATTGAGTTGATAAATGGTGTTTAACATCCCAGTCAAGAATATTTTATTTATATCATGACTTCGCCAGCTATTGGACAAGGTGCAGAAATTTTGCCTGTGCGTTTGGCTGATAGCAGTATACAGCAGGGTTCTTTATCGTGCCATAACTAAATCTGTACATACTACAAAATATACTACATGTATGTAGCTACATGTATATCGCCACATTTCTTAGGTTGTGTTGGTGGTCTATATATACTGTATTATGGTATTTCTATACAAGCATTTCCATTATTACCTTTATGCCATTAAATACTTCTGTAAGAAGTCGTATTCTGTTGTCTTTTTGTGCCATCTGCTCTTTCTGATATCCTTGCTGTTTAGTAAACAGAAAACCATTTACCGGTATCATTATAACCATGGCACCAAACCCTAAAATATATAGAACACAAAATCATTACTATGAAAGCCTACTGGTACATTTCAGTAGATCCCCATCAAGGATTCTGTAAATCATTTTGTTTCATGAGCATTTGAGTACAGGAAAAACTTTGTTAGTAAATTAGCCACCTCGCTTATCACCAGACTATTTTGAAGACCCAATTTTTTTTCTTTATTTCTTTTAATAAGCCTCTCTTGATTTATTGCAACCTTGGTGGCCGAGTGCTCTTAAATGTAAGCTTATGGACCACAGCCCTTCTCATGCTGATTGTACTGTGAGGAAGCTTGTCAGTTTTCTTACTGGATGTTTGTGGCTTTCTCGGGCATTGCAGTTCTCAACAATCCCTAACCACCTTGATATAAATGAAATACTCTTGACTGAAGCACAAAATACCAATGTTTCACTCTAATCCACCCTAACTAAATTTATTCCCAACCTTTCTCATTACAGCACCTTTCACTGGTCCAAAGATAAGCATGGTTTGAGCTTACACTGCCTTTTGCCAGGTGAGCTAAAGAGATATTTCAATTATAAACATACCTGCAAACATGGATGGACTAAGTGTTTAAAACAGAGGGACAAAGAGACTATGATTTGTAATTGAGAAAACCAAATGGTCCCAAGAAAAACATGGTTTGAGCTTATACTGTCTTTGACCAGATGAGCTAGATATATTGCAATCACTGGAAATTTACATACCTGCAAACATAGATGGACCTAGTGTATTGTAAAGGAGGTACAAAGAAACTATGATTTGTAATGGAGATGACCATATGGCCCACAGGTAAGCCAAAATTTCTTGTATATGTTCTGTATCTACTGACATCAAGTTCACTATTTCTCCCACAGTCGAATCCTTTCTTGCCTGATTGTCCATTGTTAATGCCTAAAAAGTTTCAAATATAGTGTAATGTTTATTTAATAATGAAGCGAAATCTCTTCTAAGGAGTCAAGTTTATAATGCCTCCAGTCAGTCTGAGGAGGAAATGTGTGCATTTATTGAATACTGGTAATTTGTTCCTGCCCTCATGTAATGACAAGACTTCCAACATGGCATGTAACACTCAATTTGGCACTGAATTTATGTAATTCATTAATAGCAAGAACATGTTATAGTAAAGGGTATCAATCATCAAGAGAGCATACCAAACAGGGGCTTAACAGAAGATTGTCAAAGAATCGATTGAAAATTTCATCTTATTTGCATAATTGCAGATTCATAAAAATTGGGTAAACAAACATTGCTTGTTGTAAATTTGATCAACAAAACTTTTTTGGAAAACTCTTTACATTTATGTGAAATGGCCTGCTAAATATTATCTATATTTTAAATTTGAACAATATCTTTTGAAAATTGAATCCACAATGCCTATTTTTTGCAATTTTACCATTTATTGGAACTGACAGCAGTCTTGGATGCCTGGTGGTGTTACTGGATACAAGCTTATCTAAAAACTCAAAAGTTAGAGTAAGCATCACTAAATAATTACCTTTCTATAGATTCTAGAAATTATGGCAGCCCTCATACGTAGTCCAAGAGACTGACTAAAGTAGAACAACTGGTGGAAGAAAAACGACTGCATTAATACCACTGAGAAGAAGGCAGCCGCTAATATAAATCCTTTCCATTCCTGTTTCCACTCGCTGGATCCTTCAGGGTTTTTATCTGCATCTGTAAAGGCTATCAACTGTCTAATAAAATAAAATATAATTAATCAGATAATGAATTATATGCATGTATAACACACTCAAGTAGTAATTATTGTTAAAAGTAGAGTGGAATGGAGTTATTGTTTTTTAGGACTCAGTAAAGATTCTTTGACTTATTTGGAGTTGGTCAGTTCATTGATCGTGGAGGAAACCAGAGTGCCTGGAGAAAACCAGCAAACTTTGCCAAGCGAACGGACAAATTTTCTCTCACTAGCTAGAATCTGTCCCGAGTAAGAAATGAAGATAGGCCATGAGAGTCTCTGTAATTTGTAAGCGCAAACTTTAAACCACTAAGCTACCAAGGCTCCCTCAAGTTTAGGGGACTGAGGATGCTAAAGCTACAGAACTTGAGAAGATATTCAAGAAATCTAATAGGACAAAACCATGACACTGATCATGATTTATCTGAGACTAGGTCAAAGAGGAAATATTTGTTTCCGCTAACACTCTTAGATTTAAGAATTAAGGTTCAGTTGAGTTTTCAGAAACACTTTTTAGGTCTTATAATATATAAACCACAAACATCTTGCAACAAAGTTATTTCATAAAAGCAAACAGGTAAAACTATTAGTATCTACCAATTTTTATTTTCTAGTATGATATACAGTGTGTCAAGCACTTTTTGGCTCCAAAAATTAGGAAATCAGGAGGGTTTTTAATTAAAAATCAGGAGATTATCAGTTATTTTTGGTATAAAAAGTGATAAAAACCACACCAAAAAAAAAAAAAATTATATATATAAAAAAATAATGGCTGCCTTCCTTCCCTCTAAGTAAGACCTTCAGCTTAAATTCATGAATTTAAGCATGATGTTTTTGATTCTGAATTAAGGTCATTATCAGAATTAAAACATAGCACTGTCGTGCTGTTGTATAGCGTAGTTGGGAAAATGGTGTTGTGGCAGGACAGAATATAACGGAAAATTCGGGGAGGGGGTCGATCTATGCATAGTCCCACGGATGTTTTTTTTTTTTTGGAAAAAGAAACAATGTACCAAACCATGTATTGCTTGCTGAATTAAATGGTAGAAAATAATAATTTCATAAATATATGAAAAAGACAATCGGTAATTAAAATTTAAAAAAGTTGTACCTGATTGTTTTGTCATTTCGGAGAGAGAGAAAGTAGAGTTTTGCAGATCCTACCGTCGCTATGAGGGGTTACATTCTAGCGGTTGTATGTAACTGGATCATTTGCTGTTAATCTGGGTTTTAATTAACTGCTGATTATCACTCACAATATTCCCGTTTCATGTTAATGGTGAAGTATTTAAAATCCACATGTGGTCATTTGCACACAACACTGTACAAATTATCTCCCTTTCACGAAAGTGAAATCTAATCGATAAACAGTTTAAAAATATGACACAATTGCCTCAACATCAAAATATGTTATCATAACCTTCAAAATAAATTTAAATTTCCGTAGATTTCATGAAGAATTAATTAAATCAACCTGCCGTTGCTGTTCATTTCATAAAAAGTTATGATTTTACATTGTAGGACGCAAACTTCTCGGACTACTTTTTATTGTAAACATGAGATCAGTTCGCCAAATTGCAGAAATTATTAGATGCATCCCGTCGCAATATTTTACTAGATTCCGAAATGTATTCCGAAAATTTATTCCAAATGTGCATATGTAACCAAATGCATTACCCGTCTCAGAATACATATCTCACGATAAAACAGATATACTTCTTTCACGCTCATTTACCAGGCGCACTATTTCCATGTGTACTCATATCTTATAATTTCATAGCAAAGAAGCTCGATATCTTGGAAGAAAGCGATAGCAAAGTACGCGTTCACTCTCGTGAAACGCTGTACAAAAATATAATTGGCAAGCTAAAAGGTTGTACTTAAACAGCATTATAGCCTCAAATCAATGTTACTTACCTACAAAGCAAACTAACTTTTTTTGTGGGGAAAAAGAAGAGTTATCAGGAGTTTGTATAACAAATTCAGGAAAAAAATCAGGAAGAGCTCAAAATCAGGAAAATAAAGAAAATCAGGATTTGCTTGACAGACTGTATACAAAACATTTACTTACTGTAGAAGTAAGGGATTTATAAATTGCAGTACATCATATACAAGCTTGAAAATCTGTGAATGTAAAAGCTCCCATCCAAACGTTTTGAAGAGTACTTTGATAAGTGAAGGTTTATTTGATAGGTCCACAGTGGCCTTTTTGGAATCTTTCTTTGACTCTTTACTATCTGTTTGTTCTTTCAGCAATGGTGTGGTTTCTGACTGATCTTCTTGAATCTGTGACACGCTTGGATTAACATACACTTTTCTGTTAGGCTTCGATCTATAAACAAGATCACACATTTCAGAACATTATACAAAGTTAATAAACTGATATAAAATTGCAATATTTTGAAAAAATTTCAAGATTAAACAGAATGGATAACCATAATCCAAAAAATATCATTTAGACTAAATGTTTTTATTTATTCAGAATGGCCAGGTCTGACCAAGCTTTGAAAATATGTAGTGACTGTTCTTTCACCAAACACTCAGTGTGTAGAAATGAAAGACCAAAAGTTCTTCAAAAAGGACCTTAAAAACCAATGCCCAATTTTATGGTAGGCATTGCACTTCACTCTATAGCTGGTGATGTCCCGATATAAATGAAATATCCTAGACTAGGACCTATAGCTCCATTAATTAATTCAATCAATCAATCACTCATTTTTTATGTACATTTGTACATACCTTTGTCTTTTCTGTTTTCTAATGGCTTCTTTTCTCCAATTTTTATCAAATCTTGGTATAACATTAGCAGTCTGATCTCTCGGTAGTAACTGAAACATGTCCTGTTCTGTTAACGGCCGTTTGTAACCATTTATGACCAATCTAAGAACAAAACAAACAAAAAAGTCAGTGTTTGGAGGGGTTGGTCAGAATGGCACTTTTAAAGTCATTTCTATATATTATACAGTGTGATTTAAGCTGGTTATTGGAAAATTTCCTAAATTATTATTTCACTGATAGAGATTGCTAGTGCTGAGATTGTAGGGGAAACTTGAGTGCACTGGGCTGGAGAATTTTCTCACACTTGCCAAAGCTTGGGGTGTTAACAGGGTCAGTAACAGACACTGTCATACAATCAGCTGACAGACAATTTCAATAAGAACAAATTTAATAAACATATTGGTTTCTTCTGACAAAGGAGGCACTAAGTGAACTCAGTCCCAAAATAATAATGAAATAATGATAAATTATAAATAAATAAATAAATAAGAATAAAAAAGAAAAAATTAAAAAAATATAAATAAATAATAAAATAATAAATAAGAATAAAAACAGAAAAAATAAGATGTGTACTACTTAAAATTCAGACAATGCCATGTTTAATTAAGTATTCAATTCAGGGTAATTAAACAAGGTCTTGATTCTGATAAAAACATGTGCATCCCTACAGCAGAGAATACATCAGTAATTAAAATAGTTAAGTACATGTAATTGTACTTGTAAATGTATCAGTAAACATGTTCAATAATTACTGTAAACATGTTTTGGGTTTTTTTTTTCTTTTTTTTTTTTTTTTTTCTTTTTTTTTTTTTTTGTGAGTAGAAATTTTTGCAAAATCGCATTGTTGGTATTTCTTGAGGAGATTATTTTCATTTTTTTTCCTTATTCTTGCATACAAAAGCATAAGTTGTCAAAGTTTTCAAGTGGGGGGAATTTTCATGTTTTTTTACAATTTGCGAAAACTGTAAAAATTTCCACCATATGAAAATAACCATGTTGACAGTATCTGTAACAAAATTATTTCCCCAAGTCCCTATATTCTCTAAGTTTGTGAATAATTTTTAGATTTCATGTTTTCTTGTTATGTACATCTTTGAACATTTGTAAAAACGTTAAATCTTTTATATTTATTTCCTAACTATGATACATACCCAGTTTCCCAAGCAAAGGTAATCCTGGACAGAAATGAGGACCTTAATATTGGACATGCTGTCTGAAAATCAAATAAAGAGAGCAAAATATATTACAATATACAGTAAAACCTCATTATAATGACCCCTGATAAAAATTACTACAGAAACAAGGACCTTAGTATTGAACATGCTGTCTGAAAATAAAATCAGAGTATATATGTACCAGTATTATAAACTAATACATACAGTAAAACCTTGTTATAATAAGCCTCCATAACTTTGTCACCTAGCTTACTGTCACACTTTTTTCATGTTTTGTTTTTTTGTTTGTTTTGTTTTGTTTTGGTTTTTTTTTGTTTTTTTTTATTATTCATTCACCAAATCCATTTCTTCTATGATTTTCTTTAAATGTCTACTTATGGCTGAAATTAATGCTTAAATCTGATTGAATGAATGGTGGCTTTAAAAGAGATTTTACTGCAAATATAAATGTCCATAGGATAAATATATATATACATAACACACAGAACTAGAACTGTCTCTTGAGAGCCAAATAACCCCCCCCCCATTTAAAGTTTTCCTGCAATCTTGACCTTTCCCATATGACCTTGGTTCAAGGTCATGACACACCTTTGGACCATGAAGATTATTCATGTGAAGTTGTCCAAAGCATTGATGAGATATGGCCCGGACACGATTTAAAACGGACAGACAGAGAGAGACACAGACGAACAGACAGACATGGTGCTTCCATTATACCCCTCAAACTAGTTTGCGGGGGTATAAAAATATTTTGTCACATCTAGGCCCCAGTTGTCTCCATTATATCAAAGCAGTCAGGTCAGGGATGATGGAGGAAACTAGAGTAACGTTGAACTGACAAACTTTCTCACACTAGGTTTAAGCAAAGTGTGTTATCAAACCTTGGCGGTGAGAGGTGTTGTGATTCTTACACCAAGTTTAGGTCAACTGTTACTGAATAATCATATAATTGAATTACCACTGAAAAGAAATTGACAAAATAATTGCTTTTTTTCTTAGGCAGTTAATCCTCTTATTTATGAATTTAATTGAAAGAAGAACTGTTGGTCAGAGATTCAATTGATCAGTTGAATTATCAGTTAAATTTCCTTTTATTGCTAATTCAATTATATGATTATTAGGTAATAGTTGACCTAAATTTGGTGTAAGTGCACCACTGAGAAACACCCCCCTCCCATTCCCTCTACCATTGTTTCATGATAAATGACTTATTACCTTATCTGTATAATCCTGTGGAGGATTGTCAGCGAAGCAGAACAGGAAAAACTGTAACAATGTCAGTCCAAAGTAAACGTTAAATACTGTGAAGTTCAACACATCAGTATCGTATAACTAAAAATAGAAAATTCAAAATAAGAATAATAATAAATATAAAGATTGAAAACTATGGTAGACATTTCATCTATTTAACATTTATGTGTGTTGCATATAACTGAAAACCATTGCTACATGTATAATGGTTTTGGTGATTTTGTTGAAGGCTGCATTAACAGACAGGGTCAATATGCCACTAGTATATAAGTTGTCTTCCTTGAGTAGTTGAAAATGTCATGTACAGCCAATCAGGCTCGAAAAGTTTTCTTGCAATTTTAAAGAAAGGAGATTTCCTGACAATGATGTTAATCCCCCAATCACATGTAAATTAATTGTGTGGTGTTGTTTAAGTTGTTGTCATGGCGGTATTGATGACATCATATTTATTATGTTTTACGTAGTCAGTTTTCAATTAGAATTTGGACAAGACAGTTGTATAGTTGTTGTTTTTTACAAATTCTCCACATGTTTTTCAAATTTGTTTTGGAAGGTGTATGGTAAAAATAATCATTACACATTTTGACAGACAGAGCTTACCTCTCAACTAATATGGTATTAAATTACTGTTTAAATATAATTTTAAATTGCCTAGATGCAAACTGTCTAACAAATAAACAAGAAGAAAAATATTCCAGTATACACAGTATTCAGAATCAATATACATGAAAAAAAAACACGTTTTCAGTATAAAAACAGCAGACTTGTGTCCATTACACAAACAGTACACTTGTGTCCAGTATATTAACCACACCTGTGTCCAGTATATTAATCACACCTCTGTCCAGTATATTAACCACACTTGTGTCCAGTATATTAACCAAACTTGTGTCCAGTATTTAAAGAGTACACCTGTGTCCAGTATATTAACCATACCTGTGTCCAGTATATTAACCATACCTGTGTCCAGTATATTAACCACACTTGTTTCCAGTATATAAACAGTACACATGTGTCCAGTATATTAACTACACATGTGTCCAGTATATAAACAATACACCTCTGTCCAGTATATTAACCACATATGTGTCCAGTATATTAGCTACACTTGTGTCCAGTATATTAACCACACATGTCTTCAATATATAAACAGTACACATGTGTCCAGTATATTAACCACACAGAATATAAACTGCACACGTGTGAGTAAAGAGAACTTACTTTTCTAATTATTTTGTTGTAGAATGGTTCGATATATGTCAGTATACACAGTGTCCAGTATATGAACAGTACACCTGATGTTACAAAGCCTTTCTTTCTCTCTAACTGTATATACACAAATGCCAACAACTGTAAAATATATAGAATGATATATCAGTATAAATATTTCACCATAGTATGAGAGAGAGAGGAGAGAGAGAGAGAGTGTGTGTGTGTGTGTGTGTGTGTGTGTGTGTGTGTGTGGACAGTGAGTTTACTTTCAAAAAGGAGAGAGGGCATGTGTACTGGTGATGGTTAGTTAGTTGTGCATTAGATTCATAGACAATGACTTTCTCAAAAGAGAGAATTTTCAGAAATAAGTGAGAGATTACAATGGCATGCTTACGGGAGTAGAGTGGAGTAATGGTGTTTAAAACTTCAGTCATGATTCTTTCACTTGAACTGAGGTGGTCAGTTCTGGAATAGTGAAGGAAACCAGTGTTCCTGGAGAAAACACCGACCTTAGGCAAGCAAACTGACAAACTTTCTCACTTTATGATCCAGCCGCAAGGGACTTAAGCAGTGAGAAGAGGACACTTTAGACCACTTGGCAATGAGGACAATGACTTTAGCTTTCCCAAATTTTCAAGAGAGAAAAAGAGATAGAATGTTGTTAAAGAGAGAGAGAGAGAGAGAGAGAGAGAGAAAGAGTGATGCCATACTTACAAGAGTTAATGCTTCTATAAACGGACCTATGACAGTATGCTTCCCAAAAGCACCTCCATCTTTTAAGGTAACACCTATTTCTATCAAACATATCACAAACATTGGTAGTATTGTAAGCTGAAATATCAAAAGACAACAACAGAATAAGCATACATGTATAAACATCATCTTCATTGTATCTATGCTGATAGGGGCAAAAACCACAAAGATATAGCAAAAACTGCATTGTACTTTAAATTTAATTTGTAAATCTTTAGGGTCAATTTGTGAAAATATAATCTTTTTTAAAGTATTATTTCACAAATTTGCAGAATAGGTTACTTTTTAAAAAATAAAATTCTCAGAAATTAGTATAACTGTGATTTTAGCTACCAGGAATGGAAACATGGATATTTTACACCCCAGTGAAGAGTGAATATCTTATAATAATACATGTACATGTATTGAGACAATCAGTTCTTGGATGTTTAGAGAAAACAAGCACCAATCCAGTGTTTTCTTAAGAGCCAACAGCAGGATGATTTGACTGCCTAAAACTCCAAATTGGCCAGTTAAAATTCATAAAATTGAAATACAAAGATGATTTTACTAAAACTAAATTCCAAAATAAAGCAGCCCCCTCGACCCCTGGCCTGTTGGATTTGTCAATCTACCTCCTACTACAAATCTTAAAGAAGTCACTGCCCACCGACCTTCTGCACACAAACTGACAAGCTTTCTCACACTAGAATCTTTCCTAAGTGTGATTCAAATCTAGTAAGTGAGAGGCACGGTGATCTGTAAGTGCAGACACCCACACTTTAAACCACTTGGTCACTGAGTCTCCCCATTGATCACAAGAAAACACAAACACACATGTTATTACTGAAACAGGATGTCATTTCAAAATTGTCTTTAAAAATGAACAACAACTTGAAAATCCCAAACCATATGTATGATCAAAATAAGAATAGCCATTGGCACATCTACTCTACCCAAAGATTATTCCTGTGAAGTTTTATAATTGGTTAAATAAAATCTGAAAAGTGGCAGGCAAATGGAGTGAACTCTGTTCCCCCACCCCCCTTTTTTGGGGACATAATAATTCATACTTACTGTCTTGATAATACTTTTCCATGACCATGCTAAGCTTTCTCCCTTAGATGTACACAGGTACCATAAATATATCGGAGATGTTAACCACAGCCAGCCACTAGCCACAGCTACTAAAACAGTGTTTTGGAAGCATTCGGTAAATTCTGGCCAATCACCATTCCAGGTCAGATTTAAATCCTGAAATCAGAGAGAAATATCAATCAGAAAAATATAAATACTAAAATCTATATGTAACAATGAAGTGATGTGGGTAACTCGATTGGTAGGGCAACCACCTATAGTATGGGAGGTACCAGGTTTGAACCCGAATTTTTTCCTTCCTGTTACAAAAGGGTGGAATGATAAAATATAAGTGTGGTTTGGGTTTGAACCAAGAACATCCCAGACTACAGGGGCATTTGTAGAAATTCATTATACTATTGCACTGTTCAAATCATAGCTACGGGGTCCCCGATTCATTATAAAAATTTTAAAATACATGTATATGCATTGTATATAAAACAAGCTTAAGGCTCTTTTATATGCAATTTTTTTTTTAAATTATACAGAATCTGTTCCCTATGGTTCAAATGGGTGTTGTGAAAAAAAAAACAGAAAGAAAAAAGTTCCAATGTTTCAGAAGGAATATCTTTAAAATGTTTTGGAATCAAATTGAAAATTGAACCAGTCCTTTTCTGAAAATTAATACCTTTTCTATTGATGTTTATAGGTGAGTATTGAAAAAGTAAACTAGTCCTTCCCAAAAGTAACCTGTCCTTCCCAAAAGTAACCTAGTCCTTCCCAACATTTACTAGTCTCGAGACTGTCAGATTGGCTGTTATGTTCAACACTGCTTTAAAAGGTAGTCAAACCTGCCTTAAAGGCCACCTCTATATAAGGGCTACCTGCTTATAAAGGCCAGTTAATTTTTTTTCCCAATTGTTCTTTATTCATATTATTTGAATCTGTATATAAAGGTCATCTGCTCATAAAGGCCACTTTTACTGGTTCCCTTGGGTGGCCTTTATACATAGGTTTGACTGTAGTTATTTTTATTTAAATTCTATTACAATTACCTTTCACAATGAACATTGAATAACCATGATAACCTAGATAGACAGCCCCATCACCCCCATTTCCTGATAGCATAAATTAAAGGATTTAAATTGTAAATGTATTGCACAATCTTTCGTAAGATCTAAAAACAAAAGTGTTAGTCAGTTAATAGCATACCATTTACTTAAGTTGATGTGATTTATGGGCAGTCGTATTATCACTTATTCAAATATTTACAGATAACTCTTGATCAGCAAATTTATTAGACATAATAATAAATCATTTAGAGATATCTGTAAGGTCTAAATATAAATGTGCTTCCTCTAACCAGGCCAACCCTAAATTTTATACCTACCCCACAGTTTTTATGACAATACCATGTACTTTGACAAGCACTATTAAAGTTGGCATCCTATCCCTATATGGTCAATATAATTTTTTTTTAATTGCCTACCTACCTTCCAACCCTAAATTTTCTAAGATTTTATGCAATTAAACATTTTTTTTTTTGGCCTCATTGACAAAAAAATTCCATTATGCCCTTCCAGTAATATTATTTTTGACTGAAAAAAGGCCTAATAATGATAGCATTAGGCAATTTGGAACATTTTTATTAAATATAAAACTTTTTAAAATATTTAACAATTATTAGAACATAGAATTTAAAGGGGGGGGGGGGGTATTAAAGGAAGTCCTAATGTAATACATCTGTACAAAAGGAAGTAACTAGTCATAATATAATTGTATGAAGTATTTAGAAATATGTGACTAGAGAAATATTATGGGCAGCTGTTTTATCATATATTAAATTATTCAAAATATTTCTAAATCAAATATCAAAACTCCCTTATTGATTGAATTGATAGAATAGGGTTTAATGCAGCATTATATTTCTGAATAATTTAATATATGATAAAACAGCTGCCCATAATATGATAATGCTCCATGTTTTAAGGAAAATGTTTTTCCCTTATATTAGGACATCACCAGCAAAGTGGCAAAAATGAGTCTCATTTTGAGATATCTCTGCATTTTGAGATATCAAAATCAACTGCAGAGATATCTCAATTTTTTTTAAAGATATTGCTAAAAAACTTCATGATATCTCCTAAAGAATTGATAAATAAAAACATTGTATTTCTAAATATTTCTTCAAATTTTATTTCACAGTTAATAATGATCATGTTGAGTCTGTTGTAATCTTTTATAAATGTTGCTAATTTTTCCATTATAGCTAAATGAATTTTGGAGGTATGAACTCTAAATATTTGAATATATGATAAAATGGTTTCTCCCATTGCATGGTTAAATTGTTGCTGAATCATCATATTTTATGCAAAAAAAATCATGCAAGTGATAATTTATGATAATGCATGTGAAATAATGTTTATTGAAGGAATGAGGCATCAGAGGTGTGGACATTAGCTTCAATACTAATACAAAGTCATACTTGTTTGGCTTTTTTTTTTTTTTTTTTTTTTTTTTTTTAGGAGGAAACGTCCTGGCTGAAAATCGATCCGACCCTCCCATGTGAAAACCAAGTGTTCTAACACATAGGCTAAAAAAGATTTGGACCAGGCTGTCTAACAGTAATCTACTACATACAAACCAAATACAACACTCAACACCTGCTACATTTGTAGAAGTGGAGTGGCCTTCAGCTTCAGTGCTCATACAAAGCCGTGGTGAATGTTTCTTTTCATCAGCTTTTATTTCATGATTTTTTGTTGTGTTGGCAAAAATATGTTTTACACCTTTTTTAATTCAATTATAGTGGTTTAATCAACACAAGAATGAGAGAGACCAATTACATGATCAAAGGGAGATAACTCAAATTTACCAACTATGTTATCTAGTCAACTGTAGCGGGTATTAAACTTGTGTACAATGTGTTCAAATAAACTTGTAAATGAAACAAATAAATACACAAAAATATAGCACATGTAACATGTGTGAGAGTCTGTTATAAGTGAGTACATCACGCCTGCTAAGCTACTATTTAAAAGCACTAGCCTTGTCGCTTTTAGGGTGCAAGCAGCTTAGCTACTCGAGCTTGTATAACCCACCCCGATTTTACCGGTGTACATCTATCGACGGGTGTATTTGTTTCTTAAATCAATATAATTTTTTTTAAATTATAAAAAAATAACACGCAAAATAAAAAGTATAATGAAGAAACAAGCACGTGAATGACAGAAGTGAACCCAATGTGTTCTATGCACAGGTGCTCGTAGACAGGATCCCTTATGGTGCACCATACCCCCATGGTCGATTTTTATTATTTTTATTTTTTTGTTTTTTGATATGTTTTTGCTTCGAATATTCAAGATATTTGCTTTTTTGGCCGTTTTTACTATCCACGCCAAGTTACTATTAATTTATACTTATATATAATAGTAACTGGCGTGGATAGTAAAAACGGCAAAAAGTCAAATATCTTGAATATTCGAAGCAAAAACATATCAAAAAACAAAAAAAATAAAAAAATAATAAAAAATCGACCATGGGGGTATGGGGCACCATAAGGGATCCTGTCTACGAGCACTGTGGTTCTATGCAGAAAATTACTTACCCAGAGAGGAGTTCCGTTGCAAAATTCATCCATTTTCACTGCTGTTTCTTGCAACAGACCTGGTATTTTATGAACGCTGACTGCTGTCCCTATCCGATGTAAGCACACTCTGTCAAGTTACGTGCCGTCAGCATTATTTGAACACTTCAGTAAACAATGGAAGGGAAGCAATCCAGTCAGTCAATTTATAGAACAGATTTCCCCTTGCCAGCCTCCGTAAGAGCTAAATATAGATTCCTATTGTCATTTACCTGTTGGTTACGAAATATTTCTTAAATTTCCACTATTTGCTCTTTTTTTAAAAATGACAAATTCATAAAAATGTAATTTAAGCCTAAAAACACGTTCTGAATTTTATTGGAAATAAGGTTACATGAAAATATCACGCATGGACTTGCGGCCTACCATAAACTGCTAATATATATACGGTATTGAATACTTATTTAAGCAAATACACACGACCTTATTAACATAAATAGTGCTGCAACCATTTTAAATGTACTTAATAAGTAATGTGGTCCATATTTTATACGAAATAATTTTTCCGCTGATATTTTTTCTCACCATAGATCTAAATATTAAAGATAAGCACAGATCAAATGGTCAGTCTTACCAGATCACTAAAGCAATTGAAAGCAAAAAATCGGTGTAATCCAAAAGGGTCCATATATCATATTTTATTTTTATTATTTATTTATTTATTTATTTATTTTGAGTAACTTTCCTTCTGACACCGGTCTAAAATTGTTGGCAATGGAAAAACAGAGACGAGAAAACAAAATGTATATGCAAATGTAAGACCCTGATTTACTTGAAACGATAACTGAAGATGGTTTCCAGTTCCATGTAGAGGTAACCCGAGCGGACAAAACCCAAGCCAAAAACATATTCCAGGCCCGTAAAAAAGCCGGGGCCAGGTACCACCACTTCATTAAAAACATTTATTTATTATCATTATTTATTTATTTTTGTCACTTGTTACTGCTAAAATTTCCATTCAGTTTCTAAGACATGTAATTCATTAAAGTTAATTAGATACTCTCTCTCTAAATCACAGGGTATCTCCAGTTAAATCTTAGATGATAACCAAATTGATTTAATTTGCTTAAAGTGTTCGGGATCTGTTCAGATGATTCCATTTTATAGATCCTTGCTATCTTTGTACTACATAAAACTGGAAAAAGGCTCATGTCACCCCATATTTAAGAAAGATGACCCTAGTTGCGTTGGTAATTATAGACCTATTTCACTTCTATCGTTATTAGGTAAAGTTATGGAAAGATGTATTTTCAAACATCTAAATAATTTTGTTTTGGAAAATGGTTTAATTTCTCCTCTTCAATCAGGATTCAGAAAAGGCGATTCTGCTGTGAATCAACTATTAGATCTCAGCAATGATATTTTACAAGCAGTAGATTGTGGAAAAGAAGTAAGAGCTGTATTCTGTGACATTACAAAAGCATTTGACAGAGTTTGGCACTCTGGACTGATTGCAAAGCTTCGCTCTTTAGGAATCTGTGGTCATTTACTTCTATGGTTTAGAAATTATTTATCTGGTAGAAAGCAAAGAGTAGTTCTTCGAAATAACGTTTTTTCTTCTTGGCTAGGTATTAAATCTGGAGTTCCTCAAGGTTCATTATTAGGTCCCTTACTATTCATTATTTATATCAACGACATTGTTGATAGTATAAATAGTAAAATTCGTTTATTTGCAGACGACACATCTTTGACAATAATAGTCGACAACCCTTTTTCTGCTGCTGATTTACTTAATAGAGACTTACAGAAAATACATACTTGGGCCAAAAGTTGGCTAGTGACCTTTAACCCCAATAAAACCGAATCTATGATCATTTCGAGAAAAACAGCCCTCCCTTCCATCCCCAACTGTATATGAATGACACACCCATACTAGAGGTAGAATCCCATAAACATCTTGGAATTCATTTTTCTATTCATGGAACATGGAACTGTCATATTTCATCTGTTTTAACTAAAGCAAACTTTAGACTTTCTTTCTTTCGTAAATTAAAACTCCAACTATACAGAAAAAAACTTTAGAAAAAATATATATAAGCTTTATCAGACCCTTATTAGAATATGCCGACGTTGTTTGGGACAATATGACGGACGAACTTATTGACAAGTTAGAAAAAATTAATATTGAAGCTGCAAGAATAGTAACTGGTGCTACTAAACTTGTAAGTCGCCACTTACTTTATCAGGAAACTGGTTGGGAAACTTTAAAAGACAGACGACGCAAACATAGACTTTTAATTTATTACAAGATGGTTAATGGTTTAACTCCTAATTATCTTCAATCTCTTATACCTAACAGACATTCGGACGTACATCAATACACAACAAGACATAACCATAACTTAGAAACAATACATTGTCATACAAGTTATTATTACAACTCTTTTCTTCCCACAACTACACGTGACTGGAACGACTTACCAATAGACGTTAGACAAAGCTCTATAAATAATTTCAAATCACACATCGACAAAAGTTTTAAAATCCCCTTATATTTACTATTTTGGTAAACGAAAGGAACAAATTTTTCATTGTAGACTTAGACTAGAATGTAGCTCCCTTAATGAACACTTGTATAAAAAGAATTTAATTGATAGTCCTCTATGTCAGTGTGGTCAAATCGAATCTGTTAAACATTTTCTTCTATCATGTCCCCTATATGATGAAGTTCGAAAGGAATCCATAGATAATCTGACCGTCAATACAACTGTAAAACTATTGTTATTTGGTGACTCTGAGAATTTAACTACTGAACAAAATGAAGAAATTTTTAATACAGTTCAAAAATATATCTATTTGACAAAAAGGTTCCAATATACTTCGCCACACCGATATAATTATATAATGTACTTGTATTTATTATACTTAGTCTTATGTTAGTAATTATATCATAACATGTTTTTGATGGGCAATCACTTTCTCTTTTTTTATTATTAGTTTGTTAGTAATTTAATAATTAACCTACATGTACTTATAACTTTTGTTTTTCCTAGTTACGGCCATAATATACTGAATTACTGTAGAACAATCTTTATTGTTTCACTGTTAACCCAAAGTGCAAATCGCGTAAAACACGGAGTGTCTTATTGAATTAGTTTGGGGTTGGCAGTCGACAATAAAGGTTGTTTTACATTATGTTGTACAGTTGTTCTGGAGACGGGTTGAAATAAGCTAGCGCTTGTTCCTGAATCCAGTTTAAAGTTTGTTATGAATTATATTATTTGTATCTACTGATGAATAAATATTGTTTAAACTAAAAAACTGTTCACGTGTTTCATACTATCTTTCTTTTGTTTCCTTATTTTTGTGTATTTTAATTTTGGCCTCCACACTTTTAAATTTGCTACTACGGGCCTGTATTCAGAATCCGGACTTTCAGTAATAACGGACAACGGACAGGAAACGACATTCATTTGATGAGGTAGTTTCTGGTCCCAATAAATAAATAAATAAATAAATGTTTTAATATGACTGCACCGCCCCCGCATTTAGTGAATCAATAGCGCTCACGACCTGTTCCGTGACATTTATTTGTCAAAACTCGACAGAATTCGTAATTACGTCATAGAATCACCCAAGTTGTGAATGAAGTTTTGATGGTAAAAATAAATTGCGAATTTAAAACTGATAGTAAATAACTAAATAATAAAAAAATAAATAAATGAATAAAAAATAATAGAAAATACTAAAACAGAATTTTACGCAACCACTGCTGTACGCGTTTTCGCGATATTTCCCCACGTTACCATTAGAATCCATCTATGACGTCATAATAGTGGTAGTACATAGATACCGTGGCGCTTTTTCTGAAGAAGAAAAAATGGAAAGCAGATATATTTAGCTGTGTATTTTGAATTCATAAGGGATATTTAAAATATTACAGAATGGCAGAAGGAGGTAAGATATAGGTTTTTATGAAATTGCTTCTTATAACATAATCAGTACAAATAATTTGTAACAGGAAAAAGAAAAATGCAGTAGCCAAACCGGGACTCGAAACCGGGGCCTTTTAGTATTATCATGACTGACTTGAGCGTTTCTGGCTACCCGTTGAGCCCGGTCCGTCTTGAATTAAAAACGCATTTTTATGATGTTGTTGCAATCATTCCAATTTTGACACAGACATTTGTAATGGGAAAGAGAAACGTGCAACAGCCAAACCGGGAACTTCCCAATACTATCGGGGCGCTCTACCGACTTGTACATCCGTCGAGTACGGTCAGTGTTTTCTGCATTTTTAAATGAAATCATATTGTATCGTTTCCAACATCTCGAAATGTTTGGCGACATTTAAAACAGTCATATACCGATTTTAAGTTTACAATTACAAAGATGTTTAACAATAACAGAAACGTAATTTGCATCAACCAAAATGGACGTTTGGGAAGTAAACTAGATCAAAATGTAGCGGGACTGAGCTAGTCGTGGTATTGCTGTGTTGTATATAATAGATATAATAGAGTGATTTATAGTTTGGTTTTTTTTTTTTGTTAGTTTCGTAACGTCATATCGTTTTATGGTTTGTTCTCTGTTTGCATGTTTTCAGTTTTAGTTTAATATTGGCAACAAGTAGATGATGATCTATTAATTCAGACACATGAAACAAGTTTAATGTAGGAACTTTGTTGGAAGAAAATGCCCAAAAAATGAGTACAATCGGTGAAACAATTGAAAACTTATCAAAAGATTGGTATATTTACAGGGCCCCTGATGAAAAAATACTGCGCAACCATATGATTTTTTTTCTTCATAAATCAATGCTTTATAGTCATATCATTGAAAAAATAGGTATAAAAAGGTTTAATGCAGGGAATTTTGGGCATCTCAGCAGTATACATCCTTAATTGATAAACAATAATGATGTATTTAGATACATTTGTGATTTTGTTTCATTAACGAGTCTTTTAGTGTTTACATTTCACTTATTTTTGCCAAGTGTATGCTTTTCCTGAAATAGGTTTTTGAATGTTTAAGTTTGAACTAGATTTTGCCATGTACAAGCCTTTTAGTCACAACTTGTCTTTTAATCATTAGGATCTGTAATCCAAATAACAGTTATCAATGATCTATGATTATCATCAAAAACAAGCATACTTATCCATGTCTGAATCATAATTCTGAAGCAAAGTAAAAACTGTGGAACTGACAAGTTAGGTTAGACACGTGAGCTGCCACCAGACACGTGAGACCGGGTGTTCTGGAAAAGTCAGCACCTCCTGTTTAGCAAGTTGACCCGCCATGTGTGCAATCAAAATTGTGTGAAAGGAACATGGAACTATGGGTTGTCAAATATATCCAGGGCGATTCTGTACACTTATACATCAAACTTATTAACCATTCTGTGATGACGGCCATAAAAACTTTTTGAGGGCTTTGATAAATCTAAGCTTATCAAATTGCTTATTTATAGATAATTATTTTTATAACAAATGTTGACTTGTTATGGTTATATTAAGTGTAAAAATCAAAATAAAACCTGGGTTTTCTTTATCAAACATACATTGAATTCAGATGATACATATCACATGGGGTGATATTTTACTATTTATTCAGTATTTTCTGATAATTTAGTTTTTTTTTATCATATTACGTAGTTTCTGCACACTTTGATACGGCTAAAATGACGTCATCTATATCACCGACCACACGTGCCCTGTCGGAATATCCGTATCACCGGTCTGATATTGATATCAGGTCGGCTACTTGGAACAGATAGATCCAATCATTATATCATTAGAAAATTTTGACGGCATCAAAAGGCCCTGGTGACAAATATGCGATGTCCGGAGTGGAATTATATGGAGTAATGTATTTTTTCGTCTAATTGCTGTCATGTTGATTTTTTGGGGTCATATTTAAGGGTCATCTAAGTAGGAAAATTCAAATAAAAACCATTTGGTTGAAAAACGTAAAAGAGGGTTACAATTATGAAATTACCTACATAAGTGTGAAGATTTTTAAATAATAATAAAGCAGGAATTGATTAGTGATATAGTGATTTTAGTGAAGCGACTAAGTAAAAAAAATGCCAAATAGTTCAATTTGTGATACAAGTATGAAACTTAGTACATATGTTTATTGGATCATGGACTTTCAAAATCCACCGTTGGCCATTTCAATTTCGACCATTTTCAAGATGGCCGACGCGAAAATTAAAATGGCGGCATTTTGAGGTTATAAATCCTAAGATTAAATTGTCAGCTTTTTAATAAGATTTTGGCTGTAAGATATGTGTGTTAATATGTAGATGTATTTCTTTTGTTTATTTGATAAACCAAATAGTTCAGGGATTGTGAACTACCTGTGGAACAGCTCAGTTCAAGTCACAGTTGCAGCTGCATAATGCTGTACATGGCAAACTGGATCTATAGCATTTGCAGTTTCCTACACAAAGCCTTTTCTTGCAGCCACACTTCACTAGTTCCTGACAACAGGAAGCAACCGCTTGAAAAGAAGTCCAGTATTGTACCCAGTGATCGCCATCTTTTTGCCAACCCCATAAAGATGGAGATGGCAATTCTGGTTGACATTTAAGCGCTTGACCCAAACATGACCGGACTGAAAGGCACTCTACTTTATATGCTTCACTAGTGCTGCTTGAGTTGGTGGAATGGTATCATATGTTTTCTGCTTCCTGGCAAACATACTAAACCGCGCTTCATTAACCGTCTTTGTTTGAACCGACCTGTCATATAAGACTTCTGTAAATGCCTCAATTACCGATATATCATCATTGCTTATACAAGTCGGTCTATCACTTAATCGACTAAATACCTCTGTCACTTCATCAAAATCTTCCCAAGCTTGCCATGCTGGCTTTTTTCCTTTTGTATGAAAAGCAGATACTGTGTCGTCGCAGCCTGTAAATGCGTGGAAGAATGGGAGGTCCTAAGGAATTGTTAAGTTCGTGGATTGGAATCCACCGAAAGTCTTTTCCTCTACCAAATGCAATCCAAAGTGTGTCAAGTGTCAGTGAGCTAAACACCGCGACTCCTATAACAACAACATCTGTATCAGAACTGCTAAGAAATTACATTCTTGTAATTACTTTCATCAGCACGTTTTACGTGAAGGAATATCCGTGTGTCAGCTTCTTGTGAACAAGGAGCTATGTTTGTATTGTCTATTTGTTGGTTGCTAAGAATATCATCATTACATGTTGCAAGAACAAGAGATTTGAGTCTCATGTCTGAGAAACTATTGTTGTTAGTGATGTAGTGATATCAAATATTGTAATTAGTGATGAAGTGATATCAAATATCGTAATTAGAGATGTAGTGATTTCAAATATTGTGTATTGTAATTAGTGATATCAAATATTGTAATTAATGATATAGTGATATAAAATATTGTGTATTGTAATTAGTGATGTAGTGATATCAAATATTGTAATTAGTGATGTAGTGATATCAAATATTGTAATTAGTAATGTAGTGATATCAAATATTGTAGTTAGTGATGTAGTGATATCAAATATTGTAGTTAGTGATATAGTGATATCAAATATTGTAATTAGTGATTAGTGATATCAAATATTGTAGTTAGTGATATAGTGATATCAAATATTGTAATTAGTGATAAAGTGATATCAAATATTGTAATTAATGATATAGTGATATCAAATATTGTAATTAGTGATATAGTGATATCAAATATTGTAATTAATGATATAGTGATATCAAATATTGTAATTAGTGATCTAGTGATATCAAATATTGTAATTAGTGATGTAGTGATATCAAATATTGTAGTTAATGATGTAGTGATATCAAATATTGTAGTTAGTGATACAGTGATATCAAATATTGTAATTAGTGATATAGTGATATCAAATATTGTAATTAGTGATGTAGTAATATCAAATATTGTAATTAGTGATATAGTGATATCAAATATTGTAATTAGTGATATAGTGATATCAAATATTGTAATTAGTGATGTAGTGATATCAAATATTGTAGTTAATGATGTTGTGATATCAAATATTGTAATTAATGATGTAGTAATATCAAATATTGTAATTAGTGATGTAGTGATATCAAATATTGTAATTAGTGATGTAGTGATATCAAATATTGTAATTAGTGATATAGTGATATCAAATATTGTAATTAGTGATATAGTGATATCAAATATTGTAATTAATGATGTAGTAATATCAAATATTGTAATTAGTGATGTAGTGATATCAAATATTGTAATTAGTGATGTAATATCAAATATTGTAATTAGTGATATAGTGATATCAAATATTGTAATTAATGATGTAGTAATATCAAATATTGTAATTAGTGATGTAGTGATATCAAATATTGTAATTAGTGATATAGTGATATCAAATATTGTAATTAGTGATATAGTGATATCAAATATTGTAATTAATGATGTAGTAATATCAAATATTGTAATTAGTGATGTAGTGATATCAAATATTGTAATTAGTGATGTAGTGATATCAAATATTGTAATTAGTGATGTAGTAATATCAAATATTGTAATTAGTGATATAGTGATATCAAATATTGTAATTAGTGATATAGTGATATCAAATATTGTAATTAGTGATGTAGTGATATCAAATATTGTAGTTAATGATGTTGTGATATCAAATATTGTAATTAGTGATATAGTGATATCAAATATTGTAATTAGTGATGTAGTGATATCAAATATTGTAATTAGTGATGTAGTAATATCAAATATTGTAATTAGTGATGTAATGATATCAAATATTGTAATTAGTGATGTAGTAATATCAAATATTGTAATTAGTGATGTAGTGATATCAAATATTGTAATTAGTGATGTAGTGATATCAAATATTGTAATTAGTGATGTAGTGATATCAAATATTTTAATTAATGATGTAGTGATATCAAATATTGTAATTAGTGATGTAGTAATATCAAATATTGTAATTAATGATGTAGTGATATCAAATATTGTAATTAGTGATGTAGTAATATCAAATATTGTAATTAGTGATATAGTGATATCAAATATTGTAATTAGTGATGTAGTGATATCAAATATTGTAGTTAGTGATGTAGTGATATCAAATATTGTAATTAATGATATAGTGATATCAAATATTGTAATTAGTGATATAGTGATATAAATATTGTAATTAATGATGTAGTGATATCAAGTATTGTAATTAGAGATGTAGTAATATTGAATATTGTAATTAGTTATATAGTGATATCAAATATTGTAATTAGTGATATAGTGATATCAAATATTGTAATTAGTGATGTAGTGATATCAAATATTGTAGTTAATGATGTAGTGATATCAAATATTGTAATAAGTGATATAGTGATATCAAATATTGTAATTAGTGATATAGTGATATCAAATATTGTAGTTAATGATGTAGTGATATCAAATATTGGAATTAGTGATGTAGTGATATCAAATATTGTAGTTAATGATGTAGTGATATCAAATATTGTAATTAGTGATGTAGTAATATCAAATATTGTAATTAGTGATGTAGTGATATCAAATATTGTAATTAGTGATGTAGTGATAGTAATATCAAATATTGTAATTAGTGATGTAGTAATATCAAATATTGTAGTTAATGATGTAGTGATATCAAATATTGTAATTAGTGATATAGTGATATCAAATATTGTAATTAGTGATATAGTGATATCAAATATTGTAATTAGTGATGTAGTGATATCAAATATTGTAGTTAATGATGTAGTGATATCAAATATTGTAGTTAATGATGTTGTGATATCAAATATTGTAATTAATGATATAGTGATATCAAATATTGTAATTAGTGATATAGTGATATCAAATATTGTAATTAATGATATAGTGATATCAAATATTGTAATTAGTGATCTAGTGATATCAAATATTGTAATTAGTGATGTAGTGATATCAAATATTGTAGTTAATGATGTAGTGATATCAAATATTGTAGTTAGTGATACAGTGATATCAAATATTGTAATTAGTGATATAGTGATATCAAATATTGTAATTAGTGATGTAGTAATATCAAATATTGTAATTAGTGATATAGTGATATCAAATATTGTAATTAGTGATATAGTGATATCAAATATTGTAATTAGTGATGTAGTGATATCAAATATTGTAGTTAATGATGTTGTGATATCAAATATTGTAATTAATGATATAGTGATATCAAATATTGTAGTTAATGATGTAGTGATATCAAATATTGTAGTTAATGATGTTGTGATATCAAATATTGTAATTAATGATATAGTGATATCAAATATTGTAATTAATGATGTAGTGATATCAAATATTGTAATTAATGATGTAGTAATATCAAATATTGTAATTAGTGATGTAGTGATATCAAATATTGTAATTAGTGATGTAGTAATATCAAATATTGTAATTAGTGATGTAGTGATATCAAATATTGTAATTAGTGATGTAGTGATATCAAATATTGTAATTAGTGATGTAGTGATATCAAATATATTATAATTAATGATGTAGTGATATCAAATATTGTAATTAGTGATGTAGTAATATCAAATATTGTAATTAATGATGTAGTGATATCAAATATTGTAATTAGTGATGTAGTAATATCAAATATTGTAATTAGTGATATAGTGATATCAAATATTGTAATTAGTGATGTAGTGATATCAAATATTGTAGTTAGTGATGTAGTGATATCAAATATTGTAATTAATGATATAGTGATATCAAATATTGTAATTAGTGATATAGTGATATAAAATATTGTAATTAATGATGTAGTGATATCAAGTATTGTAATTAGAGATGTAGTAATATTGAATATTGTAATTAGTTATATAGTGATATCAAATATTGTAATTAGTGATATAGTGATATCAAATATTGTAATTAGTGATCTAGTGATATCAAATATTGTAATTAGTGATATAGTGATATCAAATATTGTAGTTAATGATGTAGTGATATCAAATATTGGAATTAGTGATGTAGTGATATCAAATATTGTAGTTAATGATGTAGTGATATCAAATATTGTAATTAGTGATGTAGTAATATCAAATATTGTAATTAGTGATGTAGTAATATCAAATATTGTAATTAGTGATGTAGTGATATCAAATATTGTAATTAGTGATGTAGTAATATCAAATATTGTAATTAGTGATGTAGTGATATCAAATATTGTAATTAGTGATGTAGTAATATCAAATATTGTAGTTAATGATGTAGTGATATCAAATATTGTAATTAGTGATATAGTGATATCAAATATTGTAATTAGTGATATAGTGATATCAAATATTGTAATTAATGATGTAGTAATATCAAATATTGTAATTAGTGATGTAGTGATATCAAATATTGTAATTAGTGATGTAGTGATATCAAATATTGTAATTAGTGATGTAGTAATATCAAATATTGTAATTAGTGATATAGTGATATCAAATATTGTAATTAGTGATATAGTGATATCAAATATTGTAATTAGTGATGTAGTGATATCAAATATTGTAGTTAATGATGTTGTGATATCAAATATTGTAATTAGTGATATAGTGATATCAAATATTGTAATTAGTGATGTAGTGATATCAAATATTGTAATTAGTGATGTAGTAATATCAAATATTGTAATTAGTGATGTAATGATATCAAATTGTAATTAGTGATGTAGTAATATCAAATATTGTAATTAGTAAATATTGTAATTAGTGATGTAGTAATATCAAATATTGTAATTAGTGATGTAATGATATCAAATATTGTAATTAGTGATGTAGTAATATCAAATATTGTAATTAGTGATGTAGTGATATCAAATATTGTAATTAGTGATGTAGTGATATCAAATATTGTAATTAGTGATGTAGTGATATCAAATATATTTTAATTAATGATGTAGTGATATCAAATATTGTAATTAGTGATGTAGTAATATCAAATATTGTAATTAATGATGTAGTGATATCAAATATTGTAATTAGTGATGTAGTAATATCAAATATTGTAATTAGTGATATAGTGATATCAAATATTGTAATTAGTGATGTAGTGATATCAAATATTGTAGTTAGTGATGTAGTGATATCAAATATTGTAATTAATGATATAGTGATATCAAATATTGTAATTAGTGATATAGTGATATAAAATATTGTAATTAATGATGTAGTGATATCAAGTATTGTAATTAGAGATGTAATAATATTGAATATTGTAATTAGTTATATAGTGATATCAAATATTGTAATTAGTGATATAGTGATATCAAATATTGTAATTAGTGATGTAGTGATATCAAATATTGTAGTTAATGATGTAGTGATATCAAATATTGTAATAAGTGATATAGTGATATCAAATATTGTAATTAGTGATATAGTGATATCAAATATTGTAGTTAATGATGTAGTGATATCAAATATTGGAATTAGTGATGTAGTGATATCAAATATTGTAGTTAATGATGTAGTGATATCAAATATTGTAATTAGTGATGTAGTAATATCAAATATTGTAATTAGTGATGTAGTGATATCAAATATTGTAATTAGTGATGTAGTGATAGTAATATCAAATATTGTAATTAGTGATGTAGTAATATCAAATATTGTAGTTAATGATGTAGTGATATCAAATATTGTAATTAGTGATATAGTGATATCAAATATTGTAATTAGTGATATAGTGATATCAAATATTGTAATTAGTGATGTAGTGATATCAAATATTGTAGTTAATGATGTAGTGATATCAAATATTGTAGTTAATGATGTTGTGATATCAAATATTGTAATTAATGATATAGTGATATCAAATATTGTAATTAGTGATATAGTGATATCAAATATTGTAATTAATGATATAGTGATATCAAATATTGTAATTAGTGATCTAGTGATATCAAATATTGTAATTAGTGATGTAGTGATATCAAATATTGTAGTTAATGATGTAGTGATATCAAATATTGTAGTTAGTGATACAGTGATATCAAATATTGTAATTAGTGATATAGTGATATCAAATATTGTAATTAGTGATGTAGTAATATCAAATATTGTAATTAGTGATATAGTGATATCAAATATTGTAATTAGTGATATAGTGATATCAAATATTGTAATTAGTGATGTAGTGATATCAAATATTGTAGTTAATGATGTTGTGATATCAAATATTGTAATTAATGATATAGTGATATCAAATATTGTAGTTAATGATGTAGTGATATCAAATATTGTAGTTAATGATGTTGTGATATCAAATATTGTAATTAATGATATAGTGATATCAAATATTGTAATTAATGATGTAGTGATATCAAATATTGTAATTAATGATGTAGTAATATCAAATATTGTAATTAGTGATGTAGTGATATCAAATATTGTAATTAGTGATGTAGTAATATCAAATATTGTAATTAGTGATGTAGTGATATCAAATATTGTAATTAGTGATGTAGTGATATCAAATATTGTAATTAGTGATGTAGTGATATCAAATATATTATAATTAATGATGTAGTGATATCAAATATTGTAATTAGTGATGTAGTAATATCAAATATTGTAATTAATGATGTAGTGATATCAAATATTGTAATTAGTGATGTAGTAATATCAAATATTGTAATTAGTGATATAGTGATATCAAATATTGTAATTAGTGATGTAGTGATATCAAATATTGTAGTTAGTGATGTAGTGATATCAAATATTGTAATTAATGATATAGTGATATCAAATATTGTAATTAGTGATATAGTGATATAAAATATTGTAATTAATGATGTAGTGATATCAAGTATTGTAATTAGAGATGTAGTAATATTGAATATTGTAATTAGTTATAGTGATATCAAATATTGTAATTAGTGATATAGTGATATCAAATATTGTAATTAGTGATCTAGTGATATCAATATTGTAATTAGTGATATAGTGATATCAAATATTGTAGTTAATGATGTAGTGATATCAAATATTGGAATTAGTGATGTAGTGATATCAAATATTGTAGTTAATGATGTAGTGATATCAAATATTGTAATTAGTGATGTAGTAATATCAAATATTGTAATTAGTGATGTAGTAATATCAAATATTGTAATTAGTGATGTAGTGATATCAAATATTGTAATAGTGATGTAGTAATATCAAATATTGTAATTAGTGATGTAGTGATATCAAATATTGTAATTAGTGATGTAGTAATATCAATATTGTAGTTAATGATGTAGTGATATCAAATATTGTAATTAGTGATATAGTGATATCAAATATTGTAATTAGTGATATAGTGATATCAAATATTGTAATTAGTGATGTAGTGATATCAAATATTGTAGTTAATGATGTAGTGATATCAAATATTGTAGTTAATGATGTTGTGATATCAAATATTGTAATTAGTGATATAGTGATATCAAATATTGTAATTAGTGATATAGTAATATCAAATATTGTAGTTAATGATGTAGTGATATCAAATATTGTAATTAGTGATGTAGTAATATCAAATATTGTAATTAGTGATGTAGTGATATCAAATATTGTAGTTAATGATGTAGTGATATCAAATATTGTAATTAGTGATGTAGTAATATCAAATATTGTAGTTAATGATGTAGTGATATCAAATATTGTAATTAGTGATATAGTGATATCAACTATTGTAATTAGTGATACAGTGATATCAAATATTGTAATTAATGATGTAGTGATATCAAATATTGTAATTAGTGATGTAGTGATATCAAATATTGTAATTAGTGATGTAGTGATATCAAATATTGTAGTTAATGATGTAGTGATATCAAATATTGTAATTAGTGATATAGTGATATCAAATATTGTAGTTAATGATGTAGTGATATCAAATATTGTAATTAGTGATATAGTGATATCAAATATTGTAGTTAGTGATATAGTGATATCAAATATTGTAGTTAATGATGTAGTGATATCATATTTTGTAATAGGTGATATCTATGAGGTGCAGTCTTACTATTTATTCAGTATTTTGTCATATAAAATAAATCGAGCACGTAACATCACTGTTTTCCTACAAAAAACCAACATTGGACCCTTCGTCCTCGGCCACCAGGATTTAGTACTGTAACTAGCAAATTAAATTAGTAATGTTGAAATACGAAACTATATAAACATTTTGATCGCCAAATTAGCAGCACTCAGAAGGGTTTCCGTAATGCTTATTTAGGACCATTGTTGAAATGCGTTTATTTAAAAAACAAGTTTTAATTAATTGTGTTAATTTGAGTTTTCTATGTACTTTCAAATATTGTAATAATTTTAACCAAATGTATTTTGGCTTGCACTAGCAATTTTATTATGCCGAAACAGGTTTGCCAAAGACAGAAAATGTCGATGAGGGGATTAAGAAAGAAACAGGTTTGCCAGAGACAAAAAATGTCAATGAGGGGATTAAGAAATGAACAGGTTTGACAGAGACAGAAAATGTCGATGAGGGGATTAAGAAAGGAACATGTTTGACAGATACAGAAAATGTCGATGAGGAAATTTATTTTTTAAAAAAAGAAACAGATTTGACAAAGCAAGAAAATGTCGATGAGGAGTTTGAGAAAGAAACAAATTTAGATAGACAATGTCGACGATGAGTTTAAGAAAGAAACAGATTTGCCAGCCAGAGATCAAGATTAAAAAACAGATTTGCCAGAGAAAATAAATGTCGATGAGGGGATTAAAAAGAAAAGGTTTGACAGAGTCAGAAAATGCCGATGAGGGGTTTAAGAAAGAGTCACGTATGACCTATTTTATTTTAATTTCTCCTATTTACATATATGTTTTTAAATTTTGTATAGATATATTCAATTTTCATAAGATTTGGATCAACATCAAAATATGAAAGAGATGGTAAAATGCTAAATAAAGTAGAATTATACGGAATATTAACATTGCTAAGTTTATTGTAAATTGATTTATTGATTGAAAAAGTAAACGGACACGGTGAGTTATATCTCTTATTCAAATGAGTGATATCACTTATTCTAACTGATTTAATGATATGACTTATTTGAATAAGGGTATATAATCGAATTTCGTATTGGTCTATCGAACAAAAAATCCTATACAGACAAACTTGTCTATAAAAGTCACCCAAGGGAATCAGTAAAAGTATTTTTTATGGGCAGGTAGCCTTTATATACAGGTTCAAATAAGTTGAATAAAGAACAATTAGGATACAATTCTACTGACCTTTAAAAGCGGATGGTCCTTATATAGATGTGGCCTTTAAGACAGGTTAGACTATATAATTTTTATCACTAAATATATTATGTAATGGCATGTTTTTGTTTCTTTTTATTTTTCAGCTCAGAATAAGAAGAATAGATTTTCCTAAAGGAGATGTTTACGTTATATAATTCCATGCTTTGTAGCAACTGTCCTCAAGAAGACAGGGGAATAAACTGATAATGAAATCATTAAACAAAAAAAAAATAAAAATAAATAAATAACGTAAAATTTAAAAATTTAAAAAATAGTAAAAATAAAAAAGCTCGTTGTAATTAATTGAAGTACCACGTTCCAGATTTTGTACTTATCAATTACCAGATACGTGAATATTTGTATGGTGTTTGTAATTAAAACAAAAACACAGCTTCTGGAGACAGAGGAACAAACATGACTTCAAGCACTTAATTGATGATTTGATTTTTGTTTGATGTAAAAATGTTACATTCATACTATTGTGTAGATTAAGCTGAAGAGGACTAATCAGACAGAAAATGTCGATGAGGGATTTAAAAAGAAACAGATTTGACAAAGGCAGAGATCAAGATAAAAATGTCGATGTTCAAATCCTTTAAGAAAGAAACAGATTTGACACATTCAGAGATCAAGATTAAGAAAGTCAGCTTCAGCTTTTGGAGATAGAGGAACGAACATGATTTCAAGCACTTGATCGACTATTTGATTTTTATTTGATGTATAGATGGTACATTCATACTATTGAGTTAATGCAGTTGAATAGGGCTAATAGAAACAATATGAATAGGCTTGTCACGTCATGTCTGCATTATTTATTTATAGATATGGATCATGTATCGGAAGAGATAACATAGCCTTTTGGTGTTATAGTATTTAAAAACGATTTACAATGTGTTATGTTGATTATCAAAGAAAATTATCATGACAAGTAGAACGAAAAATGATTTAGTCCCGGACCCGGTTGTTTAATGCTCGATCGGTTTAACAAGATATTTAGTAAAGATGTTATTAAAATTAAAATATTTGATATACAAATACAGTTTTACCTTAACTGCTTCTATTTGATAATAACCGTTGTCTGCATTAACTTTTGAACAAACATTTCGGAAATATTGAATAAAATATAAAATACAAATTTTGGCGGCCAACCGATAAAGTTACCGGTAATGACACTTTGAACAAAAGGGCCCAGATCTGTTAAAACCTTGTTAAATATTGATGTTATATGAATTGATATAGACCAGGGTATCACGTAAAATGTTTATAAACATAAAATTCTTAAGAAAGTGAAAAATTTTAATGAAAAGAAGAGATCAAAATCAGACATTTGTGGCATTCAGTTGCTCCATGACAATGCCCCTGGTCACAAATCCAAGTTGGCGACTGAATTTTTAGACAAAGAACGTTTTGCTGTTTAACCTCATCCACCCTATTTGTCTGGTCTTTCGCCGTGTGACTTTTATCTATTTCCTGAACTTAAGAAACACATTTCTGGTCGTCGATACAGATCTTGTTCATCGCTATGTTCAGCGATTCATCAGTTTCTGAATGGTATATCCAAAAAAGAATATGCAGATGTGTTTAGAAAATTGATCCAGCGTCTTAAAAACTCTAGCTGTTAAAGGTGATTATTTTGAAGGATTAAATTAAAATATCATAAATAAGACGTTTTAATTTGTCTTTTTATTATGAGGGACAAGACTTTTTAAACGACCTTCGTACTTTAAAAAAATTATATTAAAAATCCAGCTTGCATAACAATTTGCTTTTATTATGTATTAACACTTATATTATATACACATTATATCTTAATGTTAATTAACAGACACAGGTAAGTGTATTTTTCTTTAGTCCAGTAGTCAATATTCATCGAACTGAAAGTAAAATAAAAGAAACGACTTGAAAATTATAGAGAAATCTGTAATAGAAAATACATTAATGGCAACAGTCAAAATGCCAAGAAATTCTAACAACTTTCTGAAAAAAGACACACGAAGACAAATGTTTACAAAAGTGTCCATTCCAATTTTACTGTATATTCCCTTTTTAACCATCTATGTTATAAACATGTGTAAATAAATTTGTCAGTCCGCTTACTGAGGTCGGACGTATATGTAACAGCATTATTCAACTCTTTGTAATGAAGTGTCACGCCAAACATTTTTTATTTACCTGCGCATAAACAATAATTTGAAGTGCACAAAGTCATCCCTTAATGATAAAATTCTGAAAAATATCGCTCAATTCGACTGTGAATTTGGACTTTCAACCAATAATCAAGCTGAGGTGAGCATTGTTTTTTTACCAAAACTTTTAACCAAAAATCAGGTTAAGTGGCTAAATACTAGTATATAGCTAGTGGGAGTTATTCAGTTTGCTTAGCATTGCAATGAAAGTTAAAACGCCACAAACGTCATTTTTAGACAATCTGTAGTTCAATGGTTAGGTATAAGCGTCTGTAATTATAGAATAACTTACCACAACGACCTGGCCTCAAAATGAAATTATCCACCGCTATGTAATTTGTCTTTGAACGTCTAGCAATACCCTCTATGAATATCTGAAAATATAATGAAATTTTATTGACAATTGATATTTTTTCTCTATTTAACAGTAATGAAAGATTTCCAAGAAAGAAGGTTCTAATTTGTTTTAAGAACCAGAACCAAATAATGTAGACAAAATTATCTTATAACCTTTGATTTGATTGGAGAGTTTATTAATATTGTAAGCGTAAATTAAAAATATCTATATGGGTCTTTTAGTATGAACACCTTCGTATAATAAATTTTAGATAAGACGGAGATCCTTCAAGAAACAGTTGTACGTTTACATTTTAATAGGCCACACAATAAATATGTATATTTGACACATGTTTTCATGACCATTTTTCTAAATATGACCCATGGATATTGTAAGCGTAGGCTAATCAGGGCCCTCGAATAGTTTTTTTGGTTAAATAAGATTTCTCTATATCCAGGATTGCACACGTGGCGGGTGTAGATAAAAGGGGCTTATCTTTCCGGAGCACCTAGTCTCACTGCCCTGGTGGAAATTTAGGTGTTTCAAAGTTTTTTCTTTGCTTCTGGATTTTTAATTGATATTTTTATTTGTTATTCATCCTCTCTTTGAATTATATGTTTCCTTGAGATCCTGAAGCTCTATTTGGCAACACATTTAACGTTAACTACCCAAGAGAGAATCCAATAAAATTGGCAACTATATAATTTATGGTATTTGAAATTCTTTAAAAACTTATTTAAAGAAATAGTCTTAAATGAACGTTTAGTATTATTCATCTGCTTTGAAAAACGCTTGTCCGAAGTGTTTCTCGGTGAGATAGGAAATTAGTGAAAGTAAAATTTACAAAACATTCTAGGAAATTTTTCATACATTAAGACCTGGATCTGCAGGCAGGAATATCACAGCTTTTCGCCAATTTGAACCATAATTCTTCATCCGTGACCACACAATTTTTTTCAACCCATAATCATCACCCGTTTTAACAAGTAACTTTCCCACACCGGACCCAGACATCCAGTAGTTAAAAATCAAACATCTGTCTATAACTACAATGCATGAAACCAAAATATAAAATTAAGAGCAGGGGGGAAATAACAACAAAAGAAGAATAATATAGTCCGTCAACGATATTTTGGCAGAGTGTTTATAGACACGGAAGAGTATATATAATGCAAATATTGATACACAATATCGCTGACAGACTATATTGTCATATACCATTTTTCAATGTGTTTAATGATAAACATTTTATAAAAGGTATATTACAATATGACTAAAATGACAAATACTATAGAATAATGTTTCAAAGATCAAAATAGATTATATATTATACGTTTTATGTACCACAAATTTATTTCCTTCGCAAAAGCCGAGGAAACCAAGCAAACAAATAAATGAATAATTTATCAGTATATAAATGCATCCGTTTATCACTACAATGAATGAAAAAGAGAAAATACGAAACAAACCTGGCACTAAAATAATGATGAAAAACTTCATCTCTTTACAAACCTCATTTCCATGGTAGAAATTCACGTCTTCAACCTAACTTACAGTTTCGAAGTTTTTTCTTTGCTTGTTTTGGTGTTACAATTTGGCTTAGATCGGTATGTTTGGTTTTGAATACTAGATTGTTACTATGTTCGTTAATTGAAATGACCATGTAGTAAATCATGATAAAGCGAATTAGCCTGCACCAAAAGCGACCTATAGCAATAAAACAGAAATATATCGGTCCATGTACGATGCAACTAAGTAACTGCGAGAAATAAAGTACTCAAGACCGCTGATTTCAATACCCTTTTGTTTAGAAAAAAATACTGGACATAATGGTTCAATAGTTGTGGTTTAAGTGTTTTTATAACGAAACACTCACAATTTAGGAAGTAGTTTTGTATTGTCAGAAATATACTATTTTCTAAATTTGCTGTCAGTTTAAATGTAAAAAACTAATATCTAACCCCTCAAGCAATGTATTTCCTTAGCTATATTCGGTTCAATATATTTTGTTCCTTTGGATATTTTTTTCCATTTCTTGAAAAATTTGGGAATCACAATTTAGGCCCCAAGCACTATTCATGAGAAATTGAATTCCGAAGACGGCGTCTAGTGCTGTAAAATTAACTGGTATGACATGTAATTAAGCAATAAGCACAATGAAAATTAGTAGCATGTATCTGAAGAACTAGTATTTTTAATATTTATTTTATCACTAACATGCGATAATATTCTAAAAATGTTTATAGATATTTAAAATATTAAATTTTATAAAAACTACGGTATGCTTTCTCATGCAAGGTATTATCTAAGCTAAATTTAGGAAAATATATTTTTGTCCGTTGAGTATCTTTCAACATCTTAAAAAAATAACAATTTTGAGTCTTTTTTAACCCAAGCACTACTAATCAGGAATTGTATTCCAAAACGTCCATCTAGTTCTGTGAAATCAAAACCTGTATGATATGTTATTTCATCACACAGAAGCACATATGATGGTGTAAATTAAATAACCGGTTTGATTGGAAACATTGAACTGGTTGATCACGAAGAAATTTTCAAGACTCCCTATCAAGGATTTGCCTGTGCTCTTCCATCTTATTAATTGAAGAAAGAGGAATTCTTAACAAGTCAGAAAAATTTCAAAAGAACCAGTGCACTGAAACGCCATTCAGTTACATTTTATGAAATGCACAGAGCCGATATTTTCTCACTACAAAGCAAAATACTAGTATATTTTTTATAATGTTACCTGGGAAATCTGAAATTTTACTCATATAAACCGCTTTATTTCCTCTATTTGCAAACGATGTATTCATGTATGTAAAATGGCGCCCTTCTAATGCTGGTATAAACCCGGCATTATTTCCCTACAATAAAACTTTAAAACTTCAAAAGTATTTTAAATATGTATATATTGGACTGTAACTTCTCATTAGTTAAGTTTACATACGTTTACATAAGAGGAAGTAATTTGTAACAGAACAAATGTAAATGTGATATTCGAGGGTTCCAAACGAATATTCATATTTTACAATCATGAATACGCGAAGTTAAAATAGTTTGATACTTATCTGATGCATTATCTAATCACGTCTTTTAGATTTACCGTATACCCCCAAAAAGTTAGGTTAGTAGTTTATTTACGCAATCAAAATCAGTCCATGTCAAAGAAAACCTTTCAAACCGACATATAGAGTTAAACAGGACACGAGAAAATTTAAAAGGAAAATGAGGCCGGATGGTCCGGAAAGGTAAGTGCAGGCTGTTCACCTAGCTTCAATCGCCACGTGTAAAGGAGATTTGCTTTATAGGACGTGAGTTCAAATCTCATCGATAATAACTGTAGCAATTATAATTTTTATGAAGTATTACAAGTTTCAAAACTTAGTTAAATTAAATGCACAGTATCGTTTTTAGAGGCGACTGATCAGTGAAATATGAGCAAGTGTTTTTGTACATTAGAAATTATTAGAAATTAGAAATAAAGCAGAGGATGACAAAATTCATCATAATCTTGAGTTCCATAATAGTGAAATGAAACGCAAATATAACTGTTTGTTTTCAAAAAACATCCCAAAACATAAAATTAAAAACTTTTTGAAAGATGAAAAATTTAGTAACACGCGTTCACTTCCACCAGGGAAGTGAGGTCGGGTTCTATCTACACTTGCTACATTTAAAAGTAAAAATATATATGCTACTAATAGTTTGAAAAAGAATAAAATTATATATGATTTTACCTTTACTTTGTTGATGCTCCAATCGAAGTAATCGTTATCAGATTGCATTAAAAAGCAATTGGAATTTGGTTCAAAATTACATGTAAAAACAGTCCTGTTTGCTATGTTGAAAAGACAGATAAAATATTCATAAATAAATATAATTATTACGATAAAAACAAAGGTTAACAGCAATTGAAAATGAGCTGTAGAAAGTTGCAGTAGAAAAATACGCATTGGTCATCCCGTGTGTCATTATTCATATGGTTGTCTTATCCAAACCCATATCTTCTTACTTTAAATTTGATATAGTTCCAAACAACCAGTGTTAGAATACTACTTATATAAGCATTTCAGAATGTTTCCGAAATCTTTTTTCGTTTTTGCTGTTTCAACATTCAACGCTAATGAGTATTTAGAAACACAATTATATGCTGTTATTTTATCATATTGTATGAAGGAAAAAGAAAAGAAACTGTTCTAAAAATGCAAAAAATCGGTTTCACATTTTTGGTTTTACAATGTTGGTCCAAGCGGTACAAATGAAGAATTGTAATCCGAAACCATTGTCTAGTCTTGTGAACTTAACACTGGTGTGATATGTAATTAGCAGAATGTGCAATTGTGATGAAAACGAAAACCTTTTATCCAGACTTAAATTGACATTTCTACAGTGTTCATATTAACATGTTCCCTGTATGTCGAGATTAAAATTGATTACGGTAGAGCTTCTCTAAATTATATTAGGTAAAAAATGTAGAATTTGAACGAAATGTATTTATGGAAGACATGGCCTTCCATATCAAATAGACATATACATGAAGCAAATTATACTGGTATTGTGTTCCCGAAGAATTAAATGTTTACATTTATTAATTAATTTAATGTATATCGATATGTTTTAAGGTAGGTTGAATTCTAGATTTACGTTTTTTCGATTTCACTTTTATAACAATCGTAGTTGTTTTATCTGAACGAACATGGACTAAAACGGTTACGATTTTATTTTTCTACTAAACCCTCAAAGGCAAAAATTAAAATCGCGAAGAATTTTTAATATGGCTTTTCACTATAAAATCGCGAAAGTTTCGTACCGTGAAAATTACTGGATATACGGTATTAGGGGCGTCAAGCTGAATGCTATGTAATGCACTAGGAAGTATTCAATATTTTATTAGTGGCCGACTAGAAGAACACATCAAATCAAACTAGAGATGGTGATGTATTGGGTTTACTTTATTATGGTTTTGGTGCGTCAAACTATTTTCACTACCTTCATTTTTACTTATCCAGAATATAAAGTTATCATCCTTACTTGCAGTTTCACAAAGTTCTCCTGTGTATCCGTTCACACACTGACACGAAAACGATATCTTGCCTTTAGCTGGCGTACAAATACCATGATTTAAACATGGATTCAATTTACAAGGAAACCCTTAAAAGAAAACAACGTACACTATAAAATCTGCAAAGAAGATATGTTTGGCTATATTCATAGCCAATATAAGGAAGAATAAAAAACTATAGTATAAGAAGAATAAGAAAACAAGACATTATCAATGTTTATATAGAACGAAACCAAAGTTCGCACACGTTATCGGATGTAGCTAGCTAGACAAGAGTTTTATACTCTACCGAATCACCCGGTTCACTTAACGTGTTCTAATTCAGTATTTACGTCGTTTTTCGGATTTTGATTTGAATATAAATTGGGTGTTCTTGATTCATAGTTTATGGAAGGATATAATGACAGAAAGAAGTGTAATAAACCATTCAATACATTAAAAATATCAATCTGATACCTTAGCCAAACTAAACTGGGTCAATTTGAAAAGGCTGGACCAATATCAGCGCGAACAACGATTCTAAAGAGATTTCACTAAAAACAAAATGGCTGACCTCATTTCGCTTTTCAGTCGGGGTAAGTACAAATTAAAAATATTTGCTAATTATAAAGTATGTTAATTTGGTTCATTACAGCTGTTTTTATGGAAAAAAACTCAGAATTACAAGAAAATGTCCCGTTAATGTTTTAAGCTTCACATTTTCACTCGATCTCTACGTTTAAGCTTTTCTTTGACGTCAACCAGACGTCATCATCTCCGTCCAAAACTACTGGTAGAAATGCAAAAGGCATTGTTTTAATCCTATATATGTACTGAGTAAATACTAGTAATTCAAACCACCTAAAATATGTGAATCATCTCCCTTTAAATCTATATTATGTATTTGTGCTAACAAAGTGTCTGTTTTCTCATTGTCTTATTCTTTTTATGTTCTATTTGTTGTGTGAATACAGCATGTCATGTGTCAATATAATGATAAGAGATTCTGAACAGAACAAATGTAAAAAAATTAGTAACTGTTTTATTCAGCAAAGGTAAAATGGATAACGCACTCTAAAAATAGATTTTGATTTACATAGGATTTTTTCGTCGTGGTAGATCATGAAAGATTAAATAGACGCGTTATTATTTCATAAAGATAAAATTGATTGATAATATGATATAAGCATGCATAGTAACATATAATCACCACACTGTCCTGGTCTTAAAACAACATTGTCGATGGCCACAAGTCTGTTGTTGGCTTTTACGCCTTTGAATTTGATCTGAAATACGCATAAATCAAAATCAAAATATAGTCACGTCGTCATACGCTGTTTGATAGAATTGAAAAAATAAAATACAAACATACCAATCCGAGTCCAAATCACAGTTCCAAGAGCAAAGTAAAGTCTTTGAAACTGCCAAAATATGTTAAACTCGTGAACTTCCACGAGAGAAATTTGGCTGCGAGCTCTGGAAGGAAGAATTAGCAAAAAATGAAACACAGTTTTAGATTGTGCTTTGAACATGAACCGGTATGTTTGCATTTGGTTTTAGATGTTAATTCAGTTCGCGATAGGTTATGTTTGCGAAAACAACTTATGATTGGTAATCTTAACAAAAAAATTTAAAATAAACTGCCATAAATACACTTCATGATAATTTATTTATCTGGTATTTAAATCCCGATGAACATTTTTCCTTACTTTCCAGCGTTTAAATGTGATAATAAAAATGCAAAAGAGATTTCTATTACCATTACCATCAGTTTAAATGACGCAACAAATGCATCGCCGAGAAGAGTTTACAAGTATGAATGTTTTGAAACTGGTATATTTGCAAGATGTGAACACTTTAAATTAATATTCAAAAACAAACTTACTTATCCATTTCCGAATCACAATCCAGACGCAAAGTTAAAACTTTGGAACTGACAAGTTAGGTTAGACACGTGAACTTCCACCAGGGAAGTGAGGCCGGGTGCTCCGGAAGGGTAAGCACCTCCTGTTTAGCTAGCTACACCCGTCACGTGTGTATCAAAATTGTGTGAAAGGAACATGGAACTATGAGACGTCAAATATATCCAAGGCAATCCTGGACACAGAGACATCAAACTTATCAACAATACTGTGATGACGGTCATAAAACTTTTTGAGGGCCTTGATAAGCCTAGGCTTGCAATATCCCTGAGTCAACAATTTATTTGCAAGCAGCCTACTTCGTTGTACAAAGTCCCCGTAGTGGGAACAAGCTCTACCATAGCGTATTAATTGGGAAACAAATACACCATAAGCAGGAGAAGCAGGTATATTGCTGCATAAAAAAGGAAAGTTGACAATAGAAAAATTGAAGTCATCACGTTTGTCATAAAGTTTCAAATGTAGCCTTTCTTGTGCGTCATAATTCAGTTATAAGTCTAAATATGAAGCAGCACTTGAGGAATCAGTCGTGTCTTTTATTTCAAGCTCACTCGGATAGATGACATTTACATAGTCTCCAAATTTAGGATTGTTAAGAGACAGAACGTCATCTATGTATCTGTATGTTGAGTTGAATGATTTGGCGACAGTTTTCTCTCCAGATTTAACAAGGTTTTGCATAATATCAAAGTGATAAAACCTAACTTAATAAAGAAAAATCATGATGGCTGAATAACCTAGACCACACTACAACAAAATGTACGGACAAAATAACAACAACAATAGCCATAATAGCACAAAATGTGTAACCGATTTTATGGTAAGAAGATTTTTGAGCGATTCTTACCTATTCTCATCTATTGGACATTCTGTGATATGTATTTTTGGAGGGAACAAACATAAAAAATAAGTAACTCGTTCTATATATCTGACTACAAGATCAAGGTGATTTACCTTTAATCTCCTAAAGTTAGGTATTTGAACGTTTGCACTTATCCAGCGGTTGACAGTCTTGTGAATGCCTCTAAATATGGTCTTTCTGGGAGAACGGCCATCATTTCCATAGTGAATCTCAATTCTTCCTTTAGATCCACGTTTTATGTAGTAATCAAAAGTCAAACATCGTTTACTCTCTTAAAATACAATAACAGAGTACACTGTAAACGTATTTAATTTTGCGTGTATTTATTTTCGAGATGTATGAAATTTATACATATCCGCGTTGTTAACTTTTCGCATTTTTTATGCACTATAACTCAATACGTAATTTAATATTTTCACTCGGTATTAATTTTCCAACAAAACAAACAACCGCGAGATAAGCAAAAATAAGTACACCGCGAAAATAAATACGTTTACAGTATCTTAATAAGTATTCAACATGACGTCGGTTTTTTCCATACACTAAAACTAAATGTTTGCCGACACCTTTAAAAAATAACATGAATATATAAAAAATAAAACGAATTTCGTGTACATTACTAGTATATCTATAATATTTCCATTCTTGTCTGACATGAACATTTTAAAATTGTATTAAATATTACTGAAGGTTGAACTGCAATTATCATCACTGATTGGAAAATTATATTTAAAAAAAACATCGAACATTTGTACCCTACTTTTCCCACCGATAGCTTGATATCCACCGTACTATACGTCGTTTTGCATTATGTACTTCAACTAAAATTATCAAAAATTAAGCACAAAATCTATTGACGTTAAGACAATTTTGTTATTACATTTACCTTCAAACTCAACGACTGAAACTAATGAGGCAGTTTTGTCCTTAAGTTTTGCAAAGACTCCTCCTTCATTTGCTTTTATTCCTTGTACAGACTGAAATTAAAAGTAAAAATGTATAAAAAAAATTAATAAGGAACTAAAAACCTTGATCTGTCAAACATCCAACAAATAATTACTATTATGAAACTCTGTTTTAGTTTTGCAGCACTACACGGTCGTCCATATTCAAAATCAAAATAAATAGAGGTAAAATAATGTTCACGTTGTTTTCACCAAGTCTTCGTTACTTTTACGGATTTACGCCAAATTTTAGCGAAAGCGAAAACTGCACAATTGAAATTACTTATTCTTAAAATGTTTCAACAGCTTGCTTACAAATACGTTTAATATGAAATTCAAATGACGACTTTTCAATGCACCGATTTGCTTTGAAGATTTATACATGTATTTACATATTTCAATATCTTTCCTTCAATAAAGTATTTGACATTTGTAATTTGCAACTTCATAAACTTTAAGACATTGCTCCACGCGCTTCATTATAACGTCGGAAGTCAAATGCTCTCGTTGACCGACAGGAGCCGACCCATTTTTATGAAAAAGTGAACCGACATTGTATTTCAAAATTATTTTCAAATTAACATGGAAAATGTAAGGCGGCAATAGATAGTTTTTAAAAATATTGTAAATATATGAAATAAGATAAATTTCCAATGTCTTTATGAACTTGCAAAGTATAATGGGCTGTCTCAATTTTTCCATAAAAGGCTTTGCCTTTAATTATGCAATTTGAGACGGCCCATTATACTTTGCAAGTTCATAAAGACATTAGAAATTTACCTTATTTCTTAAATAATGCCCGGCTAGATTCGATGTCGAATTAGGGAAAGAGCGATTTAATTGTTCAAAAGTGATAGTTTAATAATTCCTATCAACCCTTACATTATCAATGGCCCACTTCTTTTGTTGATTTTCCAATCCTAGAAAGCAGTCAATGCCAAAGTCGATTTCCATATTACATTTCACGACAGCATCCGCTAAATAAAATTCATATTAATAATAAAAAATTAATTAAATGTTTTGACCCGACATAAATATGAAAACACATAATGTTAAATAAAACAAATTAAAGAGATTAATCTTGTTCCAAGGCGCAATAAAGTTAAACCTAAAATTTTAAAAACATTTAAAACTTTTAGTTGGTCCCCTTTCGGATAACGGTTCATTTTTAATTTTTATTTGGTAATGATATTAGCAGGATTATATATAATAGGTTTTAAAACCATTTTGGGGAAATATATTTGCTTGTTATCAGTAATTGTTTTAGTTTCTCTAGTAATGATGTTAGTTGCATTTCCTATTCTTTCTTCTTCAAGTAATGAATTATAAATCTTTATCCGAGTTTAAAACAACTTATTAACATTTTGAATGAAATAGAAAGTAGAACGGATTTATAGAAATTGTACTATTTCAAAAGAATCATGAGGACAAAGAACGATGGTTTCTGTAATTGTCGACCTTTTTCATTATTTTAAAACTTTCCATAAATATTGATGAAATTTATCAATTCTTGTGATTCTTAAACTATTTTATAATGTCATCTACATTATTATCATGAAAAGACATTTTATTTGGTTTATAAGAATTTAAAAAAATGAAACTCACAAAAAACTAAAAACATTTTGGATTTGGACATTGTTAACTGTCATATGTACTTTCTAATCCATAAAGTTATTTCGTAATTGATACTGTTTTAATGATATGTTATATGTTGTTCTAAGTTGATGGATGTACTACTCATTATAAATATTATCAGTTGTCTATATTGTAAAGTACTTACCTTTCACAACGTCACAGTTACGACCGCTGTATCCAGGAAAACAAGAACATCTATAGGTAAAATCATTATCGCCTTCATGACATGTTCCACCCATTTTACATGGCATGCTCACACAACCTGAAAATATTAACCATGACCATTCATGTATTATTTTACTTATGGCTAAAGTTAGGAAAATGTAGAAGGAAAATGTTTTGGATGAGAATACAAGTACTCATTGGAAAGAGTCCTTTTTTCATAAGAGGAATATAGATATGAATCGTTAAATCTATCTACAGTAGATTTTAATATTTTACTATCGTGTGTTATTTTACTTTTGACTGGTCAAATATTGGATGAATCGTAAACAACAACACAGTTTAAAATGTCCCATTTACATACCTGTACATGTACAAATCACAATCTCAAACGTAAAGAAATCCTTAACAATTGGTGAATACAGCTTAATATGTGTACTTTCACAAGGTAAAGTGCCCCGGAAGGATAAGCACCTCTTCTCTAACTAGTTAACCTGTCGTTTAAAATATTAATTTGAGAATGAAGGAAAATTGTGAATCAAAAACACAATACGTGTTCGAAAAACAAATTCCTTATATAAATTACATCTAGCTACAACATTATATACCTGATCTGAATGCCTGCACGGTGAGCTTGAAACCTCGAGTTGGTGTTCTGTCATTTGCAAAGGTGCTGTCAAATTTCATCATCATTACATTTGCCTCATTATTTATAGCATGAAACAAATGTGCTTTCGACATTTCCCATAATTTCCCGCACAATCTGTAATTCATGCAAAGAAAATACATCTTTTTCTGTATTTTTAAGGCGCCCAAACAAAGTTTGGCGACTTATTGTTTTTGCACCGTTTCTTATTATTATTATTATTATTATTATTATTATTGTTATTATTCTTCCTCTTCTTCTTCTTCCGGCCATGAACTTGTCCAACCAATTTCTCGAAGACTGTTGGTCCAATCTTAACCAAACTTCACATGAAGGTTGATCCCCATCTCCTTCCATGGAGGCCGAGGTAAAATGCCCATGGGGTCATTAGGGGAGGGGTAGGAGGGCGGGGTCTTAAAAAAATAATGATCAATTTTGCCATCTATACTTTATTTTGTACTATAAAACCATATATATTCATGATCAGTATCTCAAGATGCACAAGTCTATATCAGTAGATTTTCCCTGCGGTATCAAGGAGGGGTGGGGATGGGCGGGGCAGTGTGCTAACTTTTAAACGGTTGAGATCCCCACCCATAAACTATATATTTTCTGGTTCTACATAAAAAGTTGAATAGAGTGATGCTAAATAAAATCCCATGGGGTCATTCCTGACGGAGGGTGGGGACGGGCGGGGCTTGGTTCTAACTTTTAAATGGTTGATATCCCACCCTGAAACTATATATTTTTCGGTTCTGTTTTAAAAGTTGAATAGAGTGATACTGAAGAAATGCCCATGGCGTTTTCCAGAAGAGGGCAGGGACAGGCGGGGCTGGGTACTAACTTTTGATCAGTTGAGATCCCCACCCTTAACATATATATTTTCTTATTCTTTATGAAAAGTTGAATAGATTGATACTAAAGTAAACCCATATGGACATTCCAATAGGAGGTTGGGGACAGGTAGGTCTAGGTACTAACTTTGAGATCCCCACCCTCAAACTACAGTTTTCTTCATGGGCTGGTTGCTATCATTTTGTTTAAGAATTAAAACAATAAGCATGAATTTTCATTGTCAAGGATACTTAAGTAATCACTGATCCATGTCTAAAAGCTTTTAAGCTAAATCTTTTATAAGCATTACTAATGGTCATTTGTCCCTGGAGCATGATTTATTATTCAATTCGATAGAGTAGCTGCATTTAGTTATCAGTATGACATTATATGGGTAAATGCCTGGATTAATTTAAAATCAACACATCATTAGCTCATCAAAACAATGGTTTGTGATATTGGGTATAGGTGATGTCAATCAACTTTGCTTATTGTTTGAATTTCAACCAATTGGATTCATGTACTACTTCTCTATATAAAATTAAATCTTAAAATGAAAAAAAAATATTACAAGTTTAAAATTTCTCAACAGTTTTTCTATTGTGTGTAGAACTTATTTAAAGGTTTAAAATTTTCAGCCGTTGCCATGGAAATGGAAAAAAGCAACAAAAGTACAAGTTCTAATATGTGTTTTGAATACAGGGTTTGATTTTTATTCGTTTGGGCGCCTTATTTGTAATGATGCATCCATCATTACATTAGTACTCGTTCATTTTGTAATTATTTCAGCAAAAATGGCGTAATATTTCAGCTCATAGAATGTTACAATAAAGAACACATATGTCTTTTATTCCATTTGATTTTAACTACAAGACTAATTTCTGGAAAGTTGATGTTAAAACGTATCTTGTCAACATTTACACTTCATTTCTTTGGTCGTTTAGACTTTTATTTTAAGTTTTTTGTCTTGCTTAAAGTTTATAATACGTAGATGCTAGACATACTTTATTGTCAGTATAAAATTTTTAACATATGGGGAAATAAACGGCAATGATCTCATTTGCATATCCGCCATGACAGTCCGCCATGAATGATGTCTTACATGAAGGAAAATAAAAGCGAAAGAAAACAAAAGTTCTTTTTAAAAAAAAGTTGATAACTCACGCATATAAGATACATGTAGCGTTTAAATTTGTTAGTTTCATAATCATAAAACAGCTTCCTCGGCGTGTTTAAATTTCGAAGTCTAAAGTGTGGTTGTCCTCCATATTTTCTTTTACTAAGCCAAAAAGTTCATAAGCTTTAATCTCACTATTCTAAAAACACAATACACAACCGTTCAAAATATGCAGTATTTGTTTATGGAACATTTATCTACTTGGTTCCCAGGTATTTTAAAAATCTCGTATATTGAGCAATTCTTTTATTTTAAGTGAGGAGTCGTTTTATATTCGGATAAAATATTTGAGCTTTTTGCTTAACTAGCAAGGTTAACAAGGATTAGTTGTAAAATACGAAATACTGTTTTTATTCGTTGTAGATTGTCAAGTAGTAACCAAAAAGATGCAAGTAAGATCTGATTTCGTCATGCAGGTTTTATCCGTCTAATATATAATTGTAAATGATGTTTAACGCTTACTTGATTCCAGGATCTCCAATTAGATATGACTTCACTTCAAGCCAGTGGTAACAACGCCTTTTACCTCTATTGTTTGCAATATTTAAACTGTTTGTCGTTATTTTTATCCGATGGTTTGTTGGTGCCTTCAAATATAATATATTTAATGCCACTTAAAAATCTATATTCTCACTGTTCCTACTAATACATGCTTTTGTTGGACTTAATGAACATTAAATTTAAATAAAGATGACACAGTATAAATTATGTAAATGTACTTCGTCTTTCATAGTATTTACTTGAGGTCATTTACTCTTTGACATATTCTACTACATTTATTATTGATTTATTAACTCTACTTGCACGTTGCAGGTCAGGGTGTGGTCTTATGACATATAACAATGGGGTTCGCTGCTGTACTACGAGATCACTTTCTCTTACCGTTCAGGCGAAACGTTTTTGGAAAACGTTAACGTCACAAATTCCTGAAATAACGTCATTTACACGTGATAACGTCATCTTTTGCGCTTCTTTATCTATTGGAATTAAGTGTTCCGCACAAACGTTAGAGGACATCACGTGGTGCAATGGCGAGCACCATTGTGAGATAAGATTTTCACTTTTAGATAAAATGTAAATATGCGATATTAATATAATTTTAATTATTTATTACATTTTGGTTTTATTAAATTTAAGTAAATAATTTGGAGCACTCCGTGAACAATAAAGCTTATGATAACTTAACATTATTGCAAATATTATGCAGGTTAACTTAACATTATTGCAACTATTATGCAGGTTTTAACATACCCGTATCATCCATACACAGGATAGATTGACGCGATATTTAGATGGCCAGCCTGGTGATGTTATTATTTCTTCTTGTCCGCTTTCCAAATCAAGTATACCACCACAATCTGCAACATTGTAATGTAATACAGTAAACATGGGATTACATTTGATAATTTTTACAAGAGTTATCTTTCTTTAATTGCATGGACTGGTATGCAAGTGCATTTTCTCCTGTCCCAATTTACACATTTAATACATTCTAGAGAGTTTTTTGAAACAAAAAAATTCCCTTGGATTAGTTTAAAGTAAAGCCCTATTCTGACTGGAGTATTAATAGTCTATCTTTATCGTTATGGAAATCAATGCATAATGAACAAGGAAGTATTTAAACACTGTATGATGGTCCAAAACTATAGCTATAGTCCGATCACATTTTCAGTGATGAAAAAACATGTTTTGAATGGGTGGTGTGATTCAAACTTAGATATCTCACTTGATATAACTTCAGTAGACTTAAAACATATTTTTACATATTTTGAATATTTTTTTGCAAATATTCTCACCTTTTTCATTTTTTTGCTTTTAATTTATATGAATAAATTTTAATAAACTTTTTTGATAAAAGTTGGTTGAGAAATTAATACTTGTTCGTTTTCAGCCTTGTTTGAAAGATAAGTATTTAAAAATACTATTTTTCTATATTCATGATTAAAGTATTAATATTCACTGTAGGTTTAAGTTTTTGGGAGTCAAAATTTAGCAATTAATTGAAAGGTAGCTGTTGTCCCTCTCATATGTTGATATGGCATATTCAACAGTTCCATTCATATAAGTCATTTATAATTGAGCTCTGATTGGCTAATACGTATTCACGCGATACAGGTTTATACAGGTGTTTCTGTTATTAACCAGTATACGTCACGGACTAACCCATTGCACATGTTTATGAATGAACAACAGGTAAAGCAGCACAAACATCAAAATAATGAATAATACGCATTTATTACACATATTTGGCCTAGAACGGCACAGTTTGTTGATTCAATGATTTAAAACTACAAAACCTTCAAGCTCTTCTAACAAAATCGCGATTTCTGTCTCAAAATATGTAGTTATTGGCGATAATGCATTTTACTACGTGGTACACATCGCATGAATTCAGATGTGCGTCTGATAAAAATAGGGTTTATTTGAATTTTAGACTTAATATAAGAAATTTAATCAAATTATTTAAACACATGTTATACAAATAACAGATCTACATATAGCATTAATGAAATTTTAGGTAAGTAATCCACGATCTTTTTAAGGTCACATCGGTTTTCATCACTGAATAAGTGATCGGACTATAATACAGTCCAAACTGCCGTAAATGCCACCTCTATATAAGGGCCACCTGCTTATAAAGCCCAGTAGAATTGTATCCCGAATTCTCTTTATTCATATTAATTGAACCTGTATATAAAGTCTACCTGCCCACAAAGGCCACTTTACTGGTTCCCTTGAGTGATCTTTATATACAGTTATGACTGTAATTTAACCTGTATATAAAGGCCACCTACCCATAAAGGCCACTTTAACTGGTTCCCTTTGATGACCTCTATAGACAGATTTGACTGTAATGTAAACCAACTAACTTTTCATTTCCAGTTTAATTGGAATTGGTAAGCTAGTCTACCTGTATGCTCACCGAAAGTTCATTCCGCCGCAACCTATTGGTTGCTAATAGGTTGCTTTCTAACCTTGGAAGTTAAGCAGTGTTGCAAGCAAAATAAAATTTGAAATGTAAAAAAAAACATACTGCCATCAATTTCATCACAGTCTTCTCCAGTAAGACCATCCGGACACCGACATCTGCATTGATGGTTTACAAATCCAAAGTTCTTACAGGTGATTGGTCTTGAACAGTTAGCTTTAACATAAAATTGAAAACATGAAAAATTTTAAGACATGTTCCTATAAAATATATTTCATCAAACAAGTTTGTTTTCCTAAGAAATGTTCAAACTTGATGTTCACTGACATTGCTAAAAATATATTGCATTTATAATGCGTAAGATGTATCCGTAAAACTAGATAGTTCGTTGACCTTGACAAGGGAAATATTTTGGATGCAAATTGACAACTTATTGATTATAACGATATTGAAACAACTTCTACTGATGTTTAGTCCTAGCCGTCTTGCCATTGGAATTGATACGTACAAAATAGGGGCCAAGCATAAAGACAGCCATTTGTTTAAAATAAACTTCTAAACTTATCAGCAGTTGTTTTTTTTTACTTTTGGAGTTCCGAAGTTTAAAGGTCATTGGTGTCATTTTTCGTTTTTTACATAAAATCTATATTAAATATATAAGGTATATAACCAACACCAAAATAAATGCTTTAATGTTCCAGTTTTGGTAGCAAAACATGTGATGCTATGATAAATCAAACGAACAATTTCCCCGTAGGTAAAACATTCTGCATAAAATCCACTTACCAGCACATTGGTACACTTGATTGATCTCCCCTATGTCATAAAATGAGAACTCATGTCTCATAGTTGTAAGGAACTCGTACTCCTTCTTCCTTAACTCAATAGTTTTCTTCTTCTTGTTCATGGCAAATGACTGAAAAAAACAATACTATTTTACATTACAGTACATTTGTAAAATGTTATAAAATGTCGAAAAATACAACTTGTACAATTTGAAATTTAAAATGAAACCTAGTTATAATATATCAAAAATTTTCTTAAAGGATGCTTGATGTTTGTGACAAACATAAAGACTACATATTGAATTCAAACATACTGGCCCTTGTTCAAATTACAATCCCTAAGCAAAATGTACTTGTTGAACTTTGAGCTTTCACAAGGGAAGTGATAGCGGGTACTCCGGAAGAATGCACTTCCTGTTTAGCTAGCTACACCCGGCTAACTTACCTGGTGGAAGGCTCATGCGTTTCATTTCATATGCTAATTGTCAAAATCTTTGGTTTGCTTTTGTGATTGTGATTTGGACATGGACCATATTTGTGTGATTTTTGTATGTTAAAACTTACCTTAACACCGTAATGCATTATAGAATGTAGATCCAGACTATCAATGTTGATTGTTCTAACTGGTAGAAAAGCTGACATCTTTTCGTCTTTTATGTTTTGCCAATTGATTTTCATATAGCGGCTTCTGTCTGATCTGGCATGTTCATGGTTCATACCTAAGGTATGGCACATTTCGTGGACAAAAGTCCCAGTCTGAAAATAATGAAAAAGTATTTTTACATTTGTACAGGTATTAAATTTTCTTTTTGTGTTTTTTTTCTGAAAAATTCACATTTATAAGAACTAGTACTAATTATCAATTTAAATTATGAATCGCATTTCAATTATAATAATAATAATAATAATAATTTCACTTTATAAAAATTGATACCTGCAGTATGATAAAACCATTTTTGCAGTTCCCACTTTTGCATTTTTAATCTCTTTCTGGTATATATAATGCTAATTTAAAACATTTACTTATTCTACAGACATATTTCGGTATAAACACATTATTTATCTTTACAAATTGACACAGTGTAACTTACTTTTCCACAGCCTGGCAACTTTAAACTTATTTTGCCTTTTGAAACTCCAAGCGGTGACGTACATCTAAAAGAAGTTAAAAGTAATATTTTGCTCAAACATGTTTAAATTGCATTTTAGGATCGATAGTCTTATGACAATCTAAACAGTTTTGAAATTGGAGAATTCCTAAATTGATAATAATTGTTATCAATTTTTTTTTCTATGCATACATGAAACAAAACATCATTATAAAAATCTGATAATGCGACAATTCTTACTTTGATGTAAGAGGATGCCTGTCTTCTAACAAAAGAATGTTTTATAAGGGGCATTGATGAGTTCAGAATTACTGAATGAAAACAAATACATTCATTAGGTACAAACGTCAAGCAATTTGCTTGTTTATTTACTTGGTCATTTTTATAAATTGATAATAACTTTTATGAAGTATTAGAGTTAAAATGCATAAAATAAGTAAAAAGAAATTTACAACCAAGAAAACAAGTCAATAAAACGGAAGAAACAGACAAAGATTCAACATAAACGGTTTTATTAAATGCTTTCGAGAAGAAAACTCTGATATTACAAAAAAATTGAATTGTCTTTCAAAGCGAAAGAGTTTTTTTTTCATTCTGTCTAGTTGGTATATCTTCTCATGTTACGGGGGTGGGGTTGGATATATCCTGTTAGAGACAAATTCAAAGCTAAAACCGAAAAATCGTGGTCACAATCAGTTTGATTTCTAAAAATATTTCGTAATCTTTGCTTCTGGAAATAGATGCCTTCAAGGCCAATTATTTCTCAAAAATAAAAATAATTCAGAAAGATTTTTCTGAAAAATGTTCCCAACTAAAAAATATAGGTAATTTGTTTACCATCACTAGTTTCAATAGTTCAATAGTTACACATTTAAAAATACAAATAAATGAAATGTATATAGTATTTAACACAATACAAGCATACCGGTCTGTTTTCACATTTCTTAGTAATATAGTAAACTTGTATACCCTTTTCTATTGATAAATGTGACATATTTCTTATGTCCCAGTTCAGCTGCCAACTCTTTATCCCAAGGTTCAAATTTAATGCAGGTTTCTTTCAAGAATAATGCTTTAGCTTCTGTTAGTTTATCGTGAAACTTGTCTAAAGTATTTGAAGCTAAAACAAAATACAATATTAATATTCTAGTATTTACTTTGATGTAGTTTCAAAAAAACAAAAATACCAATCCATGTCCAAACCACAATTTCAAAGCAAAGTAAAAACTTTGAAGCTGGCAAATTAGGTTAAACAGGTGAACTTCCACCAGGTATGTGAGAACAGGTGCTCCAAAACAGTTAACCATCGCGTGATTTTAATGTACTTAAGTTTTAAAAAATTTAATATACATTTGTATAATAACTACGATATGGTCCAACAATAAATAGTAAAGATTCAGTGATCATAGTGTAAAAAGAATAAAGGCTTATTAAAATACAGTGTAGTAGGGTTATGGAGTTTTACGTCCAAGAATCTTTTACATATATCGAGGCAGTCGGTCATCCAATAATGTAGAAACCGGGGAAGTGTGGAGAAAGTCATCGACATTCATTAAGCGAACTTATAAACTGACTCTCACTAGGAACTATCCTCATTGTTATTCGATGTATGCAAGGAGAAGCTTTGAACCGGAAGCGCGTTTTCGTTTTCTCGACCAAAGAGTCCGATCAAAATTATGTTATTGATGTCAAATTATTAATCTATGTTTTGTTAAATGCATTTCTTTGCTATCGAATTTTTCTGGTTTCTGTTGATGTTTAGTACTTGTGTTTCATGGTTGTATTGCATTGTAATTTCCATGTACAATAAATGTTCTTTACCGTTATATGAAGTTTCGTTGATCAAATAGGGTACAACGCCTTGAGGCCAAAGTTTACCATTCTCAAAACTGAAATGCTCCACAAAACTCCGTCTAGAGATACCATCTGCCTAGAAAAACAAACAAAATTGATCAATCCTGGCATGACATGTGTTTACAGATTCAAAACTGGAAGCCATTATTTTTTTACGTTTAGGGATCTAAAAGACTGTAGCATTGAACAAAATACTTCTAACTACTAAATTAAAGTGATCTCGAATATTGTGAAAAGATAGGCATCTCCTTGAACCATTCAATTTTGTCCCGTATAACTCAAAACAATTTCTTATCTATGCTTCGGTCCTTCTGTCGTTACCCTTTTCATCATTCAGTTTAGTAGATTTATATTTTTAACCTATACAAATGAAAACATTCATCAATTTACCAAGTGTTGGTTACTCGTATTACATAAATTAATTAACATATAAAATTGTGTAAAACAAACGTTTTGTTCTTCATTTGAAGTATCGTTGTCATCTTCTCCCTGATCTATGTCGCCGTCGTCTTCTCCCTCATCCATGTCGTCGTCGTCGTCGTCATCGTCGTCATCGTTTTGGATTTCGTTTTCTTCCTCCGATTCCCATTCTTTGTCGTATGGATGGATACCTTCTGCCTGTTTATACATTAATTTAAGTCATAAATTCTTTTAAAATATTTTTAAATATAAACGCTACTGCTCATATAGCAGAGTTTGCAAAATGCTTATCCATTGTCTGTGGTCACTGATTTGATTATCGACGATGACTGACTCGTGTTTATTTTGTCGCTAAACACTAAGCACTTAGAAAACACTGAACATTAAACGCAAGGTTCATGTCACATTAGGCGTGGCATTTGACCATATGAATGCATTGCATGGAATTTTTTGCGACTGTTGTTAGTTCTTTTTCGATACATTGTAAATTATGAAGTTTTCGCGTTTGTTTTAATTTAGTGTAAATTCGCGAGAGATAGAAGATACAAAATAATTTAATTGTATTTACATTGATCGTGATGTAAACGTAAATGCAATTGAATTATTTTACATAAAACTTAATTACATAAAATGACGATTCTTGCGAAAATTAATTGAAAAAAACTTTTCCTACAGTAAAACTGTTATTAAAACAATCTTGATCACAACGTAAAACTTTATTAAATGTAATAATGCTGGGAATGAAAATGTTATTTTGTCTTTGTCAAAACTTCAATTGTTTGGAGATGCTCAACCTTTCACTGCAGCCGGAGCTAATTCCCTGGTGGAAACTCATGCGTTTTACTAAATTTGCCAGTTTTCATTTTTTTTTTACTATGCTTTTAGGATTGTGATTGTGATTTGACCAGTATATTTGTGTTTGATTGCAATATATTTTCAATGAAATAGTTATATATGTATTGTCTACATTTCTAGTTAATTAGGGTTTGTGAATAGGTTTTACCGTATTGGCAATATCTCCATTAAATATTATCTCAGATTCCAAAATGTCTTCTAAATCTGAATCAGGTGGAACTTCCTGAAATAGTAAAAATAATTGTTATAATTAACAACTAAATTTAACTCATAATTTATTAAACAGAAATAACAAGGAAACACTTATTGGAACAATGAATGAGAGATAAACAACAATCAATGAGACAAAATTATTTCTATACAAGCTGACAATATCAAGGAGTGAATTATGTATTAAACGAGAAAGAAGTTAGTTCATCAGAATATATCACAACAGAAATAAATTTTTTTATCTCAGGATTGATATTCATAATATTCGTTACTGGCGCAGTGTTCAAGGCTTAACTACATGTAACTAGATGTCCCTAGCACTTATAAACGCGGGATAAAATAAAGTAAATTACCCGGCCTCACTTCCCTGGTGGAGGTTCACTTGTCTAACCTAACTTGTCAGTTCCAAAGTTTTTACTTTGCTTCTGGATTGTGATTCGGAAATGGATAAGTATGTTTGTTTTGGATTAAATGTTTTCTGAACAGTTTCATGTACAACATTTTACAAAGAATGATTATTTTATATATAGGTTACCTTGTTGTCGATTTCAGCACCATGCCCTCCTGTTTCTACATTACCTAACACTGCTTCTTGTAGTAATACTGTAGTGAAAATTATATCAAACAATACCAAGATTAGTTTAACATTTAGATAAATTTTTCAGATTGATGACTTCATTAGATGTCATCCAAGTTAATATGTTTGTCTTCCTGTCTCGTTCGACTGTTAACTTGTATCGTGTTGCGTTGTTACGTATCTCAGTTAATGTTCGAATTTTTTCTATTCTATGGCATATTCGTGTCAGTCTGCCAACGTTAAATGTTAAATATGATTGTCAATTCTTGTGGTTCATAGTGACCGACTAGATCGACATCTCTAATTAAATCTGAGATACGTAAGCATTTTAAGCTCTTTAATAAAAATATAGTTAGAATCCATAAAAAATTTCAGACCTTTTTTAAATAGCATTTGATTTTTTTTTAATTTATCAACTCTGAAAAGACATTTCATGAAAAACTAAGCACCTCATTCCTGCTACAACAAAATCCAACCAGAAATAATGTCATACAAACAGAAATCACCTTTTTTCATTTTTTTAACCATTTAAATTAATTTATTTATAAGCAAAATTAATTTATTTATAAATGACATTTATAAATTTATTTTTTAAAATTTTTATTTGTTTATATCAATACAATAAAAGATTCAATTTTAAATAATTATAAAATGGTACATATAGTTTTAAAAGACACAAACCTAGTACGATAAGTATTATAAATACAGCTTTTCTTCCCATTTCAGTTATTCTCTTCTGTCTCCATTTATTTTTAAGATTTTTGTCTTCAATAAATGTTTATCATCTGAAGCAGTATTTTCAGTGTGCACGTTTTTTTCACTCGTTCCAAAATAAATCACATAAACGATATGATCAGAACAATATGAAAATAGATGTGTTTCGATTCTTTATGATGCATATAATAGTTACAGGAGCTATATATCAAAATTAGCATACACAATGGCGTGACATCGACTTAATAAGAATAAGTGGCTGAGCTATTAGTGACATTTAATCTTTCAATATTAAGAGATCATTTTATAAATTATGGGGTCGGGCTGTCTGGAATTATTTATAGCAATTTCCGGTTAAATAATAAGTTTTAGTTTCAGTTACAGCAACCGATGTACTATTACAGCAACACAAACTAAATGAGGCGAATATACTATTCCATGTCCAATAAAGAATCCCCAAAGCAAATCAAAATAAAACAAAAATCAAGCTAAACATCCAGCAAGGAAGACGCTATGTGCTCCGGAAAGGTATGTAACTCTTGTCTTGATATTACATCCGTCACGTGTGAATTTAAACCAGCTCATGTCCAAATCAAAAAAACCTTCATAAACCGTCATATTAAGTTAAATACTTGAACTTCCACCAGAGAAGGTATCCTGAGAATGAAAGAAACATTGGTCTATAGGACGTCAAAAGTACCCAGATGAATTTGGGATACAGAGACGTCATACTTATCATTAGTATTGTGGTGATGGTCATAAAACCGTTTTAAGATCTAGGAAGGCCTAGGCTGATAATATACCTGAGTCAAGCCAAATCACAATCCCAAATTAAAAACTCTAAAACTGAAAAAAATAGGGTTAGCACGTGCATTTCTAATGGGGAAGTGAGGCAGGTTGTTCCGGAATGGTCAACACCTCCTGTTTAGCTAGCTACATCCGCCACTTGCATAATCAAAATTGAGAGTGATTTTAGGAACATGGAACTATGGAACGTCAAATATATCAAGGGTAATTCAGGACACAGAGACATGATACTTATCAACAATACTGTGATGACGACAATTAAAAATTTTGGGGGTCCTGGAAAGCCTCGACTTGCAATATCCCTGGGTCTACAATTTATTTGTAAGCAACTTGCTCTGTTCTATAAAGTGACTGAAGTGGGAACAAGGCCTACCATGGCGTACTAATTGTGAAACAAATGCACTGTGTGCAGGAGAAGCAGGTATATTGCTGCATAGAAAAGAAAAGTTGAGAATAGAAAATTAGAAAAATTGAAGTCATTACGTTTCTCATACAAATTGAAATGTAGTCTTTCGAGTGTGTCATACTTGAGGTATACGTTAAATATGAAACAGAACTTTTAGAATCAGTCGTATCTTTTATTTCAAACCCGCTAAGATGGATGACATTCACATAGTCTCCAGTTTAAGGATTGTTTAGACATAGAATGCCATTTATATCTCTGTATGTGGAGTAGAATGATTTGGTGACAGTCTTTTCTCCAGATTTAACAAGGTTCTTCATACATTCTGCAACATACGAATAAAGAAACAAATCAGCAAGCAATGGTACACAGTAAGTGCCCACTGCTGCTTTACCGATTGCTTGTTGAAAAATCATATTACCAAAAACCATAAATTTGTTGTCTATCAAAACCTTCAACATTTTGTTAATGGAAACAAAATAACCAAAACGATACCAAAACAAACGAAATGAAACAACCAAAACAATGCCACAATTAACTGAAAACAAAGAACGGAAAATACCATGTTAAGCCATATCAAATAATACAACCAAACCAATGTCACAATAAACCACACTAAGTGGATACAATTACTACGGAACAATAGTTTCAATTTATGTAATGTGCACTATCAACCTGGATAAAATGCAATATGCAATCAGATATGTCATACGATCTATAAATTAAATTTACTGGTGTCTACCAAGCAGAAAATGCCAATGATAGACTTAGCCATAAAAACTCGCCTTAAGTGGATAAATGACAGTTAAACACCAATTTACACGTTTTTGGACCCATAAAAAACTCATTTAGTTATTTATTATGCATAGTTAGTGTTAAGTGTTAATTACAAGGTCATTGTCGGAATGTTTGCACTTGCATAACTTTTTGTACTGGCTTAAAGATGGAGGCCCCTTATATGCATATATACACTCAACCCATCTAACACTTGTCCATAACGACAACCTGTCTACAGCACTTGGTCCGTGTTAAGGCTCTAATTTTTGCAGTATGTTTCATCACCTTACCTGTCTAATGTGGTTAGTAGGCACTTTATTTTCAGTCCCAAATAATTATTTATCCATTAAGCAGCAGCATACCTACTTCTGGTTTATTTGTTTCATAATCAATATCATGTAGTGGAGCTTGTTCCCACTACTAAACTTTATACAATGAAGCAAAGTGCTTACAAATGAATAAATGACATGGATATTGCAAGCCTAGACAAATCAAAGCCCTCCCTCATCATCACAATATTGTTAAGTATGTCTTGGTATACAATATTACCCTGGATATATTTGACGTCCCATAGTTTTATGTTCCGCTCGTTCCTAATTTCGATTACAAACGTGGCGAATGTAGCTAGCTAGACTTTAGATACTCTCACCCTTCCGGAACAACCTGTCTCACTTCTCTAGTGGAAGTTAACATGGTTTTTTTACTATACAGTTTGCAACACAATTATTGACAAAAACAAACATACTAATCCATGTCCGAATCAAGATCATGTTATCATTTAAGTTTTATTAATTTTATGGAATTTGTTTTAATATAAAGTAAAATCATGGGTCATGGATCAAATATTCGTACTCGGTGAAAATGCGTAACTTCCAGTTTCATTTAAAAAAAGTTACGCAACATAAATAACAATAATAATTACTTTCGAAAGCTTGAAATAAAAGCACTAGCATACGAATTATATATGTAAATGTATATAATTTTAAAATAATCTATGAAAACCTATCGGGTTCATGAGAAAAAATACTACAAGTCGTAATTAAACAAGTTATTAATATCTCCAATCAATCAGAAAAATATTTAGTTTTTGGTTTGCATTTTAGGATGATAAAATGGATAATCCTGAAAGCTTTTCAGTGTGAAAATAATAATGAACAACAAATAAACAAAATTAAAAAAGTTAAAAAGTTTAATGGCTGACATCACTGTTATCGGTAACTCTAACACAAATTTTGACAATCGTCAAAGATGGTCTTCAGTCTTATTCAGAAAAAGTATATTCTACATCTGGAATCAACCAAATGTGGATTCTCAAAAATTCTAAAGAATTACTTGAACATCTTGCTTCTAATACTTTATCTCATGTAAAAAGTATAAAAACATTTGATTTTTCTACACTATACACCACTATCCCTCATTCTAAATTGAAAGAACGTCTTAAAGAAATTATTTACTTGTCTTTCTTCTACAAAAACGGTAAGCCAAGATACAAATATCTCGTGCTGAACAGGGATTCTGGTTATTTTGTCAAGCATCATACGGATTCCAAACAAAAATATACTGAAGATACCATCAACAAAATGTTGGAGTTTTTGATAGATAACATATTTGTTGTGTTTGGTAATATAGTTTTTCAGCAAACAATTGGTATACCAATGGGTACAAACTGTGCACCATTGCTTGCTGATTTGTTTCTTTATTCTTACGAAGCAGAATTTATGCAGAACCTTGTTAAATCTGGAGAGAAAACTGTCGCCAAATCATTCAACTCAACATACAGATACATAGATGACGTTCTGTCTCTTAACAATCCTAAATTTGGAGACTATGTAAATGTCATCTATCCTAGTGAGCTTGAAATAAAAGACACGACTAATTCCTCAAGTTCTGCTTCATATTTAGACTTATACCTGAATAATGACGCACAAGAAAGGCTACATTTGAAACTTTATGACAAACGTGATGACTTCAATTTTTCTATTGTCAACTTTCCTTTTTTATGCAGCAATATACCTGCTTCTCCTGCTTATGGTGTATTTGTTTCCCAATTAATACGCTATGGTAGAGCTTGTTCCCACTACGGGGACTTTGTACAACGAAGTAGGCTGCTTGCAAATAAATTGTTGACTCAGGAATATTGCAAGCCTAGGCTTATCAAGGCCCTCAAAAAGTTTTATGGCCGTCATCACAGTATCACAGTATTGTTGATAAGTTTGATGTCTCTGTGTCCAGGATTGCCTTGGATATATTTGACGTCTCATAGTTCCATGTTCCTTTCACACAATTTTGATTACACACGTGACGGGTGTGGCTAGCTAAACAGGAGGTGCTTACCCTTCCGGAGCACCCGGCCTCACTTGCCTGGTGGAAGTTCACGTGTCTAACCTAACTTGTCAGTTCCAAAGTTTTTACTTTGCTTCTGGATTGTGATTCGGAAATGGATAAGTATGTTTGTTTTTGATTATGTTGATAAGTTTGATGTCTCCGTGTCAAGGATTGCCCTGGATATTTTGACGTCTCATAGTTCCATGTTCCTTTCACGCAATTTTGATTACACACATGACGGGTGTTACTAGCTAAACAGGAGGTGCTTACCCTTCCGGAGTACCCAGCCTCACTTCCCTGGTGGAAGTTCATTTGTCTAACCTAACGTGTCATTTTCAAAGTTTTTAATCTACTATGCTTCTGAATTGTGATTCGTTCGTGGAGTTTGTTTATGTATTTGTTTTTTATCATGAAAAATATATGATAATTTAGAAGCGGCTGATTAGAATAACATCTCCAATGAAACAACAAATCTTCAATTTTTTATGGCAAGATAATTAAATGGATTTTCTAGGCGAAATAAAAACAGTACAACAAGTCAACAAAATGAAATTTTAATCACCTGTATATAATGCTTCTCATCCCAACAATGATAATATCTATAAAATACAAAGCAGAAAAGAATTGCATACCAGTCTAGAACTGTTGGCACAATAATGTAATAAATAGCTGGTAATTAATACTGAATTAATTAACCCACCAACCCTTATCTAATTGAGGGGTCACAGTGGCTGGGTCAGGAAGGTGTTAAGTTATCAAACTTCTTATGAGTGAACCCGGGGATCTAGTCAAAAAAAGGGCTTTCCTTACCCCAGACCTTAACTGGTTGACTTAGTACCAGAATAAATTATGAATCAAGTGTCTGTGATGTTTAAACTTTTGTTAAGATTAATTAAAATTGTTTTCACGAACAGCTGAAATATTGTTGATGTGTCATAAAACAACAATTAACAAACCAATCTTACTTTAGTAACCCCTCTAGATCAATTCTGAGGACATATTGCTTTAAAGGTCAATGACAACTACTAACAACCAAGCTAACTATGTGATAGATAGAACCTATATCAAACCTATATCACTTTTACTCTTTTTCTATCAATTCAGTCTGTTTTCTTTTTTTCTTTAAATAAACTTTAGAATATAAAAAATCAAATATAGTTGAGATTTACTGGTTATGCTTGTTCGAGAGTCATGATGCTGAAGTCGTAATTACTTTATTGATGTGAGGAAAGCATATATTGTCACATCCTGAATATTTTTTTAAGAAATTGAATGGCTTAGTTTTAATATTGAACATTGTACTACAAAGGAAAATTAGATAGAAATAAACTGGGAAAAACAAGATAGAAAGAGGGACTGAAGAAAATGGAATAGAAAAAAAGACATCATCCCATTATAAAAACATGCTTTTAACATTATATATAAACTGTTTATGATAACAACAATAACAACAAAACTATAATAATTAACGTAACAAAAATTCTATGATGGAAAACTCATAAAAGATACATATCATTTATATGAAACTGATATAAAATAAAATCAAGCATCAAAATACTAAAATAAATAAAGACAGAAAAAACAGGTTTTAATCATGTAATTTGCAAATAATTCAAATGAATAAGAACAGAATAAAATTTATAAAATTGTTTTAGTTTTGCAAATTATCAAAATAAATAAATAAATAAATAAATAAATACAGAATACAGTCATCCGTTTTAACATGGCTGTTTTCGCATATTATTATCACAATAAATAAACACAGAAGAAACTTGTATAATAAATTTTAACAGAAGTTTTTGCATATAATCAAAATAAATAAATAAATAAATAATGGTGACATCATTAAAAGTCATTTAAGCATCCACCACTTTTTACAGGTTAAAAAACAGATTTGCATAAAAACTTGATAACATTATAATAGGGCCAAGAATAAATAAATGTTTGTTTCCCCTAGTCAGATTGACAACATTTACACAGGCATAGAACAGGTATACGTTCTGAACTGATACAAAAATAGGCAACAACAAATAGCAGCATTGGCAACATCTGATGGCGAGGACCTTGTGTGCAATCCTGCACCATGATACATCATGAGTAGGTCAGGAAACAATTTTTTCTTTGGCCTAAGCAATTCATAATAAACCATCTTATATAACAGACAACAACTACCATTATGATATGATTAAATAATGTATAAACAATATAGTGAAACCTGTCTTAATGATAAACTTTTTGAATAGGATAGCAGACAAAGATAGAAAGAACAACAAACAATACAGTGAAACCTGTCTTAATGGTAAACTTTTTGAATAGGATAGCAGACAAAGATAGAAAAAACAACAAACAATACAGTGAAACCTGATAAACTTTTTGAATAGGATAGCAGACAAAGATAGAAAGAACAACAAACAATACAGTGAAACCTGTCTTAATGATAAACTTTTTGAATAGGATAGCAGACAAAGATAGAAAGAACAACAAACAATACAGTGAAACCTGTCTTAATGGTAAACTTTTTGAATAGGATAGCAGACAAAGATAGAAAGAACAACAAACAATACAGTGAAACCTGTCTTAATGGTAAACTTTTTGAATAGGATAGCAGACAAAGATGGAAAGAAGTGAGGTGGAGTAATGATGTTTGTAATCCTGGTCAAGATTCTTTACTTATACTGGGGTGGTCAGTTCAGGGAATGGCGGAAGAAACAGGATTACCTGACCTTCGGCATGCATAAACAACTTTCTTGAAAAAGGGGATATGCCCGAAGTAGTATTCTAGCCTAGATGGTGAGGGGCACTGTGATCCATAGAGAAAACTTTAAACCACTCAGCTCTCTGAGGGTAAGGAAGAAAAAGAAACAAAGAAGATTAGTGAAATAATGGAGAAATGAAGACAGCAGAGAGAAAAACATATGATAGTGATGATCACCTAGGACAGGAAATACAAATTTGGAGAAAAACTGTGGAGAGTAGAGTGAAGCTATGCAGCTTTATGCCCAAGTCAAAATATTAATATATAAAGGTGGTAGTCAGTTCATGAATAGTCTTGGAAACTGGAGTGTTGAAAGGGAACAGAAATTTTTTACAGATATTTCAGTTTCCCCTGAGTTTGGTCAAGACAGGTTTCACCATCATTGTGATTTGTAATTTGTTTATGATAAAAAAAGAAATTCTTTGGCATACCAATTATTCAGATATTTTCAACAAGATGAATGGAGTAACATACTAGTATCAACAATGTAATAATAATGTCTATAGGTAAACAACATTGACCTGTCTGCTTGACCTTTTAATTCCAATACTCATATATCATGATCCACCCAATATATGGGTAGTGTTAGTACATGTATTCACAGTTAGAGCATAAACAATTCATTTTTGCAATGATGTAGACAAAATAACACCCATGTTCCCAACACATAAATGAACGAGTCCATAATAAATATTTAAATTAAAGGTCAAGTGGACAGGTCAATATGTTTTGCCTATATCTATAAACATATATAAATATCAACACGTTTTGTAATTTAACATTGCTTAAGAATAAAATATAAAATATATGCACAAAAATATGAAAATTTCAAATTTTGAAATCTACATAAGCAATATATACACAAAAATATGAACATTTCAAATTTTGAAATCTGCACAAGCCATAAAATATATACACAAAAATATGAAAATTTCAAATTTTGAAATCTGCACAAACCATAAAATATATACCCGGTACACAAAAATATGAACTTTTCAATCTGCACAAACCATAAGTTTATATATAAAACAATAACAAATCACATATTTAAAAATGAAAAATAACACATGATAAAAAAATAAATACATGTACATAACCACAAGGAGTAGAACTCATTAAAAAAAATCTAATTCCTAATACACTTAGAGTTGTCTCCCTTTAAACAGGAGGGGAAAATATTTTGAAGGATTGTATTCAATACCGTAGTAACAGTCAAGTTGAGTAATTGTGTTTACACTCCAGTCAAGATTCTGGCTGACAGTTTTGGGATGGTGTAGGAAACCGGAAACACATTAGAAATTATATGTTAATGAGTCTTTATAGAGCTGTCATGTGCTACTTTTGAATTTTTATGAAATAATACATTCAAAAGTAGCACATGATAGCACATGACGAAGTAACAACAAAAATAAATAGGAATATGGAATACAAGATAAATACTATAGTGAAATTCTCAGATACATATACAGTAAAACCTGTTATAGTGACCACCTCTATATAATGACAATCTGTCCATTAAGACCAGTGTTTTATGGTCTCTTTGTTCCATATTTCAACACAAAAATCAGCTCTATATATATAAAGAAAATTAAGACAGTGCAGTGGCGGATTTAGGGGAGGGGTTGCGGGGGTTGCAACCCCCCCCCCCCTTTGAAAAATTTAAAGAGAGAGAGAGTGAGATATTGACTGATTAAAATTATTTTCTTGGCCCCCATTGGGGCTCTGCCCTAGACCCATCGTCTCTGGAAGCTCGCGCCTTCGACGCTCGCATCTAGCATTGATATAATTCTCGCCCCTCCCCTTAAAAAATCCTGTATAGATCTCAACCCCCCCCCCCCCTTTTAAAAAATCCTGGATAGTTCTTAACCCCCCCTTTCAAAAAATCCTGTATCCGCCCCTGCAGTGTTTAAGATCCCTTTCATACAAGTTTCAACCAGAAAAAATGATCTATATAATGACTACCTGTCCATTCAAAGCAATGTTTAAAGGTCCCTTTGTATAATTTTCAATCAAAAAGAACCAAACTATATAAATACCACCTGTCTGTATATAGTCCATATTTCTTCCATTCAGGTAGCCAAAATCACAATTGGCATTAATTTCTGATAAATGCTTTTCATAAGTATCCTATTTTAGCAAATTCATGAAAAATATTTTAAAAAGGGTCATTTTTCATGAATTATGTAAATTTGGCTACTAATAGTTTTTATCTTTTGGAAACGTAACTTTTGTCCCATGGGTGGTCTTTATATACAGATTTTACTGTATATTCAAGAAATTTCTTACCAATAATACACACACACACACATGAATGGTATTTACACATCTTGATATACCAGATTTTGTATTTTATCTACAGTAATATGTACAGTAATAAATTATGAAAGACAAGCGAGAGTTACAAAGCACCAATACATGCTATACAATAAAAGCTGTCCCTGGTTTCACAACATTACCTCAACTAAACTTTTTTCTTAATTTAAGCAAATTTTTCTTATACTATGTAGCTACCAGTATTCAAATTTAAATTCTAAATTTCCCCAAAAACAAAACTGCAAATGTCAAAATTTTCTGAAATTTGTTAATCTAATAGCTATCAGTATTCAAATTTTAATTCAAAATTTCTGCAAAAACAAAACTGAACATGTCAGATTTGAAAAATTAAAAAAAAAATTACCAACCATGTACGGTAATAAGGTCTGTATTGTAACCCTCTCAAAAATATTTTTCATATCCAGATATGAAATTTTAGCAAATTGACATCGGAGAAAAGATGTTGCCGTCATTGACATCAAATTTCCAATATTGTATAGTATGTGACATCATTTGATGTGATTTTCTGTCATAACTATTATTTTTGCTGTACCCAGAAATTGCAGTTTCGTGTAATAATGTTGGTCACATGTCCAGACTTACAGAATCTATTCTTGGATTTCTCAAAACTAACTATAAATTATCTAGATTCAAAATTTGTTAAAATAAATAAGAAAAATCTTAGTGAGGAAATTATTTTGAAACCTGAATACCTGAAATCACAGACGAATAGTTTGATTAAAAATGTAGATGAACATCATCAACCAATTAAGTTTATAAACATGTACACACACACATAACAGTAAATGTATACATATTTTCAATGAAATTTTAAAAGACTCATAGGTTCTGTAAACATATTTATTTTCACAGTGTACTAATTTTTGGCTTATTTCGCGGCCGTTTGTTTTGCGCAGAAATTTATACCGAGCGAAAATTATAGTATGATTACAGTGCATATTTCAAATATGCGAAAATTTAACTTCGCAGATATGTCTTAATTTCCTATACCATGAAAATAAATACACACAAAATATGTTTACAGTATTTTTTCATCTCTAATTCTTTTTTTCAAAAATTCAAGCATGAAATATGAAAAATACATTATACATTTAAAAGTAAACTCTTAACTCTAAGTCATTGGTTCAAGGTTGTGGTTTAAAAATTTTAACGATTTTTTGTTTAAATAAAAGTCATTTCAAATAACCAGGATGCATTTATAAAAATCTTTTTTTTTTCTTTAAAAAGACCTAATTGTTGACACCATGTTCATGGTTTGAAATCAAAAGCATGTAGGTTTACCTAACAGTGAAAAATTTACATAATGCATTCTGTAATTCAAACAAAAATCTTCATTTTCAATTAATGACTACAGTTTCTACATTTTAAACTTAAATTACTTTGTAAAAGTGTTTAGAGTAATGAACTATTTTGGCACTATGCAATACTATGAATTTTGATAAACATTACCCAGAGTTCCTAACAGGAACAGGAAATGACATATACTTGGAAACCACATAACATCTTTAACAAGCACTTTTAAATGTTAAACAAGACTGAAGAAATAATATAACAAATAATTATAAGTAAAAAAAACCATCAAAAACAAAAAAATACCAACACTATGAAATTTTATAACTATTGTGCTCTTACCGGGAAATTATATTAAAACAGATTCTTTTGAAAAAGAACAAATTTTTTCTGAAACATGTGACATTATCATGGATAATTTTATGTTAAGATTTACATGTATATAGAGAGTTACATACTTTTAGCATTAATGGACTTTTGATACAATATATAAAATGTCTAACCTAGAAGGGGAACACTTCTTTAAATGTATCAAAGTAATGAAATTTTTGGTATCAATAACCCTAAAACATTAAAAAAATAATGGAATGATATCAGCCTTAAAACATGTGAAAAAAACAAACAAACAAATTACCATTTGTGGTAAAAATAATTGTACCAAAACTATTTATCCAATTTCTTATTGCATATAAACCAAAAAAAGATAAAAGAATGGTTTGTGGCAATATTTAAAAAAAAAACTTTCATAAATGGATTTGATTTGCCACCCTGTATAGATTAAACCATATGGATTAAAGTGTTAATATGTAGGTAACTAGATTATCCAGACAGGTAATCCTTCTGTAATTCCCAGTAATCTCATAACGTTCTATTTTTTGGTTTTTAAATCTTATAATCTGCATATGCACCAAGGATTTGAGCTCCAGTGGTCTAGATTTAGAACTTATGGTAAACATCATAACAATCCAAGGACTAAAAAATAAATATTGTTCTTTGAAAATACCACTTCTGACATCACTGGAAGTGCTTGAAATATTAAGGCACTTGAATTATTAAGATGTTTACAGGAGGGTCAGACTTTCTTTTGTATCCCAATCAATAAATTTTTTTGTAAAAGTTTTGAAAACGAATATTTGTACAAATTGTTCAAAAAAGCATCCATCATTTTTAAGTTTTTTTCAGTTGAAATTAAAATTGCAGTGGAAAGTCATTTCTAAAGTATTGCATGAATTTGAATTTAAACTTCTGAAAATTTATAAATTAAACCCCAAAAAGGCCAATATAATTACTGTATTACAAAAACATAGGGTTTATACATGTATTATAATCAACATGACAACTGAAGTTACAAGATATTAGAATATCACAGTCAAAATTTTTTATATACTGACACAGAAACTAAAAATTAACAACCATTAGCCATGCAAGGTTCTGATACCTGTATGCCCGATTTGGGAATGATATGCCATGTTTTGGAATAAATATATGCCAGAGTGACAGATTTGTATTCATATGCCAGAATTCGGTATCCATATGCCAGATTTTGTATCTGTATTCCAGATTTTTGTATCTGTGTGAAAGATTGGTATCTGTATGAAAAATTTTGGTATCCGTATTTCTGATTTTAGTATCCTTATGCCAGATTTTGGTATCCATATCATGGCTGCTTTGAGGTTTTTTCCATCAATTTAAGCTACCAGTATAAATGAATTGGAGTTTCTAAAAAGCTGAAAAATATAAATAAAAAAGAAATTATTACATTAAGTCTGCAATAAGTGAATTCTTTATCTGAATAAAAGTTTATAAAAAAGTAAAAAACAAGAAAAAATATATTTTCATTTAAGTTTGTAATACTGTATATTGCTTATTTTCAGTGTCAAATTTTCATGGTCTTCCCAGGCAACATTACTGAATGCCTCAAAATGCTGTATTTTCGTGACGGTTTTATTTTCACAGGAATACAATGGACCACAGATATAGTGACAATAAAACCACAGCAAAATATAAGCATTATACAGTAAGTGAATTCAAAATCTAACAGAAGCAAAAGCTGATACCAAAATTTGCAGATGAAATTCCAATGGAGTATTGTAGTTTTACACTCTAGTCAAGATTTTTTTTTCACTTACATTTAGGTGGTCAGTCATGAAATGGAGGAGAAAACAGGAGTGCCCCGAGAAAATCAGACATTGAGGTAAGACAACTTAAGAAAACTAACAAAGTTTCTCACAATAGAAACTGCCCAGAACTTGAGACCACTTGTCTACAAAGCCCCTAGGTCTGTGATATGTGAATTATTATTTTTACAAAATCAAAGGTTGATACTAAACTTTGAAGATGAAAGTGCTTACAAAACTAATGTCACTACAGAGCTGGAGTATTGAAATTATATTCACTGCTCAAAATTTTCTGTCAAAAAAGCTGCAACAGATCCTAGATGGTGCAAACTGAAATTCCTAGCAAAGCAATTATAATGACAACTTTATATCTTATGATGTATGACTGAATTAATTTTTAATTTTTTTTTTTTTTGGGGGGGGGAGGAGGAGGAGGGGAAGGGGTTTCTTTTTTATATAGTATAATACATTTCATTTACTTCCCATTAGTATTTCATCTAAAAATACCATTTTGCCTCACAATACATAAATATTACACTAGTTCTTGTATTAGGATATAAGAACTAGAATGTGACAACAACACAGCAATGTCTCTTCAGGCATGTTTCAGATGGCAAGGTCACAGTGTGAATTGTGTAAAATTGATTCTGGTAAACCTCAGAACAGAACAAGTTCACATGCAAATATCAATATTTATTTGCACGCTAACACCTCAGAATTTGTCATTTAATTCCTATAGGAAACATTTATTGCTATATAATAAATATTAGCATAGCTCCCAAAGAATGTATAACCCATGATGAATATTTATATATTCCTTGAGAATATTTCTTGTCAAAACATTATATAACATCAAAAACTGAAACAGAATCAATAGACAGTTCTTTAAACAACTTAAAAAACTTGGAATTAAAAATTCTTAGGATCATATCAAATCAAATGAAATCATTCAGGCAGTATAAACTTAATAAGACCTTAGTATGGTACAGACCTGTCAAAAGTTTAACACTGAGCTAACCTATCGGCAGTTTATCTCAGCCACTCTTTAGCGTTACCTCGACAGTTTTACGGCAGCAGCTGTATATCTTTTCGGCAGCTTTTTGGGTAACTAGCTATCCATATTTCTGCCACTTGACAGTCTAACATGGACTCCATTCTGTTAAGTCAACGTTAAACTTTTGACAGGTCTGTACTGTATGGAGTACTGTACATAGTAATTTAGTTATTGAATAAGTATTTAGTACTTTAAAAGTATTAAAATTCACAACAAAAATATAAACGTCATAATGTGTTATGTTATAATTAAGCCCTAATAGAAATTCACTTAAACATGTTAAATGAAATCACTCTTGTTGCTCTCTTACATTCTTATCTAATCAAAATATTTAAATTATTTTTTAAAAAGAAAAATGAAAAACTGGTTGAAATATATACATGTAAGGCCGAGAGAAAATTTTTTTGTGTTTCCAGTAACTCCTGTTGCCCAACAAAATTTGTGTGTTTCCTAAATCCTGTTGCCCAACTTATAAATTTTTGGGGCCTAGTCTAAAAGTTGTTTCCTTAATCCTGTTGCAAAATAAACAAGAGGCCCAGGGGCCACATCGCTCACCTGAGCAACTTGCTAGGTAGAAGCCGAAATGAGTTCAGTATTGAAGTGAGTGCAGGGGAGGGAGGTTTTGTACAAACTGAAATCTATACTTCCTACCGATGCTTTTCACTAAACAATTTGTAAGTATTTCTATGTACCGTAAAAGGTTGATGTTTCGACAAGCCTCGGCTTATTCCGTTACTTTTTTCTTACAGCATTTCAACCAATGAAATAATTTTTAAAAAAATTTTCATCATGCAATCTACCAATCTCAAAAGAGAGAAAATGCATAGGCCGAATACTGTAATCGGGAAATGGCAAATAGAAATTACAGAATACAGCAGGATTTACATTAAAAATTAGCTTTTAAATACAAGTACAATTAATATATTTCTCATGAACAATATATTTAACTTTATATCAAAATACTTATATAAAAGAATACAGCATGGAAAATACACTATTATTTAACCATGATTTGAACAAACTTGAATCTACACTACCTGAGGATGCTTCCATTTTAATTTGAGCTTTCCTGGCCTAATAGTTTTTGAGGAGAAGATTTTTAAAGATTCTCTCTATATATTCCTGTGTAAAACTTGACCCCCCTCTTGTGGCCCCACCCTACCCCCAGGGACTATGATTTGAACAAACTTGAATCTACACTACCTGAGGATGCTTCCATTTTAATTTGAGCTTTTCAGGCCTAATAGTTTTTGAGAAGAAGATTTTTAAAGATTTTCTCTATATACTCCTATGTAAAACTTGATCCCCCTCTTGTGGCCCCTCCCTACCCCCGGGGACCATGATTTGAACAAACTTGAATCTACACTACCTGAGGATGCTTCCATTTTAATTTGAGCTTTCCTGGCCTAATAGTTTTTGAGGAGAAGATTTTTAAAGATTCTCTCTATATATTCCTGTGTAAAACTTGACCCCCTCTTGTGGCCCCACCCTACCCCAGGGACTATGAATTGAACAAACTTGAATCTACACTACCTGAGGATGCTTCCATTTTAATTTGAGCTTTTCTGGCCTAATAGTTTTTGAGAAAAAGATTTTTAAAAATTTTCTTTATATTCCTATGTAAAACTTGATCCCCCTCTTGTGACCCCTCCCTACCCCCGGGGACCATGATTTGAACAAACTTGAATCTACACTACCTGAGGATGCTTCCATTTTAATTTGAGCTTTTCAGGCCTAATAGTTTTTGAGAAGAAGATTTTTAAAGATTTTCTCTATATACTCCTATGTAAAACTTGATCCCCCTCTTGTGGCCCCTCCCTACCCCCGGGGACCATGATTTGAACAAACTTGAATCTACACTTCCTAAGGATGCCTCCACAAAAGTTTAAGCTTTACAGGCCGAATAGTTTTTGAGAAGAAGATTTTTGAAAAATACCAACAAAGTTTCAATAATTCTCAATTATCTCCCCTTTAAAGAGGGTGTGGCCCTTCATTTGAACAAACTTGAATCCCCTTCACCTAGTGGTGCTTTGTGCCAAATTTGGTTGAAATCTGCCCAGTGGTTCGTGAGAAGAAGATGAAAATGTGAAAAGTTTACGACGACGACAGACAACGGACAAATTGTGATCAGAAAAGCTCACTTGAGCCTTTGGCTCAGGTGAGCTAAAAATTATGTTTCCTAGCGCCTGTTGCCCAACTTATCATATTTTTTGGGGTATACACTAACATTGTTATTGTAATTTTGAACATTAAGTGGTGAATTCTGCCACAGCAAGGTTGAAAACAGGTCAAAATTTTAGTCCATCCCTAAATGCAAAATTCTATTAAAGTTCAAATAGTAATCATGTAATTTTTTCATAATTTAGCTAGCCTTGTGTCAAAATAACCAAGACCGGCCTAGAAGTTACCAAGCTTGGGCTGGTGAGCTGGTTATTATTTTTAATTCCCACTAATTAATAAAGAATTACGAATTTTAAAAAATGCCTATCTATGCATCGAAAAAAAAAATTTCTTGAGGCAACAGTAAACAGAGATTTTTATTTTTTGGCCTTAATAATATTTTGTAAACTGTTCATTGAGTGCACAAATGGGAAAAAATCCTAATATTTTTCTAGTCATAAAGTTATTATTTACATGTATTCTAACAGCAAAACATTTTGTATGTCATATTTCAAATGCTTTTGTCTGAGTTTGTTCACCTTTCACAAATTTTAATACTTTTTTTAAATGATACACTTCATATCAAATTCAGCAAAATAAACCGTGTACATGATTTTCAGTATGTTCGTGTTACAAAATCTTTTTAAAAATTGATTGAAAAACCTCTAAGTTTGACAACTGCAAGTAAACAACCTTAGTAAGATTTATTTTTAAAAAGGATTACCAAACTTTTAAAAAGTAAAATTTATGAACATTTTTTATTTCTGGCTCCAGTTTTTATTACATACACGTATGATGAATGTTTGATAATAACTGATATTTCTAAAGGAATCCAGGAGTGTGTGGTTAGGGCCATCCTTGGTAACAACCTTGTTAAGACATGTGTCACGGCGATGAAGCAGTTTAAAGCATTGACTTACATTACAGATCATATTTTCTCCCATATTTACGCTAGTTAATACAACCTACACACACTGAGACATCACAATACCCCCTTGATTGTAATGTCTACAATTTAGAGTATTTTGAAATGAAAGTCACCGGGTCCTTTCAGAAAAGACCTTAAAAACTGGTGCCTTGTGTGTTGTGTGACGGCAAACATGGCACATAAAAAACCCTCCATGCACAATGTCCCGAGTGTACTACAAAACTAAAAAAAATTCTGCCACTTCACCTATAGCTGGTGATGTCTCCATAAAAGTGAAGTACAAATGTATATTCTTGACTGGGAAGTAAAACCCCATTCAATCAATCAATCCACAATTAAGATTATGATGTCATTGGTTGAAAATGCAAACATATTACTTTTTGGTCAAGCTTTGATGTATTTTTTTATGATTAAAGTTTTACATAATAATAGATTGGATATGGGAGAAAAAAACAACCCCTGGTTTTTTTAGTGGAGACTGAAGTTGGGAACATTTGTGATGAGATTTCTATCACCACTGCAAAGCGGGGGTAGATTCTATTATTTTTGCACCCCAGACAGAAAAATACATAGAAATGTGAAAGATATCTTCATTTTGCAGCCCCTGATTCAGGTGTCAGAAAGATTAGGTTTACCTTCATGACTAACTTCCAAAAAACTTTTCAGGTGGGTCAAAAGTCAAAATTCAAGAAATTCTTATCTATGGAGTTACTACAGTGAAGTAGTGGTGTTATATCCCCAGTCAAGATTCTCTCACTTACATAACGGTGGTCAGTTCTGGGATGGTGAAGGAACCCAGAGTTGCCAGAGTAACCAGAGGAAAACACTGACCTTCAAGTAACCAAACTAACAAATTTTCCTATAATAGGATCTGTCTGAGTGAGATCTGAATGTAGGTGGTGAGAGGCACTGCGATCCATAAGTCAAAAGCTGAGTTGAGTTGAGTAATGGTGTTCAACGTCAGGGTTCTTTATTGTGCAAAGCCTACCATGACACAGGACCTCATTTATTTTAAGTTCCCATCCCAAAAAACTGTGACTTTCATTTTGTAATGCAGAGTGCTTGGCGAAAGAACAGTCACTACCCACTTTCAAGTCTGGGGTCAGACCTGTTGAGGTTTCGAACCCACGACTCCCACGACTCCCACTTACGGATTGAGCACTCTACCAACTGACCTATTGCAGTGGTTAAGTCAAAAGTTGAGGGCAGAGCTTTAAACCATTTGGTCACTAAAACTAAATGTCAAGAATTATTCCTTATAGTTAAATGTAATTTCAAATTAAAAACATCATCTGTATGAAAATATAAACTTTAAAACATAAGAATAAAATTTTAAATTCAAAAAGTCATTGATCAATTTGGAAACATATACTTCAAAAAAAAAAAAAAAAAAAAAAAATACATGCATAAAATAAAACTTCAAATCCATAAGGTCATCAATTTTGAAAAATTATGTTTATTAACAAAAAAACCTCAATGAACATGAATAAATCTTTATATATTTAAATTATATAACACATATGTATATGTAATGTAAGCTTTTAAAGAAAAAGATTAGTTAAACCTGTTACAATGTTAAGTCATACCCCTCTCGAAAAAATATGAATTAAAATATTTGGAGTCATACAACCATGACATGTCATGTTGTGTGTTATCAGCTTAAGACCAGTGACAAGCGTATAAAAAATCAATGACATATGTTTTTATTCCCATTATATTAAATTGTTAATTTGGCAAGTTCAATGTTCAATTGTTCGAAGTAGGAGATTTTGTGTGAAAAAAAATTTGTCAGACTGAAACTTAAGTAGCAGTACATGTATACACCAACGTGACAATAATATCTGCAGTGGCTTTCAGTTTGAAGGGCATTTTTGTTACTAATCTTTATAGCATATTTATCATTTATTCATATTTTTTACAATATTTTTCACCTATACAATTTTTTAGTAAAATTTTATTTGAATTTTAGCATATTTATTCATTAATCCAATTTTGAGCAAATTTATACACTTATTCCACTTTTTAGCATATTTATTCATTTATTTAAACTTAATAAATTAAAATTGTCTGTTGAAATTCATAAGAGATCTAAACATGCAAGTTTTCAAACACATATACAGTATGAATCTAGTTCTCATTAAATAAAATTTTTGGTACAGACTGATAGCACCTGAAAGTTTATAAATCATGTAGATTTGTCCCCTAGGTTCAATTGGGCACTAACTTATGTAAGAAAATTTTCCAGTAAACTTGCCAAAGGCCTGGTATAATTTTTTAGGTATTCAAGTTTCATCCACCACCCTTCATTCCAGTCCACAAAACTGAACATATATTTATAGGTAGCCAAAGACACCACCCTCATTTCTCAAAGCCCTTTATGTGATGCCAAATTTTGACTGATCAAATGGTGGCAGTGAATCATGGTTTTACTGCATACTTATGTGTGTGTGTGTGTGTGTGTGTGTGTGTGGTAAAATCTAGATTAATAACTATATACATATGCATGTGTATGTATAGGTAATATGTTTATATAGACATAAAAAACCCTTAAAATTGATTAATGGGATATTTGGGATACAGTGGGAATTATTTGTGTCAAATTTGGTTCAATAAATTTGATCAAAGTACTTAAAGTCTTTCTTGAAACCATTTTAATTGACAGCTAGTATATCCACACACAAAGTGGTCATGGGTAAATATTATTGTTTACCTAGTCAATAATCTTAAACAGGGTCACTATATTCAGAGGGGTTGATATTTTGAATATAAATATTGACTTTGTTTTCAGCTCGATCTTTGACCATTTAACTATAACAGGTTTGGTGGGTGCATGCACACACAGTGTAAAATACAATTTTCAGACAGAAAGATTCTAAACTGCAGGTGTCCACAGAAGGGTTTGCACAAAAAAGAGCACTCAATGATAACCGCCCATATATACATTGCAAAATTTCAAATCTCTACAACTGTAGCTGCAAATGTCTTCTTAATACTTTTGACAGGAAAATTGTAAAAAAAAATTCATTCAAACTAACTAATTTTCATAACAACTTCTTGTGACATTAATTCAAAGTGAAAATTGGTTTGCAATTGAATATCAAATTTGATATTTGAAAAGAAAAACATATATTGCAAAAATGCGAACTATGAGCCAACCCACCCAACCGTACCCTTCAATTCAGTGGACAAGTGGTCTAAAGCATACCCGTACGAAAAATTGAACCGTACTCCGGCTGGACTCGAGACGTACTCCAGCCGGAGTCCGGCTGGACTTATAAAAGTCCGGTCGGACTAGAGACGGACACGTACTTTTTCAACGTTTTTCCAGCTGGACTTTTTCTAAAGTACGGCTGGACTTTTTGACTGGGAACTTTTGGATAAAAGTCCAGCCGTACTTTTTAACTTAGAATAAGATTTCAGCAGGACTTTCATACTTAAACTTTTTATTCTATAACCGAGCCGTACTTTTGACTTAGAAGAAATTTAACTGAACCGTACTTTTGACTTAGAATAATTTCACCAAAACACACTTTTGACTTGTAAGCAACCAGACATTTTGACTTTCAGATTTTAGCATTTAATAAGGAGAAATACTGATTATATATTATATGTTTGAATAGTACATTATAGTTTGAACTGAAATGTGCTTAGAGAACAGCTATCTACATATTAAGTTTAAGTTATTTGGTAACCATTGATGTCCTTTTTAAACAAGTTCAGCTGTATATGTATAATGTATGTTATTATTTATATAATACTAAAATTGGGTGAAATGAGTTGACTTATCTTTGAAATGTAATTACATCAATGTAATATTAATTAATTATTTCACACTGTTTGACCACTGCTCATTTTATTTGATATTGGTGATATAAAAATAAAAAGCAAACATACCAATCCATGTCCAAGTAAGGAATGACTCTCTCTCTCTCTCTCTCTCTCTCTCTCTCTCTCTCTCTCTCTTTCTCTCTCTCTCGATACAAATTGGAACAGTAACAAATTGTATATTTCTTTCAATTTAAAAGTAAACTTCAATGTCCACCTATAGTCTTCAGTAAAGCATTATAAATCAAATTACACAGAAATTGAAATTTACCACTAAACATCTTTAAATCAGGCCACAGAGGCAATAAATCTTTTAAGGTTGGGTGAATCTTATCATCAGTTGACAATTATGTAAAGACATCTTAATGGTCACTTTTTGAGGTCACTACTTCATGCTGTTATATCTGGACTTCAGGAAAATTTTCAAAAAAATGTATGGCTGTGTATGTTATATTTTGAGAGCAGTACTTCAGTTGTATTTTCAAAAAGTAACAAGAATCTTAAATAAAAGATGGAGAATTTGAATTACAAGAAAGAAGGTTATATCATGGAATATTTATGAGGACACATGGTAAGTTTTTTTAATTTATAATTTCAATTTTATGTTGATTTGCCGCCATTTTCAACGGAAATTTAAATTTAAGAAGGGGGGGGGATGTTTAAATCATCCTAATATTTTTTTTTCTATTTATATGATCTGATGAAATATTGTTCTATATAACAATTATTCCAATAACAAAATAACAAATTTTTATTTTAAATGTAGACTAAAATTTAATTTTCAAAATAATGTTAAAAATTAGTTTACCCTGTCATAATTATTAAGACTGTTTAGTCAAAATTTACATTAAGCAGAGGGGTAGAAACCAATGTTGTTTTTTTCTTGATTTTAACTGCATAATATTTTTTTATAAATGTATTTAGTTCCTTTTGAAAGACATTATAATTCCTTTTATTTTTATGTTTGGTGTATGAATATTTCATGTAAATTTAAATACACAACATTAACAAATTCTTATAACAAATTTTTTAAGTAAAATTTGAATTTAATACAGAAAACTAACACATGTAATTTAAAATTCCCTTGGGTCACAGAGCCGGAAATTTTTAATGGCATTTAAAGTAATATGATAAATGTTATACATTTGCAAATGTGCAAACATTCAGTAGCATGATTTTAGCTGGGTAATAATTATGTTATACACATGTATTTTGTTTGATTTTTCTTACATCTTATTGTCTATGGTTTTAATGCTGATTTTAGATAATGTATGGATGCCACTTATTGCTGCAACAATAGGGATCATAGTCAAATTATGCCTAATATCATTCTTATTTTATAATTGTTATTTTTCAGACTATACAAAAGGACAGGATAATTTTAACTCAAAAACTTCACTTACCAGAAGACCAAGATAATGAAGTATATGTATTCAAAAAAGAACTTTACAGTAAAACCTTATTATCCTATATCTACAGGACTACTGGTTTTAGAGCCATGATTAAACTTTAACATGTCTGTTAATTTTGAAATATTAAATAAATACACTTATCCATTTATACCTAATTATTGTCAGTTTTTGTATTACTTAATCTGTCAGGCCATCACATCTTGATGTACAAATGTACATGTGAGCTGTTCCTGAAAGGCTGGGTTACTGAAAAAACTAAACCATGGTCTTCAAGGAATGAAGTAAGGGTTAACCCAAGTTTGGATAAAATTTCAAACAAACTCAGTTTGTCTAGATTTGCAAATGTCCAACCGGACTTTTTTCAAAAAGTACGGTTGAAAAGTCCAGCCGTACTTTTAAAAAGTCCAGCTGGACTTTTAAAAATAGTCATGCTCATTTAAATATTTCAAGTCAGCTATATTTCGTGAAAGTCCAGCTGGACTTTTTTCAAAAAGTACGGTTGAAAAGTCCAGCCGTACTTTTTGAAAATAGTCCTGCTCATTTAAATATTTCAAGCTGTTTTCCGGCTAGATTCGCAAAAGTCCAGCTGGACTTTTTTCAAAAAGTACGGTTGAAAAGTCCAGCCGTACTTTTAAAAAGTACAGTTGAAAAGTCCAGCTGGACTTTTTGAAAAAAGTCCTGCTCATTTAAATATTTCAAGCCGTTTTCCGGCTAGATTCGCGAAAGTCCAGCTGGACTTTCCATACATGGTAATGGAAAAAAGTCCAGCTGGACTTTTAAATAAAAGTACGGTTGGAGTCCAGCCGGAGTACGTGTCATACTTTTCGTACGGGTGGACATACAAATTACAATGACTCTCACTTCCTGGGATAGAATCCAACTCAGTTTGCTTGTCAAAGGTTGGTAAATTTCTCCAAGAACTGACTTCTCCATAAATCTTGACACGGCATAAAACACAATTATTTGTGTGTGTGTGTGTGTGGCAAAGGGACTTTAAAACACTTAAATGAACTTGTGGTCTTTATAGACAGGTAGTTACTTTAGTTTTTATCGTTCAATATTTAAAAATTAGTGCTATTTACCTATACAAAACTTCCTATGTTTAATTTACTGACATACATGTATTATTTTAAATTGAAGTAAGAAACCTTTGAAGTAAAATTAAGCGACATGTTAACAATATTGTGTCGTAGTGATACACATAAAGATCGATATTTCATAAAATATAGATTTTCAACGTCTACTGGTAGTACAAACTACACAGAACTTAATCCTTAAAACATTTAAAATGTCACTTTTATGTACAAAATCTAAAATATTACTATATATATTTTCCTTTAGCTCTGACGAACAACAAATATTTAAATATTATTGATTAAAACCTCAGAAACTCAATTCTTAAATATATGAATATTGAGACGTGTAATGTATATTATATATGTATGAGGCGCCGTTTCTATATTTATTCACTATTTTTACATATGCATAATTCATTTATGGATATCCATAATTCATTTATGGATATCCATAAATCAAATTTAACATATGTAAAAATATTTTTAGATATCCAAAAATAATTTTGCATATGCAAAAATCGATTTATGGATATCCAAAATTCGATTTATGGATATCCATAAATCGAATTTTGCATATGTAAAAATGCTGACTATTTTTGGATATCTAAAAATCGATTTATGGATATCCACTTTCAAAACATCTCATTGCGTTCAATATTACTCCGCTGTATCCAAGTGTTTGTTCTTTTCATTACTTCTGTAGCAGCCATGTTGGATTTTAAGACGCGACGCGCGTACCGCGTGGTCACTGCATGAAACAAAAAAAAATCTTAAAATATACACAAGTTTACATGTTTAACAAAAGTCGATGAAAAAACGCATTTATAATCCATATTGTAAAAATATGATTTTTATTTGCGAGGATAAATATTTTTTTTTATTAATCCAATGTAATAACAGTATTCACTTTGGGATTGATATCTGGGGAGAACTCAGTATTTTGGAATTTCCAAAATTTAATTTTGGATATCCATAAATAGATTTTTGGATATGTAAAAATACTGGCTATTTTTGGATATCCATAAATCGATTTATGGATATCCATAAATAGATTTTTGGATATCCATAAATAGATTTTTGGATATCCATAAATAGATTTTTGGATATGTAAAAATACTGACTATTTTTGCATATGCAAAAATCGATTTATGGATATCCATAAATCGATTTATGCATATGCAAAATTCGATTTATGGAAATGTGAAAATAGTGAATAAATATAGAAACGGCGCCTCATATATATGCAAATTCTAATACAACAAACACACACCACTGCAGTAGCTCAGTTGGTAGAGTGCTCGCTCTTTAGGTGGGAGGCCGTGGATTCAAACCCTGACCAGGTCTGACCCAAGACTTGAAAGTGGGTAGTGACTGTTCTTTCGCCAAGCACTCTGCATTACAAAATGAAAGTCACAGTTTTTTGGGATGGGAACTTAAAATAAATGAGGTCCTGTGTCATGGTAGGCTTTGCACAATAAAGAACCCTGACGTTGAACACCATTACTCAACTCAACTCAGCTTTTGACTTATGGATCGCAGTGCCTCTCACCACCTACATTCAGATCTCACTCAGACAGATCCTATTATAGGAAAATTTGTTAGTTTGGTTACTTGAAGGTCAGTGTTTTCCTCTGGTTACTCTGGCAACTCTGGGTTCCTTCACCATCCCAGAACTGACCACCGTTATGTAAGTGAGAGAATCTTTATGGATATCCATAAATCGATTTATGCATATGCAAAATTCGATTTATGGAAATGTGAAAATAGTGAATAAATATAGAAACGGCGCCTCATATATATGCAAATTCTAATACAACAAACACACACCACTGCAGTAGCTCAGTTGGTAGAGTGCTCGCTCTTTAGGTGGGAGGCCGTGGATTCAAACCCTGACCAGGTCTGACCCAAGACTTGAAAGTGGGTAGTGACTGTTCTTTCGCCAAGCACTAAGCATTACAAAATGAAAGTCACTGTTCTTTCGGATGGCAACTTAAAATAAACAAGGTTCTGTGTCACGTTGGGCTTGGCACGATAAAGAACCCTGCTGTGTTATGCTATCAGCGCAACACCCAAGCCTTCATCTTCTTACATTTACTGAGTAGACCTCCTCCTGGAGTTTATCACTTACTCAAAATAATTAAAATAATTATGGCATTTTCAAAAAGGTAGTCAACATAATTTTTGGACATTATATTTATGAAATGATATATGCTTTGTGTCCGTTACCATCTTTAAAAGCTGTTTAAGTTACCAGTCAAGTTTTACTGCTAAACAAAAAATAGGGGAACAGAACAGCATTTCTAACATGACTGATATTGAAAAGGAGATCTGTGCTCAGCGGCTTAGGGAAGATTTTACTTTTTAATTTTGAATTCAAAATTAAAATTTGTGGAAATGGTTTTGAGTGAAAATTGATTACCGGTACATGTTCACATAAATATGGGTACCTGATCAAAATTCCTCATTTGATTGGTGTCTCCTGGTTATGGTAATAATCATATGGGGAAAACAAAATCTCTTAATAGAAAAGTAAACATCTGAACTAATTATAGTAATCCAGGGACTGATTGGCTTATTGGAGGTATTGCTGTAGAGATAGGGATTTATTTTGTTAACATTTTTTAAATTTTGAAAACAAAATTAAAATTTTAATTCTTTTTTTTCGATATTTTACTGGAAAAAAATAAAACATAATATATAATGTATGTATTAGGAAAAGAACTACGGATTAGATTATTGGGAAATTTCTAAAGAGATAGGGACTTATTTTGCTAACATTTTCAAATTGTAAAAACAAAAGTTTAATTTCAAAATGACCTTGCCAAAATTTTTGGTTCAGATTTTACAAGGAAAATAAAACATAATGTTGGAAAAAAGAGCTACCAACTGGATTATTAGGGAAATTTCTATAGAGACAGGACTTATTTTGTTAATATTTTTAAAACTATGAAAACAAAATTAGAATTTCAAATGAACTGAATACCCAATTTTTTCAATATTTTATGGGGAAAAAAAAAAAAAATACATATTATATACACAGTGTGTAGGTACAACCCCCAGTATCAGGTCAAGTCCTTTTTTTGTAGCCGTATCAATTTTACAATTTACATCTCAGTCAAGATTCTTTACTCATTTAAAGGTGGTCAGTTCAAGGATGGTGAATGAAACTGGGGTGCTCAGGGAAGACCACAGACCTAATGTGAGAAAATTGACAGTTTGTGTTTTCTCCAGAGACTCCAATTTCCCCAACCATCCATGAACTGACTTACTCAATATAACTTAAAGAATTATGATTGGGACATAAAACAGTGTTATACCATTTTTACAAAAACATGTAAAATATATGCCCAGGAAATTTTATGACATCACAAAATTGAAGACACTGTATATGCATTCTCAACAGTTACCTATTTTTGCCATCATACAATAGACATATATTAAATATGTGAAATCTTTAATTTTTGTGGTAGCCCAATTTTCCTATTTTCATGGATACCTTGAACCACAAATTTAAATGTGAACAAAATAATATACATGTACACACATAAATGCAAACTTAATTAAAATGGAAGCCACAAACCACATTTATTGTATTTCCCACCCCCACAAATGGTATTTTTCCTTTGAACCACTAAAGTAAATGCTTTAATAATAATAGTAGTTAACATTTTCTGTTATTTTTTACTTAAGAATAAATGCATGTTGAATTTAAATTGAAACGATGGGCCAATGTCATTGCCTACCGTACATTTTTTGGACTTTGTTTCCATTTTACAGCCAATGCCGTATCAGGGTCCCTTCTAGATTTAACGTTGCATGTCAATGTGAAATTGTAAGTCAGAAGGCAAGTATAGGTATTCTGTGAGAATGGATTTGATGCCAATAAGTAAAATGTCTTACCAGTCTTCATCAAGAGTTTTCTTCTGGTATGGGTTTGACTGGACCCCAAAGACGGGCTTCTGGATCATCTGAAAACTGGCCTAAGGGTATAAATCCTTTTCTGCTATCACTTTCCTGCTTATCAACACCTGGTAATAATGATTCTTTTAATAACCTCTGAACTTCTTTTATCACTTGATGTGGATCTAATGTAGAATTGGCAGATTTCAAAGTTATGTCACTAAATGGGAATGTTAAGAAAAAGTCGCCAACACGAGGCGGCGGGCCTCTTGATTTTGGTTTGATAGGTGAAGTGTGACCATGAGCACGAATTCTTCCATTTAAACGTGAATTATTATTAAATCCTCTTCGTACAACATGTCCGTTTTCTTTGTCACCATGGTGACCAGCTTTACTTTGCTTACCAGAGGTAGGTCGAGTTTGGGAACGAAAATTGGCAACAGAGCGAGAGGTGTATCTACCTTGTACTGACCTTCTTGCATTTGTTTGATGGAGTCCCAATCTTTCACTCATTGGAGCACTATCCATGCTACTATGTAACCTACTTCTACTTCTCGCTGTTGTTGGTGGCTGTGGCACCGAGACAAAGCCAGCTTGGATTTTCCGTAAAGCATTTGAATTTCCATGTGGTCGTAAAGACTTTATATGACTGTGTTTATTTTTCTTGCCAGTTTGTTCTGAAATCACTTCTGCTCCAAAAGCATTACTTGATGTCCCTCTTCTGTTTGTTAGAACTTTCCTCCTTTCCACTTCCTCTTGATGTTTTAGAGATAAGTCTGAGTTTTCACTTGAACCAGAGTAATTAGAAATACCACTATCCGAGGTTGCCGAGCTTTTAATGGATCCCTTGACCTGTGGCTTTTTGGGATCTTCTGGTTTTTTATCTACTGACGACATTGTTACGGTTCTTTCTAAAGTGTTAGAACTGCCAATCGGAACTGACCGTTCAAATGAATTATTGACCGGACCAGTGGTTGTATGCATGATATTTTGTACAGGATTATTATTGCAGTTCCTGTTTGGGTTGTCTTCATTGTTAAGCTGTGAGGTTTCCCGACTAAAGGATTTGTTATTTGGCACACGACTAGAAGATAAACCACTTTGGGCTCTTGGACCTACTTTGGCACTCTGTATACGAGTTGCATTCCCGGATACATTCCTAATACTGTTTGTAGCAGATTTTTGTCTAGTGTTAGTTTCTGAGGCTATTTCTTTCAAATTGTCTTCATCAGCACTTGATATTCCAGAACTTCCGATGCTATCTTTCCGTTTACTCTCCTCTTCCGGATGAATTAGAGGTAGACCAAAACACATTTTTTCTTTGTCCATTTCTTTATTTTCATGCAAATCATTCTCTATATAAGACACACTTTCTTGAACAGTCTGCTTACTTAAATTACTAAGTGTGCTTAGATTTTTATGAAGTCCGGCATTCCTATGAGTAGTACTTCCTCGGTGACTAAGTCTACTTCCTGAAGAGTACCTATCAATGTTAGAATCAGGTCCTTTTGACCTGGATGTACCGGTAAACCCTCTAAAATGTTCCCCGCCTCTTTCTTTATCAATGTCTTTAAAATTCATCAAGTCCATTAGATCATGAAGCATAGGTTTCTTGACAACTACATCAGACTGACAATCTATACTTAAAGCTGGACTAAAATTGACTTCTAAGAGCCAAGGTTTTAGATTCTCATCTATCAGAATATCGAATCCATACAGTTCAAAGCAGTTTCTGGTTTTTGGCACTTGAGGAGCTTGAATAAGCATCGTAAGTGTGACAATATTCATAATACGTATCCATGTCATATTATCGTCGATATTATTTTGATGGAAATAGTACCGCAGTTGGGAAATGGTCCATTTGCATCCGGGTCCAATTCGCTCCTTGTCGGTCGTATAAGCAGGACTGTGTTTGTTGATGGAAGTATTTGTTAAATGAGCAAATACATTATTAAGAGAAGTTAAATCAAATTTTTCTGTACTGAATCTAACGATTCCTTCTTGATAGACATATATAGAAAGTGGGTGAAAAGATGGAACTGCAACATATATCCTGATGTCAAACTTATATCCACCAATCAAGAATGGATTTGAAATGTATCGTTGAACCACTGCGGTACAATCATACTGTAGTTCCGATATATCCCGAAAAACAAAGATCCCTCGACCTCTGGACATGTCAGCAGGCTTACAGATCCAATTAAGTGTTTTGGAATCATGATGCTGTTGTTTCAATCTGCTATATTCAGCTACATACCTTGTATAATCATTGGGTAGATTAAATGCTATTGGGCTAAAGTTGTACACTCCCGCTCCATGCACTCCTTTCATGCGCTTCAGATTTCGAGCCAGACCATCTTTCTTTGTGATAGCCGTTGATTTGGGATAGTGGTTCAAACGCTGCCATTGATAAATTTGATCATAATCACTGGTTCTGAATCTTGATGTCCTCCACCATATATTCCAATCATCGTCTTCCTGTGTATCCTCATCAAACTCCACCCATCCTCGTTCTAAAAATACTTGTCGAATCAGCTCAGGTCCCTGTCCATGGTCATTTAATCTAAATATAATCGCCTTTTTGTTTTCTGTCATACCTTGCTGTTGTTCTATCTCTGTATTTAAGTCCACATGGTGGATACTCCTAGTATACTTGGCTGCTGGTTATAACACACTCTCTGAACACCTACAAATAAATGAAATATACACTGGATATAGCTCTTGTATACATAGTATAGATAAACCAGAAGTTGTATAAATGAATTATATCTCTTAACCAATTAAACATAAATGTATGTAAATCAAATTTTTTATGTGTTTACCTGGAATAATTTTGGTGTCATCAAAACCAATCAATAATTTTATGTATTAAAATTTAATTTTCAATTTGTTTACCTAGAATATTTTTGGCACCATGATTGACCTAGATAATAAAATTATCCTTATTTTGTTGGTGTTGAGATCTTAATTTGTATATAGGGTATATTTTCAAAGATTTATTATGTGAGTGGGTAGGGGAAGAAGAGTGGAGTAACAGTGTTATATGCCCCAGCCAAGATTCTTTCACTTATATCAAGACTGTCAGTTCTCAGGGGTTGAGGAGGAAACCAGAGTGCCCAGAGAAAACTACTAACCATCTGTTACTAAGCAAACTGACAAAATTTTTACATTAGGATCTGACCTGGGTGTTTTGACAGTTGGGGGAAGAAACAGTCACATGAATTATTTCAGAGTATTAGTTGTTTTAATATTTGATATCAGCGTGTGTTTAAAGAAGGGAAAATACAGTAAAATTTTTATATAAAGACCACCCATGGGACCTATGAAATATGGATTTTATAGACAGGTTTATTGTAAATTAAATTTCACTATAAATATTAATAACATCAGGGCTTCAAATAATAAGAATGATACCGAACCTTATAAAGATGCAGTTTATGTTCAATTTATAAACAGCAACTAATATTCAACACATTTGAATTAATAATAAAAAATAATTTCTTTTTCAGTTTTTGGTGAATTTCAATATCAATACTGTGATTTGTATATATATCCATTGACTTTAAATTTGTATTCTGGTCATCAAGCTCAGATCTTTGTTTGCACGCTGTTAAAATTATTACATATTTCCCCAGTGACTTCAATCCAACATTTATTACTTTTGAATTAACGCTGTTGTCAAAATTGTGGATCACAATCATATGAAATAAGCACAACATTAAGTATTTAAAAACAAAGAAAATATAGGCACAATATCAGTGAAAGTGTACTTCTAAAAATGCCGGATTATTGGAATCACCAGGGTATTACACAAAATTTTACATAATTTTATCACTGTATAACAAACTCTAAAAATCCATAAGGTAAATAGTAGATATTTACATGCATTTCCTTTGTGATTTCTCATAAAGTATATTTTATGGTATCAAAGAATGTTTTTTTTCAAAAAGAAAAAATAAACAAATAAACAAACATCTCCTTTTCTATTGGCACTCATGTTGTTGGTTTTGCAGTCTCCATGAATGAAATATTAAATACAGGTTCTTATAAATGTCAATAGTCACCAGGAAAATCTTATTTACCCTTTTTCTGCTTTTAAATTAAGCCTGTTAGACTAAGTGGTGTGTTATTCTTCAATGACCCGTGACAAGCAATTTAATCCAGTTAATCAATTTCAATGAATCGTCTTATTATACGTTATACAAAGAGTGGAATAAAAACAAAAAGGCATTGTCTATTGTTTTAAATTACACAAGTGATAATTCAGTTTTAGTCCTTAGCACGTACCGCATGATACTTATTCACCTTACAGCACTGACAAGCAAAAGATTGAAAAATACCTTGTCATCAATGTCATGATGTGCCGCTCGACTCGGAGTTGATAAACAAGATATAATTTAAAATTAATGACATGACATACTTTCCCCAATAGCGAAATCAATCCAAAATAAAATCATTTAGATGGTACATACCCGATCTACCCCTCATTTTCAATACTTCTAATGTAATCCATAAAGTTTTCGACTGTCGAAGTGCTCACTTGCAACCAGCAGCCTACCATAGTGTTGACATCACGTGACATAACGACTGCCAATTAAATACGTTTTTACAAAACCATGTAGTGTTTGATCATGTGACTACATTTTTTACTTTCACTTTGAATTACTTGGCGTATGAGCAATATTGAGACACGTTTTTTAAGATTAAAACAGGACCGAAAGGCTAGTCTCATCAATTTTTCAACGCTTTTCATTTAAATTTAATTACTGGAGGTACAACTTGAATCACAGTCCTGTACACCGGTAGGCCTACTTGTTTGAAATGTAACAATTTTTTTTAGATCTAGTACATTAAAGTTCGTCAGAAAAAATACCTGTTGTTATACCTGATAAATCTTTTTAATGGCAATTTTTATTTTCTTTTAATTGTTTGTCTGGACACTAGATCTATTTATGTAATTGATACATAAAGTACTGGTACAGTCAAACCTTCTATAAAGGAACCCAGTAAAAGTGGTCTTTATGGAAAGGAGGCCTTTATACACAGGTTCAAATAATATGAATTAAGAATAATTGGGATATATTTTTACTGTCCTTTATTATAAGATGGCCCTTATATACAGGTGGCCTTTAAGGCAGGTTAATTTCCGTATCTGAAATTAGTTACTTTTTCAACAATCTGTATATAGCTCTGCCTCAATAAGCAACACACACAATAAAAAAAATGGAGATAAAAAAGAGGCTTATATATTTTAGTTTTGTTTTTTTTTTTACTTGCATGGACGCGATATTGGGAGCATCAAACTCCCAGCACACTGGAAGGAGTTCAGCAATTTATGCTAGGGTGCCACAAGTCTACCAGTAGTTTTACAATTATCATCATGATCCAGCACCTATAGCTAGGACTTGTTACTGTGACAAGGGAAAACATATACGGTAGTGATGAAGTGCAGTCATACATTTTTCAGTTATGATACCTCAAGCTTAATACCTTTATCCAATCAGAGCAACTAACATAAGTCACTAGCATTTTTCCTTTTTACCTTCACAAGAGTGAATTTGAGTAATGCCCCAGTCAAGTTTTTTTCACCTCTATACCGAAGTCGGTTTTTAGATGATAGAACTGGAGTACCCAGAGAAAACCAACCTCCAGCTACTGAGCTGACAAACTTTCTAACTAGCATCTGCCAGAATGGTATTCAAACCCAAGAAATGAGAGGTGCTGTGATCCATAAATGTAGGTTTCAGACCGCTTTACCACCAAGGCCCTGGATCTTTACAAGAATATATGTGCATAAAGAACATTGACTAATAGAATCTATCACCTGTTTCTCGGGTGCTGTGATGTAACATATCCAATCGAGGCTTTGCCTCGATTGGGATATATGTTACATCACATCACCCTCGACTGAGACCAACCGGTATCGGTCACAAACAGGTGATAGATTCTATTTCTCGTACCATTTAAGTGTTTATAACTGTGATACGTACAAAACAAAACACGTTCCCTCATGGGGCCTCTTGCATTCCTTTAGGCACCTAATGCATTGTACAAATTCGCCCTTCAAAATAATCCCATCGACAACTCTTCAAATTTTTAAAATATCAATGATTTGTATTCAATTCAAATATAAAACAACTTCGACAATGAAATATTTTGAATAAAAAGTAAAATAAACCACATATGTGAAAAATAAATAAAGAAACACTTTGTTTTGATGACGTCAAGCACAATGATTGGATACGTCATCTGATTGTTCAATATGTCGCGTGAGGCAGTACCAGACAAAATGGACAAGACAGAAAAATCTAGCACTGGTATGCGCGCGAGATTTACGAGAAATTATAAATCACGGTGCCTCTCACCACCTATGTTCAAATCCCAATCAGGGCAGATCTTGGTGCGAGAATAATAGAATCTTTCACCTGTTTGTGACCGATAACGGTTGATCTCAGTATAGGGTGCTGTGATGTAACATATCCCAATCGAGGCTTTGCAGAGATTGGGATATGTTACATCACAGCACCCGAGACTGAGATCAACTGGTATTGGTCACAAACAAGTGATAGATTCTATTTCTCGTAGTGGTTTAAGTGTTTATAACTGCGATACATACAAAACAAAACACGTACCCTCATTGGGCCTCTTGCATTCCTTTGGGCACCTAATGCATTGTACAAATCCGCCCTTTGAAAATAATCCCATCGACAACTCTTCAAATTTTAAAATATCAACGATTTGTATTCAATGCAAATATAAAACAAGAGGCCCATGGGCCTTAACGCTCACCTGAGGAAGAGTACATATCTTATGCAGAGGTTCAATGGTCAATGACATTAATAAAAGAGAACATCAAAATTTTCAGCAGTAAGGGCCAATAATATGCAAGTATTTTTGCAAATTAATTATAATAATTATTATATAAGTATGCTATATATAACATATTTAAAGTCTAGCTACAATATATTATTTATAAACAACTAAAACATCTGTATATTAAAATGTGCATTAGGCCAATACCTACAATATTCCAATATACATGCCTATACAAAGAGTTTATAGTTTTTGAGATAATTAACCATTTAAGTATTCGTTTGCATCTATGACCTTGACCTTTGAACCTATGACCTTCATTCATATATAAAAATGATTGTTGTGCAAATGCCTACAATATTCCAATATACATGCCTATACAAAAAGTTTATAGTTTTTGAGATAATTAACCTTTTCAGTACTTGTTTACATCTGTGACCTTGACCTTTGAACCCATGACCTTTATTCTTATATCAAAATGACCATTGTGCCTTTACCTACAATATTCTGATATACATGCCTATACAAAAAATTCATAGTTTTGCAGATAATTAACTATTTTGGTATTCTTGGACATCTGTGACCTTGACCTTTGAACCTATGACCCTGATCTATGTATCAAAATGACCGTCATGTCAATACCTACAAATAACTGAAAATCCTATGCCATTATCACAAGAAATATTTAAAAAAAATAGCATTTTTTATCAAAGGTCAAAAACTGGGACATGACCTTGACCTTCGACCTTGACATCAATTGGAAGAAAATTGCAAGACAAGATCAACAGTGAAAACTCCATACAATTATCTTCAGCCGTTATGAAGTTATAACAATAAATGTCTCATTTTAAAAATTATGTAATTTTATGCAAAAAAACCCGTAACCTATTTTTTGTCTAATTTTCATGAAAAACACAATTTTAATGTTCCCAGGTATGCTGAATCCAAATATCCAATCAAAATTTGCCTGCACCTTTTGGTTTCAGAGAAGAAGATTTTTTTGTCTTTTTGCTATTTTTAGTAACAGCGGCCATCTTGTTGGGCGTGGCCAAACCCCGAACACAATTTTGAAAGGCTGTAACCCAGGCATGATAATCACCAAGTTTCATCAAATATGGCCCAGTAGTTTTGGAGAAGAAGATTAAAATGTAAAGTTTACGCACGACGGACGACGGACGGTGATAGATTGCAATAGCTCATCTGAGCATTTGGCTCAGGTGAGCTAAAAAACTCTGACAATGAAATATTTTGAAAAAAAAGTAAAATAAAATACATATGTGGAAAATAAAAAAAACGTTTTGTTTTGATGAGGTCAAGCGCAATGATCGGATACGTCATCCTGATTGTTCAATATTGTCGCGTGAGGCAGTACCAGACAAACTGGACAAGACAGAAAAATTTAGCACTGGTGTGCGCGTGAGATTTTTCTGTCCGAGATACGAGAACAAGAGGCCCAATAGGGCCTGTGATGCTCAACTGGCAGCTTATTTACATTTTTGATAAATAACATGCAAATCTTGTGAAATGGCATTCCCCCTCCTTTTTACAATTGCAACTGGAACCAAAGTGGTTGGAAACCAAATCTGCATTGGTTTTTCATGTTATTGCTATGTATAGGAACAGAAGCCAGCTTGAAAAATGAATCCACAATGGCTATTTATGTGTTTCTCATTATAGAAACGGGGCCATCTTGGATGTAACATTGGCTTGTCTGGCAAGACAAATTTAATTTAAATTAGCCTAGTGGTTTCAAAGAAGATTTTCAAAATATTGATGAAATATTACACCTGATTTACAAAATTCTTGAAAATTGTGGCAACAAAACCTTCTCAGGAAACCTGTTACAAATTTGGCTTCATTTGGCTTTGTAGTTTCAAAGAAGATGATTTTCAAAGAATCGCTTAAATTTAGCATCTAATTTGCATATTCGGCTAATTACAAGCAAACAGAAAAAGTTACAGAAAAATCTGTTACATATATTAAATAACTAGACATCTACTTTCTAATTCTCAAATTTGAACTAAATCGATCCATAACTAAACATGTAATGACCATTTATAGGTTTTTGCTATTTATAGCAATGGTGGCCATCTTGGATAAAGCAGGAAGTTGATTTGTACAAACTTTAATCTACTCCACCTAGGGACTTTCCACACCAAATTTGGCATCATTTGGGTATGTGGTTTCAGAGAAGAAGATTTTCAAAGAATTGCCTAAATTTAGCATCTAATTTGCATATTCCGCTAATTACGAGCAAACAGAAAAAGTTACAGAAAAATCCGTTACATATATTAAACGCCTAGACATCTTCGTTCTAAATCTCAAATTTGAACTAAATCAGTCCAAAAATAAACATGTAATGACCATTTATAGCTTTTTGCTATTTATGGCAATGGCAGCCATCTTGGATGATGCAGGAAGTTGATTTGTACAAACTTTATTCTACTCCACCTAGGGACTTTCCACACCAAATTTGGCATCATTTGGGTATGTGGTTTCAGAGAAGAAGATTTTCAAAGAAATTTAGCATCTAATTTGCATATTCCGCTAATTACGAGCAAACAGAAAAAGTAACAGAAAAATCCGTTGCATATATTATATGCCTAGACATCTACTTTCTAAATCTCAAATTTGAACTGAATCGGTCCAAAAATAAAAATATGTAATGACCATTTATAGGTTTTTGCTATTTATAGCAATGGCGGCCATCTTGGATGCCGCAGGAATATAATTTGTACAAACTTTAATCTACTCCACCTAGGGACTTTCCACACCAAATTTGGTTCCAATTGGCTAAGTGGTTTCAGAGGAGAAGATTAAAGTTTACGCACGCACGCACGCACGCACGCACGCACACACGCTTCACCATGGCATAAGCTCAGCTGGCTATAGCCAGTTGAGCTAAAAATTTGTCAGTTCTCTTGTTGAAGGTTGGTGATATTCTCAGGGCACTCCAAATTCCTCCATTATCACAGAACTTAATATCATCGACTTGATATAAATGAAAGAATCTTGACCGGGTGTAGCACACAATCACTCAACTCTACTCTCAAAGTAAAGTAAATATAAGTGCTTTAATAAAATTTGAAACATAATGTTTGCCTTGCATATTTGGTAGTTTTTGCACAGAATAGGAAGGTAAGGGGTTCTAACCCGGTTAAGGTCCGACCAAAACTTGAAACACAAGCGGTAACTGTTATTTAACGAAGCACTAACTATTTAGAAATGAATACAGAAACCATGTACATGTAATTGGGCAAATCCAAATTACCAGTAACTACAGTTCTTTGGACTGACTTTATAATTGATGGCCAATATCATGGTAGAGTAAAAGTGTTTTATACTCCAGTCAAGAGAATTTAATTTACATTGACGTCCCTGTCAAGAATATTTCACTTATATCAAGACATCACCAGCTATAGGTGAAGTGGCAGAAATTTTGACCTTGGCAGTGCGCTCAGGGCAATGTGCAGGGAGGTTCTTTTACCATGCCACACTTGCTATGACACAGGACATCGGTTTTTCAGGTCTTTCGAAACGTCCAGTGCTTGGCGAAAGAACAGTCATTACCTATTTTCAAATCTTGGTCCCACATATGAAACGAGCACTCTATCACTGAGCTACCGTAGTGGTGCGGTCAGTTTCGAGGTGGTCGAGGAAACTTAACCGAAAAATACTTTAAAAAGAGGACTTTATTTTCACAGATTTAGAAATTGGGTGACTAAAATTTTTTAATTTGTGGAAACCAACCAATGGTGAGTCCTAAAAACTGTTTACGTGTAGTTAAGCCATATATTCAGTTTACTGGAGGTTTTGTTTTCACTAGTTCCACATTATAATTTTTTTTCAATTACCATACCCGAAACTATTGAAGGCTATGGGACATCCAATTGCTTACTATAGAACCATCTGTGTGCACTGTAGGTTTCATCGTTGCTGACTAGATGAATATTTCCAATCAAACAAGAGATGGTAAGATTTTTGTAAGAATTTTTCATGATATGTAAGGTTTTAATGCATCAAACTTGTGTCAGAACATTGTCATTTCAATATGAATGTTTTTTGATCTAGACAAAACTTTCAGAAGTCTTGAAGGTTTTATGAACAGCTTTGCATAACAAACTCCAAATACAAAATGGGGAACACCAGTTTACCATGTGATACCCCCTTAACATTTCTGCTGAACAATTTTCCATTATAGATGGAATCACTTCAGTCCACGTTTTCCGTATTTGATGTTACTCTGGGAAATTTCGACGTAAACATTGTCTGAAACATTCCACACAAGGTTAAGTGGTACAGATCATGTGGTACACTGACAAACTCCATTGGATTATGGCATAAACTTCAAACCAAAACTAAGACAAAATTTTACCATAAAATACATTTATTGTTATCATTTTTGCTTATTTTTCTGTTTTCCTTTCATTTTCCCTTTCACATTCTTTTTCTTTTTCTTTCCACTATCTGTTGTCTCAAAAGAAATGTCTGCTTTTCTCTTTCCACTTGTTTTCTCTTTCTTAAACACTTCAGATTTATCTATAGGTGCTATCACTGTTCCGAGTCGTGTAACAACCTTAGGCTTTACGAGCTGTTTATATGCCGTTTCTGGATTCCACGTTTTACCAATTGGTGCTCTTATACTTTGCTCAAACTGCTTCACATTCGCATATGGGAATGGTAGCTCACTGACCTAAAAGCATAAAACAACATAAACAGTATTAATAATCTACCTCTATATAAAGACCACCTGTCTATAAATGCATCAAACTGCTCTGCAATTTTAAGAGAATCGTTTATCATGTTTATACCCAGTAATTTGAAATTTATTTCTAAAATGGCTCATTTATGTACAGTCCATTTGTCCAACATGCACAGTGTTCACCAACGTAACATTAGAATTTGTCTAATTGATCATCATAGGCCTTATTACTCACCTGGCAATCAAGCTTTATAAATACTATACATGCCTTTATGTTCACCTGATTATTCATTGTATAAGATAATTCATACTTGGTGTTTCTAAATGGCTGAATCCTTTAACTTACTGATATTGACATTGCCTAATTTATCATGGGGCTTATTGCTCATCTGATACATAATACCATGGGCCTTCTTGCTCACCTGATACATAATACTTTTTATATTAGATAAGTCATACCTGGTGTTTCCTTATGGCTGAATCCTTTAATTCGCTGATAATGACATTGCCTAATTTATCATCTTTTCTAGGAACTGTAGTTGGAGCTTTTATAGTAAACCTGAATAAAAACAAGAAATTTTATTTTGAAGACACTACACAGTTTCTAAGAAGGTCAAAGAATACATGTATAAAAATTAAGAAAGAAATTTCATGAAATAATCAACCTACATATTTAAGACCCCAGAGAATTAAAATATCAAATACATGTACATTAAAATTGCCTTCAACCATCTATATTGGAGTACAAGACATTAACAGATTTTTCAAAAGGGATATAACGTCTGAGAAAATCAAGGTACAAATTTGGACTTGTGCAAAATACTTTGCTCCTAAAGAAGTATATCAAATTTCTTAAATGTATTCTATTCAAGATCAAAGTCTTAAGTGTTCAGAATGCAACTCTCTCCCCATTTTTCAAATACAAAGTACCACCGCTAGGCGTATAAAAACTGAACAACAACATCAAAAATAAAAATTTTCATTTGTTTTTTCTTTCTGGATCGTCAGATGATGGTCAGTATAAATGCAATTGAATTATAAGACAAACTTATACAAAAATAAAAAAAACATAAAAATGTTCAGATTTACAGATGACAACCTGGGTTTTTGTTCAAATCATGCCTAGAATAAAAAGGGGCATCTGTTTTTAATGGTCTCCACTAAAACGCTGTATGGGACAGAGACCTTTAACACTTATTTTAATATTACCTTTTCTTTTTTCTTTTGGAAACCTTGATACCCGCTCCACCCCAATCTCCCCACCCAGGTAAGGTAAGATCAATATCCTTCGGTTTATCTCTATCAACGATTCCTTTTTTCTCTTGGCTAAATTCCTCGATGACATCATCATCGGCAAATGCTTGAGCGATCGTCATTCTCTGCTCCTCATCTGGATTGACATCATTATCATCCTCATCCTCGTTAGACACAAGGTGTGGCGAGGCTGAATTTTTCAATTTAGACTCTAGAGTAAATAATTTTTTGGGGTCTACATATACTTCATCTTGGCTTGCTGCATTCTTCTTTTTAGCCTTGTCATCATGTGATGCTTCAGATTTGTCAGGTGATGATTTAGTTTCAATTTCATCATCATCGTCGTCATTATCCGTGTCATCAGAATCGCCCTCAATTTCCTCTAGTGTTTGTTTTCTTGTTAAAGTTTCTGTTATCATTTCACCATCGTCATCACTCTTTTCTGGCATAATTGAAATTTTGTCTTTTTGTAAATCACGAGCTGTTGATTGTTTTTTCAGAACTTTTTTACTTTCTTTTGCTTTTTCTTTAACATTCTTTTTATTAACTTTATTTTTATTTGAATCTTTTTCATCAATCTTTATAAATATTTCATCAATCTTTCTACTAGTATTATCATCAATATCACTAGAATCTTCAGTATTTTTGCTATTGGCCACAGTCTGTGATTCATCTTCAGAATTTTCTGAATCACTATCTACATTATTTTCACAGTCTGTGTTTTTAATTTCTTCAAGTTTTTTGTAAATCTGAGTTTTTGGTTTTGTAATTTTCACAGCAGACATCCATGGGTTTTTTGATGATCCTGATGATATGTTGTTTGTATTATTCAAGTTAGCGTCCTCGTTCCCGTCACTGTCGACATTAACCCCTTCGTCCTCAGAATCACTTTCCTCCATGTCCATTTTCTGTGTTAACTCTTTGCTCTTCTGTAACATCTCCTGTACATTTTGTCTAGCCTGTGAAGATATCAGAAATGATAGTACATGTACGACAATTCACGGATTGCTGGCCACACCCACAATGTTCCAACAAAGGTCTAGCATGCCTGAATTACACCCAAAAAGAATGAAAACTCAACCTGCATTGCGCCATTTAATGACGTCACTGACACTAGTACTTCATTAGTTGCTGTTAGGCTGCTTTGGTACCGTGATGGCGGCCAGTGTCGGAACATTGTGGGCGTGGTCGGCGATACATCAATTAGTGAGGAAAACAAGTGTTCAAAATAACTGGCAGTCCCACAGTCCAAGCCTTTGGTAAGGACTGGTTACTTTTTCAATAGTCTGCTTTATATACCACAACAGAAAATGTTGAAAAATGTCAATGATTCAAACACTGGAGGAAGTTTACTGTAAAATTCCATCTATTACAGTACATTTGAACAAAAACTTTTTCCCGTCATCAAAAGAGGTGTACAAAGATGTTGATGGATAGTAAGATAACTTGTCTGTCCACATTAACCGTACAGTTTAATGGTAAAAGAAAAGGTCCACCTTGTTATCCTCATATTAAGATGAATTTAAAAAGGAAAAAATTACATACATGTATTTCTAAATCTAATGGTAATAATAATGAAATCAAAAACAAACATACTAATCTATGCTTGAATCAGAATCCAGAAGTGAAGTAAAAACTTTGAAAATGACAAGTTAGGTTAAACATGTGAACTTACACCAGGGAAGTGAGACTGGGTGCTTTGGAAGGGTAAAATGAAATGAATCATTTGTTCAATCCAATACAACTTTACATTCCAATTTTTCAAATTTTTATGCAAAACTGAAGATTGATTCCTTAGACATTTGAACAATGTGAGCTAAGACTAAGCGACTTACCTGATCATCAAACTTGGAATAAATCATCTGTTTTTTGGCAAATTTGCTTCCTCCTCTGTGTTTAAGACTCATTCTTTCCTGAAAATGAAAATATAGTCTTGTAGTCACAATACAGATCTTGGGTAACATATGATTAGCAACAGTCAAAGTACTTTATTGTTAGAGTCATTGTGTTTGTACCTGGATTCATATTCAGACACATTCAGTTAATTAGCTTTTCTAGTTCGTGTAGACAAAGAATGGAATTCTCAGAAAATTGCATGTATTGGATTAATAGTGTTTTACAACCCAATTAAGAATCTTTCTTTATATCAAGGCAGTCAGCTTGTAAATGGTGCAGGAAACCAAAGTACTTGGAGAAAATCACCAACCTTCCAAAGTGAACTGATAAACTTTCTCATGCTAGGATCTGCAGTAGTAATATCTGTAGTAGTATTCAAACGTAGATGGTGAAAGGCTCCGTGATCTATAAGCGTGTGGTTTAGACCACTTGACCACAGTGACAACAAGTATCAATGCTGGAGTTTGAATCCATAACTTAATCTTCAAAAACCCATTGGCACAGTGGAGTCATATCCAACTTGCCATTTAGTCAAGTCTAGCACAGAGGACTTATACAAACCTGTATATGCTGTTGTTTTATATAATCTAATTTTTCCAGATAAGCTTCAGGATCTTTTTTCTGTAATTCATCCAAACTTTTCTTCTCATTTTTCAACTTTTCTTTTCTCAAAACTCGGTGATATCTGAAAAATATTATGTCCAAAATGCACTGTTTGTAAAACTACATGAAATGTACTGTAATTGCTCAGAACAAACAACACAAATTTGGAAAAACATTCAAAGCTAAAAAATTGATTACTTTCAGTTGGAAAAAAAATCTTTTCTTGAATTTTTCTCATAAATAAAACCTAAAATAGGGAAAACAAAATCCAGTTACCGAAAATTCATCGTTTTCTCTTTCATTTGATATAATATTGAAAATACATGTATGCTAAAGTGTGAAACCCAGTAGTCATTATCTAGGCAAGACTACCAGTAAGAAAAATGTAATAACCACAAAAATAGTGGAAAGGTAGGAACCTTAACTCTATTTATTGTGAAAAATCAAACAGAAATTCAAATTCATCTATTATAGATGCATGCATAAAAAGTCGGGATAGGAATTCAGTCTTTGATCATTAGTCCATAAATCTTCCAATGGTATGAATGATTGAATAATTGCTATGCATCTTAGAAGAAAAAGGTGGACAAGTCTTGAACAGTCTTCAGTAAACTACAGAACTTAAATTGACCTTTTATCACATCTATTGGTCATTTGAAATGGCTCCAAATATTTGATTGTGTCAGTATTTTGTTATCAACTATTTTGAAACCAATAGTTTTAGAGTATGATTACAAAACAACAACTCATTTATGTTCAATGATGTATGAAAATGTATCACAATCAAAGGTTAGATAAACCAGGTATTGGTCTTGTATAAAATGACTGTCAAGTATATCCAAGATATGGGGGTACTCTACAGGGGTACGAATTAAAAATCGATTATGAAAATAAGAGTCACTTTACTGAAAGTATGAACAATTATTTGGTTAATCGGTTAATAATTTGGTTAATAATGCCATGCATAAAAAGAAAACCTCAACATATGACTTATTAAGTACCTTTTACTTTTAATTTTACTCTGCCACCTTGCTTTAGCCTCCTTGTATGATAACAATGCTCTGTACTTCTGTAATTCTGCTCTGCGTTCTTTAGCCTGTACAAGATAAATGAGATACAAATGCAATCTGTGACCAGGAGTTTAAAAAAGCTGTATATTGCTTACTTGAGAACTGGATCTCATTTATACAGTTGTACTTACAATGAATGGAGTGAAGTTATAGTCTTTAACCCCCTTGTCAAGATACTTTCTTTTATCCAGAGAAATCCAAAGTGATTCTGCAAGTAAACTGACAAATGTTCTCAAAATACGATCTGTTCAGAGTGAGTTTTGAACATTTGGAGCCTTGTTCAAAATGTATAACTATCCCTGATGCTTTTAAATACATGTATTTCATTTTGATTAATATTTTGTTTTAGTGTAACATGATTTTTAAAAATTTCACTGCTAGCTTTATTGGGACCAAAGGGAATAAACCCCCTTTGTTCAAATGTTTTGGGTAAGCAGGATTGGTAAATTACCATATGTTGGAAACACAAAACCTTTTTATAACATGATAGTTTAATCAATGTTACATACTTCTTGTAGACTCATGGCTTTCATGGCTTTTTCCTCAGCAGGTGTCAGTTCACTATCTCTAGTATGTACATGTTGACTCCCATGTAACAGAGCTGCTACTTCCATTTCTAGAGGGGTGGATGGCTGAAAATTAAATCAAACTTTGAAAATGGAACATTTTATACCATTTGAAAAAACTTAAATCATTTTCCAAATACCCCCAACCCCCAAAAATAAATGTACATCGATACATGTCCTGATCCACCTATCATATTAACATCGGTATGTTAATGATTCATAATGCCACAAACAATGGAGCCACGAACAATGGAGTTTCACCACTGCGTTTGTGTGGAACTACATGTATCATTTCCATTTGATATGGAATCATAACAGTTTAAGCTTTTCTGTAAAAATGACATTCCAGGAATCTGTGATGTAAACTTTTCCAAAACATCCCACACAAAGGGTAAAAGTTACTGATCACATCGTACTGCGGCAAACCCCCTTTACATTATAAGGTATGTGAATGGGTATGGCTAATTGACATTCAGGCTATTGAGAAGTAGCCTTTATATCTGGATGGGATTTTTCACCTTTCAATAAATAAAAGTTTATAGGAATTTGTCAAATTAGATTATTCAGGTATAAATAAATGCACCAAATAGTTCTTTGGTGTGAAATTTCCTGATCTCAAATCAAGAAAGCAATGATGGGCTATCATTTATTACTCTATAAACCATATTTATTAAATTTTCATATTTTTATTTTGTAAAGCTCTCTCTCTCTCTCTCTCTCAATATTTACCTTAAACCTCTTTACAAACTGATCAGTGGTATGTAACTTCAGACTGGACTGCTCTCTCTCTCTCTCTCTCTCTCTCAATATTTACCATAAATCTCTTTACAAACTGATCAGTGGTATGTAACTTTAGACTGGGCTGTGCTCTCTCTCTCTCTCTCTCTCTCTCTCTCTCTCTCTCAATATTTACCTTAAACCTCTTTACAAACTGATCAGTGGTATGTAACTTCAGACTGGACTGCTCTCTCTCTCTCTCTCTCAATATTTACCATAACTCTCTTTACAAACTGATCAGTGGTATGTAACTTTAGACTGGGCTGTGCTCTCTCTCTCTCTCTCTCTCTCTCTCTCTCTCTCTCTCTCTCTCTCTCTCTCTCTCAATATTTACCTTAAACCTCTTTACAAATTGATCAGTGGTATGTAACTTTAGACTGGGCTGTGCTCTCTCTCTCTCTCTCTCTCTCTCAATATTTACCTTAAACCTCTTTACAAATTGATCAGTGGTATGTAACTTCAGACTGGGCTGTTCCAGTGGATATATAATCTGTTCAGCCTAAAATACAAAGAAATGCTAAATTGTAAAGCTAAAACTTTAATTAATTTCATTAATAGAAATTTACTTTTCCTGAAATGAATCTTTCAATCTAAATATTTTATTAACAGAATTAGAATTTACTTGTACATTAATATACAATTTATATAGATTTTGGTTTGTAGGGCAGGTAGCATTTTCGTGTAGTGGCAGGAGCAGTATTCAATCTAGAAGAGGCCCCTGTCACATTGTACCAAAATAAAACTACAAGTCAACCATACCTGTACTGTCAGTAGGCTGAAAACAACTTTTCAATGTCAGTTGAGTTTTGAGAAAATATTATATTGCTACTATTTGTGTTGTCTTAACAATAACTTTTCATAGTAAAACTACATTTACATAACAAAATTCAAACTCAACATTTACAAACATGACCAAAAAACTCAGAAAAATTAACATGTTGTAAGAATTTTGTGAATTCAAGAATCATAATTCCACAAAAAAATCCATCCAAATGGAACAAAGCCAAACTTAGTCTGCAATTTTGTCATGGTCAACATATATACCAAATCTTGCAGAAAACTGATATGCCAGACCAACAGAGTCAGACGAACAACATCCAAACCTCTAGTCAGCTTCAGTTTCTCTAGCAGGAGATTAACTACATGCAAGTTACTTAAATATGAAGTTTTCCAAGTACAGTCAATTTTTTAAATACTGTAAACCAACTTTTATCAGCAGATATTAAATTTTGCGATTCACTTACCAAAACCATTTCACGACTATTAAGTTTCACAATATGGGCTTTAACTGAATATTTGGTATAAATAAAACCATTTTCGGAAACTAATTCCTGACGATAAGCTTTCGCATTAAGTTTGACCTCGCGAAACACGCAAAAGTTTATCACACTCGAATAAAAATTGGTATATAGTAATTCACATTCATGTTTGTCGACAGTATTTACAATACCTTGCGGTTCTTTTCAACAACTGTATCCCATTTCTTCAACTCTTTACTTGTGTTTGTGTATGCTACGTCTCTTTCAATCTGCAAATATAACAGTTGTAGTATTTTACCCAATCAAATACACATGTATACATCAATATTGAAATTAAAAATTTTCTCAAAAGGCTTTTATGACTTAAATAAATGTTACATTTTGTTTTCCAAAAGCTGGGATCTTCATTGCAAAGATAAATTGATGATTATTATGCCCAATATCTGAAGTACTGTGGGTCAAGAAAGTATTAGACAACTGGGCTTAGTTTCTGAAAACATTGTGTTCTTGTATCACTATTTTTATGAGAATTTTATTCGTCAACTTAGAAATTTTAGTCATTTTCCTCATGAGAGGTTGTGGGTTCAAACCCAAACCGGGTCTGACCCAAGACTTAAAAGTGGGTAGTAAATGTTCTTTCACCAAGCACTGGGCAATACAAAATGAAAGTCACGGTTCTTTCGGGTAGGAACTTAGAATAAATGAGGTCCCGTGGCACAATAGGCTTGGCATGATAAATAACCCTGCTGTATAACGGATGGAAAAAAATTCTGCACCTTGGCCTACAGCTGGCGATGTCTCGATATAAGTGAAATATTCTTGACTGGGACATTAAACACCATTATTCAACTCAACACAACTCATTTTCCCCATGGGAAACTTCCTACCGGAATATTTGGTATTGGTAGTACCGGTAAATTTAATCAAAATAATTCAACGACTCAATCTTCTTGATTCTATTTCTATACATCATCATTGGGTATGCAAGGTTTTTCACAAATCTGGAAACTGTTTAAGCCCCTAAATACATCAAACTAAATAAAATACATGTACAAATTAAACATTAATCCTTGTCCTTTTAAATAAAACATTTTGACCAATCAATTTTACAAATTTCAGTACTAAAGAATACCACAATTTTATTTTATTTCTTTATTGTGTGTGTATGTAGCATGAAAGAATCGACCAAAATATCTTAAATTGCAGAGATAAAAAGTAGATCATTATTTACCCTTTCTTTTTCTAACTTTGGAAGTGGTACAGAAACAACTTTATTACGTTTCTCCACAGTTCGTAATTGTTTCTTCAGCTCTCCATGACTCACAGAATCCTTCAATGTTCCAACAAGCTCGTGTAACTTCACCTTGGCTTTACCTTCAAAAACAACCAACAAAACAATTTCAATCATAAAATATCACTTTCGTAATCTTTTACTCATATGGAAATGTGCTGCTGCTTACTGTTACTAAATCATTAAAACTATTAAAAAATGTTCCCAGAGCACTTTTGAAATCAAAATTTCTTACAGAAAATGTGGACCAAGGGAGATAAACCCTGTTTTCATCAAATACTCTTCTAAGGACCTCAGTGGGCAAGTAGTGTAAAGCATGTGTTTACTGAAAGGGCAGATTCTAGTGTGAGAATTTTTTCAGTTTGCATGCCAAATGTCAGTGAATTTCTATGGGCACTTTGTTTACTCCATCACCCTGGATCTGTCTGCCTTTATAATAAGTGAAAGAATCTTAATTGGGGTGTCAAGCATCATATTTTCATTAGCCTTGCATATTTCCTATACCTTCCAGTTTAAGACTTTTGGCATTCATAGGACTATAAATGCCAAACAACCGCATCACTGTGTTTGAATATTAATATTGGCAATACACAATCCTGGGGAACTATAACCTGGTAAACAAAATGGCAGCCCCCATGTTCCCAGGTGGTTTACTTCTTGGGGTATTGAATGCCTCTGTGTTTGATGATCAATTCATTTTTCAACTTCACAAAGTCTATCGGAAGTTTATGTGTGTAAATTGTAAATTTTTACCACCGAATTAGATAGTTCATCTAATGCATGTTACGATTTTTTTAGGATCATCGGACATGCCTCTGTGTCCGTTCAGTGGATGTGCACTGAATCAAAGACAATGTTGATGACATAATACACAACTACATCACATAGTATACGTAGTATGTTGTGAACATTCGTGTAACTCTTGCACATTTAATTTCGTGGTCGAAATGGTCAGAAATATAATCCCAGGATTGAACGCAAATTAACCCTGAAAAATGAATTCCAGATTTTTTTTTAGATATTTTAAATAAAAATATAACCCCACTACTCTAAATAATATCTGGCACATATTCTTCTTATTTGATTAGACCTTTATTTCTAAATGTAACTAATTAATCATTTTCTTTTAAAGGTTATAGAAAGTTCAGTTATGGTAAGAATGTGAAAATCCAACCCCAGGATAGGAGAAACCCGTAGTTGACAACATGTGACCATGTAAAAGCTAGCTGGCTCTTAGTGAAGCAATTCATGAATTTGTTGAAGTCTTACAGTATTAATTATTTGATTGATTGAATAGGGTTTAGCATCCCAATCAAGAATATTTCACTTATATTGTTGGAACCTCACCAGCTGTAAGTGAGAAGGCAAAAATTTTACCTTTGTCGTGTGCCATTGGTAATGTGACACCTTCTAAGACATGGATCAGGTAATTGCTTTTTAAGGTCACTTCTGAAGGACCCTGTGACTTTCAATTCTAAATGAAGAGTGTTGGGCAAAGGAACAGTCACTACCTAATTCCAAGTCTTGATCAGACCCAGTCTGGGTTCAAACCCCCAATTCCTTAATATGGAATGAGCACGCTACCAACTGAGATATTGTCTCTAAGCTGCTTCATTGTGATGATGTGTTAAACTTAAGAAAAACTTGCTTCCAGTAAGACAGGTTAAGTGACATTAGGTAAGGCTCTTTTGTTTTCGTTATTACATCACAGCCAGACATAAATCACTTACCTCCACTTGTGTTGAAATTATACTCTGATATTTGTGATGTTGGTACAGTTCTCTGTGATAGTCTGTGGAGTCTATAATTACAAAAATTCACATTTAGAATATACAGAGAGAGAGTGAGAGAGTAATGGGGTTTAACGTCCCGGGCCAGAATATTTCACTTATATCAAAACATCACCAGCTATAGGCAAAGGTGCAGAAATTTTGCCTGTGTGTTGCACTGATGGCATTATACAGCAAGGTTCTTTATCGTGCCAAGCCTACCAAGACACAGGACCTTGGTTATTTTAAGTTCCCATCCAAATGAACCGTGACTTTCATTTTGTAATGCCGTGTGATTGGCGAAAGAACAGTCACTACCCACTTTTAAGTCACCTGGCCAAGGTTCTAACCCACGGCCTCCCACTTATAGAGCGAGCACTCTACCAACTGAGCTACTGCAGTGTTTTTTTTAATATACATATATTGTACTTGTAGCTGAAATACTTCATATTCAAACTCAGGGGCCTTGGTCATTCAAGTAGTCTAATGTGAGTACTTATCGATCACAGTGCCTCTCACTGCCTAAGCTCGAAGCATACTCAGCTAGATCCTAGAGTTAGAAAGTTTGTCAGTTCACATGCAGAAGGTCAGTTGTTTTCTCTAAACACTCTGGTTTCCTCTACCATCCCAGAATTAACTACTTTGATTCTGATTGGGGCATAAACCATCATTATATTACAGTCCAGCCTGCCTTAAAGGCCACCTCTTATAAGTGCCACTTGCTTATAAAGGCCAGTAAAATATATCCTTATTGTTCTTATTCATATCATTGGAACCTGTATATAAGGGCCACCTGTACATAAAGACCACTTTAACTGGTTCCACTGGGTTGCCTTTATAGACAGGATTGACTGTATATACATCATCAACTTCCACCTCATAATTCAGCTTCATTCATGGAATAGTTAAAATGTTCTAAATAATGAGCAGTTACAGTTCTAGTGAGGTTATAAAAGGAATAAAACCTGCCTCTTAAAATTATGACCAAGATTTGAAAGGTCAAAATTGATAATCATTTAATTAATTTGCCCATACTAAGCTTAAAACATACTAAAACAGATCCTACTGTGAGAGGGCTTTTTTATTTCATGTGCTGAAGATCTGTTGGTTTCATTTACCACTCCAGTTTCCTCCACCCACCATCCAAAAGCTGACCAAGGTTTGACAAAATTGATGATCATTTTGTTAATTTGCTCATACTAAGCTTAGTCTTAGGTAACATCAAACATGCTATATTAATATGTTCTCTTCCTTACTTTTTCTTTCCATCCATTGATGATATAGCATCCAGAAGTTGTGAGTGTTTTCTGTCATCTTCCTGAAAAATCAAAATCAAATCAAATGAAACATTTTATTATCATTTTAATAAAGCACATTCACTGAATTGAAATATAGTCTGTAAAGAACATGGGGTGTGCTAGAAACATTCAACAGTATCTGGGTATTACAGTCAACCCTGTCTATAAAGCCCACCAAAGGGAACCAGTAAGAGTGGCCTTTACGGGCAGGTGGCCTTTATATACATGTTCAAATAATATGAATACAAAACAAGTGGGATGCAATTCTACTGGCCTTTATAAGTAGGTGGTCCTTATATAGAGGTGGCCTTTCAGCCAAGTTGGACTGTAGTTGACTTGCAAAGCTGAGACCTCAGTGACTGAGGGGTATGAGGCAGGCCCATGATTACAGACCACCTGGCCTCTCACAACACCTAAGTTCAAAACCCACTCCAAACAGATACTACTGTGAGAGGGTTTTTCATTTCATGTGGTGAAGATCTGTTGGTTTCATTTCCCACTCCAGTTTCCTCCACCCACCATCCAAAAACTGACACTGTGGTATAAGTGAAAGTATTTTGACTGGGATGTAAACCATTACTAACCTCTACTTGATTAGGATATTGTACTAGTTAGAAAAATATTCCTTAGAAAAATATTCCTAAGAAATATTCCAGCTGATTTACAATTGCAATGTTCTGGGTTAAGATGAGTATTTAGTTCTATTAACCCAGTATGGAGTAAAAATATTTTATGGTAAATAAAACTGACTGACAGATATTTCAACAATTTTTAATTCTGTTGATGCCAATTATGATTGTCAAAACATTTTTGCACCATGGCATGCTAAAATGACTCACTACAGTATTCACTGGATAACAACTATTTAAGGACACAATTCAAGCACCAGTGTTAAGATATAACATAAACTAAAACAAACCTCGTCTTCACTGGCACTAACATGGTCCAGATGCTCTTCATCAGAATCCATTTTACTTGGTTCCACTGTCGGATTTTATTGTGCTTCTTATCTTTTTATCTCTATAAAGTAGAATTAATGACAAGTCATTCATAAACCAGGGATTTATTAAGGGCCTAATTAGGGCCGAAATTCGGCCCCATTCCCAATGGAAAAAACATGATTTTTTCCCAAAATCAACTGAGAAAATTCCCAATTAGAAAATTGTGTTGTTTTCAATCGAAATTTTGTGAAAGCCCCTCCCCCAATCAGTAAAATCAAGTAAAAGATTCTAGATTATTCTAAAACAACATCTGCAAAGCAAGATGAAAATACTGCTTCTACATGTACATCAAAGGCTTCCGAGATCATGAGTAAATTGACTTCTGACATGATGTCGAAGTTTTCCCAAAATGAGCAAAAAGTTGAGAATTTTTCCCAATTTTTAGTTTAGGGCCTTTTCCCAAAAGACCCTGATAAATCCCTGTAAACAGTATTTGCATACAAATTCCCAGGGCCCACACTCAAACTTTTTGTTGCAAATTTTAAACATATGTAAAAATTTAAAGTCTTTTAGAACATTTTTTTCTATTTTTAGATGAATTTTTTGTCACAATTTATTTAAAATCATTAGATTTGTGGTATGGGTGAGAGTTGAGTTTTTTTTTTTTTTTTTTTTTTTTTTTTTTATTCATATAGAATATCCTGAAATACATCACCATTTTGAAAAAAAACTTATTAATGGGATCTTGCAAGAACTTGAAAGATTTCAAAATGAATCATTTCCAAAATATTCTGGATTTCCCTTAGAAATATAGAAAAATTAGATTATGGCTTCGAAATGTTTGACCTAGTACATTTTAATTAGCAATAAGCTTTTGCTAAAATTAGAATTTAACGTCTAACACAGTAGTCAGCTGTGCTTGCTTAACAGTAACACTATCAGTCATATTATTATGAGTAATTTAAAATATTGGCTTAAATGCTGAGTTTGACCTAGAAGGACTCCTTGCTCCATAGACTGAATTATTTCTTTCGTCAAAAGCCCATTTTATACATAATAGGGTTTAGTGGGTTGACAGAGCCTGACCCCTTCCTAATTGCTGACATTCTGTGTCTGGTTGAAAACGGTCTTGTACAACTTCTACAAGTGCCAGAAGGTGAATTTGGATGCAAATCTTACTATAAGTTTGAAGAGAACATATCTTCGTTACAAAAACTGCAGGTTAGTTGATCATCATGTGGATGTTTATTTTTTTTGAGAGAGTCGAATTGACCATTTTAAACTGGAAGAATTTCCACATTTTGGAAAAGAAGCAGGTTTTGTCATCCAACGGCACTCTATCATCTATAAAATTTAAAAAGGGATATTGACAACAGAAATAATTTGGTCTACTTGTTCCATCAGTGTCCATTGCCCCATAAACAAAATCTTGCGCCCTCTCCATACTCTCAATGGGACAATATTTCTCCTTAATTCTTTTCGATCTCACTTAATATTGAGTGTTTGTGGTTTCACACAATTACTTTTTTTACAAATACACTGGAAACTGTTCAGCTAAAGGAACACTACATAACCGACTGGGTTGTGCAACCCAACCACATATCATAATCAAGTTAGGTCTGCCAAAAATTATTACAATGACCTATGTAAATATGCGCGGGACAAAAAACTAATCAGCCTCTAGGATAAAGTAAATATCAAGCGCTAAAGAATCATCCCAATCTTAGAAAAACGTGGAAAAGTTGACTTACTACTGGAACATGTGTTTTCCAAGTCTCAATTTTTCTTCCCTCACTTTTTGAAGAGTCAAATAATCCTCTCTCTTTTTATGTAGTTTCCTCCAAAATATGGAGCACTACGAATGGACGCAATTAACTGTAGAAACGATAGAGGGCTATTCCATTTTTAATCCAGACCCCACACCCCCACCCGATGAAAACATAATCAAATTTTTATTTCCATAGAATTTTTAGCATTACAGTACCTGTTTCTGGATTTCCAATTGGACCAGACAAATTTTTGCTGGAATTCCAAGAATTTTTTTTGTTGAAAACCCTATGGATGACATCAACATGTCACAGTGAAAATTTTCTGCAATTTCAAGCAAAATTAATCTTTTTTATGGAATTCCAGCTAGACCAAGATAAGAGTCTAAAACAAGTTTACTGGAATTCCAAAGAATTTTGTAAAAATTTACGTATTTCCAGTGTCATCCATACCATGATTTACTTGAATTCCAAAGAGATTTGTAATTATTTCTGGAATCCCAGTGTCATCCATACCAATTTTAATGGAATTCAGATTTTTTGTGGCAATTTTTTTTTTTGAATTCCGTTGTCATCCATCCAGGGGTGGGGGGGGGGGGAGGGGTGGTCTGGAGTAAATCTAGAATACCCCAATGTGTAGAAGCTTAATCAATTATTAAACGATCCTGCCGTGAATAGCTGGTAAACTGGTAAATGCGTGTTGATTGTGATTAAGGCCAAACCAAATTATTTTTAGTTCTACTGATTTTTTTAAATAAGCAAGCGAATAATTAAAAAGTGAAAGTATGTTTTTCTAAACACATTTTTCTACCGCGCGCAAAAAAAAAAAAAAAAAAAAAAAATAACCAAAAGAGCGAGTAAAAATTGTAATTCGGTGTATGCTCCTCCTGAAAAATTAAAGAAAATATGGCGTTGAATTGTGCGATCTGGAGACATCTGAACCAGATATTTGTTGTTAAATGATACCGTAGTAAATATAAAAGGACACTTGTGGATTTAAAATACAAACATACGCAAATCCTAAAACCACCATTTTCCCACTTATTTCAACTATAAACCCTATACACTCCCTTATTTTAGCCCTTGTTCATCACAATAGACAAGTCACAACTACCTCGGAAACCGCCTCGCTTTTTACTCTTTCGCATAGGCGTAGGAGGGTTTTTAATATTGGGGGGGCCAAACCGAAGCTATGCCTTATGTCGTGCCGCAGGTACGACCTCGTGCCTATGGGGAGAGTATGAGAGGAGTGCTAAACCCCTCGCATAGGTGGGGGTCAGGGGGGCCTCCCCGGAAAATTTTCAAAACTAAGTCCTGTCTAGACGCATTTTCAATGTATTGTGCATCGTTTTGATAGGTTTAAAATGCTGTGATATTAAGGCAAGATTATAAAAAATAACCGTATGACACAAGTTCCATAATCCCCCCCTCATCGGAGATGGATATCAGAGGCTGAACCAGAATTTTAGAAAGGGGGCGTATAATGTGAGATTTGAAGGCTCGAACCTTCTAGGGGGTTTGGGGGCATGCTCCCCCGGAAAATTTTGAAAAAGTGGCGCAAAAATCCTGCATTCTGGTGCAATCTGAGCTGAACAATATGTATTATTAGCGACATAAAGGGGGGTGCATCTTCCCACTACGCCCCCCGCTGAATCCGCCACTGGATATGGGGTACCCCGGAAAATTTTGACGCCCTTTAACAAGTATAATGATGAAATTGATAATTGATTGGTTACCAGATGGACATTTCCTGTTAAAGCTCTTGTTTTTTGTTTTTTTTTCTTTCTTTCTTTTTTTTTAGCATGATACAAAATTTCACACAATATATTGCGGGGGCCGGGGCCGGGGCCGGGCCCCCCCCTTCTCTGACATTGGGGGGCCAGCGGGGTTGGGGGCCTTGGGGGGGACGGCGATACAACATTTACATTTACCAACTCTACATGATGAAACACATAAGAAATTGAAATACACATTTTACAACGATTCTTATAATTCTGGTAATTTCAAAAACCAAATTTCTCTGAGTTTTCATGCCAAAATTCTTCAAAATGAACCAAAAATTCTTTAAATCGCTTATTTCACAACGTTCGACAACTTGCGTTTTAAAGGTAGGTAATTTGTTGGGTAGCTGTAAAATGTGATTTTGAGTGTGCTTTTTAAGTAGTTTGGCGATAAGATGACAAAGAATCAGTTATCTCAATTCACCAAATTTATAAGAATCATCATTAAACATGTTTTTTACATTTCATCATTTGCTTCATCGCTCAAAAGTAGAAACTAGTAGCATTGTATTACATGTACACACAGTTTGATTGTTTGAATGAAAACATATAAATCATAGAAGGCATTCCAGGTAGTTACATACCTTAATGTCTGTAGTGACTATTAACAGTAAACACTGATATACACAGTTTACTTGTTTGTGATTGCGTTAATCTAGTTGAATATAAACAAACACTTTAACAGCACACCTTACATATAACACGTGCGCACCAGTGAAATGTTTTAAGTCAATTTACGTACTTTTTAAACAAGCAAAATATTCATTCCCGTAAAGGATGTCCACGGAAAATATAAGGAAATGACCCATAGGAAAATTTTATGAATGTCAAAATTCGCATTAATAAAATATTGGTTAAAATTACTTTTTATCTATAGAATAAAGTATGTTCTAAAGTGTCATGTTAATAAAGATATCTACATGAAAACTGTGATTCAAAGCAAAAATAGCAGTTTTCTCTGACTTAAAGATTATTCACGGAGATGCCTGCCATCATGGTAAAAATTGAAAAACACTTAAAAATTCAGCCAGTAATTTGTCCGTCACTCATATTAAACCAGTAATTTGTCCGTCACTCATATCTTTTGTCGTATACACAATGTCAGCAAGCTTCGATAGCTCAGTGGTAGAGCATTGGACTGCTAAGATATCATTTTGGACTGCTAAGATATCACAAAATGTTATTCTTTTTATGTGTGGTTTCGAATACCTACATTGCACGGGATTTTGTTTTTAGATTTCTCCTTAATAATATTATCTAAATTATATTTAACTCTGCTGTAAATAAATAAGTAATAATCCCTTTTTCGTCAAAAGTGTTACATGAGAGTTAATTCCAACGCATGATAAACTAATGGTTTGTATATATAGTTCGTTCATCAAAATGATGACAAATTTTCTTTAACATGAAGCGTTTAAACTACGTATAAAGGTAGTGATAGTATACCTTCGAATGTATATAATCACGCCTGTTCACGATTTATTTGTTAAAATTTGCGTAATATTAAAAGACTTGGTGTCTATTTTGCATTAAGATCGTTAAAGACCTTGATCTCTGTAGAAGCATTTATCAGGAAAATGCAACTCTAAACAATTTCTAAAACCCCCATTTTCCCACTTATTCCAACTATAAACCCTACACTACCCCATTTTTGCGCTTGTTCATCACAATAGACAACTACCGCGGAAAGCGCCTCGCTTTTTACTCTTTCGTGCTTTAATTATGTACTGTCTTACAACATTTACATTTACTAAATCTACGTGATGAAACACATAAGAAATTGAAATACACTTTTTACAACGATTCTTACAATTCTGGTAATTTCAAAAAACAGATTTCTCTCAGTTTTCATGCCAAAATTCTTCAAAATGAACCAAAAATTCTTTAAATCGCTTATATCACAACGTTCGACAACTTGCGTTTTAAAGGTAGGTAATTTGTTGGGTAGCTGTAAAATGTGATTTTGAGTGTGCTTTTTAAGTAGTTTGGCAGTTTTCTCTGACCTAAAGATTATTCACGGACATGCCTGCCATCATGGTAAAAACTTGAAAAAAACGCCTAAAAATTAAACCAGGAATTTGTCCGTCACTCATATATTTTGGCGTATACACAATGTCTGTAAGCTTCGATAGCTCAGTGGTACAGCATTGGACTGCTAAGATATCACAAAATGTTATTCTTTTTATGTGTGGGTTCGAATCCCAAATATTGCACGGAATTTTGTTTTTAAATATATTCCTTAATTTTGTATCTTCAAAAAATATTATCTAAATTATATTTAACTCAGTTGTAAATGAATACTATTCATGTTACACTTTTGACGGAAAGAGATTATTACTTATAATACCTATTTCGTCAAAAGTGTTACATGAGAGTTAATTCTAACGTATGATAAACTAATGGCTTGTATATATAGTTCGGTCACCAAAATGATGACAGATTTTCTTTAACATGAAGCGTTTAAACAACCTATAAATGTAGTAATAGTATATCGTCCAATGTATATAATCACGCCTGTTCACGTTTTATTGGTGAAAAATTACCGTAATATAAAAAGACTTTGTGTATATTTTGCTTTAAGATCAAAGACCTTTATCTCTGAAGTAGCATTTATCAGGTAAATGCAACGCTAAACAATTTCTATAACCACAAGTTTCCCACTTATTCCAACTATAAACCCTACATTCCCCGATTTTTGCACTTTTTCATCACAATAGACAACTAACGCGGAAAGCGCCTCGCTTTGTCTTACAAACAATGAAATGGTATGAACGGCGATACAACATTTACATTTACTAACTCTACGTGATGAAACACATAATGATTCCATTTTCATAAACATATGATTTCAAAAATGCAAAGTAAAAACTTTTCTGAAATCGAATGCATATAAGTTGAACAAATAAAACAACAGTAACTCAAGTTTTACTGGAGATTTTCAGCTTTTCAGTCGCCAAAAAGACGACAATTATGATAGTGACTATATTTGTTCACTGAAGATTATTTTATCCTTTTTCTATTTTTTGCGTTTCTGTTAAAAAAAAATTGAAATACAAATACGATCTGATTTTTACCGAGGTGATTGCCTCGGCTGCCGCATAATAAGCTACGCCCCAGACGGCGCATAGTGATTTACTGCAACACCCATGCTTAAATGCGAAGACAGGCGTGACGATCACTATGACAATAGGCCTGAGACAGTAATATCAATAACAGACATACTGATTTATCTTAATTAAAAGTCTTCTTTAATAGTGGTTTGGATTGAATGTCTGTCATAATAACATCATAATTCCCTGGGGAAAATGAAAGACCTTTTAAGGCGACACATGTTGAAACAAAGTAAGAATTCTAAAATATTTTCTAAAGTGGTCAAAATAACTACCTCAGTCGCCGATGATGTTGTTTTTTTTTTAATTTATTATACATTGTTGATTAAATTATTACTTCAGATACATACTTCAGTATTGATTCCTTCAAAAAGCCGTTACTTTTGACATTATTAATTGTTTAAATTCTAAAATAGAATGTGGTGCGCCAGTCACGAGTGGGATATCGGAGAAAGACAAGATGAGACCGGTTCCCGTTGCTTGATCTAGAACCGGAAGTGATATAGCAGGGTAGTGGAGCACGATTCAACACGAGTTTGGAGAAAGAAACGTCTAGAATAAATAATCAAAGATTTGTCAAATAGCAACAGAAATACATCTTAAATTATGGTTTGTATCATGAGTTTATAAGTTTTAATTTAATCTGTAAATATTTCAACCATTATAGAGTCAAAATACACATACAAAATTTCCCTGTAGCCAACACAGTTCACATAGAAACCATGTGCTATTTTTCCGGGGGGGGGGGGGGGGGGGGTAATTAACTTACAAATTAATGAAGTCGTGTCTAGAAAATTAACGAGAATGCGCACATATAGTATTCATAATAATTTGGTAATAAAAATTTATTAATAATTTTACAGCAAAACCTTATTAATAATGACTATTATAATGTTCCTTGACACTCATCTACACTGAATTTTGTCTATTTTATGTTATTCTTAATCTCCCTTGGTTAATTGTCAATGCCAAAGTTTTTGACAAATAGTTGCACTGATTGAATGAATTTAGGTTATACTGTAAGTTCATTATGTAGTGATCTTGAGACTGTACTTCTAATAATTACTATTCTCTTTACATTGGAACAGGTTTCGTTGAATCCAGTCCAGATTTTTAGCCAAGGGGCTGAAGAAGAGAAGGCTGAAACAGCAAGATTGGTATGTCATATAAAGTTTTTTTTCTCTCATTGTTTTGAAATAATGATAAAAACAACTTGATAAATGGTTCAAATTGAGTTTTCCATGACACTTCACTTTGTAACAGGAAAGGAAAAAACTCGAATGCAGGGTCAGACTGGGGATCGAACCCGGAACCTCCTGCACTGTAGGCAAGTGCTCTACCACTGAGTTACCCAGACTGCTACATTCTTCTCTTCCTTTATTCGATTCAACTTCCTTGGATCGAAACCACCCTGGGACCAACCTGTTGGTCGGCCACTTCCCAGGGTCGGACGGCCCCCAAATGTAACAGGAAAGAGAAGACTTGAATGCAGGTTTGGACCGGGGATTGAACCCGGGACATCTCGCACTATAGGCGGGTGCTCTACCACTGAGCTACCCAGACCGCTACAACTTTATAGACTGACTCACTGAGTATAAACTTTATATACTTTTGAATTTTGTATTGCCTATTTGATGTTGTCAATGAAAAAATTATTGCTAAAATAGTGATTTATTGCTTGCACATGTATACAGTTCTTTTGCTATGTTTCCTTAAATAATAACAAACACATTGCATTGTTGGGTTCCTTAAATAATAACAACAGGAATATTAAACAGACAAATCAGTTTTCGGTCCGACAAAAGTAATTTACCGCTAGTCTGTCTGTATTTTAAACTCTACCCGACTTCATTAAGTGTATTGTCCTTACCATGTGTTAACCTGTCAACTACAGTAAGATCTAATAATCAGGCAGTGTTCTGCCCAGTCTTCAAAAACTATGGGCCACAGGGCCCATTGAGCCAAGAAAATAAGGGCCATTCTCAAATTTTATGGGCCATACCAACCAAGTTTTTATAAAGTAAATTCATTTAACCATCTTTTTTGAAAGGATCTGATTTCCTTTTTCTTCCCTTTATCACTGGTATCTGCGACTGTCGCAGTTTTTTCGACGGTATCAGATGCAGTTGACATGACGTGGGTGGGGGATGCATTTTGCATTTGGAGGGAAGAAGTTACCTCGCTACTACACCCTGGTTTATCGGGGCTCACATCCTGTGTACACGATGCGTTTTTTTCATTAGATTGGCTTGTTTTTTTTAACTTTTGAAGCCGGCGATTGAAAGAAATCTAATAAAGACTTCATTTTTCTTTTGCCGTCTGCCATTTTGGAAAGAGCGGTGAAGCAAAGCGTCACAGGATACCGATTGGCAAACACCAATCAAAACAGCGATCGGAACTCTCTAGAAAGGAGATTACGAAATGAGATCACTTAGACGCTTGGTTGGTATGGAACTAGACGCTTTGTAAAACGAATGTAAACAAAAAGACGGACAAGTTTCGTCGACGCAAATTTATGAATTCAAATGTTCTAAATTTTATTAGATCGGCTAACTTTTTCAGCGCGCCGAACGGCCCATTTGTGGGGATATTTATGCGCCATTTGCATTTATTTAGCGCCAATGGCGCAAGGGCGCGGCCTGGGCAGAACACTGATCAGGTGATTGTTTATTAATCAGTAAATACCTGTGGACTTAAGTAGTCATGTGCCACGTTACTTACTGTCTATTTATTTTGTTTCCCAGTCTTTCTTTAAATGTGTGTTTGTTTAATAATAAGTGCATGGTTGTAACTGTTGATTATGGAAGCCGAGTGTCGGTCAAGGGTGATGGTTTGTTATCAAAGAGGTTCCACGCGTGGTGTTGAAAATTACCTACTACGCGCTTCATAACTGTTTCTTTATTAATAAATACAGAAACGGGATTAAATTTTATTTTAGCCATTAATATGTTTCATTCACATAAATATATTGGAACCTCGTCAAGCTGTTCCCGTTATATCGTCATTCGTGATACCTGAATTCCTATTTAGAACCTTTTGCCATAATTCTAATTACAATTCGTGTATCTTCGGAATACGAAAATTCACGATTGTTAGTAAACAATATGGCGGACGTGCAATATCAAGCATCGTGGACAGTAACGCATATCGATAATAACAGCATATCGCGGAAGCTTAGAAAAGCAGTAAACGTCTTATTCTTAGATCTCACCTAATACACATGCAATCAACATCGTGATCTAATAACAAACATGGATTAAAATTGGCAATCGCGGTAGCTCAAAAAATTTGGTTAGTTTGACAAAATAAACCACAACATGCACACAACGCATAGAATGCCCTCTCCGACTTGTTGATACAGTAACAAGCAAATCCTTGTCCTGTGATATATTGCATATAGCTTTATTTTGTCCTTTTGTAAGTACATAATATAATAAAGTTTTATTTGTTCTCTTGTAGTCATCATTTGTTGGTGCTATCGCTATCGGCGACCTTGTTAAAAGTACTCTAGGACCAAAAGGAATGGTAAGTTTATACATGTGCAAATAAACTTAATGTTTGTTATCTTCAAATGAGCATGTGGCTCTCTATGTTTCAGGGCCCACACTGGCTCAAAATTTTTTTTGTCAGAAATTTCAAACAAATTTTAAGTCTTCTAGGATATTTTTATATTTCAAGATTATTTTTTGTCACAATTTATAAAAAGTGTCGCAAATTGCGACATTTGCGACTGACAGTGTGAGCCCTGTGTTACTGAAGAACTTTCAGATTTAACAAATATACATTCTGTTTTGATTCTTTTCATGAAAAGAAGAAAGTAACAAATACTTGACAATAGTAACCTTTGATATAGTTGTTAATTATTGATGGTAAACTATCTGCTTGTTTTGTGCCAATTTTTTAGAATGATTATTTATCAAATTTAAACACAGATAATCTTTGATGCAAATTTCTATCAAAAATAAATATATATTTTCATGCTCTACAGCCTTTTTTGATTGATTTCTTTACTTATTCTGTATTATACTTTTATCATTTTAGGACAAAATTCTACAGACAGTGAGTCAGTATTCCGACACAGTACAGGTCACAAATGATGGAGCTACCATATTGAAATCCATAGGTGTAGATAATCCTGCAGCTAGAATCTTAGTTGGTAGGTACTTATAATCCATAAAGGAATGGAAAAAGTAGTGGAATTTTACATCAAATCAAGATTCTTCATTTTTATGGAAATGCCCAGTTCTGGAATGATGTATGAAGCCAAAGGGACTTCAAAAAAGGAACTGAGAAACTTTCTACACTAGGATCTGTCAGAGTTGGGTTCAAACCTAAGATTTTCTTGGGTTGGTCCAGTGCAAATCCTATTTACTTTGTTTTCAGAAAAGTAAGCATAAAAATGCACCAGTCCAAATCCAGTGGTCATAGGAAAAAAACTATTGGATTTTAAACGCAGACATGACAAGTGTAATATTGTGAGTGTTAGTCATGCTAAATGATGTCGTAGAATAACGGATTATATGATACCAATATCTCTGATTTTATAATATAAACAGGGATGAAGCTTAACTATTTTGAGTTAGGGGCCCAGCTCACTTCCATAAAAGAAGTTTGAATAGTAATAAATAGCTAAAATGTTTAAACATTTGGAAGCCCAAACTGATTTTTAGGAGCCATGGGCTACTGAGCCCCTGCTAATCTTCATCCCTGTGTAAAGAAAATTTACATATACACGTTTTGTAACAAAATTGACCATTTAGACACGGTTTTTAAAATTTTGTATCTGCATAATTATGATTATTTGTCTTCTTATTTCGCAGATATATCCAAAGTTCAAGATGATGAAGTCGGTGATGGAACAACATCTGTAGTTGTATTAGCTTGTGAACTTTTGAAGGTTCGTTTCTGTCACTATTTGTGTCATTCTTCCTCTTATTTTCTGTCTCTGTCTGTTGGCTAGTGAATTTTTCTGTTCCTGTATGTTCTTGTATTCTAAATCATTCAAAAATGGAATAGAATAGTTTCATGCCCCTATCAAGATTTTTGCAAGTATATTATGACGGTCCTGTCTGGGAAGATAGGGGAAACCAGAGTGCCTAGAAAAAACCCACTGATTCTTGAAAAGCAAGCTTACAAGAGAATATGTGCTTGTGTTAGCTTGTGCACTTTTGAAGGTATGTGTTTCTTGCTGTCCCTGTCTCTTTCTTTTAAAATGACAAAGGTGTGTTTCTTTTCTTGGTTTTTGTCACCAAACAATTACCTGTAGTTTTGTTAGATATGGATTTCGATTTAAGTATGTTCTTATATTCTACAGTGGCACTCTTAACATCTAAAAATAACATGACGATAAATTGTCTTTTTCAGGAAGCAGAAGCATTAGTTAGTCAGAAAATCCATCCACAGACTATCATACAAGGTTGGAGAAAAGCTACAGACGTTGCCAGAAAGGCCCTTACTGATTTTGCTAGGGATCATGGGTAATGTAACAGTATTACATTTACATTTCAAACTCTCCCAGGAAAGTTATATTGATAGTTTCCTTTCAGGACAAAGAGTGAGAAAATCCTAAATGTAATGAACTTTGATAAACTTGTGACTAGTTTATATACATACATATCAAATACTTAAAAGAAAATTAAAAACAGTTAATGTCTACATCAAATGACAATTTTATATGCAAACAGTTCGCTTAGTTGGACAAATATTTATCAAATGTCTGGTGAAATTGTTTTCTTTTTCTCTTATTTTCAGGAATGATGAAAAACAGTTCAGAAATGATTTAATGAATATTGCAAGAACAACTTTAAGTTCAAAGATTCTAACACAGTACAAAGATTATTTTTCCAAGATGTGTGTTGATACTGTACTGCGGTTAAAGGTAGGATATAAGTTCAGTTCTTTTGCAAGTTCACCTGTAGAAGATTTTGAGACATGCTCTTACTGTAGCAGGAGTGTAAGAATTTGCATGCTCCAATATTTTATAGTGTTTTATGGGGGAAAAATATCAACCGTTTTTGGTTATAGTGTTTCAAAGAACATTTGCGAACAGACAGGTTGTGCTATGACAGCTCTTTGGTTTTGATCTGTTATATAAGTTTTGGAAGTTTTTGTGTATATGTATATAGAACACTTTATGCACATGTAAAAAATAATACTGTGGCATAACATTGTCAACCATGTTAAATTTTGGTGTTTTTAAAACAGAGTGGAAAATTTAAACTGATGAAAATTGAAAGAATGCTGTCTAATAGAAAAAGAAAGTTCCATTTATTATGATATACACCAAAGAATATGTGGATAATATTGTTTAAAATGAAAGACTCGTGACCTTGTACTGTATTAAAACCAGAACAATAGGGAATCTCAAGTCTGCCTTCAGTTTGTGGGAACATTTATGCATTAATATTTGAACTGTTACAGGTAAAGTCTACTGCCCAGGGCAAAATATATGTAGTAGTAGATATTGATCATTAACAATTTTACACTAAAAATTACTGAAAGTTGTAAAGTATTATTATGTACAATGTACAGGTATTTATTCTTTGATTAACAGGGCAGTGGAAACTTGGATGCTATACAGATCATCAAGAAATTAGGTGGTGGTTTACAAGACTCATATTTAGATGAAGGTACCCACAATTATTATACTCTGTAAATTAAGTTTAGGTGGTGGTTTATAAGACTCGTATTTAGATGAAGGTACTCTGTAAATTAAGTTTAGGAGGGAGGATAGGAATCACCCTGTCCAATTGTCTGTCTGTCTGTTCGTTCCAATATCAAGTCCGAATGGATTTAGATCAAATCTGACACAAATGAGTACCTACATAAAGATGTGTCCCAAACTTAATTTAGATTTGTAGGTCAAAGGCCAAGGTCATGAAGTAAAATCTTGGATTTACCTTCTTTAGGCAATATTGGGGATGGATGGTGGTATTTGTCTCTCAAGAGAAAGCTGTAGCTTGTAGTTGAATGACAGAAGTTATGGAAGATACACATGTACATGCATTACAGAAAAATCGTTTCATATTCATTTCTATGATCTTATTACAATCCCCTTCCAGAAGTTTGAGGGCGCGGTGGCCTAATGGATAAGACGTCAGTCTTCAAATCCGGGTCTCTCACCGCTGTGAGTTCGAGTCCCGCTCGGACCACATGTGGGAAAGTGAATTTTCCTTACCGTTGGCCTTTACTGATTCACCTGGTATCAGTATAATGGACTGGGGGAGTGGTACGCTTGTCTGCGGCGTATTGACTCTGTGAGCTAGCACGGTAAAGTCGCCCCGAATGCGCGCTAGTACAAGGCAGACCATACAACACACTCGCACTTCACATGCATACACAAAATTGTTCATAGATTAATCCATAGAGATTAAGTAAATAGTTCTCGTCGCGAATAGCTGAAAAATTGCTGATGCGACGTTAAGCAACATTCAACCAACCAACCTTCCAGAAGTTTAATCTTCATCAAGAATTTTTTTTCAAAACATTTGAAAGGCAAGTTTATTTAATGTCAATTTATAGAAAATTATCACCTTTTGAAAAAAAAAATTGCAGCACCAATACTCCCACTGATAATTACTTGCAATGACACCAGCAGTGGTTTGAGAAATTGATGTTGAAGTAATGTTATAGATTTATAATGAATAATGATACCACATGATCTCTGTAAAGTTTAATCGCATGTATTTTTAAAAATGCTATGATGGTTCTGTATTTTTAGGTTTTCTGCTAGACAAAAAGATTGGTGTTAATCAACCAAAGAGAATAGAAAATGCTAAAATTTTAGTAGCCAATACACCTATGGACACTGATAAAGTTAAGGTAAGTGTGCCCAACTACTTGATGATTCTCTAGATTAACTGCTTGATGACTCTTTAGATTTAAATCTATTGATGCACATTGACTTTTTTGTGGAGTAGATAAGAGTAATGTAGTATTACACCCAAGTTGAAATTCTTTTACTTATGTCGATGTGGTAAGTTTGGAAAGGTGGAGGAAACCAGTGAGGTTAAAGAAAGCAACTGACTTTTAGCAGGTGAACTGAGCTGATATATTTTAGACCACCAAGGCTGTTTAGACTCCTAGGCTTTTTGCGTGAGATTTTCTATATACAATTCAAAATCATGTACAATCATCTCACCTCATCTATCCTCTTCATGCCTGCTGGCACACAGGCCCTAAAACACTTCTCCGTGATGCTTTGTCTTTGGCAGCTGCCCATGCAGACAACCAGCTCTCCCATCCCAGTTGTGTTCTTTCTGTCTCTGTTGTTCTGCACCATGTTGTTTTCAGTCGACCTCTTTTCTTCTGGGTGCCATGTTATTGTGGTGGTACAAATCCCGCTGTTTTCCATTCTAAGTACATGTCCAATCCATTTCCACTTCTTTATTTTTAATCCATCTCGCTGTCCAATACCTTACCAGCACTCTTAATCTTCATTTAACATCATTGATATGCATAATTAAAACAACTTCTGGACTGATAGTTTGGTTTAGACCAAGTTTTCATGGATAAAACAAATCATTTTATGAATGACATATTACATCAGGCTATTGTTTGTGACACAGAATGACATCACAAGGTGAGTAAGGGAGGATGTCAGTAAAACAGAACAACCATGGGTATATCATTTGTTTTACTATGGCTGGCTCTCTTCATGTTTCCTATAAGGGAAATGCATAGTGATTTTGTTAAAGTTTTTAAAAACTACTTTCTGCCTATTGGGAAAATTTAAGTTTTTTTTTCATAAATTGGCAAAAATTGAAGTTATGAATCAAATAGCAAACCACATACTTGTTAAATATAGCTATGATACTTGATGCTTAGATATTGTGAAAATATATGAAGTTTTTTGTGGATCAGGACAATTTATACAAAATGATTCAACTAATGCAAATGGTTTACTTATTTATGGCTCTTGTTTAGGGGATTTTAGTAGTCAAATTGAGAAATTTTAGTCATTTTTTCATAGGGGAAATTACATTTATTCAGTAGTAATATCATACGAACAAAATCACTGGTGCAGGTCCCGTTAGAATATCCTTACTTAACACTAGTTTGACTATTGATTTACACAGAGTTTGCACTATATTGATATTCTCATAATATCTGCAGGTATTTGGAACTAAAGTTAAAGTTGATGCCGTATCCAAGGTAGCAGAATTAGAATTAGCAGAGAAAGAGAAAATGAGAGATAAAGTTAACAAAATTGTCAAGTTTGGTTGTAATGTCTTCATCAATAGGTAGGTTTTATAATCAAGGCCAGTTGAGGATTTTGTTTTCCTAAAATTTCTGCGGAATAAAGGTTGTTTTTTCATCAACATTTCAATTAAGAAATGTTGTTATTGGTTCCCAAAAGAACATTAGATGATTAATTTTCAGACAACTGCCCAGTTGTGCAAAGCTTGATTAATTTAATCAGTGATTGGCGCAAATTTAAATACACCAATAAAACTTAACATATCATTATGAATCAACAACATATCATTATGAATCAACAGTTTTAAAATAAATTGTGTTTCAACTTGGATGAAATTCTATTAACTTTTCGTGTTTTAAACAAAAAAATCACAAAATGTTTGATAAAATGGGAAGAAAAAAATTTGACTAATCAATTAAACTACCGGGGTAATCAAGCTTCGAACAACTAGGCCCTGATATAATCAATAAACTAGGCATTTTATTTGACATATGTAATATTTTTTTCAGACAACTGATATACAATTACCCAGAGCAGTTATTTGCTGATGCTGGTGTTATGGCAATAGAACACGCAGATTTTGATGGTGTTGAAAGATTAGCCTTAGTTACAGGTAAAAAAATTACCCGATCATCTTTATCATTGAATTTACATCCAGTGCTTAAAGTTTTAGTTAAAATTTTGATTAACAAAAGGTGAATGGAATCTGTGTTGCCCTTTTAACTATTTGAACTTTGACCTTTAAGGTCAAGGATTGTTACAGTTACAGCTTTGAACTTTGACCTTTAAGGTCAAGGATTGTTACAGTTACAGCTGTAAACTTGCTTTGTCTGACCCAAGTTTTACAATCATTTCTTAACTAAGATTTTTCCTTAACTTTAATTTAGCAAATTTTGGCAATCTTTTTCAGAACTACAAATTAACATTTTTGACAAAAAAATTAATTAAGAAATAACAGCAAAGCAGTTCATGTTTAATATGCTATTCCTGACTCTCATTCATAATACTGAATGAATACACTCAAATAGAATGTTATTTCTTATATTTACAATCATAAAAAACATTGATAGCATGTCCGAAATGTAAAATTATCGCTACAATAATTTATTTCATTCAAGATTCCGACAAACCTACGGGATTGATGGAACAGCCTTGCTCCAAATAAGGAAAGTTATGTCGCGAGTAGACTTGGATGCTGACCAATCAAACAATGCGTGATGTAATAGATGTCATTCTGTGACGTAATCGAATAGTTAAACGTTACGTAATCAGAGGTCATGACCCCACACTGTATTCAAGAGCAATTGAATGCCAGTTAAAACAAATAGGTTCATCTAAAGAAGGTCAATTCCAATTTGTAAATATATACAAATGTTATACGATATAAGCTTCAAGTGATCTTCAAAGTTACACCTTAAGTAACTGAATATCTTAAAGAATAATAAAAATTTTGCCAAATTTTAAGTTAAGTAAAAGCTTAGTTAGGGAATAGTTGTAACACCGGGACTGATTTGCTTTATTGCTTATAGATGTGAAGAACTTGCAGGGTAAGCTTATGAATTTCTGACAAAATGTTGTTCAGCCATTTGCTCACCTCTACATGCATGTCAAAAATTTGCTTCACTTGTTTGAAATGCATTCTGAAGAAAATATGTCTGGGCTTCAATGTTTTGAAGATATTTTAATATACTATATAGCCAAACAACATTGACCTGTATGTTTAACCTTTCATTAGGAATATTCATATAGGAGAGTACACCCATTGCATGGATAGTGTTAGAATTTTGCACATAATACATATACACATTGCCCATGATTAGTGTTCACATCACATAGACGAAATATACACGCATGATCCCTATTACCTAAATTTACTCGTCCAAAATGAATATTTAAATCAAAGGTCAAGCGGACAGGTCAATGTTGTTTGCCTATAACTGTGTTGATCTGAAGAATCAACAAGAGTTCTTATTTGGAAAATAAATACATATAGTTTAAAAGGTTCTATGTTTAAACAAAAAAATGTGGTTTTTTATTTTTAGGTGGAGATATTGTATCAACATTTGATGGTCCTGTTAAGTTAGGCAAATGTGATCTTATAGAAGAAATAATGATAGGAGAGGATAAATTAATCAAATTTTCAGGTAAAATTGTTTTACACTTTCTACATAGCTGCTGGGTAAAATGGTTCGTGTTCTTGGGTGAAACTGTACGTATTCTTAAGTATAATTACTCATTTAATATTACCAGGTAAAACCATTAGTATTTTTGGGTTGAAATTGTTTTTATACAGTCCAGCCTTCCTTAAGGGCCACCTGTATGTAAGGGCCACCTGTTTATTAAGGCCAGTAGAATCGTATCCCAATCGCTCTTTATTCATATTATTTGAACATGTATATAAAGGCCACTTTTGCTGGTTCCCTTGGGTGGCCTTTATAGACAGGTTTATCTATATCTTTTTGTAAAAAATTATTCAATTGCTTAGGTAAAATTATTCATGTCTGTTGGTAAAAGCTTGTCATATTCTCCGGTAAAAATATTTATATTAAAAATAATTCATATTTTGGGGTAAAACAATTCATGTTCTTGGGGGAAAAAATATTTATTTTCTTAGTTAAAATCATATATACAGTAATGATTCCAAGACTGAATGAAAATATCTGAAATATATTTCCTGGCGGAATGGCAACCATAGGTCGCCGGAGGAGGGTGCAGGAGGGTATACCCCTCCCGCTGTGGGGGTATGGGAGGCCTCCCCCAAGAATTTTTTAAAATTTAGAAGTAAATGCTGCATTCTGGTGGAATCTGAACTGCTAATCATAGAAAAATCTAGTGAAAAAATATACCGGTACACAATTTTTCATTGTTTTATTTACAATTGGTGCTAAAAATTACTGCGTTTGATTTCTATTACGTTTTGGCATGTCCATCCTCTGCTGGCGTAATTTATTTGCTTTCTAAAATCACACAGATGACCATCCCTGCAGCATCCAACTTTCGAATGAAGCTGCCTATCTTCTCTCTGCCCAACGTCCTCTCCATCCATTCCCATTTCCATGCATTTTTTTTAATTATCTTTTTATCCAAATTTTTCATGTTAATGGAATCCTGGTCGACCATCCATACGGGGCACCATCTTCAATCTGAATATGACTTTTATTTATTACATTACGGATAAGCTGGTTGGATAATATGAACAAATTTGGCCAATCAAAATCGACGTAACAAACGACTTTTGATTTATAGGGAGTTAGTAACAGCAGAAATGGAAACGGAACAGAGTTTCGATATTTTCACGGATTTGTCGGATTTTTGTAATGAACGTAAAAAACGGAAACTACCTTAGACTATCGGAAATGAACAATAAAATAATCGGAAATCCGCTAAAAATCGGAAAAGAATCATCACTGTATATAATATTTTTCAGTGAGTACTTCAGATTCTGTACATATTGTAGAAATTTCTGTAAAAAAAAAAAATTCCCGATTTGCGCCAATTATTTCATGAACGTAACTTTTTAGGGAGTAAAAAATGTAAAATGTTTTATGTTTCAGGTGTAGCCATGGGTGAAGCTTGTACTATAATATTAAGAGGAGCTACACAGCAGATTCTAGACGAGGCAGAGAGATCTTTGCATGATGCTCTTTGTGTACTTACACAGACCGTTAAAGAAACAAAGACTGTTTTTGGAGGAGGTAGGTTAGATGTTTGGTTGAGTATTAATTTTGTTTAACATCCATACCCAGTTTTGCTATTTGTAATCGACACTATTTTATTGTTAATTGCTCTTGGATCAATCTTTGCACATGTTCTTGTAGTCCTGATAGTGACTTCAAGTGTTAGTTCACGGACTTTTAATGTATTGGTAATTTTCCAGGTGGTCCATATTGTATTTACATGTATATTTTCTGGGACTTTTAGGATGAGACCCTTAAAAGGTTCACATTTCACAGTCAGCATGCCAAGAACCTTAACAGTTCATTGCCCTTAAGTGCAGTACAAAAATGTAAATTTCTGCATCTTCACCTATACAAGGCAAAAGTCATGTATATGATCTTGCTTTTTCATTAACACACCACTAGGTTAGTTCATTTGGTAGAGTGCTCACTCCATAAGTGGCTGGTCATGAATTCGAACCTCGGCTGTGTCTGACCCAAGACTTGTAAGTGGATAGTGACTTCTTTCGCCAAGCACTTGGCATTACAAAATGAAAGTCACAGATCTTTACGATGGGAACTTAAAATAAATAAGGTTGGGTGTTACAGTAGGCTTGTCATGATAAATAACCCAATCCTCCTGCATAATGCCACCAGCGCAACACACGGGCAAAATTTCTGTACCTTCATCTATAGCTGGTGACGTCTCTCGACAGGGACATTATTAATACGCAACTCAATTCTTTCACTTGTATCTGCTAGTACAATAGTTGCTGATATTTGAACACAAATCTTGGTGTTAAAATTAATTTATTAACTTTTTTCACATTTTGCAGGAAGCTCTGAAATGTTAATGGCTGATGCAGTTTCAAAGCTTGCAGCAAAGACACCTGGGAAGGAAGCTGTTGCCATGGAAGCATATGCAAAATCTTTAAGAATGGTAAGAATCAATACTTTTATATTAATAGATTTGATTTTCAAGCCTACCAATATTTAAATAGAGTACGGTATAAATTGATTGATTGATTGTATGGAGTTTCATATGGGGCATCATCACCAACTAACTATTGGTGCAGTGGTAGAAACTTTTACCTTTGCAGTGTGCTGGAGGAAATAAACAGGGAGAGTTCTTTAGTGGTCCATGCCTACCATGATGCAAGGCATCAGTTTTTCAGGTGTTTTCCAAAGAACCTTTGATTGTCTCTAAATGCAGAGTGTGTAGTTTGACTTGATAAAGGTTAGTACACAGACCTCCTAAATAAAAACTTTTTAAGGATCTGGATGTGCAGGCAAGCATAATTTTTAATACATATGTAAAAACTTCATGAAGGTATTCTTTTTCTGAGATTTCATTTTGTTTTTCTTCTTTTTCAGTTGCCTACTTTGATAGCCGATAATGCAGGTTATGACAGTGCTCAGTTAGTGTCTGAATTAAGAGCAATACACACACAAGGGAAACACACAATGGGAATTGGTGAGTAAATACAAGGAACACATCCCAATAAAACTCTGGGTATACTTTTGCATGTAAATTATCAGCCTCTTTGCAATCGGTATTCAGTGGACAAGTGGTCCAAGTGTGTGCTGATGGATCACATCATCTTTTGCTGCCAACTTTTCCTAGTTTGCTCGATGAAACTCAATGGTTTTCTCCAGATATTTGTTTCTTCCTCCCCTACCCCCCCCCCCCCATTCCAGAACTGCCTTGACATAAATAAATAAAAAGAATCTGGAAGGGGGTGTTAAACAAGTATAGCTGTGCAGACATTTATACCACTCTTTATGATTATCAATATACTTGATTTCTAATCAAGAGAATCCCTTTTGGTGAAAAAACATCTCGCATGTAAAATATCTATAACATTTGATTTTGTCTTATTATTCCCTGCTTTTCAAAGAAAGACGTTTTATCCAGGCATTTCTTTGTCTGCAGGAATTCTCCTAAAATTTGAAGCACTATTTAACAAAACTCAAGGCAAAGCATGTGCCCAAAATTATTAACCCAAATTTGGTTTGTTCGCTCATTTGGCAGTTATGGCCCTTTAAATATTGGCGCAAAGCACAAAAAGTACCAAGTGGTTGGGGGATTCTAATTCACTGAATTTGCTTGTTACACATTGTGACCTGTGTTATGTCTTCAAGTTCCTTATTCATTTTTTTGTTTGATATTATTTCTAGATATGGAACAAGGAGAAGTTGGAGACATGGAGAAATTAGGAATAACTGAATCTTATCAAGTCAAAAGACAAGTTTTAATCAGTGCTGCAGAAGCTGCCGAGATGATCTTGCGTGTTGATGATATCATAAAAGCAGCTCCTAGACAGAGACAACCAGACCATCATCCATGTTAAATGTTCATTTTAATTTATAAAAGATCTTTGATTTCTTGATGTCATAGCCATTAGCGGACATCCATCCAAACTCCCACCCAGAAAAATTATGAAAAGGACAGGCTTTAATGTGTTCCTATAATTCCTTGCTGTCATCGTCATTAATAGATGTAAAACCAAACACCCAACCAAGCAATTTACGTAAAAGGACTTATCTATGCATTAAACGACGCAGAAAACTTTAGAGATAAAAATCCTCCAAAGCCTTTAATATCAAGCCATAACCGGACATAAAATACAAATTCCCTGACTGAAAATATTAAAGAACTGGCTTTGTAGAGAGAGAGGTCCAATGAAAATGAAGTTCATTTATTTGCCACATGAAATCCATTACATTTGTGCAGAATTATTATTTTTATTTGATACGGAAAAGATTGACTACAATTTCCTGGAAGTACATGTACATGTAGGGTCTGTGGTTATTGTTTGAATTCTTTGATGTTAAATCTGAATATGAAAGTGTCCCCACAGTTTGACATGACAGGAATAGAAATTGCTGTCAGTCTTGTCAAATGATAAATTGTGACATCATTTGACAGTTTTTATCACCGTTGGAAATCACAAATACACTGCTTTTATGACAAGACTTAAAAAGACCTTTTTATGGCAGTCATTTCAAAATAAATGGAAAAAGTAGTTCTTGCACAAACATTATTAAGCAACATGAATGAACCATGCTCCATGAATATTCAAAAATACAGCTTATTTTGAAGCCTTTAACTGTGCTCTGACAAATAGGTAAAATTTAAATATTATGTTTATAAAAGGACATTTATTGCAATATTTCGCTCGCTGTTGGATGCCACTATGAACATTACATGAACAATTGGATATCTATGTGTATTTATTTATATTTTATTGCATCAAAAGTTATACATTAATTATCAGAATGTATAAGTTCACATTTTTATATTATTTTGTATACATTTATTTCTTTATGATGAACAAGCGTGACTGTAAAGTATGAATGTCATTGTAATAAATACAAAATGACAACACTTACCGTGAAGTCTTATTATTTGAAAATTATGTTTTGTAATGGAAGGTCTGGGACTTTTTGTCTTTAATTTTGGCAGGTCCCATATAAAGTCCTTGTATTATTATGTTATAAAGAAAAAGTGGTGTTGTCAGTTAAAAAAAACCATGGCAGGTCCGTCCATCAAGACTTTTACAGTTTAAACATCAAGGGTCTCAATGTAAATTTAAAGGCTCCTGGACCTGGGACCTAGGGAATTTCGAACCCTTGAATTTTCAACAAGAACAAACCACAGTACATGTACAAGTTGAAAATGTGTCTCTGCACATACATGTACATTTTATGCCTAGGCTTTGGTGAGCTGAACTGAAAGTTGACCCCAGCTTAACCTGGATAACATCTAGTCCGAGTGGAGTTAAATAATGTAGTTTTACACCCCAGTCATAATTCTTATACTTATATTGAGGCAGTGAGTTCATTGATAGTGGAGGAAACCAGAGTGTCCAGAGAAAACCACCAACCTTTGGCAAGTAAACCGATGAACTGTTTTACACTAGGATTGTCCGAAGTGGATTTCAACATAGGCCATGAGAGGCACTGTGATCTTGCACTTTAGACCACTCAGCCACTGATGTCCCTTGAACCTACATTGTATGAGGCAAGAATGATCTACTGAGAACAAGTGCTAAATAAATCCTAACAGAACAACAACGCCTCCAGTGCACAAAATATTTGTACCAAACCAAAAATTTAAACATTTGTCAATAAAAATTGAACCTTGGACACTTGAGCATATATAAAACTTTTCTCTACCTTGAACAGATTAGCTAAATCAGAAATGACGGGGAGTTGAACCTGAAACCCCTAAAACATATGCACATGTTCTTGATTCCAGACTGTATATGTGAGGTCAGGAGTTGAAACCCAAGAACCCTTTTTCTACTGCTGAATGTTCTATCAACTGACCCATGGACATTGGACAATATATTTCTCATTTGAATCTCTCTCGCTCATCTGATAATTTGCTCAGGTGAGGTAAAAAATAGGGACTCTATAATCAGATTTTAGGCAAGAAAAGCAATCGGCTTTCACATCTTGGAAATAAACCATGTTAATTTTGAAGAGAAGATAATCTCAGTATTGTAGATGTGATAGCTTATTATTTTGTTCCATGAGATCAACCTTTTTAACTCGAAACATGTCAACTCTACATGCTTACTTGCTGTATTCTGTGATGTTGTTTCACGTTACATCAGCAATTTTCCAGTTATTCAAGACTAGATCAAGTTGATCAAGTTGTTCAAATCTAAGAACAGATTTGTGTACACCCAATTTGTGAGTGTGTTATTTGGTCTGCCTTGTACTAGCATTTACTGGTTCTTTTGGTGGAGGGGGTAACTTTAATGTGCTAGCTTGCAGTCAGTACACTGCAGACAGGCATACCGCTCCCCAGTTACAATTCACTGATACTTAGTTTACCAGGTGATACTCTGTCCTCTTATACCAAACACCAGGGTCAAGTTGCACAAAACATAATTAGAGTTAATCATTAATAAACCATAATAAGCACAATGATATATATATGATTTGCTAATTGTGGTTTAATAAATGACTAACTTTAAAAAAGCTTTCTGCATCTGAACCCTGGTGAAGAAGCAGTTTCTCAAATTTTAAAGTCTTGAGTATGGTCTGGGGTTTGAACCCATGACCTACTGGTCTCAAATCAGATACTCTTCCACTGAGGGACCAAGAAGGCCTTCCATTCACTTATGGAACTGAATCTTTTATTTTATCATTTCAACAATGTTGCATGAAACAACTACTGTAAACAAATTTTTATTTGTGTGCAATTAACTTCCATGGACTTTCTCAAGGGCAAAAAAAAAAAAAAAAAAAAAGTTAATTAAAGCAAACATATTTGCAAAAATGGTATTATTTATACCAAATATTCAGCTACATGAATATTCAATAATGTATCGAAAAAAGTTTATATTCCCAAAATAGTTTTGGCAAGAAGATCACGAAAGTCAATATCTGCGAATAGAAGTTGATTTACAGTAGCTGAAGACAATGGGGTAAAATAAGATGAAGGCATGGTATTCACATTTCTTTCTGACATAAACACTTTGGTGCAGAACATCAAGAATTTCCATAAAGATTTTGACCAATATAGACTTGATGCTGCCATAATCACTGATACTTACATGTATGTACATATTAAAAGCTACACAATAAAATGATAGATGTGATAAATACGCAAAACCACACATATGTGGTTTTCTGGCGTAGCTGATCGCACAATAAACGAGTGCGATTAGCTACCTCAGAAAACCACATATGTGTGGTTTTGTATTTATCACATACCCTACCAAACTAAATGAAAAGCTTTCTTTGGTTTAATCTGTCAATGATCGGTTTCTAATTATAACCAATGAATGACGTCATATTATTGTTGTCGGAAAAGGGAATTTCCCTAAAGTAGTTTTGGCTACTATGGTGATACGGAATATTGTATTGTACATGTGCGATACGGACCTTTGTCTCACATGGAAAAAAATGTAATGTATTGCTATAGTAAGATTCAATGGGTACGGTATGTGATAAATACATATTATATACACAGTGTGTAGGTACAACCCTCAGTATCAGGTCTTGTCCTTTTTTCGTAGCCGTATCACTACGAGTCGCGCTTGCGCGACGAGTAGTGATACAGCTACGAAAAAAGGACGAGACCTGATACGAAGGGTTGTACCTACACACTGTGTATATAATATTTTTATCTAACATTTACAATTACGTTATTTAAAATAATAAAAAACAATACTTAATGTAAAAAAATTACATTTTACCACAGAAAACCACTGAACTATGTTTTGACCGACAAATCCAAGACTCTCTGATGACGTAACAATGAGAAAGTGCACGTGCGCTTTACCGCCAATGCTGTATCACCACAGTGTGGTGATACAAGATTCTGTATTATACGTGTTCGATAAAACTTGTATTTCACCAAATACAGACAGAAAAACTAGTCTAAAGTTAGATAAAAGTTGATATCGTCTTAATATTTTTATTTCACAAATTACATGTAACAATTACATATACATTTTAACAACAATATATTGCAGTACTATAAAATCGTTCCTCTTCCACCACAATGGCAAAGCCACTGGTGTAAGCACCACTAATAATGCATCGCAATGTTTAAAACTTCGGTAACTATATAATTATATAGTATCATTTTTAAAAATTTTGTCACATATTAGCAGACTCTGTAAAGTTATCTTGCTCAATTTCCTGGTCATTTTTAGAATACATGTACATGTAGATACCATGTAACTTGACAAAACAGTAAAAAAAAGTCCACAAAATTAGGACTAGAAGGCAAGGATTTTTTACTTGGGTTCTAAATTCGAAATTCAGATTTAAGTTCACAGACAACAAAATGTAACAAATTTGTTTTAAACACAAAATCTGAAAATTGTGGGTAAATTTCTCAATAAGGAATTATGATTTATATTCTTCTATTCAGACAGGAGATGCCAGAGAAAAATCCCTAACACAAATAAAACTGCTCAACAAACACTGGTGATTTTTCAACCATCAATCACAGCCATGCTTTGAAGTCTTTGTTTCTTAATTTTCTTTGAGGTTCTAAAAGTCTCTAATTTTCTCTTTTTAGCTTCTTGTTTTGCCAGATTTTTCTTGATTTTCCTCCTAGCAGCAATATCTGGGTTAGACACAGCCTGAAAAATTATACAGATATTAAACAATAAAAACAATCTTTCTTTGTTTGTACATGAAAATATTTGATTTGTGAAATCGCCATTAATTCTTTTTGTCGATAAAAAATCTTGTTGAAAATTGCCGAAAGATACAGATACGGAGCTTGTTCATCCATGCATTTGTCTCATAACAGTTGGCATGGGTGGAGTAATGGTGTTTTATGCCTAGTCAAGATTCTTATATTTAATTAGAAATGGTAAGTTCAGAGAGTGGTGGAGAAAGCCAAAAGGCCTACAGAAAATGACGACCTTTGGCAAGTTAACTGAAAACTGTCTGTAACTAGTATATCTGAGTGGGATTTGAATCTAGGTTGCAAGAGGTAGGGATGAATTTAGACCATTCCGCCACAAAGGCCTTATCTTTTAACGAGACAAACAATGAGAAAGTTGTAGTTGTAGCAGACCAATCTCCTATCATACTAGCAGTAAAAGGTCATAATTATGACTCACATAGCTCTTTAAAACTAAATACTTCAATGTGGAAATTTGGTAGGTCTTATTACAATAACAGAGTAAAGTATGACCCTTGTGTGAATTATTCATGTATACCTCAAGTGCCCGTTGTCGCTTCCTGTCACCTTTCCGCACAGCTCTAGATTTCTGTACTTCATTGTAAACTTTGGTAAATACTTCTACTCCAACAATCTTTTTCAATATTTCCACAACTTCCTGTGCAAGAGTCTTCAATGTAGAATCTGAAGAAAAAGTTTTGCCCAATTGTAAAAACTTATAAAGAAATGGTTATAACTCCAAAACCACTTCACTAATGGTACTGAATGTTTGACCTTACACATTTCTGACACAAAGAGAATTAAATTATAACATGTACATTAACAAAAATCACGATTATTTATATAACTGAAGCAAGTTTCCAAGTTTCTTTTAATAAACCAATTTTTAATGGTTGGGTTTTTTGGATTTTTTTTTGTTTTGACAATTCAGGGTCTAAACATAACAATTGGACACTTACCTTGAGTATTAATTTGATCACTTATTTCTCTCTGTAGACATGGCAACAGGATATGTAAAATGGTTGGTAATATGTCTGCTCCTAAATCCAAGCTGACCGCTGCCATCCATTTAAAGACACTAGACCTCTACAAATATACAAACCAAAAATATTCATGATTCAGTTTTATTTCTCATCTCTCCTTTCATTCTCAATTTTGATTTTACATGAGGTGGGAGTAGTTAGTGAGACAGGAGGTGCCTACCCTTCTAGAGCACCCGAGCTACATGTTTAAGTACCCTTTCCACAGTTCCCTGCCACACTTCCCTGGAGAAAGTTAACAAGTCAATTTACCAGTATTCAAAGATTTAACTTTTCTTTGAGATTTGATTTGGACATGGACTGGTATGCATGTGTTTCATATGACAGTGTTCTGCCCTTTTTTTGGTAAAATGTTTTTTCTTTACTTGACCTCTCTAAGGCTTGAAATCCTCAGGTTCAGATAACCTTATTCCAACCTTGAATTGGGAAAGATTATATTGTGACACGACAGTTAATTTTCCCCCATTTGGATTATAGCTTAATATTTGGTATAAATAATACTATTTTCAAAAACAAGTTTAGGATGATTAACTTTCACAGTTATGTAGTCCTCGTGAAATATGCAAAAGTAAATCGAGTAAAGTTGGTTTACATGACATGCATATCATAATTGATGTGACACGGGGTGTCTGTTTTGAGGTCTCTACAAAAGGACCCAGTGACTTGTATTTCTAAATGCTGATTGCTAAGGGAAAGAACAGTAACTACCTATTTTTAAGTCTTGGTCAGACCCTGGTGGGCGTTCAAACTTATGACCTCCCATATACAGAGCGAGCACTCTACCAACTGAGCTACCATAGCGGTTTCTTAAACATTGGATGTTGATGCTAATGACACTGATTGACTTACATGTATGTAATTTGTGTACACAACTAGTGTGTTTTTAATACCAACCTTAATTGTATGTTTGGGTGTACTGATTGCTTCATGATTAGCTTCTCGTATCATTTTTCTAGATAACCATGGCAACGACAATCTTCTCCAATATTGTCCATCAGAACTCTCCTCATTTTCTTCTTCCATCTCTCCATCATTTTCTGTTCTTCTTTCGCTTTCAAGTTTTGTTGTAGCATGAAAACATTTAGCTATTTTAGTTACAAATATCATGTTTTTTACAACTTGTCCAGCCAGGTCGTCGTTCAAGTACTGAGACTGCAACTGGGAACAGAACAAGACTGCTAGTGCCTCTATCTGCAACAAGAAGTTTAAACTTTTTAACCATATATTTGTTTTCATTTCCACATCTTAAAAATATTTAGATTTCCACAACTTAAGTCAGAGCACCACTGATGAGGAATTTTATTCCAAAATGGCCACTAGTGGTGCAAGACTAAAACAGGTTTAGAAATAATTAGCTCAAAAAAGGTCTAGAGGTAGATGCCTTAATGGGTTCTGAATACTGTTTCCACCTCTTCTATATCAATCAACGTTTTACATTTGTATCAGTTCTAAGGACCAAGATCTTGATATTGCACATTCTCAAAATAACTATTGAAAATATTACTGTAAAGGGGATTATTTTCGCTGGGTGAAAATTTTGCATTTTCTGAAATGTGACATTTCGTTTGGGTGTAATTTTAATGTAACCAATAAAAGTGGGCATATATTCTATATATTAACCTGTGTTGTAGACTTTTTCGTTTGGGTAAAATTTTCTTGGAAATTTCTTTAGCACAAAATAAGTGAAAATTCTACCCACACAAAAAATCCCTTTACAGTATTTAGGAATGGAGTAGAGTAATAGTGTTTTATGCCCCAGTCAAGATTCTTTCACTTATATCTGGTCAGTTCTGAGATGGAAGCAAACTGACAAAATTTTTATATTAGGATCTTTCCCGAGTGGGATTCGGACCCGAGCAGTGATAGGTGCTGTGATTCAAATATACATAAGACCACTAGGCCACTATCAATAGTAAAACACATTTATAAACTTCATTTACTGTATACTGTGACAAACTGCCACCATCAATAGTAACTTAAATACAACTTTTCAGTGTTCAAAATTCAAAAGAACTTCGTAACCTTGGACTTTTCCTCCTTAATGCAACACTATTAAGACAATCCCGAACCTAGTTTTACTTTGTCTTTCTGCCACCATGCCTCTTTCATCCCAACAGTTTTCAGACTTTCAAAATATCTTTGTGTTTATTTCTTACTTTACTAAATCTTTTTCTCCTCTATAAAATAATGATTTGCCGCCATACATATAAATATATATTGTATTGTATATACCTATAAGTGTATGCTTTTGGTTATAATAAATGAAAATGAAATGAACTGTAACAACCTGTCTTATATTTTCTGTACTAGCTAAAATTATTTAAGTGAGGTGTTTAACTCCCTTTCCCAAACCCTGTGTATTACATGCCAACCGCTTGGTCACAAGTCTCTAACCTTTCTGTACTTACTTTTTTATAGGATCCAATCTGTAGATACTCTTGTTTCTGAGCATCATGGCTGCCGATGACATCTTCTGGTTTCCAAGACATGAACAATAATCCATATAACTGAGCACTGACCAATCTAACCCAAACATGGGGGTGTAACAAGTGCTTCTCTATATGTTCTAAAAGACATGTGAAAGATTTATTTTATGACTGATATATATTTGAAATGTATATTAAAATTCAGATATACTGTATAAGATGAAACATTCACGAGAAAAAAAAATTGCGATTTTCATGGTGACTCTTGTACCGCAAGTATATCTTCTCAGGGAAATTTTTTACTTGTACACTTTCCCTGTTGTCTGAACTGGACAAATTTCTTGCCACAAAATAGTTTAAAAGATCAAAACAGCGAAAGTGGAAAGACAGGTCCAAGACCTGTAACTTTTCAGTCTGACCTGTAATATTTGGCAAACAATCTTATCATGATCTAGCAGATTGGTGGAGTTGAATGTCTACATGTCAGTGTTTAACAATTAAGAGTAATGGTCCTAAACTAACAATTCAAACAAATCTCCTACTGTTCAAGCCATTCTGTTTGTGACAGTGAACTACTCTTTATTTCCATAGAAAATGAGATGTATATTGTATAAAGATTGATATTCTTCACTTACTTGTACCTAGTAGTGATAGGAAATCTGTATGCGCATCAGAAATTAGCCTAGAATATATCTGCACAGAGTAAAACGGCGCTATGGGAATTTAACATGTTATTAAACCAGGCAAATAGCGGATCTTGTTGCGCACGCAACATAAAACGCCACCAAAGACATCACTTCCCATGTAAGCATCACCGTTTTCGCCATGTAAAATCTCCAGAGAGCCAACATTTTCCTTTCTACAGAAATACTTAATGACAATCGCAGGTGCACATACAGATTTTCAGTTACTAGGTACAAGTAAGTGAACAATAACAAATATTACTCAATTTTATTTTATTATTTATGGAAATAAGGAGTAATTCGCTGTCACAAACAGAATGGCTTGAACAGTAAAATGGAGGTTTAGAAAAATCTCCTAATTTTACAATTCACAGCTACAAATCGGACAAATTATAAAATCAGAAACTCCCTACCAGACTTTTCAATGTAACATATTTAGTACATAGTGCATCAAGTTTGACCTGGACGTTTGAAATTTTATTTGAATATTCAAATGGGCTTATCCATTGTGTAATTAAGGCATTATATAAAGTTGATATATAAAGAAAAATAGTAGTAATATATATCAGACAGCATGTTTATGGTAATGAAACATGCTGTCTTACCTAAATGCCACAGTCTATTAGTCCAATCTAATATTCAAATTCAAAGTCAAACGGCAAGGTCAAACTTGACACACTATACCTGACAAGTAAAACATGAAACATAACATATACTCACCCCAGATTACGTTCATATTTTCTGTCCATTTAGCTGACCGTAAAATATTGCATTCCTGTAAAATCTTACGGAGCGTATTCAGAGTATTGTACAGTAGATGATCAGCATCTTGTTCATAGGACTGGTTATTAATCTGTAAAAATGATGAGTAAAAATAACATATGCACACCACATAGCTGTTCCAGGGATTGAATCCGTGTTTTACACAATACAATGAGAATTACGAGTAATTAAATCTGCCAGCTTATGTTGGACACACGGGTAAAAGCTTTAAGACAGAAGCCATACTACACATTATGTGCTTGATATTTAATTTTAATTTTGATATTTTGAGTTCATCAGGCAAAAACATAAAGGGATACATGATCCATACATGACATATACATGTATGCCAGGCTTAAATTTACAAGTAAAAAGGGTAAGGCAAATATTTTGGACAAAAAGCCAAGAAACAGCATAGAAGCCTTGATAGGTGGTCACGTATTTATGTTGGTAAAAGGGCTCTGCTCAGTACCAGGTTAAAGTCCCTATTGACTGCTGAGGTTATGTGACCTTTCCTCTGGTATCTTGGGTGCTAATCCAGTTCACCAAAATGACAGATTAACAGGTGATAGACACTGAACCTGGTTGTTTAGACTCTCATAGTATAGCATGCAGCTGAATAGAAAACTGGAAGGAATGTTTCTGGTGGACAGCAGTCATCAGTTGAACAGGTCACTGATATACATTGTTGTAGGTTATTCTGCTAAGTAATGGCTTGAGGTACCAGCTTGACTATTCTATGTTTCCCTTCCAGATACATAAACTAAGAGCAGTCTCTTGAAAGACAAATTTTCCCATTCCAAACATTGCCCAAATTTGGTATGTGTCATCTCATATTGGTATACAATGGTAATCATAATCCATCCATGCATAAGTGTGGAAGTTATGGAGAGGAAACGATATTGGGATAGATGGAATGAATGGATATGTAAATATAAACCTCCTAAACTTTGTTTGAATATTGAATTACCATGAACATTAGTGGAAAAACATACTACGAGGTAGGCAAAATCTGCAATATAGTCTTTGTACCTTTTCATATTTTCCAGGTTCCAGTTGTTGCTCTATCAGTGGTAATATCTCGGACAAATGATGCTCAAATTTTCCCGATTCTACTTCCACAAATAGACCACACAGCTGAGATGCCAAAGTCTGGTGTCTTAACTGAAAATAAATCATGATAATTTAACCAGTTGCCATAGTAATAAAAATTTTGGTGTTTTAAGTTCCAAATTCTACTTCCATTAACAAACCACACGGCTGAGATGCCAAAATTTGGTGTCGTAACTAAAATCAAATCATGATAATTTACCCAGTTGCCATAGTAACTAAGTTTTAAACCTAAGTTTCAGTCTACTTCTACGAGAAAACCACAGAATTGAATATAAATCATGATGATTTCATCGGTTGTCATATTAACTAAATTTTGCTGGTTTTGAATTTCAGATCCCACTTCAACAAGTAAACTACATAGTTTAAAATAAATAATGATAACTTCACCAGTTGTCATAGTAGCCAAATTTTGATGTGTCAACAAAATCCTTAGCCCACAAATAGCTGAAATAATGCTGGTGCAGCTTAAAACAATAATTCACTCACTCAATCTATAGAGACTGACTATAAAATTGATTCTGTAACATATTAAAAGATTTAAAACATTCAAAAACTTTTGCTATATGTGGTATGCAAAATCATTCTCTCTTTCTCAGCAAATGTTTAAAAGAAAACCTCAAAAATATCTGTTTTTAGACTTACTTTTTCATCTTTAAACCATTTTACAGCTATAGAAAACAGACTATTTCTTGTATTGTGATCAACCTACAAATAAAATCCATGACACATGTTAAAAACATTTAGTATAATTCACAGGGTTCTGCTATGATTTCAAAGAAAGGGTGAAAGTTATCCCCAATTTTAATCTTTTATTCCTTATTACAACCTGTACAATTTCACCAGTAGCTAAGACTCAGGTCATCTCATTTCCAAAATTGAGTAAATAAACATGAAGTGTTTAGATATGAATGACAACATGCCAATACTTTCCTGAAATGTATTTTTTGTTAAATTTCTCAGTTCTGCATCTTGATATAATAATTATATTTTCTGAAATTCACCAAATGTCTCCAATTCCTAAGGCCCCAGGCCCAATTCCTTAAAATGACCATGACATTGATAGTCGCAATCATACTTATGCTGGGGGTATGACAAGCTCTTCTGTACTGCAGGCAAACAGTCCAGAACCATAGCTAAACATGTAAACCAAATAGCTTACCATCTTTGGTTTGACTACAGATGTTCATCCAGTTGGTCACTGTGAAATATTCAAATTCATACATCTTACCATCTCCGTAAGTACATAAGAAGTTGACCTACCTTTTCGAGAAGAGATTTAATGGCTAAGGCCGTTAATTTTCTACATTTAGCAGATTCATCATTGACCAAAGCTGCAGACATGGGTATGAAGAAAAATCCAGCATGTTTCATCAAAACACTCTGTTGAAATATAAAATAAGACCATTTATACAATAATAATGTCAAAATAAAATACAGTGTACAGTATTTCAACAAATAAATAAATAAATAAATAAAAAAATAAATAAATTAATAAATAAATAAATAAATAAATAAATATTGATCACAGGTTATTCAATTCATCCATGTATATGAACAAGAGGCCCATGGGCCTTAACGCTCACCTGAGGAAGAGTACATACCTTATGCAGAGGTTCAATGGTCAATGACATTAATAAAAGAGAACATCAAAATTTTCAGCAGTAAGGGCCAATAATATGCAAGTATTTTTGCAAATTAATTATAATAATTATATAAGTATGCTATATATAACATATTTAAAGTCTAGCTACAATATATTATTTATAAACAGCTAAAACATCTGTATATTAAAATGTGCATAAGGCCAATACCTACAATATTCCAATATACATGCCTATACAAAGAGTTTATAGTTTTTGAGATAATTAACCATTTAAGTATTCATGTGCATCTATGACCTTGACCTTTGAACCTATGACCTTCATTCATATATCAAAATGATTGTTGTGCAAATGCCTACAATATTCCAATATACATGCCTATACAAAAAGTTTATAGTTTTTGAGATAATTAAACATTTAGGTATTTGTTCGCATCTATGACCTTGACCTTTGAACCTATGACCTTCATTCATATATCAAAATGATCGATAGGCCAATACCTACAATATTCTAATATACATGCCTATACAAAAAGTTTATAGTTTTTGAGATAATTAACCATTTAAATATTCGTTCGCAGCTATGACCTTGACCTTTGAACCTATGACCTTTATTCATATATCAAAATGATTGTTAGGCCAATACCTACAATATTCCAATATACATGCCTATACAAAAAGTTTATAGTTTTTGAAATAATTAACCATTTAAGTATTTGTTCAATTCTATGACCTTGACCTTTGAACCTATGACCTTCATTCATATACCAAAATGACCGTTAGGCCAATACCTACAATATTCCAATATACATGCCTATACAAAAAGTTTATAGTTTTTGAGATAATTAACCATTTAAGTATTCGTTTGAGTCTATGACCTTGACCTTTGAACCTATGACCTTGAGTCATATATCAAAATGATCGTTGTGCAAATGCCTAATATATTCTAATATACATGCCTATACAAAAAGTTTATAGTTTTTGAGATAATTAACCATTTAAGTATTCGTTCACATCTATGACCTTGACCTTTAAACCTATGACCTTCAGTCATATATCAAAATGATCGTTGTGCAAATGCCTACAATATTCTAATATACATGCCTATACAAAAAGTTTATAGTTTTTGAGATAATTTACCATTTAAATATTCGTTTGCAGCTATGACCTTGACCTTTGAACCTATGACCTTCATTCATATATCAAAATAATCGTTAGGCCAATACCTACAATATTCCAATATACATGCCTATACAAAAAGTTTATAGTTTTTGAGATAATTAACCATTTAAGTATTCGTTCAATTCTATGACCTTGACCTTTGAACCTATGACCTTCATTCATATATCAAAATTATCATTAGGCCAATACCTACAATATTCCAATATACATGCCTATACAAAATGTTTATAGTTTTTGAGATAATTAACCATTTAAGTATTCGTTTGTGTCTATGACCTTGACCTTTGAACCTATGACCTTCATTCATATATCAAAATGATCGTTAGGCCAATACCTACAATATTCCAATATAAATGCCTATACAAAAAGTTTATAGTTTTTGAGATAATTAACCATTTCAGTACTTGTTTACATCTGTGACCTTGACCTTTGAACCAATGACCTTTATTCATATATCAAAATGACCATTGTGCCATTACCTACAATATTCTGATATACGTGCCTATACAAAAAATTCATAGTTTTGCAGATAATTAACTATTTTGGTATTCTTGGACATCTGTGACCTTGACCTTTGAACCTATGACCCTGATCTATGTATCAAAATGACTGTCATGTCAATACCTACAAATAACTGAAAATCCTATGCCATTGTCACAAGAAATGTTAAAAAAATAGCATTTTTTATCAAAGGTCAAAAACTGGGACATGACCTTGACCTTCGACCTTGACATCAATTGGAAGAAAATTGCAAGACAAGATCAACAGTGAAAACTCCATACAATTACCTTCAGCCGTTATGAAGGTATAACAATAAATGTCTCATTTTAAAAATTATGTAATTTTACGCAAAAAACGCGTAACCTATTTTTCGTCTAATTTTCATGAAAAACACAATTTTAATGTTCCCAGGTATGCTGAATCCAAATATCTAATCAAAATTTGCCTGCACCTTTTGGTTTCAGAGAAGAAGATTTTTTTGTCTTTTTGCTATTTTTAGTAACAGCGGCCATCTTGTTGGGCGTGGCCAAACCCCGAACACAATTTTGAAAGGCTGTTACCCAGGCATGATAATCACCAAGTGGCATCAAATATGGCCCAGTAGTTTTGGAGGAGAAGATTAAAATGTAAAGTTTACGCACGACGCACGACGGACGACGCACGACGGACGACGGACGGTGATAGATTGCAATAGCTCATCTGAGCCTTTGGCTCAGGTGAGCTAATAAAAAATAGTAGGCTGCCTGGGTGACAGAGTTGTCTTTAGGCGTACATCACATTGGCGCTCACTGCATAGATTAGAATGAAACTCTGGCAGATCCTAGTGAGAAAGTTTTCAGTTTACATGCTGAAAGTTATGGCTTTCTGTGCACGGTTTATTGGAGCTCAAATATTACTGTAAACCAACTTTTATTCACAGATATTTACTTTCGCGATTCTCGTATTAAAACCATTTCAGGACTATTAACATTCGCGATATGAAAATTAGCTTAACATTTGGTATAATAAAATCTTTTTTGGAAACACATTTGCGACGATTTACTGTCACAATTATCTTGTTTACGTGAAACACGCGAAAGTTAATCACATGCAAATAAAAGTTGGTTTACAGTATTTAAGAGAAAAAAAATAAAAAATCTACCCTACCTGTGGAAAACTAGAAAACACAGTAGCTAACATCTCTAACGCTGATTCTCTACCCATCTCCATTTCATATGATAACTGTGTGATATAAAACTCTAGATGTTTGACTAGTTTCTTCCCAAGTGCATACTCCAATAAATATTGTAAGGTCACCTAAAACCAAATAAAACAAATTATAATTAAAATGGGATGCCATTACAAAAGTGTCCCCCAAATAAACCGCAACTGGAAAATGCATGTTTTTCCCCATCCATGTGCATGATTAGGAAATAAATAGCTCCAACAAAACATTATTCCTGTGAAGTTTCATAAAGATCTGTGGGAACGTTTTCTGGAAAAGTGGCCAAAAAATGGAGCAAACACAGGGGTCACACTGACTTCAATCTTTTTTTCTCAAAAACTTTCGCCAGAACTAATTTTTTTTCGCCAAATATAATTTTTATGGGCCAAAGATATTTTTGATCTAACTGTAATTTCTAGCGAAAATTTAAAAGAAATAAAATTGTCTAATACAATGCATGTCTGATGACATGAAAAACAACAACAGTTTTCTTGTTTTATTTCTTTTATTCAATGACAACTTTGGAGCTTTAGCCAAATTCTCCAAATCGTCAGTTGGTTTACATTTAACCATAATGGCACAGTGGCGATATTGCCAATAATCTGATTTCTTTGACTTCGCATGTCGATTTATAAGTCTATCGATCGGTTGATCAAAGATGAGGCACTTGTAAAAGCTTCGTAATTATCGAAAAGTGCTCGCCTGTTTTTACTAGTGTTCAAAAATCTATCGCTGATAATTAATTGTTCTAGATTACCTGTGTGTATCCGTAAATGCTCTTGGGACACTACACAGACGCCGGTCACCGCTTGGTAATCACTCACTGACAACATTAATTAATCTCGTTAAAGGATTAATCCACTTGTAATTAACTCCTTCACATGTAGACTTTTGTTAATTCAACATCATGAGCATGGCTTCGATGACCCATAACACTCATTCGGAACTCACTAGATTGATCGTTTGATATACACATAGACGGAGACGGAAACCGGTTGCTTTAACGACTCTGCTCATGTCGGCGATGCGCAGAAAACCTGTTCATGTAAACATTTTTTTTTCGCCATCACTTTCACCGATGTTTAGTTTTTATCGCCAAAGTGATTTATTTCTCTCATTTTGCGAAAAAAGCGAACGGCAGCGTGAACTCTGCAAACACTATATCACCCCAGCTCAGTGGCATCATTAAGTCCATCAAAAAAATTATCAACAGATTTGAGAGAGTTAGTCCATTAGAAAGAAAAGGTAAACCTTTTTTGGACTGCCATTCTTAAGAGTTTGCATTTCTACATACTGTACATGTACATGTATATTTGGATTTACTCTTAAGAACATTATATTTCGTATTAATTTTCAATCTGGCCCAAATTCATGCAAAAATCTAACAAAGTTTAGGTTTAAAAAACTAAAATATGATATCAAAATTTTGTAAATAAATCTTCATGAACAAATTTGTGAAAAAAATAAATGCTGTGAAAATTTCTGGATCTGTAATTCTAGTTTCAACGTACCTGTCTGCATTCCCTACGGACATGTGGTGAATCTGCCGTGATTGACAACCCTTCCACTTTAGTCATTAACTGGTGTACCTCTGGTATGTTTAACTGCCTTGAAAGAATTGCCTGTTTGAATAAAAAAATTCACCATTTAAACAAATCCTATGTAATAAGTAGTATCACTTAAAGTAGAGTACATTAATCATAGATGAAGAGTAATGAGTTCCCCATCATACCACATGATCTATATCCTATAATCTTTCAGCAGAACAATAAGGAAAACATTAAGTTCATTTTTGTGTCCGTTATTTTTTCTTTATTTCATAAGTTACAAGATGTGAAAAATAAAACTTTCATGAATATTTTGTTTTCGTTATTTCACTTTCATTTTACACTGACTTTCATCTGATGTTTATTATACTTCTTCTAAATCAACTATTTTTTATTTTTGTTTTTCACAAAAAAGAAATTAATTTCTTCATTCCTTCTGCATAAATATATTCTGACCTACTAACCTTGAGTAATGTAAAAGCTGTGCTTTGTCGTTTATAATCGTGTAAATCCTCTTCACAAAATGTCAGTAAGACTTGTAACTGACTATTGTCTATTGTATGAAACTTTATATCTCTCACTAATACTGTAACTGTCTTAAATGCCGTAGTCACTAAGTCTAAATTATCTCCCTTGGCTGCACCCGCTGATGCATAATTCTGCAGCAATATGAACATCCCATTGGCTAATTTTTCTATATGAGTTTTTAATGATGGTAAAGAAAATTTGAGCAGCCATGACAAACAGCGAAGACTCACAGAGTTTATCTAAAACATAAAATCACAGAAACCAAGTGAAATGATTGTAGTATGCCCTGCTATAGTAAATACCTCTAAATAAAAAGATCCCTCTTTATTAAGACCAGTTAAAAAGGCCCATGTTTCAACTAATAAGAACCTCTATATAAGGACGAAATGCATATTGAATACAGTTTGCTTACTATTTCAAAAATCTGTATAAAGACCCATCTTTCCATTGACAAGTTTTTTAAGGTCATTCTGCTTCATATTTCCAATTGAATCAAAAACCCTCTATGTAAAGACCACCATATTTCTTACAGTGGGATTTGTGGGTGACCTTTATATACAGTTTTTACTCAAGACTATTTTCAATTCATTAAGGCATCATGTAGCTAAGAGTTTGCTTCTAAAATTCTAGCCATATTTCCAAAATTTGTGAAAATATTGTCTTTTTAAAGTTTTTTTTTTTAAATTTGCTAAAACTGGTTACTTTTTGAAAGAATTTCTCAGAAATGAATACCCATTATCAAATTTGGCTACCAGGAAACCTTACTATTGTGACCAGATTATACAGAGAACTACATGTACATGTATACAAATAAGACATTTACCCTGACATGTTTAGAATATAAACATTCTGCCAAACCCTCTATAAATGGATCCAACATCATTAACTGTTTCTTATCATTTTGGTTAATACGAGATTTCTTTAATGACATATTCAACAGCTGAAATGAAAAAAATGTACATTTTTATTTCTACATGCCCAAAATTTGGAATTTAAAAGAAATCTATGGTGTAAAGCAATGCTTAGTCCTTGAAATATCCCATATGTTTTTTCTGACAGATAGAATGGAGGAGAGCAATTTTGTTTTACACACCAGTCAAGATTCTTTAATATTGTCAGTTCAGGGGTAAAACCATCTACTTTTAGCAAGTGAGTTGACAAACTTTCTCAGATCTGCCCTGTGAGGAATTTGAACCTAGGTGGTGAGATCCACTGTGATCAGTGAGATTAGTAAACATACAGTATGTTTTCAAATACTGGGCCAACAAGGTCTTACTGACACAGATTGACATAATAATAGGTAAGTCATTACTATCATTGTCATCAGTGACGTTAAAAATATTATCCAAAAAAAAAAAAAAAAAACGTTTTAAGACCATCAGATACCAAAGTGATATTTGGGGGAAAAATGTAAATCGTAAAAAAGTTGTACTCAAACATTGTCAGGTCAGACCTAGAACATCAGTTTTGTTTTAAAAAGATTTACCAAAAACAAATTATCACAATGAAAAAATCTAGACGTGACACCAGTGAGACATTTTGAAAAAGTCTCCTTCAAATTTCACAATTTTCAATGATAGGGCACAAAATTACACATTGTCTGTTTCTGTTTACCTGTTTCTGTATGTATGTATGCATGCATAATACTTTATATGCACATATGTATCACCTATTACCTGAAGTCCAAATTCAACCAATATATGAATATTTGTCTTTTTGTGAGCCTTAGGTTTGTCGCCTCCTCGTTTAGGGGTAGCTGGCAAGAGCAGACAACTCTCTGGTTTCCGTTTTTCATCTTTATCATTGCTTTTCTCTTTCTCTCTGAAATCAAAATTAAATCATTTATACACTACAAACGTTAAATATGTTTATGAAAAAATAAAATCACAGTTAGCCATTGATGATAAGGAAGTCAAGGTTAACAAGTGAATAAAGCTCGGAATCAATAAAATTTTGTTACAATAAACAATATGTTTGCTAATCAAAATGTCCTAGATTTAATAGGTAAACAGATTTGTCAAGGGTTAGATTTACAGACATTTATACTAAGATACTTGAAAGAGTAGAGTGGAGTAATGGAAGTTATATGCCAAGGTGGTCAGTTCAGGAAAGGATGGTGGAGGAAACCGGAGTGCACAGAGTGTTAGGTTGAGGTCCCAGTTTGGCATTTTGCAGCATTTTTTCCCTTTCATATTACAATAAAAAAAACAAACCAACAAATCAAAAAACGGTGTATGCAGGAACCCTGAACACCAAGAGGGTCAAAAGTAAAAAAATAATGCTTCTGTCATGTTGAAGTGTAAAAACTTGCAGACCTGGGCCAAGTAGCTCAATCAGTAGAGCATCCAGCTAGTATTAAGAAGGTCCCGGGGTCAAGTCCTGGCTGAATTTTGTCCTTTCTTGTGACAAAACAAATGACTGTATTACTCACCCTTTACTCTCCGATATAACAGGTAATGTCTCTGATATAAGTCCATGTGTAAACACCAACAATGTCTCTATGTCTATATAAGTGTTGTCTATTAATCCAGCTGTTATCTTCTTCATGACCTCTTGAACTTTCTTGGCCACCTGGTGGCTACGTGTGCTATCCAAAATCTATCAAGTAAGGAAGAAAATTTTTTAAAGATCTTTTTGCTTAACAAATATCACATCTAAGAAATGGATTGGAATAATGGTGTTACATACTCAAAAGATTCTTTCACATAAATTGTATATTGAGGCCAGTTTTGGGATGTTGGAGAAAAATGATTAAGAGACACTGTGAGAACACCACTGACCATTAGCAAAGAGAAATGACAAACCTTCCCACACTAGGATCTTTCCTGAGTGGAATTAAACCAAGCCAGTGAAAAAGAGGCTATGCAATGCATAACAGAACTTAAGACCATTCTGCCATCAAGAACACTGTTACATCAATTTTCAGTTGTAAATAAAAGACACCTAGGGAAAAGTTTGACTCAATTTCATATTTAATGTTGTATTTGATTCAGTACAGTGTAAATAATGTATATACTTTGTATGAAGACCAAATTTACGAGTTCTATAGGGTGGCCTTTTTATCGTTAGTTCCTGTAGTACATGCATTTATCAGTTTCATCAATTGATTGAGTGGGGTTTTAAATAAAAGTCAAAAATGTTTCACTTATATCAGGACATCACCAGCTTGAGGAGAAATAGAAGAAATTGTTAACTTTGCAGTGGCAACGTTAAGTGAACATTCTTTTGAATGTCAAGCATACCATTACAACATGTACAAGGAGGATCTGGTTTTTAAGGACTTGTGACTTTCATTTATAAATGCTTAGTGCCTGGTGAAAGAAAAGTCGCTACATCTTTTCACGTTTTGGTAAGGCTCAGCCAGATTTTAAACCCCATCCCTTTCCAAAAAAAAAGAGAAAAGCACTAAACCATTTGACCTATTGTACTGTTACCTACCTGTTTAAGTGGTGTGATCAGAGGGATCAGTGACTTTTTCCCTATATATTGTGACAAGATCTGATAGGAGTCGTAACTTTTGATCGTTTTAGCTTCAAATACTTTTACAGTAATGCCCTGTACTTCTTTCTCCTCTGCCACATTACCAAACAGTTCCTCGTTAAAAACCTGAATAAATCAAATAGCAAGAAAATTAGAATTATATATATTGGTAAAGAAAGATAAAAATAAATACATATGATATACACAGTGTGTATGTACAACCCTCAGTATCAGGTTTCGTCCTTTTTTCGTAGTCGTATCACTACGAGTCGCGCTTGCGCGATGAGTAGTGATACAGGTACGAAAAAAGGACGAAACCTGATACGAAGGGTTGTACATACACACCGTGTATATAATATTTTTTATCTAACATTTCCAATTAGGTTATTTAAAATAATAAAAAACAATACTTTATGTGAAAAAATACATTTTACCACAGAAAACAACTGAATTATGTTATGACATGTTCTGTAGTAATGACGTCATTGTTTACATTTGACAAATCGGAGATTTCCCAATGACGTCACAATGAGAAGTGCATGTGTCTTTTACCGCCAATGTTGTATCACCACATTTGTTAATGATATCAAAATACATTGCTTGGAAAACAAAGTGTAATGAAAGAATTATAAAGATGTGATGTGAAAATGCAATCCATCAACATTTTGTGGCAGGATATGAAAATAAAACATCACCATTAAATATTTTAAACACAATAAACGGATGTAAATACTCTACCTCTTGTAGTTTAGTTTGGCATACATCTAAATCACCAGGTTTTATAATGGATGACATATTCTTCAGTAATATATACACTGTGTAACTTAATACATGTAGCTAAAAGTAGAATAAGATACCAGTTAAAAGTATTAAAAGAAATATCATTCTATTTGAGAGTATTCATTCTGTATTATGAATGAGAGTCAGGAATAGCATAGGAATGAACTGTGAAAAATCATAAAAAAACAATTGTTAGCATGATAAAAATGTAAAAGGCAATGATGGAACAGCATTTTTCCAAATAAGGATAATTTAGGATGACTTTGTATGACATCATCAGATAGTTGAACGTTTCATAATCAGAGGTCATGACCCCACACTGTATTCATGAGCATTGAATGTCATCAAAAACAAATAGGGTAATGTAAAGAAAGTCAATTCCAATTGTAAATATTAAAATTTAATACAAGGATTATCAACTAAATTACAAAAGACATCACATAATACTCTTTTTGACAAGTGAGCCACCTTGTGATATATTCTTGCGCATGTGAACTCCAGTCTGTTTATTATTCAACGATATACCACGGGTAAATGTTGATCATTTAAATTCTAACATGACTTGGATAAAAATGATTGAAATAAACATTGTGAACTCTTTCTTTGGAAGTACATTTTACTATCTATTTGCAAAAAGGTCAATTGAAACAATTCAGCTGTTGAGATTACCTCCATTGAAATAAATTATTTTATGAATAAAAATTATGTCACAACCATTGTTCGCAATATATAGCATGATGTCATAAGATAAGCAAGGGCTCAGAATGTCATTAAAACGAAACAGTGGTGCATATATAATTTGTTATACCACGGGTGGCTCCCTTTATGTTTTATATGAAGGAAAACGCAGGTCATGTTAGAATTTTACTTATACTAGACTCCACCATCTAGTTACAAAAATTAACACCTTTAATATAATGTATTTTCTTGTGTCACATCTTTGATTTATTTCTAAATGGCAAAGAAGTGGTTGGTGAAAGCTAACTCATTGGAAAGTATTCTCAGAATCTCAAGTCATGATCAAAATGTCAGAATAAGACAAGATTCATGATATTGTTTTTCCACTTGAGGCGAGAACATTCTACCAAACGAGCTACCTGTCTAGAGTGGTTGCATCTTTGATAGGTAACAGGTGACTGAACAAATGTTGGCATAGAATCAAGGTTTTACTGTATTCTGTATAGTATCGAAATAAAACATTTCCATGGTTATTCAGTATTTCAATCCATTGACCAGTAAAAATGAAAGATAAGGCAGACATAGTACCTGGTAGCCTCTCAGTAATGTCCCACGCATCTCTGTGAGAATGTAAGGGAAGTAACTGGGTCCTAGAGACATCAATATCTTGACCAAGGTATCTCTGGCAATGTCACGGATATCTTTAGCTCTTGATTTTAAGAAATTACACACTTTAATTAAAATCCTGTAAAAAGAAATTAAAAATATTATCAACAAAATTTCAAACAAAATATAAATAGACACGTGAGAAAAACCTAAAATTGTCACATGACATCAAGACCAGAAAAAAAACCTGAAGTGTGTCAAAAGTAGGGGTTTATTACTAGTGTATGCCATGTGCATGTAGAATTTTTGTGGTGTCTCAATTATCATAGTTTCCGCGAACACTCTGACCCTCAAAATTGACAAATGTCAACGAAATAGTGTACATTTTCTTTACAAAAATACAATATTATATAAATCACCCCGAAAATATTGTTTTTTCTGAAATCCACGAAAATTGACAACAGTAAACAAATGATTTTACAGCCTCTTTCTGGACCAAATACATGTACATTGAAAGTTCTGTTTAAATTTTTTTATTAGCACTACAAGTAGTCGAAGATCTATTAATCCAATATTCAATTATATTCTTAACAGCAGACAACATTTCCAGTTATTTACCCTGGTAGACTGTGTCTTAGGGATCCTTCAGGTAAATTCTGTATCAATTTAACCATTGCTAAAGCCATGGGTACCCTCAATATCTCCGTATCTTCAGCATATGTAGTCTTAGCCAGCTTATGTTCACCTTCACTTTTAGCCTGAAATATTACAAAACCATTTTCATCACTGAAAACACAAAAAGAAAGATTGCAAAAAAGACACCTGGGAAGGAAGCTGTTGTCATGAAAATGAGCTTAGCAGAATGTGCCACAAAAATATTTATCAAAATTTTTACCATCTCTGGTTTTATTGGAGATGTTCATCTAGTCAGACATGATCAAGTTTGACACTAAATCTCCTTTACCACAAGTGACTAGAAACCCCCTAGTACTGTACTTACAAGGACATCACTTTCAAGGTAAACATCATCATTTTCGACAAGTAAAATAACCAAAGTGGGTGGCAACATTTTCATTTCTGTAGGACTTTATTTTTTTATTGTTGTAACCACATATACTAGTAGTGATTTTCAGTTACAACTAGGCTCAAACAAACATTATTAAAATTTAATAAATTTTTTATGGAAAAATTAATGGTAGCCAAAATTACCATTGACTGCTCATTTTTTTGACATTGTTTTATAAGAAGTAACATATTTTAGAAAATTTGCGAAAAAATAAATTGAGGATTATATTTTCACAAATATTGGAAATTTGGCTACTAGTAATTTTAAATCTGTGGAAAACCTAGCTATGCACAATTTATTGTCACAAACACAATAACTGATAGTAAGCTATTCTCTATCGTGTACATGTGGACTAATAAAAACTTACTTTCTGTGTCAAAGCTTTGTGGAGCTGGGGTAAGATACTTTTAACAATAACTGTATGGATTTTGGTAGCTAGATTAGCAGGACATTTAACATAGCCAATAGTCATCTGGTCAGTATCATTCATGGATGTATCCTGGACATCTTCCGAAACATTCTCCGACACCTCCATTTCCTCAGGATTTACTATGTCATCATCAGTGACAGCTTCATCAGTTTTGTTTTCATCATTCGCGGCATCACCTGAAACTAAATTTTTAAATCAAGATATGCATATTTTGTGATTAAGATAATCATCTAAACTCAAGAATTACCTCTTCACATAATGTTACCAAAGACAAGCTACAGAAGATTTTATAATGTATAAGAAGAGCCATTAGCAGTAAAAAGCTTTCACAATTTTGATATTCTAAACTATTTCGCATTAAGAAATTTTCATGGTTCCGACTGAAAAGAAGATGTATCAGGAGAAATTATAAATTTTTGCTGTGAAGATGAATTTATGATATGAAAGTAACCGTGAAAATTGTAAATATTTTTTTAATGTGAATGTTTCTTCTTATACAGTAAAAGAATGTGAGGGAAAAGAAGTAATGATGTGTTATGTCAAGGTCAAGATTCTTGCACTTAAACTGAGGCAGCCAGTTCTGAAAAGAGTGGATTGTGGAGTAATGATGTTTTACACAACAGTCAAGATTCTTTCACTTTAAAAAAGGTGGTCATTTCTTGGGGAAGTGGAGTTATGATGTTTTATGGTTCAGTCAAGATTCTTTCATTTATATTATGATGGAGGAAACTGGAGTGCTCTACCTTGAGCAAATGAAATGACAAGCTTTTTCACAATAGGATCTATTAGAGTGAGATTCAAACTTAGATAGGGAGATGCACTCTGACTCATAACCCACTGGTGCCCACTAATATGAAGAAGTGATACAAAAATTATGTCATAATTACCTGTTGTTTCCTGGCTTGGTTTTTTATCTTTTGGTACTGGTGTTAATGTAACTCTATATTCAGAGTGAGTCAGATCAAAATGGAAACCATCTAACACAGCAACAATCACTCTGAAATTCAAATATTTTATATTTATATACAGAATTAACCATGGTGACATAATGTTATCTAATGAGAATAAACCTTTATTGCTTCCCATTACTTAACATCAAGATAAGCATCAGCTTAATTAACAGCTTAGTGTAGGCTAAAGATAGACTTATGAACATAAAACTTAATGAGCAGAAAATCTTTCAGACAATCTGATTCAATGAATAATTTCAGCCAGCAATTGTATGATTAATATTTTGTTTAAAGGAACCAATTGTTTGAATAAATAGGGGTTCATGTCACAGTCAGGAATATTTCATTTATATTGGGATGTCACCAGCTATACACAAAGTAAGAGTACCTTTAACCTGTCAAATGCACTTAAGGCAATGTGCAGGAAGGGTTCTCTAGAATGTCATGCTTACCATGACACAGGACTTTTCTAAAGAATACATGACTTTCTTTTTTAAATGCTGAGTGCTTGGCAAAAGAACAGTCACTATCTATTTTCAATCATGGTCAGACCTCACAAAGGTTTAAACCCCAACCTCCCATATACGGAGTAAGCACTGAAACTAAATGAAAGCAGTGCATTTAAAATAGAGAGAAATAATTCTTTTTACCTGACAATTAATTTTTGACCTTGTAATCTCTTTGGTAACAGATACAGGTAATGTTTTAGCTGATGCAGGTATTGATTCCATGGCAACCGTCGGCAAAGGTAACCCAATGTTTCTATGGCAGCATCTTGAAGGTCATGTTGTTTACTGTAGGTCTCATCATTAATAAACGACGAGGTCAAAGGTAAAAAGTATGACATCATCGTTTCCTGCTTTACACTGTGTTTATCTAGATATTTCATTATTTTACGGAGAGCTCTTCCTCTTCTGTGAATCTACAAGAAACAAACACTTGTTAAAGGTTACTGGCATTTCTGACCAAGGCTTTTAGATTGCTTTGTCCTGCTAAGTCCTGTAGGATCATTCCACTAAATTGCAGTATTTTCCTGTTCCGTCATTTGTAATTGATTTGCTCTGTACAGAGCCACTAGTTAAGTAAAGTTAAGTAATGGTGTTAATATCCCAGTCAAAAATAGTTCACTTATATTGAGACGTCACCAGCTAATGGGGAAGGTGCAGAAATTGTGCCTGTGCATTGCGCTGATGGCATTATACAGCAGAGTTCTTTATCATGCCACGTCTACTGTGACATGGGACCTTGTTTAATTTAAGTTCCCATTCAAAAGAACCATGACTTTGATTTTGTAATGCCAAGTGCTTAGCGTAAGAAAAGTCACTACCCACTTTCAAGTCTTGGGTCAGACCTGGTTTGGGTTCGAACCCATGACCTCCCACTTACAGAGCGAACACTCTACTAACTGAGCTACCACAGTGATCTTTAGTTTCTTTAAAATCTAGCTTCATAATCACTAAGCAATTTCCTAGTATCTGGAACCTTTTCACTCATGTTATTTTAATTTTCACAAAATTCTTTATTGTATGACAAGATTTGCCTAGTTTTGCACAAGTAGCAGATTGGACAGGTTACCTGTATACTGTCAAAGATTAATGTATCCTGAGTAGGTCTACCATAACCAGACGATGAAGACTTGTCTCAGTAACAGGTTATTTCCCTTATACTACTATAATATCAAGTGCATATACCCTGGCAAGTTTACCATTCACTGTGCGAGAAATTTCTTTGAATAACAACAATTTACAATGTACATTACCTGGATATGTTTCATATTTTCAAAGAAGTCCGTCTCTGGGTCTTTGTCCTTTAATCCAACAAGGTCTGAGAATGACGCATGGTCAGGAAATACTTCAACTAGAGTTGACAATAATGTAATGAATTCATGACGTACTGTCTGTAAAGAAAAGTACACCAAATAATTTATTGTATATCCTCACTTAAAACCTGCATTTTTAAGACAAAATATTTTAAAATGTATCTAATATAGTGAGTATGAGAAGAATTGAGAGGAGTAATGATGCTTTTGGCCCAGTCAAGATTCTTACACTTATATCGAGACAGTCAGTTCCAGAAACTTTTGGTCCAGAAAAGCTATACTTCATTCCTACCTTGATGGTGAGAGTGGAGTGTTTGAAGTGGATATAAATGCTGAAATCAAAATTCTTTCACTTACATAGGTGCTCAAAATTGAAGATGGTGGAGCAAACCGAAGTACTCAGAGAAAACCCAATGACCTTTGGTAAGGAAATTGGCAAACTTTCTCACATGGGATTTAAATCTATGCACCAACATGTACATTATGTACAAGTGTGAATTACAAATCTACCACCATATACTATCAAATTTATTTTACATTTTACAACCTCATTTTTATGGAGCCATCTTGGATTGTGTTATCAATCCATTCTCAGTTATGTGAACCTTTTTTATCATCACTTACTTGCTTAATTTTTTTCAACATGTTTTTAAAACTTCTTATCTTTATCAGTGTATACTCTGTCCATTTTAATGGTACTAAGCAAGTAAAGTTATATGGCAAAAAAATCCTTTTTTATTTGTGGTCTACCTAGGTCAAACCCATATTGATGAGACACCTTCAGTTTAAAGGTGTGACTCCATTAACATTTAGCCATCTCAGAGTATTTTTGTGTGATATCAACCAACCTAAAAAAACTCCTCAATACATAGTAAATTTTGTTACCTCATCTTTATTTCTGATGCCAGCTTTCACTTCTGATAACAGACTTTGAGATATTAACTCTCTGTATACATCCTGTTTAAAACTGACCAGTCCAAACTGCTTGATAATAGTGGTCAAACAATGTGTCGAATAATCTCTGATGGACATATCGTTAATCTAGAAAACAAAATTTTATCATAAACAAGGCATTTAATATTAGATTTGCCATTTTTCCATTTCATAAGTGTTCAGAACAAGTAAAATGCAATAAACTAGCAAATTTAGTAAATTTGGATCCCCCACCAGCAGAATCTTTTTTTGTAATTTGCACTTATGTTCAAAGGGCAATAACTCCCAGAAAAATGAGCAAACCCACTTTGGCTAGAAAAAGGCACATCTCCTATCCATGTTGATGCTTTGCACCAAATTTCGTGAAATAGTGCTTCATAGTTTGGAGAATTTGCACCAACAAGAATTTTGGATGGACAGATGGAAGGACAGAAGGAAGGATGGATGAAAAATCGAATTTAATATCCCCTCTTTCTTCAAAAGGTGAGGGATAAAAACTAATTTACAACCTCCATTTTTAAAATCATTCAAATCTGTGTCTTCATAGTAAGTCTAAGCAATAACTGATGGACCCTTAGGAAAATTGTTGTTTAAAAGAAAGAAAAAAAAAAAAAAAGAAAAAAACAACCTGTGATAAGTCAGATGGCAAATTGCATTTATTCAATATTCTTCTTTTTCTGGTTAAAAACTTCAAAATAACATACTTTTTTCATTCATTATTGAATTGCTTTACAATCTTAACATGCAATTTCCATTTTTCAACCGTATATCGACAGATACAAAATTCTCTATTATTAAACCTCATCAAATTTTCATCCAATCATGATTTCTTTAACAAAAAAACTATAATTTCCGTTTTTTCCCTTACTTTTCTACTGAACAACAAAAATCTTACCGATCTGATGAAGAAACAAGAATTGTGTATAACTGGAAAGAGAAAATCCACATTCAGGTCTTCCATACTCTTGACCGTCTCATTAATTCTCTTATAAGCATCTAGTCTTTTCATGTAGTCTGGTTCATCCATATGCTTAGGATTCCATGAATTCATCTGGAAATAACATTTAATTATATGTCATTTAAAAATATTTACATTTGTGCTGAATTTCCTTCAATAAATCTTCTGAGAGCAACTGAACCAATAACTTTGGTTGGTCACATGCGACCTTTCATCCATGACGTCACTTGTTTGTTTCCTTTGGCGTTGACAATTGGGCAGGCTTTCAATTGACGTCATTAAAATTGAACATTGAAACTTTGATAGGCTAAATGGGACAAGTGGCGCTAAACGTAACCCTATTTAGACCCTTTTTGGTCCCTATGACATTCCTAAGGTTGAAAGATTGTATATTTAAAGATTAAACTTTGATTGTACTGAATTAGCCATTCATTTAATTTGTGAATGACCAACTGAAGTTATTACTCAATAAATTCAGTACAATTAAAGTTCAATCCATAACAAGAGGCCCATGGGCCTTAACGCTCACCTGAGGAAGAGTGCATATCTTATGCAGAGGTTCAATGGTCAATGACATTAATAAAAGAGAATATTAAAATTTTTAGCAGTAAGGGCCAATAATATGCAAGTATTTTTGCAAATTAATTATAATAATTATTATATAAGTATGCTATATATAACATATTTAAAGTCTAGCTACAATATATTATTTATAAACAGCTAAAACATCTGTATATTAAAATGTGCATTAGGCCAATACCTACAATATTCCAATATACATGCCAATACAAAAAGTTTATAGTTTTTGAGATAATTAACCATTTAAATATTCGTTCGCAGATATGACCTTGACCTTTGAACCTTTGACCTTTATTCATATATCAAAATGATCGTTAGGCCAATACCTACAATATTCCAATATACATGCCTATACAAAAAGTTTATAGTTTTTGAGATAATTAACCATTTAAGTATTCTTTCAATTCTATGACCTTGACCTTTGAACCTATGACCTTCATTCATATATCAAAATGACCATTAGGCCAATACCTACAATATTCCAATATACATGCCTATACAAAAAGTTTATAGTTTTTGAGATAATTAACCATTTAAGTATTCGTTCGTGTCTTTGACCTTGACCTTTGAACCTATGACCTTCATTCATATATCAAAATGATCGTTAGGCCAATACCTATAATATTCCAATATACATGCCTATACAAAAAGTTTATAGTTTTTGAGATAATTAACCATTTCAGTACTTGTTTACATCTGTGACCTTGACCTTTGAACCCATGACCTTTATTCATATATCAAAATGACCATTGTGCCATTACCTACAATATTCTGATATACATGCCTAAACAAAATTTCATAGTTTTGCAGATAATTAACTATTTTGGTATAGTTGGACATCTGTGACCTTGACCTTTGAACCCATGACCTTGATCTATGTATCAAAATGATCGTCATGTCAATACCTACAAATAACTGAAAATCCTACGCCATTATCACAAGAAATGTTAAAAAAATAGCATTTTTTATCAAAGGTCAAAAACTGGGACATGACCTTGACCTTCGACCTTGACATCAATTGGAAGAAAATTGCAAGACAAAATCAACAGTAAAAACTCCATACAATTATCTTCAGCCGTTATGAAGTTATAACAATAAATGTCTCATTTTAAAAATTACGTAACTTTACGCAAAAAACGCGTAACCTATTTTTCGTTCAATTTTCATGAAAAACACAATTTTAATGTTCCCAGGTATGCTGAATCCAAATATCCGATCAAAATTTGCCTGCATCTTTTGGTTTCAGAGAAGAAGATTTTTTTGTCTTTTTGCTATTTTTAGTAACAGCGGCCATCTTGTTGGGCGTGGCCAAACCCCGAACAAAATTTTGAAAGGCTGTTACCTAGGCATGATAATCACTAAGTTTCATCAAATATGGCCCAGTAGTTTTGGAGGAGAAGATTAAAATGTAAAGTTTATACACGACGCACGACGGACGACGCACGACACACGACGCACGACGCACGACGGACGGTGATAGATTGCAATAGCTCATCTGAGCCTTTGGCTCAGGTGAGCTAAAAACATAATCTGAAATATGTAACTTGTAATCCAAGGGACTTTTGAGTTGTCCAGGAGTTTTATTTTCCAAACAGCAACAAACAAAATTGAATATAGTAATATCTTGATTAATTAATTTAAATTTGGTGTTATAAAGACATTTGGCAATAAATTAGATTATATTTATCAGAATAGGTTTTGGGACTTCTAAATAGTGTGTGGTGATAAATGAAGTGACACTTACAAAAACTTATTGATTAACAAGGGTTTAATGTATGAAATTTACATTATATTGATCTAAGAATAAAAAAATTGTATTAACTAGTTTGTTACTAAAATGTAAATATTTCAACATACCAAACCTGTTTATTTAATATTCTTACCTCTGTTACAAGTTGACAAACTCCCTGAATGGATTCTTTCTTTTCCTTTACAACCTATATTGTTAAATTAAGGAAAATATTTATTACATAATACTGCAAGCATTATACATGTATATTTAACATGAATCAGTTCTAACATTACAGCTGAAAAATGCTTTCATTTTAGCAGACACAAAGCATGTGGCCTCAGTGGCAGAGTGGTCTAATATGTGCACTTACAGATCACAGAGCCTCTCACTGCTTAGGTATGAATCCCACTCTGGAAGACCCTAGTGTGAGAAAGTTTGTCAGTTTGTTTTCCAAATGTTGTTGGTTTTCTCTGGGCACTCTGGTTTCCTCCACCATCATAGAACTGACTGTCACCACTATATAAATGAAAGAATCTTGGCTGGGACATAAAACACCAATAATTCAATCCATACAAAGCATGCTTTTAAATAACCAGATAGTACATATTTGGATTAATGCTTTACATGTTTCGGATTTTAATATTTGGTTTGAAAAAAATTGATCAACAAATATAGTCAAAATACTACATGTAGTATACTGTAAGAATAATATTTTCTTGCAATTTTATTTTCTGTTACAGAAAGAATGCTTTCACATAAAGACATGTAGCTTACCTCAACATATAAACAAATTGTGTGAGTGACTGAAATGAGGTTTCACATCTCCATCAAGATAACTTCACTTATATAAAGATTTCATATGCTATCAGTGCAGTAACAGAACATTGTACCTTTGCCATGTTATTATGGCAATGCTCAGTAAGCATTATTTTTGTGCCAAGCCTACCCTGGCTTCAGTGTTTAGGATCATAACCAAAAATTTAATGAGCAAATTTAGAAAAACACTTACATTTAAAATATTGCACAACAAAATTCTTGACTGACGTAGTTCCAAGGTTCCGAAGAGATGGCAAATATCCCTGAAATAAAGAATCACATAATCATAATGTAATCACTGATGGCCAAAAGGACACAAAATACTGTTAAACAGAAAAACAGTAAAACTTGTATATAAAGACCACCCATGAGACCCAAGAATCATGTACTTTATAGACAGGTGGTGTTTACATGTATATAGATATACAGATGTTATTTTTAGTTGAAATATGAATCAAAGGGCCCCTAAGACACTAGTGTTAATGAACAGGTTGTCTTTATATAGAGGTTCTTTTTGGGCAACTTACAATTTTACAATTTACAAACTTTGATTTTTGTAAATACTATATACTAATTTAATTATCTATCGTGAATTCAAACTAAAACTTTACATACCCAAAATCATTTTTAAATTACCAATTTTCCACATTTAAACCACAACACTTTTACAGTCTGTAGGTAATTTTTCTCAAAAATTGCATGAAAATTGTTGAATAATTTATTCAAATTATAAAAATTTAAAATTACCTGTAAAACTGGTATCTATCTTCAACAATCTTCATCAAATTATAAATACTGGTTAATATGTCCTGCTCTATAACCTATAAAATCAAAAAGATAATGATTCATCAATTTATTAACACAGAATAGCCACTACTTCTTCTTAGCTACTATTTCTTAGACAACCCATGGTTGATACTTGCAGATTTAAGCATATATAAAAGCAGAATAGCATGTTTTCAGTTCTTAGACATTCTATGGTTGATTCCTGAGGGTTTGAGCATACATAAAAACATGTTGAAACTTCTTAGACAAACTATGATCGATTCCTGCAGGTTTGAGCATATACATGTATAAAAAGCAGAGTAGTATGCTACCACTTTGTAGAGGATGGTTGATTCCTGCAAGTTCAAGCAAGTCTCTCATGAAGGATATGACATAGGCGTAGGAGCAGGGGGGGGGCCAGTGGGGGCCAGGCCCCCCAATGTCAGCGGGGGCGTCCTTATGTCGCTAATAATACATATTGTTCAGCTCAGATTGCACCAGAATGCACGATTTTTGCGCCACATTTTCAAAATTTTCCGGGGGAGCATGCCCCCGAACCCCCTAGAAGGTTCGAGCCTTGGGCTCTCACATTATATGCCCCACTTTCTAAAATTCTGGATCAGCCTCTGATATCCATCTGCAATGAGAGGGGCGATTATGGAACTTGTGTCATACAGTTATTTCTTGCCTTGATATCACAGCGTTTTAACCTTTCAAAAACGATGCACAATACATTGAAAATGCGTCTAGACAAGACTTAGTTTAGAAAATTTTCCGGGGGAGGCCCCCTAGACCCCAACCTTTGAGAGGAGTTTATTACCCCTCTCATACTCTCCCCGCCTCGTGCCATAGGCACGAGGTCTAACTGCGGCACGACATAGACATAGCTTCGGTTTGGCCCCCCCAATATTAAAAACCCTCCTACGCCTATGTATGAAATTATCCCTAACTTGTCATGCAGCATATGCAAATATTCAAACCACTGAATAAACTGAAATTTGCCCAGTAGCATGATAGAAGTTGGCCATTTTTTTACATATCCTCACTTGATTCCTAACTTTATTTTAAGATTTGTAATTTTTCAAAAATCTGGACATTTTTTTGTTGAAATACATTAAATCTTGATATTCATGTATCAAAGGTGGGTAACAAAACAAATTTATAGGGAAGAAGTAGATGTTTGGAAATTGAAACAGAAATAAGTGAAGTGCCAAAGTAACAAAGTTTTACTGTATGGAACATTGCAGTCAAATAAACTGTAGGCACAGAAACAGAAATAACATAATTGATAATAAAGCAATAAATGCATATTTTACAAATCCTAGTGTGAGAAAGTTTGTCAGTTTACTTGATGAAGGTTGTGGATTTTTTCTGGGCACTCAGGTTTTCTCCCATCATTTTTTGGGGGGATAAAACTCCATAACTCCACTCCACTTAAGCAGATCTTAGTCTGAGAAAGTCTTATTATTTAACTTCATAATACTTGCATCACTAAATTCAACTTGTTTTAACAGCTCAAACAGTGTGGCAGGAGAAGAAAATACAACTCAGAAAATTCTTAGGTCATGGTCTGGATTTAATCAAACATTACCAAGTGCCATGTAACTAGACTACATACATTGTTGCCATTATATACAAGTACATGTATTTTATAAACTACCTGAGTCCTAGGTACTCCCTTCTGTAGAAATGGTAACAGTAGTGATATGAGGGTTGTACACTGGGCTTCATTTGTTACAAACTCACTTATTCTGAAAGTTAAAATTTAAAGTAAAAATTAGTAGAAAGATTCATGTTCCATAAAACTTAACTGAGCAAACTCAACTTTCTAAATTTGATTTACAATAAAATGCAAAATATCAATACAGCTTGTAAAATTTTTCTCATTTATGTAATTTAGTTAAATTAAAAATGATTCATAGAATATTCCATCTTTTATCCAATCTTTAGAATTTTTAAAAGCAGTAAAGAGTATTTTCATATTTTTATAAAAAATATTCAAAATTAACTTTAAATTCAAACACAAGAAGTAAACTGAAAAACCTGTACTCTGCCAAACAACCAATTCATTTGCAAGATGCATATTGTATCTACCAACCTTGAAAGTATAGTCAACTCTTTACATTTTCCATGCTTTTTGTTCAGATGAGATTTCAAACTTGCCACAAATGTTTCTAGATGTTGCAGAATGGCTGGTACATGAGGCATCAGCAGTGTAACACCAATAGATTGGTCAGTTTCTGAAGGTAAAGATTTAAAAAATTGTGTTTATTCACAGTAAAACTTGCTTTAGTGACCACCCTATATAAAAACCACCTGTGTACAGCACAACCTGCTATAGAGATTGCCTCTATATAAAGACCATCTGGCTATAAAGTCCATATCTCTTAAGTTCCATGGGAAGTCTTTATATTAGGGGTGTGTGGTATTACCGGTATATTGCGATATGGCAGGATTGATACAATATACCCATACACAAAATAAAAAGTTGGTATACCGCGGAAATAAAATAATCAGTAGTTATGCTTTACTACCATTATTTTGTTGCCGGCAACACTCAACAGTTATAATATAATCTTTATCTTGTAAGCGTTTGTCATTCATAAACATATGTTGACCAAAAATAAAGCGCATCTGAGATACAGTCACTTTGTTAATGTCTCTAATATAATTGACAATGACAGAAGATGAAGTCAAACTTGTTAAAAACAAAGAAAGGAAAAAATGTCAGTGGACTTTAAATTTAGGCAGATTGCAGGGACTATAAATGAAAATATAACAATGTGGACTGTCTGTAATGCAGACATTAAATATCACCCAAACTTGGATGGCGGTTAAGTTTATAAGTAAAATAAAATAGTATACACAATTTTTAAGTAATGAGTAAATCGTCAGTATAGTGCAATACATATTGCAATATTTGAGAAAATCGTTTTTCTTCCCAATACCCACCCCTGCTTTATATACAGGTTTGACTGCTTTTGACTGTTATGAAAGACTGATAATACTGATGACTTTACTTTTGTTTAAGACTGTAACAATAATTTAAATACACTTTTGTTTAAATCAACTATTTTAATATTGTCATATTTTTCTGGTTTCTTCAAGTGGTTTTCCTTGACATTTTTAAAAAATTTATGAGAGAAAAAAAAAGTAAAAGACAAATAAACAATATAATAATTTTTTAACCAATATCAACAATTGTTTAAATAAGTGATAACAGAGTTGTAATCAAAAACAAACATACCAATCCATGTCCAAATTGTAACAAATTCCTCAATCTTAGACAGAATCAAAATGTTATCCAACATATCATACAAAGGGACTAGTGACACTGGAGATATAAACATAATTTTTACCTAGTAAGCTATTTTCACTGACATCAATCAGTGAATTGTTGACTGACAGTGAAGCAGTAGCATGTTCCTCACTCTCTTGGGGAGCTAGGAGATTCTCGACCATTTCTATAATGAGACTGGTGACACTAGGATCCACATCCTTGGCATTCAATAACTGGAATGTGTATGTTAATAGGCTGTCTTCATTGTCTTCGTTCTCAAATTTTCCAAGTAACACAAATAATCTAAAAATAATAATTGAAATAATATATAAAAAATATGATCGGAAAAGGACAAAATTTTAAAAAGGATCTGAAAAAATATTACTTCTAAAAGAAAAATCACTTCACCAAAATACTGTAAAACCTACTTATGTCCCTCAATAACTTTGCCACCTCATTTATCACCACTGCATTTTGAACTACATGACATGTATAAATATTCATTCCTTCTATGTTTTTCTTGAAAAGTCTCCTTCAATATACATGTATCACTGTGTTAAAATCTTTGACAGAACACATTGTGGCCATGAAAAGAAATTTTACTGTTTGCAAAAAGTAAAGTAATTTTTCAAAAGATTTACAAGTATCTTTTTTAAAATTTTGATTTGAAGAAATACAAAAATTTACAATTGGCAAATTCAGATAAGAGAGACCCAATAGAGCCTTCTTGTATTATCTCCCTGTAACACGTTCTCCTTGGAAGTACACATTCAGATACAGCAACCTCGACACAGCCAGTTGCACTGTCATTAAATATGATCAAATTCTGAATTGGCCAAGCAACAACAGAAAAACATCATGTTATTAACTTACCTGTTTTGTTTTGTCCATGTGTGTAGTAATTTCAGTAGAGCTGTAGGATGATAGATTCCTTCAAATGGTAGCTTCTTTATCTGTAACAGATTAAGATTTAAATTTAATTTACTACATTATAAGATATATTAATATTAAAACAAAAGATCTACACTGTATACATCCAAAATCTATTGGCAAAGCAAGGCCGAGTCAGGTTTAAGCTGCAAAATCATAATCAAAGTGTCATGAGTTTGAACCTGAGCAGATATCCATGAATGGAAATACATGTATGGATGTGTATGCACAGATAGATACATGGACAGATTGATGTTGTATGCATGTATGGATGGGTGACTGAATGCAGACCTGTCTACCCCAATTTGTTCAAGTCAGTATTCCAGCAAGATTTTGTCAGTATTATTTTTACTTCTGTTAGCTCTGAATGGATGGATAGATTGACCAAGGGACATTTTCTAAAATGGTCGATGATAAATAGATGTTTGCCTTGAATGAAGATAAATAAATGGTCTCTGATAAAGTCCTGTAGGCAGTTTTCATTAACAGGTTTGACTGGATTCATTAAATATTTTATATGTGTGAAAATATGCCATATATCATTACATACCTGTGGCCATACAGCAACTTTAAAAACTGCATCAATATCAACTGCTGTGAAATCATACATATCAAAATTCTCAAAAAACTGAAAAGAAAAAAGAAAATCATATAATGAAAAACAAGTCACAGAAATTTATCATTACCAAATTTTAAGAAAAGGGGTATCTGATAAATAGGTTATTTATTACCATATACCTATTCTGTTCTATTCCATTTCTATTCCGTGTTTAATAGACTAGTGAATGAGATCAGTCCTGATATAATAACAGTAATTCTAGGTTTTCATTCTTTGTAGCCAAAACTGTCATTGGCTACTAATTTCTGAGAAATTCTTTCAAAAAAGCAAAAAATTTGTGCAAAAATTACTTAAAAATGGATTATATTTTCACAAATTTTAGAAAGTTAGTTACCAATAATTTCAAAATAGTGGAAACCTAGTAACCTAATTTTATAAAACCAAATTCTCGAAGCATTAAAATATCTTCAAAAATATAAAATCATAAAAGACAACCATTATGCCAATCGGATTACTGCATTTTCATTATCTAAAATATGTTACCTGTATCAGCCTGTTGATAGCAAGACTTCGTAAATTTTTCAGATTATTTATGGCAGTCTGAGTGATCTCCTTTCTTCTTTCCAGACACGTTGCTATGGTTGCTAACAATCCTAGGATGATCTTAAACAAGTTTGGTAAATAATCTTCTAACAAATGTCCAAGTTTTTTCACAATCATGTCAACTGTGTTCAGGGCTCTAAAAACAATGAAGGCATATAATTATTTACAAAGTAAGCCAGTTAGCCATTACAATTTGATCCTTAAAATATTTTCCAGAAAGAAACTGAGTGAGCAAATATCACAACGTAATTTAGAATTAGCATCAATAATGTGAACAATGGTACAACTTAAATGGGATGCCATTTTAAAAGTGTTCTTTTAACAAGCACAACTTGGAAATATGCAACCAAGTGAATGATCAAAATTTCAATAGCAAATGGCTCACTTACTTCACCCAAAGACTGTTCCTGTGAAGTTTCATAAAGATAGTTTTTGAGAAATGTGGCAAATAAAATGTCTGCAGAAGAAATGGACTAAACACTATATGTCTCTACACTTAGTTTTCGGGATATAATTATTTTCTATTGTGGTGCAATTAAGGTGTTATTTAAACTTAGATTCATCAAACCTTAAATCTATTATAGTCATTATTCTGTCACTGTGGATTTTCTTGTCATCTACAATATTTTCAGTCATCATAGTTTCACTGATGGGTTTCATTTTGAATCTTTCAGTAGTTATTAGACAGAAGTACATAAGTTGAAAAGCTAGACACGAAATCTACATGTTGATGTTAACTTTGCAGGAGCATCACTTTATCAAGTGATTTTGAAGGCTTTGGTTTTTACATAAAGATAGTCAATGTTTAAGTTCAAAAACATCTTTTTCAATAATACATACCCACTCATCCTTCTTAGTGGAAAAACTTCAGCAAGGTTAAGTGAAATCATTACCTCTGTAACCATGCTATACGGATCATCTGTAAATAAATCAGGTTTTAATTTAACTCTTTTAACCCCTAAATATCTACAGAGACGGATCGTGCTACAGCAATAGAATAGTTAAAAACCTGATAAGAAAAATGTTAATTCTATCTTATGGACTTAATGTGGATGAAATTGCCAGTCCACCACTTTCAAGGTCAACACTGGCCACAAAAAGAAAACAGGATTGAGAACACAGAACCCCAAAATCACCATTGGTTTCTAATTTCTCAATTTTTTTCTTCAAAAAGTATTTTAGCAAAATTGTGAAAAAAATACTTTAAACTACAAAAAAAATACCCCCCCCCCCAAAAAACCATCGGATCAAATTTTAAAATAGAATTATGGCCATTAATTATTTTAAATTTGTGAAATCTTGACATGACATTTTTATATGAAATAAATTATTAAGAGTAAGACAAAGATTAAAATGATTCTCATACATATCCATGTATAACATTGTACCTGTGATCAAATATTTCAGAGGTGCAAAAACCATATCCATAAAGGAACACAGCTCTTGTCTTGTGCAGCCATTCAGGAATCTAAATATGATTGATCGACGAGCGTATGCATTTGTTTTTCCAGCATTGTCATTTCCTGTCTTCTGTAGTATTTTACCATATAACACTCTGTCAATAACAAATAAATAAATAGTTCATATAACTCAGATATACTAATAGTCATAGAAAATCTAATAAACCTATACATGTATAAGGTTTGATATTGTTAACTAACTGGAGCCTGCCCGGTAATTGTAACTGAAAATCACTATGAGCATTCTCAAATAACATAAAATATTTCATTAGAAAGGATAGTGTTGCATGTGGTTTTAACATGTTGAAAAGAGTGATATTTACACCGGAAATAATGTCCTTGGAGATATAATTTGGAGTATGCACAAAAGAATCTGCCATTTACCTTGTTTTTTTATGTGTAAAATCCAAAAGCAATTGAATGTTTTACTCTATGCCAAGATATTCTAAGATAAATGCATATAAGTGTAAATATTAGGTTAAATAGTATGACCCTTGGGTTTTGGGCCTTAAAAAACTGACACATAAATGTAAGTAAACTGAAATCATGATTAAATAAAAATTTAGTAAGCTTATTTCAATCTCTGCAAGCCCCGTTATGAACCAAATATATTAGAACTGAGAGATTTCCATTTCCCTATCTGGTGACACCACAATAAGTGATAGATTCTTTTATAAGAAGATATTTACCTCATTAAGACAGGTAGAAGTTGACCTCTGTGATCTGTAGCTACAATACTGTTTTCATTATCTATACTAAATAATACAATCTCATTTCTGAAAGTTTTGTCATCAAGCAGCTTCTCAAAACTCTCTCTGTAAATAAAAAACATAAAAAGTCATTTACATTATACATGTACAAGTGTGTGTAATGTTGTTCAAAATGATTCAATATTTTAGTATGAGTTGGCTGAAATGTTTTAGTTTTAGTTAATGAACATTATTTTCATTGGCACCTAAAAACTAACGTATCCCAAAATTTGAGATACCCAAGTTTGAAATAACCAGACTGATTTTGGTTATATGGAAAATGACTTATTCTGAACTTTTTTAAAAAGTTTGGCTTATCTGGATATTTAACATGTTCAAGATTGGAGTTCAAATAAAGTGATTAACCATGCTAACAGTTTGACCAAATGACAAATCTTGAAATTTTTGTCAATAAGTCATGTGATCAATATGAATATGTGGTCTTCCAGTACATGAACAATCAAATTGATTAGAAGCTGTGTCAAATGATGCCAGATAATAATATATTATGTCAATTACAAACTGTTATGTGTCTTCACATAAAGACACCGTTATCATTATTTTGGGAAAAAATAATGTAGGCTCTTTTCTGTAACCAATGGCAATGGAAACAACAGACTTCATACAAAGATTAGAATTTATCACCTGGTACACAAGAGGTGGACCTGATTAAGGAATGTAGGCAACTTACCTGTAAGGTGTCAAATAGGCATATTTATATGTCATCAGACATTTAAAGGCAACCTTCTGGACATCTGTATCTCTATGTGTCAACAACTGAAGGAATAAAAAAAATCAAACACATTTACCATTAAAAAAACCAATACAAGTGGGTGGTGCAACCCTGCAATGGACCAGTTGCCAATACCCTAAGGAAGAGTTGTAAATTCAGTCTCTTCAAAAATCAGATAGGTATCTTCATAGCCCAGTGGTAAAGGTAGTGGACTTACAATTCAAGAGATGTACATGTATGTTCAACCCCCAGTCAGCTGTGTAACATTTAATTTCACAATGCTTTGGGCAATACAGATGATCAATAAATTGGTACCCACAGACATGGGTCTTTCTTTCACTTATATGGAGGCAATCACTTGGATAAGTATGGTGGAAACCAGAGTACCTGGAGAAATCCACTGACCTTCTGCAAGTGAACTGACCAACACTCTTATACTTGAATCTGTTCTTAGTGGGATTTGAACCTAGGCTGTGAAAGGCTCCATGATCCCAAAGTCAGCACTTTTGACCTGTCAATGGTAGTGACTGATCTTTCCCTAGCACTCAGCATTTAAGAATGAAAGTAACTAGGGTGCTTCTGAAGATACCTTAAAAGAAAGAAGCTTTATGTCACAGCAGACATGGCATGTTAAAGAATTCACCCAGCACATTGCCCTGAGTACACTGCAAAGTCCAAAATTTCTGCAACTTCACATATAGCTGGTGATGTCTCAATATTAGTAAAATATTAATGACTGGGGTGTAAAACCCCAACCAACCAACTCAAACACCAACCCACCCTCCCATTCATCCATCAATCAGGAACTATCGGTAATTAAAGCAGCTGCAATTTTTTCTGCATCTGAATTTTTTAACTCAAGAGTACTGTTATTTATGCTATTGATAGACTAACCTCTTCATATAAATTCCTCAAATCTGTCTCCATATATAATGATTTAGGATTTTTAAACTTGGCAAATAACTCCAGGTGTACAATCAAATCACTGAAATTATGAAAAAAACCATAATACTGGTGTAATGTTAAGTTTATATAGATAGTTAAATATTTTTTCTATTTAAATAATTTGCTAGTTATCTATCATAGAAACATTAATATAGATATTTTTTTATTCCACAATCTGTACTTTGTTAATAAAAAAATTTAAATACTCTCCTGATGAAGACCCATCTGGAGGTCAAAATAAGTTTGAAGGCCTTATAAAGGTAATGTCCCATATGTCCTGCAGTAGGTCAAAAGTAATTACACTAACTATAGAGAGCATCAAAATATTCCCCAGTTTTAGCCCCAATGCCAAGATATTTGCAAATATATTACTTAATCTGAGAATGCCATACGGAGAGCTAAAATGTATTTATATACAGTAGAACTTCAATAACTCGAACTTCAATATCTCGAATACCACGGATAACTCGAAGTCATTATTTTGTCCCGACCGGTTTTCTATATAAACTATATAAATACAACTTTGATAACTCAAACTCCTATAATTCGAATACCCCCGATAACTCGAAGTAATGTTAAGGTGCAACATTAAAAATTGTATGAAAACCAACTTCTAAAACTCGAAATATTTAACAATGAGTGAGTGATCGATAGAACGACCAGAGAAATGGCAGAAATTAATCGGCCATGGGCTTAAGACCATATTAATTAGTATTTAAAGAATTAGTACTCTGTGCCGTAAGTGTGGATGAAGTGTAACCGCATACCTTAGTAGAAGCCAAGTTTTGTGCCGCTGGCGATAACAGCAAGTTTTTAAGTGATTTATCCAAGCTTAATTTTAATGACCGAGATGTGGTACACTCTTGTCTTGCATATATAATATTATGATTATTGCATACATTGTACATGAATATGTGTATCTGATTCAGTTCTTTGAATGCATTGTTTATACTCATTTTGTGTAATGTATGTGTATGTCGTCGCCATGAGTCTTTATAAAACATCATTATTAAATTGATTATATTTCGTTTGTTATTACATGTATTTATGTTATACATATTACACCAGTGTATGGGTAAACAGTTTACCGCCATCTACTATTTCTCCCATCAAAATGAAAGTCTACATTGTGACGTCATCCTTCAAATTCGAAAACTCGAACAGCCCGATAACTCGAAGTCATCATCGAAGTCCCATGCCCTTCGAGTTATCGAAGCGAAGTTCTACTGTAGCTAAATACTGTAAAACATATTTCATTTCATGTGTATTTATTTTCATGGTATAGGAAATTTAGACATATCGGCATAGCTAAATTTTCACGTTTTTGAAATATGCACTATAACACATATTAGCATAATTTTTTCGCTCAATATTAATTTTCGCGCAAAATAAACGATGCAAAATAAGTGAAAATTAGTACACCCCAAAAATAAATACCGGTACATTTATAGTAGTAGCAAACATATTAGGTCATTTAAGTATTGTTATACATCTGTTACCTTGGCCTTTGAACCCATTAACTTTATCTGTATATCAAACTGATATTTAAATCTGGGGGTGGTTTTCATTAAGTCCAGGTATATTTTAGTACCTAGTTGTGGCTCTTCTTTGTTTTTTGAATCCTTGTTTTCTCATCTTTTTAGACTTTGTAGTAGCACTTTTTATACCATCATCATTTCCCTTATCATTGTTGTCTTTTCCTTTTGTAACTGTCTTTATATCTTCTTCTTCTGTCGTTTTAACAATGTCATCAGTCCCTTCTTCTTTTCTTTGTGTGCTAAAATGCAAGTATAAACAAGTTATAACTGAAATTGGATGCCATTTTAAGTGTCCTCCAAATGAACCATAACTGAGAAATTCATGTTTTCCCAACCATGTGCATTATCAAATGAATTGTCAATGGCACATCTACTACATCCAAAGACTGTTCATGTGAAGTTGTATAAAAATTTGTTAAATAGTTCTCAAGAGTAAACCCTACTTCTTTACTAGGATTCTTTTTGTAAAAAAACTCAATTCAACATTCATTTCATATACCCAAAAAACATTAAATTACACACTTTCAAAGCATTTTTTTTTTTTTTTAATATTTCACAAGTTTAATTCTTTATTTAATTCTATTTAAAATGTTTTGTAAACAAATACAAGACATGATTTGTCATTCACAAGAGAGATTTTAAATGAAATAAAGGATGAATATTTGTTTAGAGTTAGTAAACTTACACAATTCTTTAGTTATTTTTTTTTAAATCTTTATCCGGTAATCAAAAAAAATTGATGATTTAATTATACCAAAACTAACCTCAGATTTCTTTTATTAGCCATAGATCTAGTAGTTCTAACTTCCGCTATCTCTTCTTCTTCCTCATCACTACTGTCTTCTTCTGTCACTTCTGTCTCTGACTCTCTGTCCATCACTTGTTTTAAAATGTTCTGTTTAGGTGCTGCATTCAAGTCTGTCTTGTAATATTCATTTCTATAAAAACAAGAAATTCAATGAATTAGAATCCTCCACCAGCAGTTTTTTTTTTTGAGATTTGCACACATATGTTCAAAGGACAATAGCTCCCCGGTAAATGAGCAAACCAACTCATGTTAACGTTGTACGTATCTCCTATCAATGCTGATGCTTTGCATAAAGTTTCATGAAATAGAGCTTCAGTAGTTTTGAAGAATTTGCACACACAAGAATTTTGGATGGACGGATGGAAACTCGAATTTAAAATCCCCCTCTATCTTACTCAGTGGGGTAGACTCACATACCAAAAATCACCATGCATGTATATCTGTAAGCACTTACCGTACCACAAAAAGTGTGGAAAACTTATGTTGGACTGATAGACTGAAAGGCTGATGGAATAGCAGATCAAAAATATAATATTGTTTGTAGGGTAAAAATACCAAGAATAACTTTTAATAACCACATATTTCTCTGTCTTAACCTTGATAGGAAGAATTTTAATTACAGTAAACTGAAAAATTTTCTTGTCAGTTAATTTCATTGCAAGAATAGTTATTTTAAGATACTTTTAATTTTTGTGTCCCTCTAAGATGGCCAGTACAGATGAAAGTGATTTATACCCAAATGAAATATTTGCAATATGTTTTATTTGTTGTGTCTTTTTTCACATTATGATGGTGCCAATCCAACAGGTTATGATCAAGAGCAAAAAAATCAATTTCTTACACAACGCCAACCAGCGATGAGGCACCCTAGTTATAGAGAACTTATTCCTTGACAAAGTGTCAACCTCTATTAATTGTTTCAAAATCTGACATTACTCACTGTAAAAAAGAAAACAACAATGGACAAACATCTTTAGACTTGGCTTCCACTTTTTCTGGAAACAGCTGCATTGCTTTCCAAAGCTGGAGTCGGTATTTCCTGAAATCTGGAGTGTTATTTTGACATCTCCCGTTCTGACACTGTTGATGGAATAAGTTGTACAACTCATTATCAGTATCCATTGCGGTTTCTTCTCTAGTGTCATTTAAATCAGCCTTCAATTCTGCTTCTGTCGAAAAAGAATTCAAACATTGTAAAAATGGGAAATTTTTTGTATCAATAAATTTTCACTAGACTCTTCATTTCAAGTTATTTGCATAAAAATGTACTTTTATTTTCATGTCATCAAATGATAATCCATGCAAATGCAATGAATTGTATTGAAATGTTTTTAATTTAGATAAGAATATGCATTTTGCCATCAGTTCTGGGATGGTGGAGGAAACTGGAGTGCCTGAAGAAAACCATCGGCCTTCGGCAGGTGAACTGACAAACTCAGAATTTGATCTAGGTGGCAAGAGGTGCTGTGATCTGTAAGCAATCACTTAAGACCACTCTGTTTTCATTTATTTTATCTTCGTTACTCACCTGTTTGTTTAGCTGCCTGCTGTAGTTGGGAATAGTAAATCTGCCAGAACACTTGTCTATCCAGTCCCTTAGCGTGACTAGCAATCAAGTCCCTGATAGGCTCCCATAGTAGTTTAAAGTTCACATGTAATGATCCTATCAGATATCTTACAACAACCTAAAATAACAAAATAGACAAGAGTTGATAACAAAATACAGAAATTTACTTCATGTTTTTTCCCCATTCGCTCTCTGTTAAAACCTTATTGCATTATCAGACCATAATTGTCATTTACATTTGCAATAAAATACATACTGTTTGTGGCACTATGTTTATGACAGGGGATTTTGCTTTTTTAAATAGAAAATCAAATACATGTAAACTGAAACTTTGATATGATACTTTGATTTTGACTTAGTCAGGTATTTGAGTTTTCAAATTCAAAATAAAAGAAAAACTTAATTATCAATGATAATAGTGAGCATAATGGCTTAGTGATCTAAAGCATGCACATACAGATCACTGTGTTTCTCACTGCATAGGTGCAAATCCCACTCAGGACAGATCCTAGTGTGAGAAAGTTTGTCAGTTTACATGGTGAAGGTCAGTGGATTCCTCCACCATCCCTGAACTGACTGCCTAAATGGAAGTAAAAGAAACTTAACTGGTATATAAAACATGCAAAACACCATTACTGTTAACTACCCTTCTTTCCTTTCAAACATTAGTATGTCTCATGTGTTAAGCCCATTTAAACCTTCTCTCACCTGAGTGTAAGGTCCTATAGGTATACTGTTTTGTACTATATCAAACTCTAGTTTCTGTAGGTACAGTAGTCTCTGTCTGTAGTCCTGTACTGTCAGTGGTACTTTCTCAGCTTCTAAACACTTACTAAATACGCTGGTCCTTTCTATAACCTAAATAATGAAAAAAGTAAAGAAATACTGTATTTATACTTTTTTTCACTGGTACAAATTTGAGCAACTTTTAAGAACTCTGACCATTTTCTAGAGGCTTGACAGCAAATATGAACTTTTCTGATAAAAACTTTTTTCGTGGTTTTTTATTTTTCGTTGAAAAAGTTCCACCATGAAATAAGGAAAAAATCAATACGCATATTAGCAGTAATATTTACAATATGTCTGTACAGTAACTATTGGAGACATAAATCGAAAAAAGTATCCTATATATTCTGCAAAACTTTACATTGTCACGGAAATTAAGTAGATGAGATTTATTAGCATTATTTTTTTTATGTAAATTTGCCTGAGTAATTAAACATGATTTTTTTTCATGTAAATGGAAGTCCATAAAATATAAAACAGGAAATTTCAAGCCTTTGTTTTATTTTTGTGTTAATTTGCCAGAGCAGCAAGACATGAAAACAAAACTTTCGCAAATATTTAATTATTATGCAACTAAATTTCATTTGCATCCAACACTCATCTGACAAAACAAAAATAAAAGTAAGCAAAAATATCTTGAAATGGCCATTTTTGCAAATATTAACTGATGCAAAAAATACAAATTACCTCTTCCTCCTCAACTGCTGGCATTTTGACGTTAAACTGGGATAAAATTCTCAAAGTCAGAAACCGAACCTGGAAAAAAAAAGATTTGTCAGAAGCCTGCACATCTAGGCTATACAAATACATTGGTGGCTGAGTGGTCAAAATTGCATGCTTACATCACCCATGTTGAAATTGGTATACATGAATACATATACAATGTTGTCTGTGTTTGCCATTTAAGTGAAAGCTATAACTCAATTCAACTAACCACCTAGGTTCAAATCCCATCGGCAATATCCTGCTTTTTTCGCTTGAAAATAGGTAGTGTCTGTTCCTTCGCCAAACACTCAGGATTTTTCCTTTTGGAATAGACATTGAAAACAGATGCCCTGTGTCAAGGCAGGCATGACACATTAACGAACCTTAACTGCACATTGCCCTTAGCACACTGTAAAGGTCAAAATTTATGCCACTTCACCTATAGCTGGTGACGTCTCAATGTAAGTGAAATATTCTTGATGGGGACATAAAACCCCATTCAATCAATAAGCTTCTTTATAAACCTTGTATAATAAATTGTACTATACCTCAGAATGACAAGATAACAAATTCTCTTGCAGAACAGGAAATATTTCTAGCAGGTTTTCCTCCTTTAAGGAATCTGTGCTGCCATCAAGTGTTGATTTTGTAAAATATAAATCTGCTGCTCTCAATGAGTAGACATTTGAACTGTGTTTTCTAAAATCAAAGAGACATTATGTTGAGACATGTTCATGTAGTTTGACAAAATTAACAGTAAAGTTTGAAACAAATATATTTTTACTTTCAAATTTATCTATTTTCTGAGATGGCAGAGGAAACTTGAGTGTTAGAATAAAACCGTTCACCAGAAAACTGACAAACATTCTCACACTAGGATCTGCCAGGCTGGGATTTGAACCTAGGCAGTGAGAGGAGCCGTGATCTGTAAACACACACTTCAGACCACTCGGCTACAGAGAACCTCACCTGGTTACAGCAATACAAAAATATAGTGCCATTCCTAAAAACTCTATATAAAAAGAATAAAATTAACAGTGTAGTATCAGCATAAATCCAACAGATAAAGTTGAATTTCATTGGATATCCATTTGGACATCAAGTTTAAAGACTACTGTGTTTCAATTCCTGGTAGCTAAAATAGACATTAGCTACTAATTTCTGTATGTACAGTACGTATCTATAAATGACTTACAATAAAATCTGTTTGATCATATCAAATATGATAAAAGTGTCTATGTCTTCATCAGTCTGTAGTAGAATACTGGTAAATGTCAGCTGATGTAACAGGAACAAATGTTTGTCTGAAAGTAAGAGAGAAAAATAGTAGGCATTTTTTTCAAAGAAATGATAATCCATGTAATGTAAAAAAATTATATACATGTAAAGACAAGTCAAAGAAAAAATGTTATTAAAAGCAAGGCAGCTCAGAAGAAGTAGATGTCCATACCAGTTGTTCTGTAATTAACAATTTTGCGAAAAACAATTTCTTGGGCTATTAACTTTCAAAATCTTAGCCATGGGTTTTATCATTCATCTGAGAGACTCTGTAATTCTATTGCATTTTGATCATAGAAGTTTTTGTAACTTATTTAAAAAGACACTCTTTAAATTCCGGTACCCTTTTTTGGGCCCCATACACACCAATTGCGCAAATTCAAAATCTTATCAACACAATTGTTTAGGCAATTTTAATAAAAGAAATTAACTTAAGAATCTGTAGAGTCCTGGTATCAAAGAATTTTTGAAAAAATAAATGTGGTTTTCATAGATCCTACCTGTTAATAAATCTGTAGAATCAGACAGTATCTGTGACATCAGTTCTGTATATAATGTTTCACAGTGTTTATATATCCTCTTTACATCAGATAAGGGCCTGGAATCAAAAATAAGATCAAGCAAAATTAATGTCCAGTTGTAGTTATCCAAATTCTTGGCCTTTAAATCCCATGGCAGCACCACTAGTACATAACCTCTTGCCTTTTACCACTAGGTACATTTCTCACAGCAGGCACTTTGTATGTTGGAGGTTGTGGCTTAAAACCCCAGCCAGGGTCTTATCAAGACTTGCTACCAGAAATAAATCTCACAGAGTCCTTCAGAAGAAACCTTAAAAATAGATGCCTTGATTGCACTGCAAAGGTAAAAATTTCTGCCACTACAGTTCTTGTAAAACCCCATTCAATCAATTAATAAATATAAGCCTTTTACTAATCAAAATGTAGTTTATCTTAACTTTTGACAGTTCTGCTAGGACAGGTCCACCACCAAATCTCTTGGCCTTTTAATAATCAAAATGACGGTTGTAGATGACAATGCATTAACACCATAGGCAACTGTACTGTCTTCCACTATCCATGCTAGGCCAGAGGAAGAAAACTTAATTTTTAAAATCTAAATACATACCTTACATGGGGCATGCATACAAGTGATGACCAGATTTTTGCACAACCATCATCCCTACCCAGATCAAATTTTCTATTGGAGTCAATTATTGAGACAATATACTTCTGGAATCCAGTTCTGTTAAGAAAAAAAAATAAAAGTACACACAAATTTATATGTATCCCAAAGTTGTATATACATGTTATTAAACATTTATTGTTTGATAAATTCAATAATACATAAAAATGATTGTAAGATTCTGTATATTGTATAACATGAGAAAACTTGATTTTTCTAATCCATAAAGTTTTTTTAGGTATAACAAAACAGCCAAAATGGCTGTAAACCACATCTTATACCAGCTAAAATATTAATGATGTCATAATATGTTACAACATCTGTATGACGTCCACTGATAAATGAGTGATATTACATGTGTGCAATATGATTTTTATTGTATGGATTTTAAGTGTGATTATACAATAAAATGTACCTACCCAGATTTAGTACTGAAATCAAGGGGATAAACTCTGTATGTCTCTAGACAGCTGCCATCTTGTGGTACAGGTGCTTTTTCTAGTAAGATTTCAGTAAACAGCTGAAGATTAATGTCCTGTATGTTGTCAGTATTTCCTTTCATGGCAGCCTGACTATATGACAACAATTCTGGTAAGACGTCCTGAAACAGAAATAACGGAATATTTGAAACAGACATCATTCTGAATTGCCCAATCAAATTGCAGTATGCTAATTAGTTATATGCTGATTTAATCTCACCAAACTTAATCGAGATATTTCAACAACACACAAATTTTCTTAAATTATGATCTCTATTACAAGAGATCACAGTCAGAAACCATCAGCTAATCAGATTGCAGTAAAATGTATACTTATTCATTTTCAATGGATTTGTCATCTTATCAAACTTGATCAAGGCATTTAAAAATAAACACACTAACCATCTTTCTTCCAAATTTGAGCAATATTACAGGAATTATCATCTAGTGACTACTTTTGAACCCAGAACTCTGCCTGGATATACTTTCGGGATATAATCAGCCGGTCCCAAGCCCGGACAAAGGAGGAGGGTTGGGCATAGGGTTAACACCCCTATCCCGTAAAAAAAAGTCCTGTTACAGAAACCGCAAGCGGCCCTTTGTTCCCCAGGGAATCAAGAGGAATAAGTCAAAGTCAAGACTACTTTGACACTCACCCGCCTCAATGCACACCTTAGTACCCATCCACCCACATGCTCATCTGTCAACAATTGACATTCTAAATACAAGATTTCTACAAAAACTTGGTTGATAAATCAGGAACATGGTCAGGACCAGCAGATGACTTTCTAATCATCCAGGATATTTGATTTATCAAAGTCCAAGTGATCAAAGTTTGACTGCAGTTGTTGTAAGTTTTATACTTACCTTTTCAAATATAGCTAATGATAATAATGATTTAGCAAAACTGTAGACTAATGAAGGTTGATAATCTACTTTAAATACCTGAAACAAATAAATAAATGGTAGTTATTTGAAAATACATAAGTGAATAAAGTTACTATGTAATTTGACAGGGATCATAATAAATTTTTGTTCTGAAAAGATAACAAATTATAGATACCTTTCATACAGAAAATAAGCATATTTTCAGATCAGTAAATATAAAAAATAAACAGTATTTGTCGCCATCTTGGTTCAAATCCCAAAGGGGCATTCTAGCATGAGAAAGTATGTCAGTTCATTTGTAGTTTTCTCTGGGTACGGTGATTTTCTCCACTATCCCATAACTGACTTACTCGATATAAGTGAAAAAAAATCTTCACTGGAAAAACCCATTCATCCCATCCAGTTTTCACATAGTTTATATTTATGTCCAGAATTGTCCCAGATATTCATAGTTAAGGCTCTTTGTATCTCGGCAAAATGATTATAATTGTCATCAAGTGATAAAATTACTAATACAGTAGAACCTGTGTAAACTGATCACTTGTTGGACTGTTCACAGAACCTCTTACTGCCGAAGTTCAAACCCCTCTCGGGGAGATCCTAGTGTGAGAAGGATGGACAGTTTGTTTGCCACCAAAGGTTGGTGGTTTTCTACAAGTAAACTATTCCAGTTTCCTCCACTATCCCTACACTGACAGTCTCAATATAAATGAAATAATCTTGACTGCGAGGAAAATACATGTACATGTACCATTACTCCACTCTACTTATGGGGTTTCATAATATTTCATTTGGATTACACATGTATTAAGTTTAAACACACAACATTACTGGGATGTGGATGTCCTAATAAAATGGTTTCCTTTAACAAAATTTTGGTTTACTCATGGTTTTGTTAGACAGGTTGCACTGTATAAGTACCACTTACATTTGGGAGTCTCTGTGACAGAGTGGTATAAAATGAACACTTTTCTGTGACAGAGTGGTATAAAATGAACACTTTTCTGTCACGGTACCTCTCACCACCTAGGTTCTGGCCCCGGTTTCACAATCATTCCTTAGCTAAGATTTTCCTTAACTTAAATCTTGCAAATTTTCAAATCTTTATAATTTCGTTAATATTCAAGGTATTGAGGAATTTAAGATGTCATTTTTAAGACCACTTCTAAATTAAAACATTTGCGTTTAGTTTTGACAAAAATATTCATCAGTAGTTTCAAAAAGTGATTCCGAAAATTTGCTGAATTTAAGTTAAGGAAAATCTTAGCTAAGGAATGATTGTGAAACTGGGACCAGATCTCAAATGAGACAGCTCCTAGTGTAAGAAAGTTTGTCAATTTGCTTGCTGTAGGTAGGTGGTTAGAGTTCCCTCACCATTCCTGAACTGACAACTTAAAGATAAGTAAAAGAACCTTTGATGGGGTGTAAAACAACATTACTCTACTCTACTTACATTTGTAACCAGCCTAGATGTGTGTTGAACAGACAACTGCATATGACATGACAATATGAGAGAAGACACCACATCCAATATAGTCTGACCAATCTCTTCTGTAAAGTTCTTTTCTTTGAGCAGTAACAGAAATACCTAAAATAAAACAGTAATAGCAATGACTAGAATTGTCAGAAAGAGTCAAATATAATTGTGAAGGGGCAAATATTGTACCAAGACCAATAACAAAAAGCAGGCTTTTGATATGATGTTTATTCATATACATATAGCATAATGAACCTACCTCAAATGTATTGGAAGAAATTATGAAACTAAATATCCTGAAAAGGTAACAACCACTTTTACCTTCAAATAAAAACTAGAGCAGTCTCTTGAGAGACAAATACACCCCTCACATTGTTGAGTTGTTGTTTCCAAGACTTGACCTTGTGATCTTGATCATTGATCTATGCATCTAATTTATGTATGTGACACACGTTCCATGTTAGTTTACATTTGTGGCAAGTCTGTATTCTGAGCCTCATTAAAACTACTCTAAGGAAACAAAAGTTACTGCTTGGAAATTAATTATGATTGAAATTGAAAGCTAGACGACCATAATGTGGCAGAAAAGAAAATATAATACCCAATCATACTGCTTGGAAAGGGTATAAAAATGTACTCACATCAGCTATTCTGTCAGGTGAGTTGACCATGAAACCATTGCGATATGTTAACCAGCTATTTGTCAACCTCAGTAATCTGTTTAAATGATTCCCAATCTTTCCTTTGGCTTTGTTTGGTGATTTCCCCCATTTATTATGGACAGCCTTCACTGAATCCTTCAAACAAATACAAATATCCTTTGTTGCAATGAGGTCCACCAGTGTACTACTTGATACATATCCCATAACATTTGTATGAAACAATATGGATGGCATTAATTTACATTTCCTCATAAAAAACCATGTTATTTTTGGACAATTCATCAGAGACATATTCTATATTCATCATCAATAACAGAACCAACATAGTGTAAATCAGGAAATTTTCATGTCCCTTTATTTTTTCATTTGCAAAAGAAACAAGAAAAGAAAATACACTCTTGACAATATTTTTATTTTGATATACATGTACATGTTATTCATTTACATTTGCACTAATCATCATTTGATATCAGATGTGAAAACAAATATATGTGAATATCTTGAAATGAACATTCTGGACACAATTTCCTGATAATAAACTGATTTACAGAATATGCTTGTGATCCAGGTGAGCTAAACATTATTCATACATATTATAACATCAAAATACTATCACCAATTTGTGCTCCTTAAATCATATACAGTAAAACTTGAATAACAAGAGGCCCATGGGCCTTAACGCTCACCTGTAGCCTTGACCTTTGAACCCATGAGCTTCATTCATATATTAAAATGGTAAATAGGCCAATATTCTAATATACATCATGCCTATACAAAAAGTTTATAGTTATAAAGATAAATATTCATTTCAGTACTTGTTTGTATCTGTGACCTTGACGTTTGAACCTATGCTGTTCATTCATATATCAAAATGACCATAGTGCCATTACCTACAATATTCTAATATACATGCCTATACAAATAGTTCATAGTTTTGCAGATAATTAACTATTTCAGTATTGACCTTGACCTTTTAACCCATAACCTTCATTCATATATCAAAATGGTTGTTAGGCTCATACCTACAATATTCTAATACACATGCATATACAAAAAGTTAATAGTTTTCAAGATAATTAATCATTTAAGTTTTTATTTGCATCTGTGACCTTGACCTTTGAACCCATGACCTTCATTCATATATCAAAATGACCATTGTGTCATTACCTACAATATTCTAATATACATGCCTATACAAAAAGTTCATAGTTTTGCAGATAAGTAACTACTTTGGTATATTTGTACATCTGTGACCTTGACCTTTGAACCCATGACCTTGATCTATGTATCAAAATGATTGCCATGTCAATACCTACAACTAACTGAAAATCCTATGGCTCAGGTGAGCTAAAAAGACAAGTCATGGGGCCTGAGAAATACAGATGATCTTTACATAGAGGTTCTTTTTGTTTGAAATACATGTATGTCTTAATGGATAGGTGGTCTTTATAAAGATGTAGTTGCTATAGCAGGATTTACTGTATTAAACATTAATAATACTGGTAAAAATTTCAACTTTTCTCAATTTTAAATATAAATAAATCCAGCATCATACCAGCAGGACTGTCCAAACTACACTGCTATGTTCTCTATCTGTATGCTGTGCTATTGACAGAAATGTGTGTGATAAGGACTGCTCAACAAGTTCCCATGGCAACTCTTTAACCTTTTTCACCTCTTGACAATGTCCAGCTTTTGAAAGCAGTACTGGAAAAACCTGGAAAAGAACAAAACAAAATTGAGAAACAAATACATGTATGAAAGTTTTTATTTTATGTTAATTTTGTTTTAATTGGTTGATTGATTGGTTGAATGGGGTTTTATGTATCATTTATATCCAAACATCACCAGCTTTATGCAAGACAGAAATTATTACCTATGCAGTGCACTCAGGCCAATGTGTAAGGAGGCTTTTTCAGAATGCCACACCAATTGTGACAAGAGGCATGAGTTTTTAAGGTCTCTTCCAAAGGAACCTTTGACTTTTATTTCTAAATGCAAAGTGACTGTTCTTTGACCAGTCACTTCCTATTTTCAACTCTTGGACAGACCTGGCCAGGGTTTGAACACTGAACTCCCACATACATACTAAGCATGCACTATACCAACTGAGCTACTGTATTGGTCAGTTGAAAGTGTGATTATCAGCTTGAACTTATTGTCCATGCACATCTTCTTTATGAATACTTTTTAACTTTTACTTGATCATGCATAGTCAGACAAAACATTAACTTTGTTGCACATGTATTCCACCAAAACTTCAATAAATACTTGATGATGTGAATTCTAAGGAATGAAAAGTTATATGTGCTATATTTCAAAAGCATTTTACCTTTTCAGTACAACTATGAAACTGTTTTTTTACTCCCTTCATCATTTCAAACATGAGTCTACCAACACCATCTGCAGTCTAAAACAAACAATATTAAAGTTGTGAAATTCATATAAAATATATCAGCAATGTAAAATTTAAATACAGTAATCCCTGTTTGATGCCCCTTGATTACTTTGCCATTATGCTTTTTGTCACACTATTTTGAAGTCCCCAAATTATTTTCTTTATATGCTACTCCCTTGATTTATCACTGAACCCCTTTAAATCATAAAAATTTGCCTAACAAAATAGTGACAATTAATCCATTAATTTTAATAAACTTAAATGCATTGCCAACTTATAAACAATCACAGTGCACAAGGTGATTAACTCCACATGCATTTATCAAAATTATAATTTGCCCCAAAATTTGCAAAACTATCAATTTAATACATTTACAATATACCGGTACTGATTTTAAATGGTTTGGTTTTACCTCAAATCTGCCAAACCAGTTGTAAATAAGGCCTTGTATGTCCAGTTAAGTTATTCATAAATATATCATTGAAATCAACAGTTATTAACAGTTAGTCTATGCAAGTCATCCAAATACTCACATCATTATTTTCTTGTAAGGAAAGAAACATGTAATCAAACAATTCACCATGATCTTTAACCTGACAAAAAATACAAAATAAAAATTATTATTAAATAGGTAAAAGTGAATGGACATAATTTTCATACTAATTGCTATTTAAGGTTTTCTATCTATTCAAATTGTTGCACCTGATTCTCTTAGCAGTTTCCAACATTGATTGACAGTTAAAAGTTACACATTCATTTCATTGTTATAAATGTATCACTGTCAGATGTAGATGATTGACAATTTTTAAAGAAATGTCTATTTCACCACATCAAAATACCTCTTGTATTGTGCAAAGCAAATTCATAATATCGCATGCAGAAATGTCCATTTCCTTGTAAAATTACATGTATTTTCTCAAAGAGTTCTTCCTAACATCATATTTTTTTAAAAAGAGAAATAAAATAAAATGTCACTTAAATAAACATAATTATTTAGAAATGGACCACAATGTAAAAATTTAGAACAGAAAGATTTAGGTGTGGAGTAATATCCATGAATGAATACAATGTTCAAGGTCCTGTCCTCATCTGTACAGCCCATGCTGACACATAAGTTTATTCACCAGTCCAAGACTAATACAGAGGTGTCCGTCATACCTTTCTCATTAGGAAAGCAAAACTTTCAGCGGCAAAATTTCTGATGTATTCTTTATACTGTCCACTCAGTAATGTAGAGAAAAATCTGAAAAACAAGATTTATAGTAAATTTTAACTTTTGTAAATTTAATGAAAATTTAATGAAAATTTCATGACAGTATCATTTAAAGAAGATATCTCAGATATGTATATATAACCGGTCTAACTGAAAACGTACATGTCTGTAACCTGTTGACTTGTCTATATATCATATGCTTTTCACAGTTTAAATCTGAAGAGAGTCATTGCATACAGTTTCTAATTTTGAACTCACAACATTTCACTTTGAAAGCCAGCAAGAGGACAACTGATTTGTATTTCCTATTAATGGTATCTCTCATCATGCCAATTTTTACTTTGATTTTGTTTTGTTAACACAATCCTACACTGTATCTTAATTACTCACACATTCAGCTAATTAGCCACCCCCTATATCAAAGTAATGATTGACACCTACACTTCTAACAATGTTGTATTTTTTTAATCTTGCCAGGGACTATGGTGGCCAAGTGGCCTAAAGTGTTCACTTAAGGATCACAACACCCCTCAATGCATAGTTTAAAAACTTGCTGATCTTACTGTGAAAAGTTCTCTTGAAGGTCAGTGGTTTCCTTTAGGAATTTCAGTTTCCTCCATCATCCTGAGTCAATATAAATGAGACAACCCTGACTGAGGCATACAACTCCAATACTTCACTCCAATCTACCCATAATGTCAACTTTTACTTTTGATTTTTGATTTCAACTGTTCACAGCAACGTTATCTAAGTTATGATTCATACCTGTATACATCTTTGATGTCTCTAACCATATATCGCCATAGAAACTTAAACAAATATGAGAGACAACAAAACAATTTCTCCAGTAGTTCTGCATCCTGTGGATATTTGTCCAGTAGTTTGACCAGTAGATCAAAGAAATCCTGGAAATACTTGTAAAAGTCCATCTGAAGATCTCGAGCCAGTTGTACCAATAAACTGTTATAAGACACAAGAAAGAAAAGATAATTCAGTACAGTAAAACCTTGTTATAATGCCCCTCAATAACTTTGCTAATTGCCTTATTACCACACTAAAAAATCTATTTGTCTATGTATTTCTTTATATGACTCCCTCAATTTATCCCCAAACACCTGTATAACACTGAAAAACCTAAAAGACATAGACTTGGAGACTTTATTTAAAATAATATGGCAAGTAAGGTGGCATATTATTGATGGGCATTACATTAAAGTTACACTTAACATGCATCAAAATGCATTAAATTATGTTGTACACAAATATTTGCATTTACCTTAAATACTGGTATCTTAATTTTTGTTTTATCAAAAAAGATGAGAAAATACCAGAGACATTTAAATTTTAAAGGCAGTGTTATTCATGGTACATTTAATTTAATAATAATTTAAAAATCAACTTACTCCAACAGAGGTTCAAAAGCCATGCTGTCTGGTATTTGTAAATGTTTCTTGAGAGCTGTGATGATAGCTTCCTGAAAAAGATTAAATGGAAAATTTTACACTGTAAAAGATTGATTGATTGATTGATTGATTGATTGATTGATTGATTGATTGATTGAGGTGTTACAATCTTAGTCAAGAATATTTCACTTATACTGTGATGTCACTGATGTAATAATAATGACTGATGTTATAATATCAGTCAACTAAAACCATAATACTGCAGTTTTGGCTAAAAGTTTTCAACAGCAATACAACCAACAACATCCAGCTTCATCAGCAACATTAAGAAGTTTCAATGATTATTTTATTAAATGCATACTTATGCATATCAACAAGATGTTTCCAATCAGTGAAGACAGTGATACAAGTTACTTTAAATCCTGATTTGGTGGATTATGTTAAGATCTTGTGTACACTAAATGTATATCATCTTGATCAAAGTCTGATAGAGACAATGGCCAATTAGAATGGTTTTTGTCTGATGTGTCAAAGTTTGAACAAGATGTAGAATGTAAAATAAATTATGAGCAATTACCTCATGGTGAACCAGCTGTGCAAAAGTCTGAACTTGTTCTGATATTTCCCTCCTAAAATCATCTGAAATGGAGAATAAAATGTGTTATACATTCTAACATATCCTGTGTTTTCCTTTATATTAATCATGAAGAAAGCCAACAAACAATATATATATCAAAGACTGTACTGTTTTAATGATATACTCCCTTACTCACCTTGCGATGTCATGCTTTGAGTTGCAAACAATGGTTGTGACATAATTTTCATTCATAAAATCATTTATTTCAATGGTGGCAATCTCAACAACAAATTGATTCAACGAAGCTTTTTAATTTGCAAATTAATAGTAAAATGTACTTCCGAGAAAAGAGTTTGCAATGCTTATTTCAATGTTTTTGATTTAAGTGATGTTAGAATTAAAATAATCAACATTTACCTGTGGTATATCATAGAATAATACATGGGTGGTTGTCCACATGTGGTAATTACATCACTTAGTGGCTTTGCCACCTCATGATATATCCTTCAGAATATAAACTTTGGCTCTTGTATTATTCTACTGTATCTCACAGGTAAATGTTGATTATTTCTTAAATATCTTATAGAGGAGTTCATCTATATTCAAGTTTATCATATAATGACAAAAAATAAATTTTGAAAAATATAGGATACTTAATCAAGATTTACCAAAATGTTGTGTGCAGTTAAGATCAATCCACTTCTCTAGGGCTTCTCCAAAATATGTACTGTTTTCCTGTAACAGAAAATCAAATAATACATAAAACAATAAACCAACAAGAGCATCACTTCAGAGTCAAATACTTCTCCATCTCCAACATCACCTAAAGAGGACAAATGTTTCAAAATTCGAATGACCTTGACTTTACATTTTAATTTGGTATGTAACACATTGTCTCATTTTGATGAACATTTGTACCAAGTTTGATGAAAATCTATTACCGGTAATAGATGCTGAAGTTATGAAGCAGACATGATAACAGGAAAGACAGGGTGAAAGCTATTCCAGTTGTGTTTGATATTAAAATGGAATGATTAAGCAGTACAGTGTTCTAAGGGTCCAGTTGCAACTTTAACAATGAAGGTGATTATTAAAGTGGTAAATTATACACATTAAGAACTTAAAATATACCATAATTAATTTACTATTCTATCATCTGAATATATAAAATACTAACCTCTGGTTTATCATCAACATGGCGTACAGTATGAATCACATCTACATTAACACTGGCTATTCTTTCAGAAAATGACTGAAACTGGAAAATAAAACATATATCTGTGTTATTAAAAATAAAACAAAAAAGTGAGATGAAATTTGCTAAGTTCCAACAATCTAGAAAATTACAATAACTTGCAAATTGTAATAAATATGATGTGCATTTGAAGCAATACCTTGTATATGAAAATTTGAGTGATAATGAATTAGGAAAATTGTGATTTACAGCTGTGACAAGTTGTCGAAGTGGTGTACAAGTTATCTTTTTGAGAGGACAATTTATCTTAGGGAATCATTATCGGTCTAGGCCTTGTTTGGGGACTAGATTGATGTCCTGCTGTAGCATTAACACCTTCAGATTATGAAATACCACTGGGAAAAGGGAATTTAAAATAATGTATCTCAATTGGAATCTGTCAAATACGAGACCAACTCGTAATGGCTGCTATGATCATGTGTGTAACATGCTCTTTTTATTACGTCACATTATACATGTACAATACAAATCGAAAACGGACTGACCGTCCGGAATACATGACATCTCCCTTTTTTAACATATTTTAAATGTCTATAATTTCAAATGTCCATAGAAATAATAGTCCTTGAAGAATGATCTGAAATAAGAATCAACACAGCCTATAATGAATAAACAAATTAAACTAAACTTGAATTAACAAAGTTAGAACATAGTTAAACATAGTGCTGTTCTAAGTAAGCTGGTTTCCGAGACACTCTACCCGACCGCGTCATGATTCCCTCACGCAGCGGTACCGTTTCATTCATGCGTACACCAGTGTCAGTTTCGGATCGATCAGATACTGTCGGATTTTCTTGAATTTCCGGTTCTAAATCAGGTTCGACCTGTTGCGGCATTTCGCGTTCACCAGTTTTCAAAAGGTGTCTACGATTACGTCGATATCGTTTTCCGTTTCCGGTTTTTACAACATATGATCTACTACTGTGATTAGAATCTACTACGGCTGGTTCCCATTGTTTATTTTCCGTGCGGATTCTTACAATTTCGTCTTTTTGTAATTTCGGAAGAACGACAGACTGACGGTCATAATAAAACTTCTGCTTATTTTGACGAGCATTCAACTGAGTCTTTTGAGAAGTTACAGCTTTCGGTGTTAAAAGTTTAGACAAAACCGGAATTTTTGTTTTCAATTGTCGGTTCATCAATAACTGTGCCGGTGATAATCCTAACGTATCGATCGGTGTTGCACGATATTCCAACAATGCGGTATAAACATCAGTGTAACTGTCCTCAGCTTTCTTAAGCAAATTCTTTACCGTTTGTACATATTGCTCCGATTGTCCGTTGGATTGCGGAAAGCGTGGACTTGACGTGGTATGGGTGAAGTCCCAAGAGGATGCAAAATCCTTGAACTTAGCAGAACTAAACTGCGGTCCATTATCCGTAATTACTTCGCCCGGGATTCCGTGTCTCGCGAAGATGGACTTAAATGCTACAATAGTCGCAGCACTCGATGTGCTGGTTAAGTATACTATTTCTGGAAATTTCGAATAGTAATCTACACATAGAAGATAATCTCGACCACCGAACTCAAAAAGGTCTGCGCCAACTTTCATCCAGGGTAATGGCGGAATGTCATGTGGTACGAGAGGTTCTTTGCAGTTCGACCTTCGGTATTGATTGCAAACACTACATTGTTGCGTCATCTGCTCAATATCACTGTTCATGTTCGGCCAGTAAATAGCTTCTCGAGCGCGTTGTTTCGTCTTGACGATTCCGAGATGAGCTTCGTGTAATTTACTTAACATCTCTGATCGCATACTTTTTGGGATAATCAACCTGTGATTCTTATACAATATGCCATTAATCACGGTAATTTCGTCTCGAATATTCCAGTATTGGCGTACTTCCGGTTCTACGGACTGACGTTCATTCGGCCATCCCGATACGATTGTCGTAATAAGTTTCTGTAAAGTATTATCCGCAGTGATCGCGTCTCTGATTTGTTTCAATTTCTCAGGTGAAACTGATAATTCCATCTCGAGGATATCAACATTGATTTCGTCATCGATAAGCATTTCAGGACACTCCATTAAGTAAGCTCTACTTAAAGCATCGGATATATACATTTTCCGCCCTGGAACATACTCAAGTTGTATGTCATAACGTTGCAATTTCAAAAGCATCCGTTGTAATCTGGGAGTAGCGCACGAAATTGGTTTTCCGTGTATCGCGACTAGCGGCTTGTGATCGGTCTCGACTGTTGCTTTCCGTCCGTATATGTAATGATGGAATTTTTCGCAGCCATAGAGAACGGCAAGCATTTCTCGTTCTATTTGAGCGTAGCGTGACTGTGTTTCATTCAGTGCACGCGATCCGAAGGCTACAGGTTGTCCATTTTGCATTAAGACGGCGCCAATTCCTCTACTACTCGCATCGACCGAAATAGTAACGCTTTGAGTAACATCGTAAAACTTCAGGACAGGTGTGGTCGATACCAACTGCTTAAGATTGTTAAAACTATCCTGTTGAGGTTTGTCCCAATGCCAATGTACATCATCTTTAACTAGCGTTCGCAGAGGTGCGGATGTGTCGGACATATTCGGTATAAATTTCGAAAGATATGTGATAATACCGAGAAAACGTTTGACACCTTGTTTGTCGGTCGGTTGTGGCATTTGGAGAATGGCGCGTACTTTCTCTGGGTCGACTTTAAGACCTTCTTTGCTTATAACATGACCAACATATTTCACTTCCGGTACACGTAATTCAAATTTAGATTTATTCAGCTTAAAGTTAGCTTCACGGCATCTGTCCAACATTTGACGAACGCGTTCATCGTGTTGTGCCTCAGTTTCGCCCCAAACGAGTATGTCGTCAACTAGGCTCTCGACACCTGTGATGTCCTTAAACAACTCATTTACGCGTTTGCTGAACACTTCTGGAGCAGAATTAATCCCAAATGGAAGACGTAGATATCTATATCTACCAAACGGTGTGTTGAATGTGAGAAGTCTCGAACTCTCATCATCTAAAGCTATTTGCCAAAAACCGTGAGTCGCGTCAAATCTCGAAAAGTATTTCGCTCTTGGTAACCGTTCAACTATTTCTTCAACTGTCTGCATGAAATAGTGTTCTCGTTTCACTGCGCGATTAAGATCTTTGGGATCAATGTATATGCGCATTTTGCCAGGTTTACGTACTGTCACCATACTATGGACCCAATCAGTCGGTTCGTCTATTTTCGCTATAACGCCAAGTGATACCATACGATTTAATTCATCGCGAACTTTCTCTCGGAGAGCAGCGGGCACCTTCCGCGGTGGGTGTACTACCGGTGTCACTGATGCATCGGTTACGATATGGTGTGTACCAGGTAACTTCCCGAGTCCTTTAAACACATCATCGTACTCGTTTATTACAGCCTCTTTTGTCAATGGAGCTTGTATTTTATCGTTCTGTACCGACTGTATGCGCATAATTGCCCCTATCTCACTACACGCGTTTTTACCAAGAATAGGCTGAGTATCAATATCTACAATAAAAAATTGAAGCTTATATGTGCGACCACGAAAATTACAGTCAATAAACACTGTACCCATGGGAGTGATTTTACTACCTCCATAAGTTACCAATTTAACTTGTGTCTCTGAAATTTTATATTCATTACGGGGTAATCCTAATTTAGAAAAATGTTTTGCTGGGAGAATGTTTGTCTGTGCTCCTGTATCCAACTTGAATGTAACACTTTTGCCATTCAATTCCTCTGTCCAGTCCGATATATCCAAATTTTGAATAGTGTCTACATTGAGAATTCCAACGAAAAAATCTGGGTCATCAATGTCCTGTGTCACGGAATGAACTGTCGATTTCCTGCAGCATTTCGAAAAATGATTTCTTTTATGACATGAATGACACTCCTTACCATAGGCAGGACATTTATTTTTCTCGTGTATTCTGTCACAGTTTTTACACTTTGGTTTTGGAGTTTGAGTATCGTTGTTAACATTTCTGCTACGGTTATTGTGATGTCCATGTTTTCCTCGATTTGCATGCTGTTTACCAGGTCCATTTCGTCTTATAACTGCAACAGTTGGTTCATCCGAACTTTTCAGATCTTTAATTTGTTTGGCACTTATCTCGTGAGCTCGACAAATGTCAATACATTTTACCAGTGACAAATCTGCTTCTCGTAAAAGTCTAGCACGACAGGATTCACTCTGGATTCCACAGATTATACGGTCACGTATGAGGCTGTCGGCTAACCCTCCAAATTCACATGGCTTGGCCTTGTTTTTAATGTCTGTGACAAAACTGTCTATCGACTCATGATCACCCTGACTTCGTGTGAAAAATAGGTGTCTAATAAAAGTTAAATTTTTACGGGGCTCACAATATGTTTGGAAAAAATCTTTGAGAACATCTAATTTGTCTCTGTCATCACCCGGAATGTTAAATGTATTGTAAACTCGACGTGCTTCCACACCAGCCACGTGCAAAAAAGTAGCGACTTGTATCTTACCACTTTTCTCTTCGATTCCGGTGGCTGTTAATATAGTTCAAACCCCTGAATCCACTCTTTCCAGTTCTCGGAAAGGTTACCGTCCAAGTTCAGTTCTCCTGGAGGTTTTAGCTGATCCATGTGTCGCGGGAAAATCCGTCTTCTGACACCATGTCAAATACGAGACCAACTCGTAATGGCTGCTATGATCATGTGTGTAACATGCTCTTTTTATTACGTCACATTATACATGTACAATACAAATCGAAAACGGACTGACCGTCCGGAATACATGACAGAATCTGTTACTGTCATTTGAATATATATACAGTCAAACTGGTCTAAAAAGACCACCCAAAGGAACCAGCAAAAGTGACTTTATGGACAGGTTTCCCTTATATACAGGCTCAAATAACATAAATAAAGAGCAATATGTTACAAACTTATACTGGTCTTTAAAAGCAGATGGTTCTTTTATAGAGGTGGTTTTTAAGGCAGGTTTGATTTTACAATTTTTAGGACTTAATACTTTATATGTAAATGTTTTTATCTAAAAGTTTCAAATCTATATTCCATTTGTTACAAATTATTTGTACAGTAAAGCACGTACAGAAATTATGTGTAAACAACTTTTAGTAAAAACCAAAAAAATATGTCTATAGATCTAAAGTACAAACTATTTATAAAGCCCCAACTTGCACAGATGACCTTACCTTATAAGTATTTTCTGATCGATGGTACGAAGACTTCCCCATTTTTGTTGTTTAGTATCTTTTTACATTCAGTAAATAACTACAAAATTTTTCACGTGTTCATGGGCGCTGACATCTTGAAATAATGCCACCTATCGTAGGATTTTTTGTAAAATTGAATTATCTCCCCTTGCGAGTACCGTTTCCGGTAACATGGCGTCCTTGGATGTAAATAAACAAACTTGCTGACACATGCATGAGGCAAATTTAAATGTTGTCAGAATTCTAATGCAGACGGATCACACGTTATTAATTACAAGGATAATGAAGCGAATATTTGGGAATGAGAACAAAACTGATTTAGAGTAGATTGTCCGTCCAAAACGTTTTGACACAAATTTGTTACTGGGTAGAATTCAAAACCTGGAATATATGTTAAAAAACAACATCTGTGTCGTGATAAAGAAAATGACATAAGTTTAGTCACACGTGCTCGAATTGACAATATCGCAACAAAAACTGAATAAAATACTGATACAAAAATGAGTTCTCCAATGTCAAGTTTGAGGAAAACCAACAGACACAACCCCCTGTTGTTTGGGTGAGTACATGCACATGCACTAAAATCTCTATCCCTGAGCAAACACAGTCGTATGTTGGCAGGGTAAATACAGTCATTGTTTATGTCCAGACTCGATTAATTAAAAAACATTAAACTTTAAGTTTATTTGATTTTTGATATGCAACAGGAAAGTGGAAATGCAGCTGCCAAACCAGGGTTTGATCGAGCTCAGTACACCTTCCAGTACTAGCAGTATGCTCTACTGACTCGGCTACCTGGTCACCTATCCTGCCAGGTCTGCCTAATTCCTCCCTTCCTTTTTTCTATTTAAGTCACCAGGTTTCATCCTCTGACCAACCTGATGGTTATCTACTTTCAAGGGTCGGACTAGGCACAAATGTATCAGGGAAGGGAAAAAATTCATCAACCAAAACTACTGTAGAAACCACTCTGTTTGTGACAGTGAAATAACTTTTATATCCATAGAAAATTAAATAAATTTGAATAATGATTGATATTTTTCACTTACTTGTACCAGGAAATCTGTATGCGCATCCGCGATTGTCATAAAGTATGTCTGTAGAAGTGATGTTTTAGGTCATATGCGCAACAGAATCTGCCATTTGCCTTGTTTTTCAACATGTAAAATGCCCGTAGCGTCAATGTTTTATCCTGTGTAGATATATACTGGGCTAATCGCAGATGCGCATACAGATTTCTTGTTACGACTAGGTACAAGCAAGTGAAAAATATCAATCTTTATTCAAATGTATTTGATTTTCTATGGATACGAAGAGTATTTCACTGTCACAATCAGAGTGGTTCCTACAGTAGAGGTTGAACCCAGGTTCTTCCAAATACTAGCAGAATGCTCCTTTGAATGAGCTACCCAGTCACCTATCGATCCAGGTCGACTGCATTTACATACATATACATGTATATTGTGCATAATTCACTGTACAAGCAAACACAGTGATAGTACCTATCCTCATTGCTCATGGAGTCAGCCACAGTATGTTGGTAGATCAGGCTCAACATTAAACATGGAAATGCATAGCTCATTCGATAGAGCATTAGACTCGTGATCCAAGAGATGTGAGTTGGATTCTCAGTGGAAGCAAGTTGTGACCTCAGCCAATTCATTTCATATTAATTTCTCTGGTTATTTCTGTGTCAAACTACATGTAATGTTCATGGATTAATCTTGATAGAAGCAATCTTTGAGCTACAGTCCATAAATTGGGGATTAGAGGTTGGGATAGATATGTACATGTGTGTCTTTAACTTTAAATGATGGTTTACAAAAAAATAATAATAATAATAATAAAAAATAAAATAAAAAAAAATTATCACTATTACAAATTAATTTTTAAAACAAATTGCTATCTAAGTTTTAAAGTTTTTATATTTTTCAGTCATACTAGTAGACATGAACCAGAGTTTTCTGTCAATCATGAAGTTGGGTAAGGTTATTTTTGTGTGAAATTTAGTGTGACGATGTGTGTGTTTGGTTTTAGTAATACTGTAACGATTTTGGTGTGCACACGATTTTACTAAATGTCATTAGTTACCATTAATGCCCTTTCTTTAACTCCCATGGAAATAGCATTTGATATTTTTTTTGGCAATTCATTTTCAATTGGTGTTTTTGTACCTGCACTTAACAGTTTTTTGTATTATTATCAAAAGCCTAGACAAGTGATTTCCAAAATATAGTCAAATTGTCTGGTTTTTACAGAGAATTACTCATAACTTGTTGGCCATTGAAATAGATTTTGCATGTTCAATTTTTATTGTACATGTATGTATTTCTGTTGTAATTCATGTTTGCACTATGTCGGTGCATATTGCATGACATGTTGATGTCTTTTGATATTTGCAAATATGTGAGAAATGTTTAATAAACCAATATGATAACTAATAATGTTAACTAACAAGAGATCCATGAGTCTGAAGTTTTGCTTGAAAACCTTTGCAAAACATTACAAAATTCAGCAAGATTGATAATAAAAACGTTAACATTATGAAAAAGCATGTCATGTTGTATGATGTCTTATATCAATTTTTCACTGAATATCTGACAGTTTTTTCCAAGAATTTGACAATTCCCCCATTTTCATATCAGAATTTCAAATAAAAGTGCGAAATTTTATATTCAATAAAACTTACCAAAAACCACTCAATAGCTGCTACGTCTCCCATGGAGGAAACCAGAGTACCTGGAAAAAACCCAATGCCTTTGGAAAGCAAAATGACAAACTTTCTCACACCAAAATTGACCCAAGTGGTTAGAGGTGCTTTAATCTGTAAAAATACTTTTTAGACCACTCTGGCATCAATGTCGACAAAAAGTGGTGGACATAACAGTTATTGACAGTTTGTGCCACCATCGTCATCATTGACTCTGGTGTAAGCATTTTGGTTAAAGTGTTTTCACATCTTGTACACCTTATTGATAGAAAAGTAAAATTTGACATGAAGATTCATTGTGAGGCATATTACAGAAATTAAAGATGGGAAATAAATGACCTCGACCTTGGGTCAACATGTGACACTTTTCAGAACATACTTTTGAGTTTTCCAAACTCTTGTCTTCTTGAGTCTTAGTATGTACATTATATTTACATGACTCTCTACATATCAAACAGCAGATAAAGAGGTAGAAGGTTACAATCTTTCAATTCATATATTTCTTAGATACCTCATAGAAGCACTTCTTTAAAACCTAGGATAGGAAGATTTCTTTCTGTATAAATATATTATTTGAACTTCTATCTGTAAATTCCACCTACCTGGTACTCTATTTTGGTATAGTTTCTTTAATTGACTGCTTGTAGAAAGGTTTGGTTATATTTTCTACATATTGTACTTTTATTAGACACCTGTTATAACAACCTGTTTAAATGCTAAGATAGGAAGACTCCTGTTTCTTTGAACCTATATACTGTATATTGCTTTATTTTTGTGGTGTCAAATTTTTGCGATTTGAAGATGACAAGTGTGTTTGCGGTTTTCTCGAACAACATTACTGAATGCCTCAAAATGCTGTATCTTCGTGGCGGTTTTATTTTCGCGGAAATACACTGGATCACGAATATAGCGAAAATAAAACTACAGGAAAATATAAGCATTATTGAGTATGCAAATACAGCATTTTCTGTACTTGTATCTATGGTAATTTCCTTAGGTAGTTGTTTGTAAACACTGGACAGATTTTACTACAGTTAAAAAAAAAACTTTCTACATATTGATAAGGAGGTAGAATCTTACTTCTTTCAATCACTATATTTCTTAGATACCTCTTAGAAGCACCTCTTTTAAAAGATAGGATAGGATGACTCCTCTCTCTATGAACTACATGTATATTATTTGGACTTCTATATATAAAAACTAGTACAACTTATTCTCTTCTGGTAAATAAGTTTCTTAAGGTGATGAATGTTTTTAAGCAGGTTTGACTTCAGTTCCAAAAAAAATAATGATGTTGGTTGTATAGGTATTGTCATTAGTAGGAGTGGATTGTTGTAATGGGATTCTATGCACTAATCAATATTCTTTCACTTAATAAAATGAGGCAGTCACTTCAGTAATGGTGGAGGAAACTGGAATGCCTGGGAAACTACTAACTTTTGGCAAGTTAACTGACAAACTGTATCACACTAGGATTTGCCTGAGTGTTATTTGCATCTAGTTAGTGGCATGAGCTGTGATCCATGAGTGGATGCTTTAGATTACCTGACCACTGATGTAAATGGATAACTTGATGACACTGATTTTTATCAAACTAGTTCAGCATAGACTAGTTTCACCATGCAGTAAAACTTGTATGTAAAGACCACCCATGGAATCTAAGAAATATGGCCTTAAGTTTATAGACAGATGACTTTGATATAGAGGTTATTTTTGGCTGAAATATATATGGCAAATGGACCTTAAAACACTGATCTTAATGGGAAGTTGGTCTTTATATAGAGGTTTTCAGTTGAAAAATGAAACAAAGGGACTTTAACCCATGGTCTTAATAGAAAAGTGGTCTTTATATATGAGTTCTTTATGACTGGTCTTAATGGACTGGTGGTATTTATATATATTCTATTTGGTTAAATTATGAAAACAGTGATATCAGTGGACAAGTAGTCTTTATATAGAGGTTCTTTTTTGTAAAATTATACAAGTATAAGGCAATTTAGTGATCTCAAAACAATGAAATTAATAGACATGTGAAGTTTTATACAGAGAGGTCATTTTGGGTTGAAATACATGTACAGTCAAACCTGTCTATAAAGACCACCCAAGGGAAGTGGTCTTTATGGACAGGTGACCTGTATATACAGGTTCAAATAATATGAATAAAGAACAGTTGGGATACAATTCAACTGGCCTTTATAAGCAGGTGGTCCTTATATAGAGGTGGCCTTTAAGGCAGGTTGGACTGTATAAAGTAAATAGCCCTTGAATGATGGTCTAAATATAGAAGTTCTCATTTGTTTAAAGTATGAAACAAATGGACATGAGAGCAATGTTCTTTATTGACAGGTGGTCTCTATATGGAGTGGTCAATATAGAGGACTCTGCATTACATTGTATACAGTCTACTCATTAAAGAATGTTAAAATCAATTTCTGTTGTACTGGTACATGTTTTTGTCAATCAGATTTACTTCTAGTGTCATAAATTCCTGACCTCTATCAATACACCTGAATCAGGTGTGAAATCTTTAAGAATCTTATAATTCTTGTACAGATTGGTTTATTTTCAAGTGCCATAAAGATCCATTGTTATTACCCCTCAAGTGTGATCTACAAAATTATTGATGACCGTCAAATGACCAACAGATGACCATGAAGACTGTAAAATTGATAAAAACTTGACCCTTTAAAATTCTGTTTTCAGCTTAAAATATTTTTGACATGGTCATTTCAAAGTAATATATTTTGACAAAATTATTCGTTTAAACAATAACAAAAATGGTGTCACACCTTATCATGCTATGTACTTATTTTCGTCATCTGCATTGGTTTCTTGCATCAGAATACAGCTTTTCCCAAGATACACAAAGAGTATTATCACACACACACACACACACACACAAACACTCTCTCTCTCTCTCTCTCTCTCAAATACTGTCAACTACTGTAAATAAAATATTTAGTATGTATTTGCATTTATGGTTTAAACAATTACTCTCAAATCCTTAACTTCATATTTATTAATGAATATTTAATGACTTCTAATTCTTCGTTATATTGATCATAAGAATCCAATTGATTAATTAAACTTCATAGTCAGTATTGACACTTTCTCAGACTTACCGGTACATGAACATGAACATCATATGTTACTAATCCTAACCTTGGATATTTAACCTCTTCATGCTACTGGACCACTATGGTAGCTCAGTGGCACCCTCTTTGTATATGGGATGTTATAGTTCAAATCCTGACGAGGTCTGACCAAGACTTGAAATTAGGTAGTGACTGTTCTTTCGCCAAGTACATGTACTTTGCATTTAGAAATATAAGTTAAGGGATCTTTGTGAGAGACCTGAAAAACCAATGCCCCGTTTGACGGCAGGTGTGACATGTTAAAGAACCTTCCCTGCATATTTCCCCAAGCGCACTGCAAAGGTGAAAATTTCTGCCACTTTACAATGTCATGTAGCTGTTGATGTCTCCATATAAATGATTTTTTTTTTTTGACTAGGATTTAAAACCTCATTTGATCAATCATAAGTCTTCATGTCGAGGTCTGACCAAGACTTGAAATTAGGTAGTGACTGTTCTTTCGCCAAGTACATGTACTTTGCATTTAGAAATATAAGTTAAGGGATCCTTTGTGAGAGACCTGAAAAACCAATATACACATTGCCCCAAGTGCACTGCAAAGGTGAAAATTTCTGCCACTTCACATGTAGCTGGTGATGTCTCAATATTAATGAAATTTTTTGACTGGGATGTAAAACCCCATTTGATCAATCATCAGTCTTCATGTTACAGGGCCTCAGTGGCCAAGTAATCTAAAATGCTAGGTTTCAGATCACAGCGCTTTCCACCACCTAGGTTCAAATCCCAATCTGAGTAGATCCTAGTGTAAGAAAGTTTGTTAGCCCACCTCTCTAAAGCAACCAGTCTGAAGTATCTCCAATGGATTTGAGACAATGTCTCTCTATATAAAGTTCACCTGTCTAATGTGATTAAAGACCACCCTTTTAAGTCCCCAAATGTAAATATATACATTTAAATCTGCTTAAGTCCACATCTATATTAAGACCACCTGTCCATTAAGACCAGTGTTTTAAGTTGTCCATGCTTTTAATTTCAGCCAAAAAAGAACCTCCCATGAAGATCGCCTGTCATTAAAGTCTATATTTCATTGATCCAGTGGGTAGCCCTTATATACAGGTACTAGGTATTACTGTATATTGTACAGGCAATCCTGTCTATAAATGTCACCAAGGGAACTGGTAAAAGTGGTTTTTAAGAGAAGGTGGTCCTTATATACAGCTTCAGCAATGTGAATAAATGTGGGATAAAATTTCACTGTTCTTTAAAAGCAGGTGGCCCTTGTATGCAGGTGACCCTTAAGACAAGTTCAACTGTATTTGATATACCTATATATGTGTATATTTTTGGCTATAATAAATGTATTTTTTTTTATTAATTTTAGTCAAAGATCAGTACCTTTTAAGAATCCAGATTACTCAGGTAAGTACACATGTACCTGTATTTTGTTTTAGTGTTTACAGTCAAACCTCTCCATCTTTATACAGAAGGGTCTTGGTGGCCGAGTGTAAACTGATCACAGTGTCTCTTAACCGCTTAGGTTCAAATCCTACTTGGGTAGATCCTAGTGTGAAAAAGGTTTACCAGTTCACTTCGCAAAGGTTGGTGGTATTCTCTGGGTACTCCAGTTCCCTCCACCATCCCAGAACTGATCACCTTAATAACACCAGAAAATAATATTACTCTACTATACTTTCTCTATTGGGACTGTTCAAAGGGAACAAATAGTTACAGTTGGTCTTTATTGACAGGTACATTTATTTCGATATGTTGTATATAGTCATATCTGTCCATTGTCTCTCTTACCCATAATGAATAGCAGTGCTTTTTATTGCTCTCACGTTGATTTGAATCCAACTCAGTCAAATTCTAGTGAGAGATATATGCAGTTTGCCTGGTAAAGTCTGTGGTGTTCTCTCAGCACTCAAGGTTTCTTGCTTCATTCCAGAACTGACTGTATGTATATGAATGGAAAAATATATAACTTTGGAGTAAACACCATTTCTCAAGTTCACTTCATTCTCAATACTTAGGGCTGGTATTTCAGAGTGGAGTACAGGGGAGAAGGTAATGGTGTTGTATGCCTCAGTCAATTTTTTTTACTTCTATTGATTCTATTAAGTTCTGGGTTGGTGAAGGAAACTGGAGTACCCTGAAAAAACCATTGACATTTAGCAAGGAACTGAAATCTTTTTCACAGTAGGATCCGTCTAAGTGTGAATTTGAACCTTGGCGGTAAGATTCACTGTTATCTATTAGTGTTTTTTTAGACACTTCAGCCACCAAGGACCCATGACATTTAAGACAAGAGCCCATGTCATTGTCCTCTAAAATATTCCATCTACTTATCACAATCTGATTTAGTTTTTATTGATTTATTGATTTTTATGCTGACATTCTTATCTGATGTGATCAATAGTTTTCAAGATTACAATCATCAAACACAACATACCAATCCATATAAATAATTTCCAAAATCATTTACGGGAAAGATAACATTAAGTATTATATTGCAACAAAGAGTTCAACAGACTTTAAAGTAAAAATCAATTTTCACTATGGTAGCTCAGTCTGTGGAGAGCTTGCTCTGTAAATGGGAGATGGGTTTTATTCCTGACTAAGTCAGACCTCAGACTGAAAATAAGTGTTTTAATTTGTTTAAATTAGCAAATTTTCATGTGGGATACCCATGGGAGATATTTCTTGAAATCTTGCATGAACTGCTCATGCAAAGTAGAATCAAAACATCTTTCTTGGGTTCACCGTACACAGACATGCTGTCGTGAATTAAATTAAGAAACAATCACTTGATATCATCTTTGGGAAATGAAGTTATCTTTTGAAAAGAAAAGGTGAACCACCAAAATTTAGAAATAGAGTGCTAGCTTTCTAAGAGAGATAACTATTATTCCTGGCCAAGCTGGAGCTGAGACTTAATAATGGGTGTTAACTGGTTTTTTGGCAGGCTGATTCATACCAGGACTCTCCTGTAGTACATTAATAGAGTTCACCAGCATATCACATAATAATATTGCATAATGCTTGTGTTGAACAATATGGAAAATATTTAAATCTCAAATTTTGGAATTATGTTGGATAAACGTCAATACCGGGTATATGTGAACAATTTTTCCACGCAAACATTATGGTGTATTATGTGGTATGCTGGTGAAACCCATTGTTTTTATTGGACTGTGTTCTATGGGGTCTCTGTAACAAACTTGACTGTAATTTTGAATTATTTAAAGATCATGTAAATTCTTTATTCGTTTGTGCATTTTAAAAAAAAAAATATACCTCAGACATAACTTTATGGAGAATTACATGGTATGCTGGTGAAACCCAATGCAATTTTCAATCAAGACAATGTTGTAAGAGGGCCAATGTAACAGAATTGACTGTAATTATGATCTGAATTGAAGATCAATTTTATTATTTATTCTTTTGTACATTTTAAAAAAAAATATACCCCAGACATTCAAAACTTGTAATTTTATATGGCTCTGAAATCTGATTTGAATTAAGCTTAATCATGCATTAGGTTAAACTGACTTTAATATCAGATAATATCCATTAATTATTATCCATTTTTGTATGTTAATATAAGGGTTATTTTAGTTCAAATAAATATTTGTTATTTTCTATTGTTTTAAACTTCGTTATGAAGTCAAAGGCCAATAATTGTAATAGGGTTCATAGGTCATAAAGAATTATAAAGGTCATAGGTCACTGACACTGCATGCTTCTTGTTCTTTGTCTTGTAAATCCCTATTAATGAAATCTTTGACAGTAGGTATATTCATATATGGTATTAGATGGAATTAAATACTTATTACATGTATTAGTATCTAATCATGCCCAGACAGTCCTTTTTGTGTAAAATTTAAGTTAATATCAACAAATATCATTCTTTACCTCGGTCAGAATATGTGTGCATGTTCTAATTAAGTTGTTATCTTAAGCAAATACACAATACATATCTTCATTTTTTAACACTCATTGGAGAAGAAACAGTAGATAGTATTTGAGATTGAGCAAGCGTCACTTAAGAGTATATATATATATATATATATATGTTTGGATTTATTTGGATTTAAATTCATTTTGTCGCAATGAAAAAATGACATGGAAATTAACATGTATGTGTCATGATGTGATTTTTTACAAAAAAAACTTCAGTGTTACAAGTTGGGCTTGAGAAAGTTTCACTTTAAAATGAATATGCATGTGCCACAGTGTGATTAAAAAAACGATAAAAAACTTCAATGTATTACAAGTTCTGATTGAGCATGTATCATTGAATTTAAATAATTAGTTTTGTCTTAATTAAATGATGCATGTGTTTTGAATTTTTACAAAAGAGTATTTCAAGTTGGACTTGAACGAGTTTCGAGACTTGTGTATACAACTTTGGAATATTGTTTTTAACTGGTACTTGTTAATTGTTTTTTGTCAAACAATTACTAGTGATAATTAAAGGTTTTGGAGGAAGAGATCATAGTATTAGCAAGTTGGACTTTATAAGAGAGTTTCACGACTTTGTACTTCTGGTACATATATTACTGGATTTGAAACCTAGTTTTGTTCTTAATTGTGCATGCATGTGAAGTATTCATTCAAGAATGATAGTGATCAAGATTTTTATTCGAGAAATCGATCTTTTAGGATCAAAATTTTAAAAAAGATATTTAACTTTTGATTAATGATCTGAATTAAAAAGATATTTAAATTGTGATTAATAGTTTGAAAAAATTAAAATGTGGAAGATTCCTTGGCGTATACAAGTTTTAAGTAAGTAATAATATATTTTGAATATATATTTAAATACAAGTTATGTTTTTGTGAATAGTTAAACTGTTATGAAATTTGAACGCTTTGGCTTTCATAAAGTATTAAAATTACTTATACATGAATACATGTAAAAAGTGTTATGTATTTTAAAAGTTAAAATTTTAGAATGTTTTTGTTTTTTCCTAATTTGTTTTCATTGAAATGCATGGCTATTGAATGAACTGAAAATGAGTATTTTAAAAATGTTGAAAAAAACGAGAGGTTTTTTCTTTAATGACTACCGGACACTTGAAATGAATGAACAGTATGTGTAATTATTTATCTATTTTGTGAATGTTTTTTTTTTTCTATGACATACATGGCTATTAAAAGAATTGATAATGAATTTTAGTATTAATGATAGTTTTTTTTTTCAAAATGAGCCATATATTATTAAAATTGAGAGGTTTTTTTTTCTTCTATAACATGCATGGCTATTGAAAATATTAACAATTTCATAATTTGCTTATCTATTTTTCTATATTTTATTTTTTAAAACATTCTTATGCCATGTATGGCTATTAAAAGAATTGATAATAATTTTGATTATTTAAATGTTAAAAACAGGATCTACCAGTATTTATTTAAAAAAGAAAAGAAATTGAGAGTGTTGGGGTTTATGTTTGACAATGACATGCATGACTGTTGAATAGTGATCGTAATCTTGATTTAAAAAAAAAAAATTAAATGTTTACATATGAATGATAAAAGTGTTAAGAATGTAAACAGTATGTGATATCGGACTTGATTAACTGAAAGAAATTGGCTTTGTTCTGTTATGAAGTTAACATTACAACCATGAAATGTTTTAAATACAAAATAGCCATTGTTTTTTTCTTTTTGAAATTCTTTTTTTTTTGTTCATGTTTATAGGAAAACCTCATTATAATGTCCCTCAATAACTTTGCCATATTGCTTATTGCCACTGTATTTTGAAGTCCCAAAATTCATTTCTCCTTTGTGTTTTTTCTGTAAGCATTCCGTGGTTTATTGCCAACCCTCCTTACCGGTATATGTCCAATCTGACTGAACAAATGATAGCCATGAATTCAGATTTCAATGTACTATGCAACCCAAAACTGTTTAAAAATAGTTTTACTTTAACTATTCCGATTGATCCAAGATATTTGCCTGGGCTCTTACAGTCACTCTTTTATTAAGTTTTTCTTCAGACACTCTGGTTTCCTCCACCATCAAAAATTTATCATTGTTAGTATAAGTGAATGAATCTTGACTTAGCAATAAAACCTAATTACTCCATTCTTAATGTTTTAACTAACAAAACTGCATGATTTAAAATTTAAATTTTGACAGATTTAATTAAACTAAAGAAAAACTTAGTAAACTTGGGTTGAGTCAATAAACCATAATTTTTTCTTATCAGTTTTGTAAGTACCAATCAATACATCTGTCTTTTTATTCTTTCCCATAAGATTATAGACATATTAATAAGGACTTAATTTCCTAGAAACAGGTATTAGGAATGAATATTCTGACTTAAGGCAACAAAATTCATTTTAGAAATATGGTAAAGTCTTAATTTATTGCTACCATTTGTTCAAGAGTTTGGTGATAAATTTAAAGAGATTTATTTGGAAAACATAAAAGAAATGGATTTTGGGATTTCTGAATAGTTTGGTGATAAGGAAAATGGCAAGTTATTGAGGGACATGACAAGAAGGTTTTGCTGTATTTATATTGAATAAACTTTTGTGTTTTCTGTCACAAATTGTGAAGTCATATTTAATTTTTTTTTTTTTACTGAAAACTTTTTCAAGACCTGGGCTGCCATCACCACCACCACCATCACCACCACCTTCATCATCATCATCATCATCATCATCATCATCATCATCATCATCATCATCATCATCATCATCATCATCATCATCATCATCATTATCATCATCATCATTAGCATCATATCCTGGTTGTCATCCTTGTCTGATGTTGTCATCTTCAGTAGAAGCAGCATCAACAGCAGCTATATCTTACTGGAATTTAGAACTTGTAATTTTTCTTTAAGAAAGGGCAGTACCATAACTAGGCCCTTAAATAAAGCCAGGCAAGAATTGAAGATCAATGTCTATATAAAATAACATACAGTGCCATCAGAGTCTCAATTTTTAACATCTTTCTCATTATAATACAGTAAAATAGGAAAGCTCAAAACTAGACCAGCTGTTGTAAAATAAGTGGGATGGTGCCATGAAAACTAGTTTAACCAAACCAATAAACCTTGTAATCCAGCTTAGAGGATAGTTTAAAAGTTTAAATTGAAGTTGGGCATGTATGAGACAAAAATAGGTCTATCATTTAACCCAAGACACTTAATGCCAGGTAGTAACCAAAATGACAAATAAATGATAATGCAAACATTTAATGTGACAATCACATGATTAAATTATTTAGAGATGTCCTAAACTCTGGGATCGAAGTCCTGGAAAGCCAGTTCAATTCACCTGGACAGATTCCCCATACCAGCCCATCACTTTAACGCATCTAGTGGTTTAATCTGTGCGGTGTCATCATCTCTTTGGATACATATCATCCCGAGGTCAGACAGTCTGTTATCTGACATACTGCTTCTATGCCTGTTTTTAGTCTGGGTAGTGCTGAGAAGTTTGTTTGCATCTTCATGATCTAATGGGCAAACTCGCTAAAAGCTCAATAATCATTGTGATGTTCGAAAAAAACTTGGTTAAATTTTTACCGAGGCAGTTGCCTGGGTTGCCTCATAGGTAGTTACGATACTGAAAGGGCTGTTTAATTCTTTATCTCTTTTTTTAATTAACAGTGGATGAAAAGAGTTTGTTGGAAGATATAACAACCAATATGGCTTCCAGTCGTCTGAAGAAAAATGATCCATTCAGAGGAGGATTACCGAAACTTGAAGATCCAGGCAGGGGAGCTAACTTCATGGCGCATCATTCACCTAGGGGTTCAAATCAAAGTGGCTTAGGAGGTTGGTATTTAAAATAATAAAGGGAGGCAACTCAAGTTTGAACCTACAGGGTGATTTATAATAACTTTTTTTAGACACAATAATTTGTAATGCGTACATATATTGGCATTTTCATCATCCCAAAAAGATGGCATGTCAAAAGTTAAGATTTAGGATATTAATGGCTTATAGTAATTTGGGGTAGCTTTGTTATGTCTCATGTTTGAATTCAGAGTGGGTCATCATAACTTTTTTTTGGAAACAATTTGTAAGGTATTATAATACATACATCGCCATTTTCATCATCCCTAAAGGGATGGCATCTCACTTGCCAGGTGAAAATATTGAAAAGTATTCCCCACATGAGTTTTTATACGCCCGTCATATGACGGGACGTATTATGTTACGGTGCTGTCCGTCCGGGCGGGCGGGTGTCCGGGCGGGCGTCTGTTAACAATTTGTATTCCGTTCAATAGAGACCACAAACATTTATGGATTCAAATGAAATTTGGTATACAGCTTTACCATGGTAATACCTTGTGCAAGTTGGAATTACAACTTTTTCGGATTATTTTTGGAGGAGTTATGCCCCTTTTTTAACTTAGAAATTTGTGTATGTATGATTTCCGATCATTAGAGCCTACAACTATTTATGGATTCAAATAAAATTTGGTATACACATTTACAATGTTAATACCTGGTGCAAGTTCGAATTACAACTTTTTCGGATTATTTTTGGAGGAGTTATGCCCCTTTTTTAACTTAGAATTTTTGTATGTATGACCATGTGGTTTCCGATCATTAGAGCCTACCACTATTTATGGATTCAAATAAAATTTGGTATACACATTTACAATGTTAATACCTGGTGCAAGTTCGAATTACAACTTTTTCGGATTATTTTTGGAGGAGTTATGCCCCTTTTTTAACTTAGAAATTTTTGTATGTATGACCATGTGGTTTGTATTCCATTCAGTAGACAATACAAACATGGATTTAAATGAAATTTGTTATACAGTTACACCTTAATCATGGTAATATCTCGTGCAAATTTGAATTACAACTTTTTTGGGTTACGAGTTATGGCCCGAACACGGAGTTGGTAATATATTTTTACATACATATATCCTAGTTGTACTTATACTTCTCAGTAAATAGTACTACTCGATCAATATAACACGGGCGTATAATGCTCCGCTCGGCGGTGCTCTTGTTTTATTTTTGACAATAATTCACAGGTTTCCAATGTGAAATATGCAAGAATACCGGTATACAAATTTGATGTTGTCAATTGATTTATATACTAAAGAATTTGATATTAAAAATTCAGGTTTCTTAATTTCAGTAAAAAAAATTTTAGTTCTTTTTAGTATTTAAAATTGAACACATGTGCATCAAGTGTTTATTTTTAAAGTAAAAAAGAAATTCTAAATTTGACCTAGAAAATTTTGCAATTTATTTGATTTTTCAAAAATAATATTTTTTCGTTTAGATTGGTAGACCTTAGTGGAATACTGTTCTGTGTGATATATAGATGGCATGATGCAATAGATTTTAAGTAAAAAGTCGATTTAAAATTTTATAGCTTTTACTGTTGAGGAGTAGGGGGATACCATGTAGATATCACAATTTTTTGGGATACCTTGTAGATATCACAGTTTTGCACTGCTTCTTTTATGTGGTTGTGTTTTAAATCTGCATTGAAAATTCAAGTTCTTTTTGCCCATTGGTTGTAAATTTTCAGAAAGAAGCGATACAATTTATGACACGGAGAGATCGTTTTTAATATGTAAGTAGTGGTACTGTAGATGCTTTAGCAATATGGCAAGACATTTAAAACTGGCTACTCATTGGATTTTTAGATTGTAGAGGAATTTTAATATTCTTAATCAGTTAACCAAGTTGTTTCTTTTTTCAGGCAAGACTCTGCAAACTTGAAATTTCTCACTAGATAACATAAATAAGCTGCCAATTAATTTTAACTAATGTCTCTCATAAATCATAACTGACTGTTCTCTGACACTTTCCTATGCTCATATAATTTAACCTCAAATTTCAAAATCTACAGCAGAATTTTAGAGGGCAGATTCTCTTTTACTTCCTGTCTCCATTCTTGTGGGGTTGGTTCACTTGAATCCTGGGTAATTGCTCTTATAACCTTTCATTAATTTCTTTCCTGATCTCTTGTAGTTAAAGCTGGTGGACTTCACTTGCATTCTCAGTAAAAGCTCATATTACTAACTTGTATCTTATAATGTAAAGCAAGTCCAAGTTAAAAAGGAATACTCTTCCTCTCTTTCCTTTATATTTAAAAGCTTGTGGAGTTCACTTGGAATTCTGGGTAAAAGGTCACAAAAACTTTAACAATAACTTGCATCTCATAATCTGAAACAGGTCTAATGAAGGAGTGAAAAACTTTTCCTCTGTCTCTTTTTTTTCTCTTTGTTAAAGACATGTAGGCTATTGGAGTACTTCTCCTTAATTCTGTTTAAATAGGAAACATGAATTTAATCATGTATCTTAGTATGAGGCATGAGCTATCGAATTCAAGAAATTGCCGATTACGAATAAATTTTTTCTGATGTTTACCAGTTTGATTTCTTTATTGATGGAGTGTGAAATTAGATGTAAATGTTGTTGTTAAACTCTGAGGCTAACAAGCTCACTATAGACTATAGTTAATTTTAGAAGGTTTGTGAGTTTGCGGGTATTTTAATCAATTTCAAGTTTTCTCATTATGAGGACTGCATTTTATTATTTTATATTTTTATTTTACAGTATTATTATTATTATTATTATTATTATTATTATTTATATCATATTTCATTTATTTATCATTACTTTTTTGTTAAATAATTTCTCTTTATATTTTAATCTAAAATATATTACTCATAACTAATTAGGCTACTTAAAACTTCCTCTATATTTAATATATTACGATAACTTATAGCTAGTTATAATAACTACCTATACCTCTGCTATATTTATACAGAGTTTATAGAATGTAAACCAAAATAGAAAGTTATACAAATTCAAATCAGTTTTTGTTGTTTCAAATTTCCTTTCTTTCTGAGGACTCAGTGGTTGAAAGGTCGAAAGTGTGTAACTCTGGATCACAGAACCTCTCACTGCCTTAAGGTTCAAATCCCACTTTGGCAGATCCTAGTTTGAGAAAGTTTGTCAGTTTGATTGCCAAGGGTCAATGGATTTTTCTGTGCACTCAAGTTCCCTTCACCATCCCAGAGCTGACCACCTTGATATAAGTAAAAGATTCTTGACTGGGGTTGTATATTATACCATTGTTAATTTTACAGCACCAGGCAGTCTTTTGTGATAAAATTCCTCATCATTAGTGCTTTGGCCAAAATTGTGAAACCAAACAATTTTCAAGGGTTTGACAAAATATCCAAAGGACCCAAAAATATATTTGATCAAATTTAGGTATGGAAATACTTCACATGAGGATTCATACCTTAGTTTTTGAGGATTTTATAGTTTAACAATATTATTTCACTCCACTCCACTCCACACCACTGCATTCCACTCTTTCTTTAAAAATTCCTGCACAAATGATGCTGGTCATATCAGATATTACTTAGTCTAAGTTAGATAAAATGGATTGGAACACTTAGTGGCCTTTTATTTATATCAAGGCAGTCAGTTCTAGGATGGTAGAGGAAGTTAAAAGGAGAAGACAAATTGCTTTCTTCAAATAAAAATGACAAATATCTCGCATCAAGATCTATCCTAGGTGAGATTCAATCCTAGGCACCACGTGGTGCTGTGATCCATATGCCTGGGACTTAAGACCACTTGAGGTCACTGAGATGTCACTACTTGGTAGATAAACCCTATTCAAACTCTTCAATATTTCAATACTTATAAAGTTTGTATTTTATTTGCTAGATCAGATTTTGCTACATAAATATTTTTATTTTTAGAGTTGTTTAGAATTGATAGATTTTTTTATCCCAAATATAGGAGAGCCCATGTATATTCTTTAAGTTCGTCGATAACAAATATATGATATTTTATTTTCTCTTTTATGATAATAATAATTTAAATTCTAATTAATATTGCAAAAAAGCTAGATTTTTTTATTTTATCATTTTGTCACAAGCATGTAGGGAGCCTATCTTAGAAATGAAATAAATTTTGTGGACTTGTTGAATAGTTCTCTTCATTAAAAACTGGATCTGTGATTGTTGCTTGTGTATGTTTCTTAGCTTAAACAAACAATCAAATGAGAATTTTAGATTTTTAGCTCACCTGACCGAAGGTCATGTGAGCTTATGGCATAGCGCAGCGTGTGTATGTGCGTGCGTGCGTGTGTGCGTGCGTGTGTGCGTCGTTAACACCTATTTTCGACTTCTCCTCTGAAACTACTGGACAGTTTTTAATGAAACTTTGTCAAAAGTATATATGGGCCGGTGCAATTCAGATTTGTTCGTGGCGTTGCTATGGCTACCATAACTAGGTCAAGGTGACCTAGGGGTGCAAAAATCTTAAAAAATCTTCTTCTCCGAAAGTACTGATTGGAGAAAAAATCTGATGTGATATTTGGCTTCTCTAGGGTCTTAAGCCTATAGTTTGTTCATTTTGTGAAATTCGGATAAAAAATAGGTTACGCGTTTTTGCGTTTAATTTTGAAAAAATCGTAAAATAGCTTCAAATTGTTATAACTTGACTATTTGACCAGATAATGACATGGGGTTTTCAGTTTTGACATCTACTTGTTAGTATCTTCAAAATGAGGTCAAGGTCAATTGTGAAGGTCGTGACCTAATTTTTTTTACCTCTGATTATAATTATTATCTCGAAAACTATAAACTTTTTGTATACGCATGTATATTAGAATGTTGTAGGTATTGATAAAACGATCATTTTGATGTATAGAAAAAGGTCATGGGTTCAAAGGTCAAGGTCACAGATGCCAAACAATACTGAAATGGTTAATTATCTCGAAAACTATAAACATTTTGTATAGGCATGTATATTAGAATGTTGTAGGTATTGATACAACGATCATTTTGATGTATAGAAAAAGGTCATGGGTTCAAAGGTCAAGGTCACAGATGTGAAACAATACTGAAATGGTTAATTATCTCGAAAACTATAAACTTTTTGTATAGGCATGTATATTAGAATGTTGTAGGTATTGATACAACGATAATTTTGATGTATAGAAAAAGGTCATGGGTTCAAAGGTCAAGGTCAGAGATGCAAAACAATACCAAAATGGTTAATTATCTCGAAAACTATAAACTTTTTGTATAGGCATGTATATTAGAATGTTGTAGGTATCATTTTGATGTATAGAAAAAGGTCATGGGTTCAAAGGTCAAGGTCAGAGATGCGAAACAATACCGAAATGGTTAATTATCTCAAAAACAATAAACTTTTTGTATAGGCATATATATTAGAATGTTGTAGGTATTGATACAATGATCATTTTGATGTATAGAAAAAGGTCATGGGTTCAAAGGTCAAGGTCACAGATGTGAGCAATACCGAAATGGTTAATTATCTCGAAATCTATAAACTTTTTGTATAGATTTGTATAGTAGAATGTTTTAGGTATTGATACAACGATCATTTTGATGTATAGAAAAAGGTCATGGGTTCAAAGATCAAGGTCAGAGATGTGAAACAATAACGAAATGGTTAATTATCTTGAAAACTATAAACTTTTTGTATAGGCATGTATATTAGAATGTTGTAGGTATTGATACAATGTTTATCATTATGTAAAGAAAAAAGTCATTGGGGTTTAGTATTTATGTTTTCTTTAAATCTGTCAGCTAGCCATTAGTTATCAGGTGAGCGTATCAGGCCCATGGGCCTCTTGTTTTTCATGTTTTAGCTTACTATAAGAAGCACAAAAGACCTGATGCCTTACCATGAGCATGAGTGTAGGGTTGTGAATTGGTGTTGGCATCAAGTTTGAAAATTGGTTGTTAAAAAAGTTTTTTATGTACAGTAAAATCTCCTTATAACACCCCTTGATAATTTTGCGACCTTACTCATCACCACAGTATTTTGAAGTCCCAGAATTGATTTCTTCTATGTTTAACTTTATATTACCCTTATTTATACCCCAAGTTTGAAGAAGAGGGGGTATACTGGTTTACCTCTGTCCTTCTGTCTGTCCGTCCAAAACAAAAAATTTAGTTTTTTCAGCAAAGCCCCTGAAAATTTTGTATGTAAGTTCAGTATGAGATCTCATGCAGTAAGTACCAGTTGCAAGTCTGTCATACATCTACTTCCTGATTACCATGTGGTTATACTAAGTGAGCAGTAGCTCACAGATATCTGGTTTTAAACAAAAACTATAATATCAATTAACGGAAAAATGGTGGCAATGAATCGAGGTTATTATTTTTATCTGATGTATAGATGAGCTGATAGATTTTAGGACTTAAAAATAGTGTGGTGATAATTATCAAGGGGGAGGGGGGCATTAAAAATGAGTTTTATTGTATATAGATAGATACTTTGAATACATGACAGAATTATATATATATTTATTTTTTCAGCACCAAATGATCATGAGTTGATGACTTCCATGATGAACAGGGTAACATTGTTAGAGAGTAAAGTTAATTATCAGAATAAAGAGATTTCAGACAAGGTATGTGTAAACATGTAGATCAGACTCAAGAATCAAATGCTGAGAGTTCGAATCTAGACAGGGGCATGTTGTGACCTTAAGCAAGGTACTTAATTTCACATTGCTGCTGACTTACTCGGTGTCAGGATAATAGACCGGTGGAGCAGCAACCTTTGTAAGCTAGCACCTAAAAAAATCACCTATAGTATGTACTAGTACAAGGCAAACATAATTATACATAAAACACACTGTCAGTCATGGTTAAATTGGGGTAGCCTAGTGTAATCTGGCTGACATTGCACCGCAGTGCAAAGATTAAAATGTGCACATACAAGCCTAAGGCTTACTAAAGGTGTCTTATATAGTAGAGTAAAGTAATACTATGTATACTCTTGACAAAGGGAATACCCTATATCAGGAATGTTTCATGTGTCATGTGTGTGGCTAATTATTACTGCTATATTGACAGTGAAAAGAAAATTGTGAAAAATGTCCCATACTCCAGTCAAGATTTTTCCACTTATATTGAGGTGTTCAATTTTGGATTTTGAGAAAACCAGAATAACATTTTTTTTAACTTTAAACAAATGAAACGGTCAGAATTTTTCAAATTTAGTTATTTCTAAATTTGATTGTGTTTCTGTGTTTTATAATATGATTTTTATGTTTTCAGGACAAAAAGATCAGAATTCTAGAAGACAAATTAAAGATTTTACAGAAAACACAAGGTAATGATGCCTGCTGCTATCTATTTTCCCTTCTTAATTATGTTTCCTTAACCTTACCTTAACCTTAATGCTCTCCTTGCCAGTTGGTGCATAAGGTCGTAACGCTATCTTTCCATTTTTGCCTGTCCTTCGCTGCTGTGTTTGCTGTGTTCCATCTGGTCCATCTGGTGGCATTTCTTTCCTTTTCAGTTGTTCTCCTCCTTGTGGAACTTATGTTTCCAAGGAGATGTAATCTTTGTTTTCTTTTAGTTGAATTAACTATTTTTAATGATACTTAGGAGTTTTGCCAAACCCTGACACTGTATTTTGTATGTTCAACTATGGTCTTTTTTGAGTGAATTTTTGTTGTTTTGTGGTTAATTATTTGTCATTTTTGTTAGCAGGAAAAATTCTGTAATTTTTTAAATCTATTTTTTACATATGGCTGTTTTTGTGAATTTCCCAGTATTTCATGTGCATGTTTTGTTAATTGAGTAATTTATAGCAATAAATTCAAATTTATTCTATGATTTCTTTTAATTTCAGGTGATTCCAATACAAATAGGACAAATGAATTAGAGAAAAAATGTCTTCTTCTCCAGCAACAGGTCCATGAAATGGAGGTGAGTGCCAAAATTAGACAGGTATTGAGAGAGAGAGAGAGAGAGCACTAGCTCTATTTTTTGAATTTGAACGGATGTTGAAAGTCAGAGAGTGAGCTGAATTTTTATTGAAGCCGATATTAGGAGAGAAAGAGAGATCTTAAATTTGTCATGTGTAAGCCCTTGTATATACACACAGTATAATCTTGTTATATAAATGTAATTTGATACCGATGCCACCTTGATTTTTGCCACAGTATTTTGAATTCCAAAAGTCTATTTGTAAATCTCCTGTAATTTAATGTACCGTAAAAATCTCACTAAAGGTTGTCATGGAATTGAAGTTTTACTGTATGATCTGTTATATGTTTAACGGGTAAAAAACCTTAATCTGTTGTCATGGAAACCAAGACAAATTTGTATTCTAAAATGAATTCACTTATGTTATACATTGTACTATCAAATGTATTATTTTTTGTTTGTATTTCATACCGTTTTATCAGTTTTGATTTTACATGTGACGTTTGTATCAATCTTAAGACAGGAGCTGCTTTAAGCCTTCTTTCTCAATACATGTACCCTGGTGGAAGTTCACATGCTTTATTTGGTTTGCCAGTTTTCAGAGTTTTAACTTTGTTTTTGGGGATTGTGACCTGAACTGGTATGTTTGTGGTCGACTTTTGAGATTGTGATTTTGAACATGGGTCAGTATGTTTGTGGTTGACTTTTGAGACTGTGATTTGAACATGGACTGGTATGTTTGTGGTTGACTTTTGAGACTGTGATTTGAACACGGACTGGTATGTTTGTGGTTGACTTTTGAGACTGACTGGTATGTTTGTGGTTAATTATTCATCTTTGTGTATTTTGTAGACATTCTTGTCAGATTATGGGATGGTCTGGGTCGGTGAAAAGTCGGATCCTAATTCAGACAAATATCTTGATGATAAAAGTAACACTAGCAGCGAGGAGGACATTTGGAGGCCTGGTAAGTCACAGTTATAAATTTTTAACTTATGCAGTAAAACCTTGTTATAGTGCCCTTCCATAAATTTGCCACATTGCTTATAGAGTCAACAACACAGAATTTTAAAGTCTCAAATTCCCATTTCTCCTATGTCCTTCTTCATAAGCCCCTCTTGATTTATTGCCAAACACTTTTATAATGTCAGGCTTTAGGGGTCTCACTGAAGCAAATTTGGGGCTGAAATTGGCCCCATTCCCAATGCAATAAAGTATGTTTTCCTAATGAATAATGGTAATATTCCCAATTTATAATATTTATTTGTACATTGTGTTTACATAAATACAGCAGACAAATAGAATTCTAATTTGCGTATTATTATTTATTGACCAGTAAAAGTCTGAAAGTAATATTTTTCCCTCTTGTTGAATTTTCTAAAAATGAGTTAAAACATTGCTTATTTTCCCAATTTCAAGGACCCCGGCCCCATTCCCAAAAAGGGATGAGAGACTCTTGGACTTTGACTGAACAAATGGTGGTGATGAGTCAAGGTTTAACTGTACACATATTCAGTCCTTATCATGATTTCAACACATCTTCTATCATAACTATCATAACAGATCCTAGTGTGAGAAAGTTTATCAGTTCACTTGTCAAAGGTTTATGTTTTTCACTTGGTTCTCAAGTTTCCTCATCAAAAGTAAGTCATGGTTAAAAATTTTGTTATAAATGTTCAGTCCATATCTCATGATTTGAACATGTCTTCCATTATAAACTGGACAGATCTTAGTCTTAGAAAGATTGTCAGTTGACTTAAGCTTGCCAAAAGTTTGTGGTTTTCTCTGTGTACTCCAGTTCATCCACTTGTCCAGGGGACATTGATGACTAAATGGTCTAAAGTGCACTAATTGAATAAAGCACCACTCACTCCCAAAGTTCAAATCCCACTAAGGTAGATTTATCCACCAAAAAGAACCTCTTCTATATAAAGACCACCAGCTGTCTATAATGTCCATATTCTTATCTCCCATGGGTAGTTTTTTTATACAGGATTAAGTGTACTTTAATATACTTTCAGAGTCTTCGTTGTCTGTTAATGTTGATTATAAGGTAGATTATGATGTCATGGTAGAAAATATACGAGATCTGAATGTGTTAGCTGGTGAGGGTATCTCTAAAATACAACATACAACAGATGGTGCTAGATTAAAGGTAGGTTAACTAATCCGGTACTGTAAATCAGGAAATTTTCAAGCCAGTTAATTTTCATGAAAATTTACATTTTGAGGTACAGTCAAACCTGTCTATAATGGCTACCCAAGGGAACCTGTAAAAGTGGCTTTTATGGAAGGTGACCTTTATTTACAGGTTCAAATAATATGAATAAAGAACAATTGGGATACAATTCTACTGGCCTTTATAATAGAGGTGGCCTTTAAGGCAGGTTGAACTGTACATGTATTGGTATACATGTACTCTTATTTTCACATTGCTGGATGATAGACAGTGCAGATGTTAGTGAATTGTATCAAACTAATACAGAATGTACCGGTATTTTTGTGTCTTGTTGCTTTTGAAAATTTATGCAAAAAAATCAAATAAGATAATATGTTATTTACAGTAATTATTACAGGAGAGACACAGATTGCAAGTTTTGTCTGAAAAGTACCAGAGGTCCATGTAACACATTGGTGGTTGAGTGCTCTAAAGTGCTGGCTAACAGATCACTACACCTATCACCACCTAAGTTCAAATCCTTCTTTGGCAGAGAAAGTTTGACAGTTTGCTTGCCAAAGGTCGGAGGGTTTTCTGTGGACTCCAATTTCCTTTTCTATTTCAAAAAATCTAATTGCCCTAATATAAGTGAAAGGGTCTTGACACTTTTACTCCACTCATTTCAACATTATTCTCTGCCAGCCATTTTTTCTTTTATGTTGTCATTTAATTTATATCTTTTATTGCAGAAACATGATGGAATACCTTTGACATTTTATGCCAATGGTATTGTTATGTTCAGCGGACCATTCCGTCCCTTTACAGATCCAACCACACAACAGTTTGTACAAGATATAACAGATGGTTACTTCCCCTCAGAACTCCAGACTAAATATCCAGATGGAGTACCTTTCGTAGTAAGTACAGCTGGTAGATCACTTCCTATGTTGGAGATCAGGGCTCAATCTTACCAAGATTTTAAATTAGGCAGTGACTGTTCATGGGGTCTTTCAAAAAGCACTTAAAAGCTGATGCCCACAGTAGGCACAAAACATTAAAGAATCCCCACTCCACATTGCCCTGAACACACTGCAAAGGTAAAAAATTCTGCCACTTCACCTTTTGCTGATGACTTCATGATATCAGTGAAATCATCCATGACTAAGAATAAAACTCCATTCAATCAATCAATCTTTTTTACAAGTACAGTGAACTTGTCTATAAAGGCCACCCAAGGGAACGAGTAAAAGTGGACCTTATGAGCAGGTGGCCTTTTTATACACATTTAAATAATATGAATTAAGTACAATTAGGATGCAATTCTATTGACCTTTATAAGCAGGTGACCCTAATATAGAGGTGGTCTCTAAGGAAGGATGGACTGTAATCATAATTTGTAAATCTCCGGTCATCCCTCCACCTCTTTTGACAACTTACACAAAACTGTATCACACCACAAGGTTTTTTTTCTGTCTCATTTATTGACATTCAAAATTTACTGTTAGAATCACTGTGTTTATGACAGTAAATGATTAAAATTAGATCATTGGGTTTTCTTTGAAAATTTTGAATATCACAGTGATTGTGATATCAAGTTTATATTGATAGGCTGTATTTATTTATTCTTTTTCTGTTCAATGTAAAATTAATTTTCATTACAGGTATCAGACAAAAGATCTGTATACTTTCAAGATAAAAGGCCAGAAGTATTTACAGGTGCTGGGCAGGTGCTAGGTGGTGAGACCAAACCCTCTCGCCTCGTACCGTCAAGTCTAGATAAAAGTATACAACACAATCAAGAATTAGAAGTTACTAGTCAGTTACCAGGTAGGTATATCTGTTGTCTGTGACAGGTGCTAGGTGGTGAGACCAAACCCTCTCACCTCGTACCGTCAAGTCTAGATAAAAGTATACACACAATCAAGAATTAGAAGTTACTAGTCAGTTACCAGGTAGGTATATCTGTTGTCTGTGACAGGTGCTAGGTGGTGAGACCAAACCCTCTCACCTCGTACCGTCAAGTCTAGATAAAAGTATACAACACAATCAAGAATTAGAAGTTACTAGTCAGTTACCAGGTAGGTATATCTGTTGTCTGTGACAGGTGCTAGGTGGGGAGACCAAACCCTCTCGTCTTGTACCGTCAAGTCTAGATAAAAGTATACAACACAATCAAGAATTAGAAGTTACTAGTCAGTTACCAGGTAGGTATATCTGTTGTCTGTCTGAAGAGAGGTCACAGGTTCAATCTCTAGTCTAACTTTTTATTCTTTCCCTTTCTTGTTTTGCTTAGGTAACAAAGCTGTATACAGTCAAACCTGTGTATAAAGGCCACCCAAGGGAACCAGTAAAAGTGGCCTTTGTGGGCAGATGACCTTTATATACAGTTTCAAATAATATGAATAAAAAACAATTGAGATACAATTCAACTGGCCTTTATAAGCAGGTGGCAGTTATATAAAGGTGTCCCTTAAGACAGGTTGGACTGTAATTAGAAATATTACTCATAGGCTAATACAAGTTATATGGCTAGACAATGTAGACATTACAAAATGTTTTTGATTTTAACACCATCTGTAGACAAGCCAAAAGTTCTAATCTATCTTTGAATACTTAGTATGGAAGAAAAGGGGTCAGTAACCCTTAATCCACAAGTAAGAGAAATCGTAAAATGTTTTTGATTTTGACATCATCTGTAGACAAGCCAAAAATTGGGGTGGGGAGCTAATCTTTACTTTCCATACTTAGTATGGGAGAAAAACGGTCAGTAACCCTTTATCTACAAGTTAGAGAAATCTTAAACTTTGTTTTTTAAATATCCAAGTCCAGAACTCAATAAATTTTTCTGATTCACTTTCACAGTATCTATATCACTCATATGTTCTAGGTACACAGTATTCAGCGGATCAATTTCTACAAAAATTACCCAAGACAGTAATTAAAGATGGTAAAGTAATAGATATACGGCAATCTGTAGCAAGTAATTTAAAACAGGTTAGTGTCTTATACAGATAATGTTAATAACTGGCAAAGTTTATGTGAAATCCATACACAAGCAAGCTTGGTTGTTTGAAGTATGGAAAAGCATAAAATATGTCCTTTGTATAATTGTCACTGTGAGTTCCTTTTTCCAGTGTTTATTTTAATAGCTCAACTGGCTATAACGAACAGAGATTATGACATGACAATGTGTGTTGTCCATTCCTCCTTAAACTTATATATTTCTTCTTAAACCACTCAGCAGAATTGAACCATATTTGATGCGAAAGGTCATTGATTTATGCAAATTAAAAATTTTGTCCAGTGTGGCCATCCAAAATCCAATATGGCCACCATATTTATAAATAGAAAAAAAACCCAAATAAATAGCCATTACAGATGTATTTATGAACTGATTAAGTTCAAATATAATATATAGAAAGTAAATGTATTGTATAGCCATTTAACATATTTGACAAGTTTCTCAGACAAAATTTTCTTTGACCCAATGTGATATAACGTTTCACATACAATAAATGTCGATGTGTAGGTAAAAGGTCAATATCATGAGGTCAAATCTTTGATCGAGATCCCACAAACAATGTTGAGGAGGGGGTATTTTTAAGATTCTAAAACTATAAATTCCTGATTTTTCTGTGATACTTTTTATTTTAGATGGATAGTAGTGACAATAAAAAAGAACCATCTGTTACCATTATAGAGACAGATACAGTTAAAGATATGAAAAAGAGGTACAAAATTAGCTAACTTATACGCAGCAAAAACATTACCATTGCAATACTTTTCAAAAATCACACATTGCACATCAGAGTTGCACATTCGTAATAAGGTTTTCATGCAGTAATGGTATGTAACATCCCAGTCAAGATTCTTTCAATAATATCGAAGGAGTTAGTTCAAGGATTGTAGAGGACATCAGAGTGTCCAGAGAAAACCACAAACCTTTGGCATTTGAACTGATAAAATTTCTCACACTAGGATCTGCACAAGTGGAATTGGGACTGATGAGAGGCACTATGATTGGTACGTGCACACTTTGACCAATTGACCACTAAAGCCAGTTGTTAGTACAGAAGAATCATAAAAAAATAAATGAAGATGTTTAGTTTTAAGTGGATAAACAAACAGTAAAAGAGGAAAAACCTGAATACCCATGTCAATATCAATATTTCTTAATTTTTAATGATACAGAATTTATAAAAATGTAATTTATTTTCTCATAATTATATCATGATTGTGTCATCCTTAAGCAATTATATAAAAATTGATGCAATTACATTCTGTAATGAATGCATATTGATAAGTGCTAAATGTCACAATTTGTTATGAAGTCATCATGTTATGATTTGGGAAGAATTAGGATTTGTCAGTGCTTACTGATAGCTTATGTTATTACTTAAAGAACTAAGACAATTTTTTTCAATTTATTTAGATTAGATAAACATGAGTCAGATAACAGACCAATAACACCCCGGAATACAACCACATTAAGAATAAAGGCGGAGTCAGGCAATCAGACGTATATTCTTAAAATGAAGTTTAACGAGACCATCGGAGATCTTAGAAGATACATTGATTTACATAGGTAAGTGTGAGAATAATAGAATCCTACACCATTAACAGTGTATAATAGAGATATCTCATACGAGGATGAAGATTTTCCTGTCCTGAACGAGCTTCAATGATGTTTTACCAGGGAAAAGTGATCATGGGTAATATTTCACTTCAGCATTGAACTGATGAGTAGGGAAGAGTAGAGTAATGGTGTTTCTTGCACAGTCAAGATTCTTTCACTTATATCATCATCAGGAGACAGTCCCTTCTGGTCTCTGTCTTGAGCACACCACTATGAATAATGGATGCCCAGTTGGTAGAGTACTTGCTTTGTTTGTGGGTGGTCATGAATTCAAACCCCGGCTTGGGTCTAACCAAGACTTGAAAATAGGTAGTGACTGTTCTTTTGCCAAACATTCAGCATTTAGAAAAGGCACAGGTTCTTTCGGAAGAGACCTTAAAAACCAATGCCTGTGTCACGGCAGGTGTGGTTTGTTAAAGAACCCTCACTGTTCATTGCCCTGAGCACACTGCAAAGGTAAAACTTTCTGCCACTTCATCACCTATAGCTGGTGATGTCTCAATATAAGTGGAATATTCTTGACTTGGACATAATCACCATTCAATCAATCTGGTTTGAGCACAAATATTGTCATCAAATATTAAAGTTTTTGTTTATTAAAGTGTTTAGTTGAACAAGATGTGCAGGTGAGCAATATGAAATGTTATAAGGTTGAATTGAATAACTATTTTTTGTTTTATTTTCAGACCCCTTGGTGCACCAGATTATCAAATTGTATCAGCATATCCAAACAAAATTTTTGAAAACAAAAGTGCAACCCTATATGACAGCGGACTTACTCCTAACGGTGTACTTCATCTACGGGTCAAGAAATCGTAAACAATGGCAGGATTATTTGTTATACATTTACAAACAGTGCAAGAAGTAATCTGTCTCAATGACTGTGTTAAAAAAGACTTTTTAAAAATACAACTTTATTAATTATATGATCCTTAGTCTATGATGGAGTTTAATTGATATGGGCAAACAGTAAAACCTGGATTCATGGCTACCATTTATTCAGTCAAAGGAGTTTTGGTCTGGTGATAAAACAAGGGAGAGTTATAAAAAACATAAAAGAAATAGACTTTGGGACTATGGCCACAATCAAAGTGCCAAAGTTACAGAGGGGCATTTATAACAGTTTTACTGTATTGTCAAGAATTTCAAATTGATGGATCCCAAAGATTTTTTAGTAATGTTGCTACAATATTTGTCCATTTCTCTGAAGTGTTTTTGGTTAAAAAATTGCTAAAAACATTTTGAATTTCCACCTAAATGGAATTTGTATTATTGTTATCTGCTGAAAACATTCCTATAGTATTTGTTATTAATTTAATCATTTTATTGTTAGTACTGTTGATAATGTGCAAAATATTAAAGAAAAAGACAAATATGTAATATATATTAACTGTGGCATTATATAAGCACTTGTACAGTTCACGAATGGATGTGGAATCAAAAACAGCTAGCCCACAGTATTTGGAGTACTGTAAACATGGTTATTTTTGTATGGTGGATAGTTTTACTTTTCTCGTTATTTGGAATAAAAATTTTATAAAAATTCCCACTTATGAAAATCAAGTCATGTTTTTTATGCTACCTACGGCAAGAATATGCAAACTAGCAGAAAAAAAAGCTTGCTTGCTATATGCCATTAAAATGATTTCATAAAAATTTCACTTACCAAAATTACCATGTTTTTATTGTATATCTATACATGTATTGAACTACAGGGTAATGTGACTCTCAATTCAATTTTAAACATTTATGCAGTTGTCAATATTTTTATCTAACTTTTAGACATTTGTTTTGATCAAAGGCAGTTCAGCATACACTTTAACAAACAAATATTTATTATTTTAGCTATAACATTATATCATTATTGTTATAACACTTATGGATCACTGGTTATAAAATAAGCCAGATCATGTTGGGGGCCCTCCAATAGTTCTATAACCACACCACTGGACATTTACTCCAGTGTGTCCGTCCAGAGTTATTTTATTTTATAATCAGTGGTTCCAGTATGTGTCTGTTGTTTATTGTCTTGTTTGACTGTTTCTATCATTCGCTTGCATTGTGTCATGTTCTTGGTTGCATTGGCTGTTGCCAAATACATGCTTTTCAGTTGAGAATTTCTGTCTTTTGTTTAAATATAATTAATAATAAAATATTTATTGTTTATGTGCATCAGTTTTACTAGATTACTATTAATTTTTAGTGAAATAAATATTGGTTTTTTTCTGGTTATTTTATTTATTTATTTTTTTTTTAACTTTTTTTCAATCTTTTATTCTGTGCTAAAGTCTGGCCAGTTTTTCACACCTGTTTCACACCTTGAGGCATTAATTATTGATTAATTAATTTTTTGATTAATTTTTGTAATTTTTATTTATTTGATATGTTTTTTTTTTTTTTTTTTTTTGCCTTTAAGGTTAAGCATTCCTCATATCATGTTTTAGGTATTTCCAAAATTTATTTTTTACATATCGGCCTGATGACATAATTTTGTTCTTCTACAGGCCAAGGGATTTTGTGGGGTAATGCAGTTTTACATAATAATGTTTTTGATATTTAACGATACATATCTAAAATAATTTTAATCTGTGATATTTAAATTACTTGTGATTTTTTGAGGTGGTTTATTGCAAACAAAACCTGTGGTAACATATCAACATTTATGTTTTACTAAACAGTAAAACCTGTATATTAAGACCAACTACAAACCTAAAATATGGATTGCATAGACCAATGCTCTACAGTACAGACCTGTCGAAAGTTTAACACTAAGCTTAAGAATAAATGCCGAATCAGCAGTACATCTATGCTCCTTGATACCTATATCTCGATAATTACTATTTGTTCTTGACAGCTACTCCATCAATAACTATCCATATCTCGAACACTCAGCAACTGAACTGTTTCATTAGCTCAGTGTTAAACTTTCAACAGGTCTTTACTGTATATGTAGCGGTTCTGAAAGAGGTTCTGTTTGGCTGAAATTTAAAGCCATGTTATTAACATCATATTACATGTGTGTATATCTTTATCGAAACCTTGCTAACCAGCATTATGATGTCATCTGTTTCTTTCATTGAAACACTTTTTACATTGATTTATAATTAAAGCATTTAGTCTTTTTTTTTTTTAAATTATAAAAAAAGAAGTAATGTGCTTTAGAAAAAATGTTTTTGTATTGAAAAATAAATATATATTTTTGACATGATTATACACATAAAAATGTGTTAGTACTTCTTTGGGCATGCACACATGTTTACGTGACTTGTGTGTATTTTAATCAATCAACTCTTTTCTTATGTTGAGGGGACAGGTTGCATTTTTACGAAATTATCGTTATTACATAAAGTCGTTTGGTTATGACAGGGTTTCACTTCAACAAACAAATTCAATTGTGAGGGATATGACCATTGTTATTAATTTATTTGCATGTTTGTGGATGAGTGAATGTTATTTCAAGAGACATTTGTATGAAAATAATTAAAGTAAAACCTTGATTTATTGCTTCCATTTGTTAAGTGAAATATTGATGCTATAAGGGCATTTTGGTCATTAATCAAGGAAAGCTTATAAAGAGAATCATATTATGGGAATGAAACTAATTTTTCTTTTTGTTATGGCAGTATGAAATAATTGAACATATTGCACACTTTATTTTACATGTGCAAATTGTCCAATTCTTTCATACTTCAATAACAACATAAAATTCGATTTATAGAAATTTTTCAACATCAAGTCAACAATTTAAACTACAATATAGCTGTAGCAAATAAAAAATAGCATTGCAATGGCATAGGAATTCAAATGTGTTTGTAAGTCATCCATAATGAGATGATGTCACTGGGAGCCAATCCATTCATGCAAACATAACAGAAAAGATCTGACCAATCAAAATGCTTTGAACAAATGTGAATTGAATTATTGATTTTTTTAAACTTCACAACAGTTTGTGAATGCAAGGTGGCAGCGTTATCAAGGTGTATTGTGTGTTTACTGTATCAGATGTGTTGCAGCATAATGTGATTGAAACCTTATATATAAAATATACAGTAAAACCTGTCTATAAAGACCACTCACATGACCTATGACATATGGACTTTATAGATATGTGGTCTTTATATAGGGGATTGTTTTGGTTGAAATTAAAAGCAGAAACCATAAAATGTTGGTTCTGTTGGTTCTAAAACTTCTAATATACAGGTGGTCTTCATATAGAGGTTCTTTTTGGTAGAAATTAGAAACACAAAAACCCTTAAAACATTGGTCTTATTAGACAAGTGGTCTTCTTACAGAGGTTTTTTTAGACAGGTGGTCTTGATATAGAAGTGGTCATTAAAGCAGGTTTTACTGAACTTTATAATTTATGCAATTATATTGTAAAAGCTGACAAAATTCTTGTGCAAGTAAACGTATATTAAAAAGAATAAAGTGCAAATAAAAAACAAAAACATGAGAATTCAAAATTTGTTTCAATATATATAGACTTAACAAGACATGGAAAATCCATAGAGGTGTGAATAAGCTCTAATATATACTTTGTTGCTAGAAACAAATTTTGATTAGCTAAGCCAACATCAAGCAGCTTGGCCCAAACCAGTTAACCACCAGTAACCAAACTATGAACAACTTTGCACCCATAGCCTGGTTCACCAAAATTAGAAAACCACATACATGTTGGAAATTATCTCTTCTCTGCTCTACTCTCTTGCTAGAAAACGAATTTCCCTGAGGAAAGTACAAACTCAGAAGGTCATACATTTTACTTTTGTACTTTTTATTTCAAGAAATATACTATTTTCTTAATTTCCTGTTATTTAAAACCCGGAAATCCTCTAACACTAGGGTATACTTCCTTATGCAAAGTATTTACTTGGCTAAATTTGGTTAAATATATTTTGGTTTGGGACTTTGACATTTTTCAACTTCTTGAAGAACTACATTCCCTCAAGCCAAGTATTTCTTAGCTAAATTTGTTAATTATTATGTTGGATTTTAAAAAAATGGTTTCACAATTTTAGTTCAAGCATTACGGATGAGGAATTGTATTCCGAAACGATCGTCTAGTGCTGTAAAATTAAAACTGGTATAAAATGTAATTTGGCCATCAAACCAATCATTGAATAGCAGGACCCAGACCAGCTAACCAAACTATGAAAAAATTAGTCTAGTCTGACTCACCAAACATTAAAACAAGCTATAAGAAAACCACAGATATTTGTTGGGACTTAGTAACACTCATTCGCTAGAAACAAATTTTGACTGGCTAACCAATCATTGAACAGTTTGGTCTGAACCCGCTCACCACATTATGAACAACTGGACCCAGCTCGGGTCACCAACTTTGAAAGAATGACATTAGAAAACCACAGCAGTGTCGGTTCTACTGTACTCACTTGTTTGAAATGAATTTTAACTAGCTAACCAATCATTGAACACCTTGGACTGTAAAGCTAACAATACTATGACAAACTGATTTTAGCTTGGTTAACCAAACTTTGAAACAGGACAGCCAAAATTGAACAGCTTGGCCTGAACTAGCTAACCAAACTATGAACAACTTGTTCCTTTCTGGCTCACCAAAATTTGAAACAAGACATTAGAAAACCACAGATGTATTAGGAGTTAGCTCTAATCTACTCTCTTGCTACTTAACCAAACATTGAACAGCTTGGCCTGAACCAGTAACAAAACTACCAGTATGACCACGTTCGACTCGCGAAATATTGAAACAAGACAGGAGTAAACCTTAGATGTTTAGTTTTACTCTATACACTAGCTAGAAACTAATTTTGACCATCTAACCAAACATTAAACAGCTGGACCCAATCCAGCTAACCAAGTTATGAACAACTGGATCCAACCTGGCACACCAAACTTTGAAACAGGCAAAAGAAAACCACAGTCGCTCTACTCCATTCTTTTGATAGAAACGAATTTTGGCTAGCCAACCAAACATTGAGTAACTTTGACCAACCCAGATAACCAAATCAAATTTTGAACAACTGGGCTCAACCAAACAAACCAAACTATGAACAACTGGGCCCAGTCCAGTTTACCAAACATTTAAACAAGACATGAGAAAATCTCAAACTGTTGGGAGCTAGCTCTCTCTACTCTACTCTTGCTAGAAAATGGTTTTTATTAGCCAACCAATCATTGAACAGCTGGACTCAGACCAGCTAACCCAACTTTGAAATAAAACATGAGTAAATCAAAGTGGTATTTGGAGTTAGCTGCAATCTATTCTCTTGTTTGAAAACCAATTTTGACTAGTTCACCAAACATTGAACAGGCTGGGTCCAAACCCCTATGAACAATTGGGCCCGCCCAACTCACCAAAATTTGAAGCAGCACATTAGAAAATCAAAAAGTGTTTGGAGTTATCTCTACTCTACTGTCTTGCTAGAAACAAATATTGCCCAAACATTGAATAGCTTGGCCAAGCCCGGCTCAGCAAGCATTGAAACAAGACATGAAATAAAATCACAAAGGTGTTGGGAGTTAGCTCCACTCTACTCTAGTGTTAGAAACTACTTTGACTGGCTAACAAAACTATGAACAACTTGGTCCATCCCGCAACAGCTGTATTAAGAGTTTTTTCTATTCTACTCTCTTGCTAGAAACAAATGTACCTAGCTAATCAGATATTGAAAATCTGGACGAAGACACGCTAATTTAATTATGAACCACTGGGCCCAGTCCGGTTTACCAAACATGTAACAAGACTTTAGAAAACCACAGAGGTGTTTGGGGTTAGCTCTACTCTACTGTCTTCCTAGAAAACGAATTTTGACTAGCTATTAAAAGATGGAACAGCTGGACCCAGGCCAGCTTACAAAACTATGAACAACCTGGTCCAGATCGGCTCACTAAACTTAAAAAAAGACATAAAAACACAGAAGTGATGGGAGTTAACTCTAATCAACTCTCTTACTAGAAACACGAATTTTGACTCGGAAACCAAACATTGAACAGCTAGGCCTACACCAGCTAACCTAAGTATGATTAACTGCTGGACTCAGACTGGCTTCCCAAAGTTTGAAACAAGACACGAGAAAAACACAGCCTGAGGTGTCAAAAGTAAGCCCTAGTTTTAATCAATCTTCGTATATATATCACTTGTAACAGATAATTGACAAAGCATTTGGAACAAACAAATAAAACTATACAATAAGGGTGTAAAATGTAATGTTAACATTACCATAATACTGAGAATATAAACTAACACTAAGTTAGCTCTAATTTACTTTCTTGTTAGAAAGTGATTTTTTCTAGTTAACCAAAGATGGAATAGGTGGCCCAGAGCAGCTAACCAAATATGAACAACTAGGTTCAGGCCGGCTCATCAAGCATTGCAACAAGATATGAGAAAATCACAAAGGTGTTGAGAGTTTGTATTACTCTACTCTCTAACTAGAAACAAATTTCTTAGCTAATCAAACATTGAACATCTGGGCCAAGAAAAGCTAATCAAATTATAAACAACTTGGCCCAGCCCGGCTTGCCAAACATGGAACAAGACTTTAGAAAATCACAGAGTGTAATCTACTCTCTTGCTAGACAACGAATTTTGACAGCTGGTTCAAGACCGGCTAACAAAACTGTGAACCACTGTGCCAAAAAAGAGAAAGACACGAGAAAATCACAGAAGTATACGCCGTTAGCTATAATCTACAGACACCTAACACAATATTGGACACCGGGAATAAATGGATATACGGTTCTAAGGCTTTTTAGATATGGTTAGCGTCTTTCGTTTTAATACAGACAAATCAAAAACAAACATACTGATCCATGTCTGAATCACAATCCAGAAGCAAGGTAAAAACGTTGAAATTGACAAGTTAAGGCTTCCACCAGGGAAGTGAGGCCGGGTGTTCCGGAAGGGTATAGCTAGCTACCGTCTTAGACCCACCACGCTAAGTATTTAGTTATCTAAAAATATATCAAACATCTGTTCCCGACGTTTAGAATCTTTGTAATTAAATATAAATTAATATAAAAATAAATAAATAAATAAATAAGTAAAAACTTTGAAGTTATCATCAGTATAGTAGACGAAAAATTATTCTACATCATCTTTAAAGACTTGGTAATAAGAAGTTATTTTTTACTTTTCCATACTAAAATGCGGATAATTATCAGTTACTTTTAAAACAAAAGATTATTAATATCAAAATTTTCACTATAAATCCAAACTTTATATTACCAGAGATATACAGATTATATGTTCTCTGATATTACAAAGAGATTTATTTCAAACAAAACCAATGTTGTTGTGGCGCACGGGCCAGCCCAGTCCATTGTGGTTTTGTATGGTAGTCCATATTTTATACACTGCCCCCGCGATTTTTAAATTTCCAATATGGCCGCCTCTGTAGATACAGTCATTGTTTACAACAGCGAAATTCATTGATACGCCGTCAAAGTGAACAGTTTTAGGTAACAAAAAGCCAAAGGAAAGAATATATGAGTAAGAAACGTTTCGAATATAATATGGTTTCCTTAGGTATTGAATCGCTGATTGATTTTGACCTTCAAATGGACAAGTTTGGGCAAATATCGAACAGCTGAACATGACCCTTATAAGTCAGCTTATGAGCCATGATTATGAGGTCATTAAAACTTTAAATCTCTCACTAGGTACTACATATTTTTCAAAACATCTGGTGAAGATAGTTATTTATTGTTTAATGAGTGCATTTTAGCGATTTATGCAAATTTATCATGATCGTGCAAGAAATAAAATGATCATGCAAGCGAATGTCAAATAAAGTCTGTTATTCCCTACATTATTTCGGTCCCTAGAAAATAAGCCCAGGGAACAAAATAAGCCCAGGGAAAGCCCAGGGAAGTTTCCCGCGCCCAGGAAGTTATAAAGCATTACATAGATGTGAAATTCACATATTTATTAAAGATCATATCATATTTTATCATGTTAAAAAATTGTATCGATCTAAACCAGAATGACGAAGTATTTTATCATTGATTTTTTCACCTTACAGTATGCGTCGGTGAGTGAAGGGAGATAACTCACTATCATAGAATACTCAATTATTAACGTGGGGGAATGTTATCTATTGTCTTTCTAATTTTGGTTTTTGAATTGGATTTGTTATGCAAGGTGACGTAAATAATTTAATAAAAGATTCCTGACGTACAGAGATAAGATTTAAAAAATAATAACGATGAATACGGTATATTTACTTTACAAGTGAAAAATACTAATTTTTCACTTCATTTACAAAATGTAACTAGTCTTTAAAACAAAAAAAGGAAATAATAAATTTTCATAATCGAAGGTTTTTCTGAGTTTTAACGAAGTAATGTCTAATAACTGTTTTAAAGGACTTTTTGTGAATTTTTGGTTTGTCAGTAATGTATTGGCTAATACTAATACTATAGAGTTTCCCGACGAAGGACAGTTAGTATGTTAAACACATTTTAATGTTAACACTGAAATTATTGTTCTTGTTTTGTTTGGCTTCTTCTTTGAAATTAAAATTAAATCGTGTGTAAAACAATTTGCTGTTATCAAATTCTTTGTCTCAGGTAAGCCAGACAAGTCTGTTACAAGGTGAACACGTGCCGTGAATAAACACCCGCCGGGTATAACAGACGACCTCAATATACTGTGACGGGTATAAAGCCTGATCAATCAGTACTGATTAATACTCCTAATTAACGGATTAATTTACATCTTCAGTTAATCGGATTATTAATATATCCCGTAAAAGTGTTAGGAACTTTATGCATAGTATATATTTGTTTTGGTATTTGATCCTTATTATGGAGAAAATATTTCCAATCATGACATACCTACATATCTGTATTATTAAATAAATAAATTATAAATTAAAAGTTGTGTAGTCGACATGCATTACTGTACATGTTATAAATAGAAGAGTATTTGCCCGTTTTATTTTCGTACATTAGTGTGAATATATTTTATGGAGAGATTCAATAAATGATGATGGCTGTCATAAGAAATGTACGAGATGATTGTTTCATCTTTGTAATAAATATCTTATAAACCGTCACTCATAGAATCCAGTATCGGGTTAGTGTGTTAAATTCTCTAAGAAAATTGTTCTATTACATTGAAATTTCGTCCGCATATTTACAGTATTGTTCGGAAAATGCCGTCATCTAACGGTGGAGAATCTCTCTCTCTCTCTCTCTCTACCAGATTAGAGGATCGAAAATGTCGACTTTACACCATAAAAAGATGGAGGGGCATTATTAAATATTAATTACTTAACATACTCCTAAAAAAATTGCGGTCTGTGAAAAAATCGTTTCGAGCGGACCTATGTCTTTTGTGAGTACAATTGTTGTCTGACAAACTCTAGAAATATTGCGATGAATATTCACACAATAAATACAACAATCCCGATAACAGAAAATGGCGGGAAATGGCACGTGGCGACGGAATCTTTTCATATCTTCTCATATCTTCAGTGTAATTTAGGAAATCAACTTTTGAAAAATTCTCACTTTGGTTCATGAGTTTAAATTATGAAATATTAGTAGGTAAATAAATTTCACGGAGACATAAACGAAATGTATACTTTCGTCCTTAATACTTTTGATATTACAGTGCAGCAAGCCGCTAAATATTACCCGGACCACTTGTTCATTAGTCAATTACTTGGCACAAATGATTTGTTTGCCTTTCAAAAATGCGTGTACCAGGCGTGATAGTTCATATTCTAAGGCTACCAACGATCCAAGGGAAGATTATAAAAGCTAAGCTTGTATATTACTTGATTATTGTTGAGGCATATTCGGCTTTATATAGTTAACTATTGTTAAAACAAAACAATATTCACCTCAATTCAAATAGAACAGTATTGTGTGACTGTGCACTTTTAGTGACTTGTTTTATTTTGGATTATTAGTGGCTTTAGAATATAAATATCACGCCTGGTACACGCATTTTTAAAAGGAAAATAAATCGTAGATAACCTCAACCGTAAATTGTCGAGTTTTCAAAAACCTCGTATATCTTTAACAAACTCTGGCCCCTTTGCACTGCTCTATGACTTTGACTATCTTAATATCTTTTCATTTTTTAAAATAAATTCGTTATACAAGGTGTAAGCTTTTTCCCCCAACACGTGTATTTTTGCACAATTTTCTTTAAAAAATGCAATAAATATTTTATAAACTCTTAAATTATCAATTCCTATTTTATTTTTATTTATAAATCTTCACACTTGTGTAGGTAATTTCATAATTATACCCCTCTTTCACGCTTTTCAACCAAATGGTTTTCACTTGAATTTTCCTACTTAGATGACCCTTAAACAACATTTTATTCAATAAGTACAATTACAAATAATGAAATGATAGGATTCTGGGACTAAAATTTGTTGTCGACGAGAGGTGCATTTCAACATTGGTCAATAGAAAGGCAGTGGGATTGCATAAGTTTTTGAATCAACTTTACACCCGGCAGTAATAACTTCATAATATGTCTCGTTCACACTTGTCCTTCAACGACAGTAATGTGATGCAAGTTACAAATTGTCATACATTACTTCTACGGGGTAATGGAATAAGTAAATCATTAAAATGGTTATTATGATGATGTATGAATTTCTTCAAAAAATATTTTTACGATTATATCTATACATAATAATATTCATTTATAGATAGTGTGTTTTTGTTGTATTTCACACACACACACACACACACACACACAGATCCAATGTCTACAAGAGTTGTCTCTCTTTGATGATAAAGCCTAGCGGTCTCACGGTGTCGGAAATTCAAAGTCAAATTATTCCATTTTTCTTTCACCAATCTCATGCATTTTTTAACAAAATTATAAATAACACATGTTTATCAGTATTTCAAAATCACAGACTTCTACCATGCATTGTAAACTCCTGGGCGGAAGAAATATGCATAGACTGTACAAGCATGGAGTCGCTGCCGATATCAAAAACGAAAAGTGAAATTTTTCCATTTACACTCAATCAATTTTAATGATTTTTTCACAAAAGTATAAATAGCATATCATAAGTAATATTACAAAATTTTAACCTTCTAGCATGTATAGAATACTCCTGGGCGCGAGAAACGTCCCTGGGCTTTCCCTGGGCTTATTTTGTTCCCTGGGCTTATTTTCTAGGTACCCACATTATTTTGAATGCTTTACAGTTTTTCGAGTCAAATTGTGTCTACTTCTCTTTTAATAATGTACAATAGGTGAAAGATAATTTTGAGAGATCCAGTCCTGGTTGTCTACTGTTCAAATCATTGTGTCTCTGACTGAATTCAATTTATTTCCATATAAAAAAATCAAGTAAACTTGGATATAAAAATTAATATTTTATACTTACTTGTACCTCTGTGGTTAGCGTGGGATATTTCAGCTCAGAGTAAAAGGTTAGTGCTATGGGATTTGCATGTTGAAAAAGCAAGTAAATGGCGGATCCTGTTGCACATATGATGTAAATGTCACCAAGGACATTACTTTTGGTAAATATTAAAATAACACTAACTGCAGAAATACTTTATGACAATCACAGATGTGCATAGGACTAGGCACAGGCAAGTGAACATTATCAAACATTATTCAAGTTTATTGAACTTTCTATGGCGATAAAATGTAATTCACTGACACATTGTATATTGACACATCATTAGTAGTAGTATTCTGAAATAAGAACAATATCAATGAACAGAGACATATTAAATGGTTTTATGTGTCTCTAACTTGAAGGAGTGACTAGGTTTCCATAAATTTAAAACAATTAGTAGCCAAATTTCCGAAATTTGTGAAAATATAGCCCTTTTTAAAGTATTTTTCCACAAATTTACTAAAATAGGTTACTTTTTGAAAGAATTCCTCAGAAATTAGTAGCCAATGGCGATTTTGGCTACCAGGAATGGAAACATAGAGTGAGGATTGAACCCTTGGTGAAAAGCAAGCATTCTGACAAGGCTAAAAGATTTGGACTATAAACTTAATTTCTGTTATTATTTTCAGGCATCTCAATATCTAGTCTGCATTATGTGACCTAAAAAAATCAACAACTTTACCAAAGAAGTTCATGAAAGAAGATTTATTGTTAAGAACATTAATAACAAACATTAACAATGGAGGCAACACCTTGTGTAAAAGCTGTCATCTTGGCTGCTACACAATACAGGAATAACAAGACAGATACCAACATGGTGTACCTTCAGAGACAACTGGATGTAAGTATCCTACCAAGGACTTCTATTTGACCCTAGACTAAGAGACGGTGCTTCCTTGAGATGACTTCCATTCAACCCCTTGAGAGAAGACTTCCATTTGAATCGGCTTTTATTTGACCCTTGAGACAGCTTCCATTCAACTATTGTGACAGGACATCTCTTGAGAGTGTTTTCTATTTGGCCATTGAGGATGCTTCTATTTGCCCCTTGAGACAGGGCTTTTGTTTCACCCTTGCCACAGGGCTTCTGTTTACCCTTGCATCAGGACTTCAATTCAGCCATTCAGACGAGGCTTTCATTTGAACAATGAGCCAAGGCTTCTGTTTGACCTTGGAGATGGGTTTCCATTTAAACCTTGAGGCAGGGCTTCCTTTTGACCCTTGAGACATGAATCCCATTTGACCCTTTGAGGCTTGGGTTCTATTTGACCTTTGAGACAATCAGTGGTTTTCACTCTTGAAAATTGAATTTGACTTCTGAATTTCAGGACAAATTAATTTATGCTTTATGTACTGAGATTGACTCTTGAGATTTCGAGAAAAATCAGTTTGACCCCCTGAAAGTAAATGTTCGGTACTAGGTAGCATGAAGTAATTTTGGGGAGGCTGGTTTTGCAGTACCTGTAATTTAATTTACCTATGCAGTGTGTGATACCTATTCAGGCAGTAACAAAAAATTAACTGAAATGCTAACCCAACCCAAACCTCAAATATAAATATTAGTAAGAGAATTGACAAATTATGATATAACAAATCTCATTGACTGAAAATTTACAGGTCTGAGGCTGTTGGATTTACTACTTTATATGCATAACATATATTAGATAATTAAATGTAAATAACATGTTTACCTTTGTTTTCAGGTTCTGGTTGGCATAACAACAAAGAGATCAGTGTTGAAGTATTTTACACCTCATAATTTACTACCCACAGAATGTTTAACTGTTATAGTGGATATACTCCAAGATCAGAAAACAAAGCCAGCGTTAGCATTAAAATGTTTAATGTTATTACAAAACTTAGGTATGGACTCAGCAATTACTGCATTGATTTTGTCACTTTTTTTTCAGAACTATCTTCTTCCTTTAAGATTGAAAAAATTCTGAAGTTCTGAAGTTTAAAACTATACATTGTTTAAATCCATATTTGAATGGAAAGTTAATAGCTTTCATTTAAGATCTCTTCCTTGGCATTCACTTTAACCATGTCTTCTGATGATCTTAAATTTATATACTGGAGAATGAGCATCATGGCACTATGAAACAGAAATCAAACAGTTTAAAGATGGGAGTGAATACTGTTCAATACAGATTTACAAAACTATCATCAATTGACATGACTAGTAATTCAAAGTATAGAAGCATAAAATGGTCAAAACTGCATAATCATGCAAGTGAGATTTTTACTACGAGAAATTTAGTTCGCCAACATACCGCATGATCAATACCCCTTAAAGTTTGTGTAGAACATTTTGAAAAAAGGAACATGAATTGAAGCAAAATCATCTCCAATGGAAATAATTGTTCCACAGAAATGTTATGTAGTATCACATGGTACAATGGCGAACCCTATTTTTCAGGATTTTTTTTCACCACCAATATAGGGAATAATAGCCACACACAAAAAATTTCGGGATGTAGTGTTAGACTTACCCCATGTCATATTTGGAGTCTGAATCTCTTAGGTGTAAATAATAATACTTATTAATATATGTATCTATTTTAGTTGTTGATAACGAGATCAGAGAGTCGTTACAGAAATTGTTTAACCTAACGCCAGTTTTAGCAGGGATAATAAAGTTACATGATGGATCAAATGTAGACAATCTTACTGTTGAGGTTTGTAAAAATTTCTTAAACTTATAAGATATATTATCTTTTGATGTCATGTTAATGGAGTGAAGTAATGGTGTTTTCAGCCCAAGTCAAGATTCTTTCCCTTGTATTGAGGCAGTCAGCACTGGAATGGTAGAATTGAGGGGAAACCAGAGTACTTGGAGAAAACAGTTAACTTTCAGCAAGCGAACTGATGAAATTTCTTCCACTATGAAATGTCCTAAGGGGATTTAAACCTAGGTGGTGAGAGGTACTGTGATCCATAAACCAACGCTTTGGACCACTCTGCCACTAAGGTCCCTTTATGTTAGTGGAGATACATGTACATGGCAATGTGGTTAATGGTGTGGATTTGTTATTCAGGGGTCATGAGTTCTAGCCCCATTCAGGACATTTAATTTCACACTAATTCAGTCCACCCAGCTCAACTGTCAAATGAATGGGCATGGGCAAACATTCTTAGAGTTTATCATATTATAAGCTGACATCCCATATAATGGGGAGTACCCTCAGTCACTTACTGAAATCCAAGATGGACACTAGCATGATGAGCCTATAGGTTTTGAGTTGAGTAATGGTGTTTAACGTCCCAGTCAAGAATATTTCACTTATATCAAGACATTACCAGCTGTAGGCGAAGGTGCAGAAATTTTGCCTGTGGGTTGCGCTGATGGCATTATACACTAGGGTTCTTTATCGTGCCACACCTACTGTGACATGGGACCTCATTTATTTTAAGTTCCCACTCGAAAGAACCATGACTTTTATTACGTAATGCTGGGTGCTTGGCGAAAGAAATTCACTACCTACTTTCAAGTCTTTGGTCAGACCTTGTCGGGCTTCAAACCCACAACATCCCTGTAGGTTTTAACAGGTTTCATTTATTCATTGTGAAGTATTATTTCTATGATAAGGATTTTAATTCCCTTTTAATTTTATTTCTATTTGTAATTTTTAGTGTGTTGATTTGTTACAAAAGGTAACATATGGATATAAAATCAGCTATGAAGAAAATTATGTAGAAGATTTGTTATTATTTGTCATCAGACAGATGTAAGTATAAGTAGAATTTACTGTATAAAGTTATAAATCATTAGGCAAAAAAATATTAAACAAAATATATATTGTACTGTCAGAGCTCTTTCCTAACAGGAATGGGTATATTGTAGAAAATTGAAGGATCGCTGGCCATGCCCACAATGCTCCCACAATGAGCTGGCATGCTTGAATTACGCAAAAAAAGAGTGAAAACTCAGCTTGAATTATTCCATTAAATGATGTCACTGTCACTAGTACATCATTAGTTGGCGTGATGCTGCTTTGGTACCATGATGGTGGCCAGTGTCGGAACATAACAGAACCATATAAGGACCACCTTTCCATTAGGACAAATGTTTTAAGGTCCCTTTGCTTCATACATATATATGTGCATGAACATTATTTCAACCAAACTTAATCCAAATATAAGGACAAAATGTGTATACAGATAATAAAATCCATGTTTCCCATGGTTGGATTGGTCTTTGTATACAGGTTTTACTGTACTGAAAGCTTTCTTTTATATATGTCTGTTTAAACTAGCATGTTATTTAGGATACAGTTTTCACTAATTTTTCATTATTTCAGTATGGGTCAAGTTAATGAACTTAAGAAGCCCTGTCTTGGACTCTTGGCAAATATTTGCAAGGACAGCTTTGCAGTACAATCCTTTATCAGAAATTTGGTATGTAAATGTATAGTGACTATGCCAAGTGAATAAATTATGTTTGTCACATAAGAATGTTCCCAAAACAAAGGAGGGGGACTAGAGCTGTAATTGTTAGACAAAAAAGCATCACGATATCTCTGAACCTTTGATGATATCGTCACGATAATATTGTGATATTTCACAATTAATATGCTCATAAAATTGTCTGGGTATTCATTGGACTCCAATAAATTCAAACATAATACGTAAAAGAATAATAAGATATAAAATTACAAATTTTGGGATTAGCTAATATATACATTGAACACAGTATGCATTGATACATTGTATAAAGCTAATCCGTGCCTACTGAAAATAACTTAGTCAATTTTTGTTGTCATTGTTGCTCACGTAAAATGATTATGATGTCATCAATTAAGTGTGTATAAGTGATTGTGACGTTGAGAAATTGTTGAGGGTGAAACAAGGAAATCCCACATGGGTAAAAAAGAGGGATTTCCATGTCACAGGTGTAAGAAATTGTATATATATGTGGTTCACAGCAAAACTACATGTTTAATTTGCTTAATCATGATCAATACACAAGTGATACAATGATTTAAAAGAAATTTTTTGTAAGTAATAGGGTTCCATGATATCGTAAGCTTTGTTCCATGATATCACCACCAGCAAATCCTCAGCGACTATAATCGCTATGACAATATATAATAAAGAACTAGGGGGGAGGGGGGACATACATGTAAAGTGTTTACTTAATTTCTTACACCAATATTTTATATGCCGCTTATCTTGAAAAATAACTAACTGATCTTTATTTCCATAAAATTCCCAAGAAAAATATTTTGGTGGAGTAGATTTACCATTGGCTATTTGTATTTTGATCATGCACATTGTCAGGAATTTCCCAGTTGGTCTGTTGGGGGGACACTTTTGAAATGGTATCCCATTTCAGTTATAACTTGTTATTGCTGTAATTATTATACTCTGTACAAAAACAAGGGTATTTCCATGGGATATTGATTTGCAAATAGTGCCATTTTCCCATAAAAATTATTTTTCCAGGAATATGTGATGTAAAAGCTTCCCAAAACATTATTGTAGATAAATATGATACTGTATATTGCTTTATTTTTTTGGTGTCAAATTTTCGCAGTTCAATATTTACTAGTGTATTTGCGGTGTCATATTTTCGTAGTCTGATTAAAGGAAAACTAATCTAGTAAGACTAATGGGCTGGTATTACCCATGTATTTTCGCGACGGTTATATTTTAGCAGAATACACTGAACCCTGAATATATCGAAAATAAAACCACAGTAAAATATGAGCATTATACAGTACCTATTGTAAAACATGTTTTCCAATTGTTTATTTCAGGATAATTACAAGTCATTATGTAAGTCTGTGATGGCCAATTTAACAGGAGAAGAATGACCTGATGTTAGTAGTGTTCTCTTTGTCCATCATCAGTAGTATATGTCTGAATGAAGGAATAGGGGAAAAGGTGAGTGTTATCATAAAACCAATGTTTTAAGTATCAGTATTAAGTCAAAGAAAAAATATAAATGAGAAAGATATAGTACTGGATTTATTCAATATTCAAATAAGACTAAAATCTTGGTCCATAGACAGTGTTTTTGTGGGACAAAATTATTATTTGGGGCTGATGACTCAAGTGTTCCTTCTAGATTAAACACTTTATAATAATACTGCTAATCTTTTTAACCAGATAAAATGATAATGATGAATATTTTATTTACAGCTTTTTCAGAAAAAGAATATAAACCAGACATTTTCTATGACATTTAGTATTTTATTCCGAGGAGATTCCGGCGTTACAAGATGTTATGCCGTAGATCTGATGATGGATATGTTGAAAAATGAAAACATTAAACAGTCTTTATCTGTGTAAGTATCAATATAATGTCCTGATTGACATGAATGACTGATTGTCCATTGAACCATTGATATGGACCATCCATTTTTGATGATCAATTGGAAAATGAAAATAAAAAATAAAATACTGTAAACATAATTATTTTCATAGTGCACTAATTTTCGCTTAATGTATTTTGCGGTTGTTTGTTTTGCCCAAAAATTAATACCAAGCAAAAATTATATTGTGCTTATTGTGTTATAGTTCATATTTCAAAAACACGAACATTTGATTTTATGGATATGTCTTAATTTCTTAAACCGCAAAATTAAATACATGCAAAATTAAATACGTTTACAGTAATATCTTGTATGATAATTACCATATTCAAATAAAATGTGTGAGAGATCCTCTATATATCATGGGGAAAAGAGTGGAGTAATGGAGTTCCATCCCTGTGAAGATCCTTCACTTAAATTAAGGCAGTCATTTCTGGAATGATGGAGAAAACTAGAGTGTCTGGAGGTACCCAGATAAATTTTTTCACACCAAGATCTGCCAGGGTGGGATGGGGGTGGGGTTTGGGTTTGAACTTGCGCAGTGATCTCTTTTTAAAATTCTGTCATTGGTGCCCCTTGCTCATGAGGACAGTCAACAATGGAGTTTATAATTACCATGGTAAAACCATGTACAAACATGTACATTTTTTTTAAAATTTGTACATATTTGTAAAATTTCAATCTTTTTATTTCAGGTTTGATAATCTTGGTACTTGTGTTGATGGTGTACTAAAATTAATCTACTCCAGCACAGCTGAATCTGTTGTTAAGGTTTGGTATACTTACTTTAAGGTAGTTCCATACTTTACAAATCGCCTGAAAACACATAATGAAATTTTGATATGTTGTACATAGACATAAACCATTTAACACGCTAAAATTTCAGGGCAGGTATTCGACTTGCTTAAGAAGTTCTGAAGCGCCACCTGGTGGCCATTTTCACGGGATAAATTATCAAAGTATGACCACTGGTATCAACAAATAAGCTTTAATGATTTTTTGTCATGCTTAGAAACCAAAAGTGTCTTGCATTTAAATTAATCATAATGTCATGAAGATTATTTGGACCAATGGAATTTTACTTCCGGTCACGTGAAGATTTTCTACAGCGCCACCTATCAAGAGAGAACATTAAAATTCTGGAAAACTTAAAGTATCACCCTTTCGTAAATTTGTAGATAATTAAAAAACTAAGTCGAATACGACCCCTGATTTTCACATATATTGCACATAAATATATAAGTTTGATTTTCGGAAACAAAAAATAGGGGGTCGTCAAGCTACTTTTTTCATAAAATTGCATCAAAATCCTGAAACAAGAAAAATGCCCCATTCCTTACATAAGAAGATACCATTAATGCCTTAGTATACTATTATGAATGCATGTTTTCGTTTGTTATTAACAAATAATTATTAAAAACACCTATTTTGAGCTATTTTGGTTGTGCAAAACAAAACCAGTTTTGAATTTCATATGGTCTGTACCCATAGCAACCGTTACCAAACACAGATGAATTAAAGTGGAAAGGGGAATTCGTATATATTGATGAAGAGTTCTTGATTCTAGCACACCGAAATGAAACGCAAATACAAGAGCATGGTCAATTTGACACCGATAAAAATTATTATACATTATGTTTATTGAAGAATCGTCAGTTTCCGTCATACTATCTGTATTTAAATTCACAAAAAAGTCACATGAAGCAGCATTTACATCACAGTAATTCAAATTTTAAACGGTGTACTCAAATCTTTTAATTATTTAGAATTGTGCCCTCAACAGTGTAGATCTTTCTTATGCAATTAGATTAGTTCTTTTAAATAGTACTCAAATTTGATATTATAATGTCAATAATGTGAATTATAATCTTTTGTGAATGCAGAAAATACATCTAAACGATACGCGTAACAGCGTTCCCGCCAAAATTCTGTAGGCGCCAAAGACCACATATTCGTGACGTCATAGATGAAAAAGACGTCAAAACAAACATTTCGACCGTACGCACAAAACGTCGACGTCACCATGGTATGGAACTACCTTAAAGCAATACTGTAAAATAGTTTTACTAATAACCTTGAGAATATTATTTTCTGATTGATCCATGATCAGTAATCTAAAATTTCTTGCAAAACTTGTTGACTTGAATTCAAAAGAAGAATACAAAAAATACAGAGCCAAAAAATTGAAATTGATCTACAGAATTCATAAGAGAAAATACATATCAAAGCTATATATTCTGCAGGTTTGAAACCTCTGACCACCAGATTTGTTTTTGACCAGATTTTTTTCTTGCTATTGGACCAGGAAATAAAAAAAATGTTGAAAATGAAAAAAAATGTAGAGATACACAAATATGCCATTATACCCTAAGTTAGTTGGAATGATGTGTTATACCCTGGTCAAGGTTATTACTTTTATCGTAAGGTGGTGAGCTGTGATTGCAGATAATGCTGGAGTTTGTAACTTTCAAAAGATCAGATGGTACAAAAAATAAATGTTCTAGTCGTACACAATAATTATAATAATATGGATTTTTAAAATTTCTTTTCAGATATTTGAGTTGTTATTGGCTTTTTGTGCTGTAGAAGGTGTAAGATCTACCATTTGTAAATGTATGTTGTCATTGACAACGTTGGAAGATAGAGGGCGCTTTATGGAACTGCTGTCACTTCCTGTCTCTCAAATAACTGATCCATTACTGGCAACAGTTCACTGGGCATCACAGTCCGTGGAAACACATGACAATGCACCATTGTTTGCTCTAGATTTTCTCTCAGAATTTTATGAGGTAATGAAATTAGAAATTTAATTTTTACAAACTAATATTCAAGGACTAATTAATATCAGAAGTAAAATAAACAACTAAATGTCATTGCAAATTTTTTTTAGTCAATGAGATTCATCAGTGTACTACATGACCAATATCATATAATGTTCCTATGAAACATTATTGAAAAGTTTTTGCTACAAAATCCAGAAATTGACAGTATTTTACGGAAAAACATCAATTAGCCAATGATGATAAAAGTACATGTGGTATCTCATGTATTCTCCTATATGTGGCCAAATATAGCCATGTTTATTTTTCACTCACTTTTGAAGTCATTGGTTGAAGATTTGAACCTACTCTGGACTTTGAAATTTTCTGAGATGACTTTCATTTTCCCATATAAGAGCTGTAAAATGCTCAGTATACTAGAATAAGCTTGAATAGTCATGTGTCTCAATGCATGCTAAAGATATTTCTTTTTGAGTTTGATAAATAGTAGGCCATCCTTGGTGCTACAGACTTGAATAGTCATGTGTCTCAATGCATGCTAAAGATATTTCTTTTTGAGTTTGATAAATAGTAGGCCATCCTTGGTGCTACAGACTTGAATAGTCATGTGTCTCAATGCATGCTAAAGATATTTCTTTTTGAGTTTGATAAATAGTAGGCCACCCTTGGTGCTACAGACTTGAATAGTCATGTGTCTCAATGCATGCTAAAGATATTTCTTTTTGAGTTTGATAAATAGTAGGCCATCCTTGGTGCTACAGACTTGAATAGTCATGTGTCTCAATGCATGCTAAAGATATTTCTTTTTGAGTTTGATAAATAGTAGGCCATCCTTGGTGCTACAGACTTGAATAGTCATGTGTCTCAGTGCATGCTAAAGATATTTCTTTTTGAGTTTGATAAATAGTAGGCCATCCGTGGTGCTACAGTCTTGAATAGTCATGTGTCTCAATGCATGCTAAAGATATTTCTTTTTGAGTTTGATAAATAGTAGGCCATCCTTGGTGCTACAGACTTGAATAGTCATGTGTCTCAGTGCATGCTAAAGATATTTCTTTTTGAGTTTGATAAATAGTAGGCCATCCTTGGTGCTACAGAGGATGCTAAGAACTAGAAGAGATCGAAACGCAGAACATAAAGATAAGTTTAACAGGATAGTGTAGAAAGACTCTTCTTATTACTAGGGTCAGAGGTTTTACATCCTTTGATATGTATGGAATCTAACTAATATTTTAAACGTAGTCTACTAGATACATTCATACCTGTCTATAAAGGTCACCTAAGAGAACCAGTAAAAGTGGCCTTTATAGGCAGGTGGCCTTTATATACAGATTTAAATAATGTGAATGAAGATTAATGTAGATAGAATTCTAAGGCCTTTATAAGCAGGTGGCCCTTATATAGAGGTGGCCTTTGAGGCAGGTTGAACTGTAGTTGAATATTTATCTTGAAACTGGAACAAACTTTCCAGTAACAACTTTACTGTTTGATAAACAGTTTGAAACATGAAAAGTAAAACTTTTGTAACAAAATTTACTGTTTTTATTTTATCTTTTTTTTCAACAGGAGTTTATATATTCAGGATTTAGAGCTAAGTTTTCAGTACATGGACAGATGTTGATGCCTATGTTGATAGAGACCCTGAAGATCACACTAGATACCAACAATGCAGCATTTAAGAAAATATGTATTAAAATAGTTAAAGTTCTACAGTTTTTATCAGGTATGTTACTTAGCATAAATGTGTCTAAACGAACTGATATGAAATAAATAAATTCTATTTTACAATTTTTAGTTTTCAATTTAATAGATTTATTTGTTATGTGTGCTTGAATATTTCAAACAGTAGAAAACTGTAGTTGTACTAATTTCACAATTTTTGTGCACCCTTTATAGTGCTACACCACCCAAAAATTTGGCGGGTGCTCCCAAAATTACAGAAACGACAATTACTAACTAAAAGAACGCATGATGCATACATTTGTATATGCATGTACATAATTATGCATTGAATTCTAAAGTCAGCTTTTAGAGTGTTCAGCAGGCAGAGTGAATATTTTCTTTAACAAGGCACCAGGACTGAATGGTTTTTCATTTGAGTGACCTTCAGGAAATTTCTGAATCCTGAGTGAATTTTTCCTTTCACGAACAGTGCCAGAATTGATTACTTAAAATTCTATCCAAGGCCTGTAATTATACATTCAAATTCCTACCATACATTTGCATGTACCTTACAATCAAGAGGAGGGAGCCACAAGTCACAAGTGTTCCTGCATTTTACTATTTTATGCTTCCCGAAGGGAGAGCATGTTGTTGCCACTTTGTCTGTCCGTCCATGTAAAATTGTGTCCTGCCCATTTCTCAAAGCTGCTTTGGACAGCTTTAAAAAACCTTCACATGAACAATTTTCCTGGTCCAAAGGTGTGTCATGACCTTAAAGTAAGGTCATTGGAAATGTCAAGGTCGCAGGAAAAGTATGTTTCAAAATCCTGTCCGAGCCATATCTCGTAGTTGCTTTGGATGACTGTTACAAAACTTCTCATGAATAATCTTCATGGCCCAACAGTGTATCTTGACCTTCAACCAAAGTCATATTGGACAGGTCAAGGATTGGCTCAAGAGACAGTTCTAGTTTTCACTAATTTTGGTTTATATTTCAGTGCTTTGTGGAGAGGATGATATCAAAAGAAAGATCTGTGAGTCACTAGATATAAATATATTGACAGCTCTGATAGATCATCAGTATAACAGTAACTATGTGGCTCTTAGGTCCATCAAATCTGTACATAATCAGGATTGGAGGTAAGTATTGACTCTAATTAGTATTCATGTACAGTCTAACCTGCCTTAAAGGCCACCTCTATATAAGGATCACCTGCTTATAAAAGCCAGTAGAATTGTATCCGGATTTTTCTTTATTCATATTACTTGAACCTGTATATAAAGACCACCTGCTCATAAAGGCCACTTTTACTGGTTCCCTTGGGTGGCCTTTATTGACAGGTCTGACTGTATACAACAACACTAAACATTGGGTAACTGGCACCTAAATATCTTGAATACTGCATGCATAATAATATCATAGTTTTTCAATAACTTGAGATGGGAGGGGGCTTGGTGGTAGAGTGGTCTAAAGCACATGCTTATGGTTGTAGCTCTTAAAGGAGCGAGTGCTTTGAGAAAGAATCCTGACTGGGCTTTTAAATAGAAATTATAAATATAATTTTGTTGATTTTAATAAAAACAGAGTATTGACTTCTTTATTTATTTTTATCTTTTTTATCTCTAGACTGAGTGCTTTGATATAAGTGAGAAAGAATCTTGACTGGGTTGTAAAATTGAAAATATAAGTGTATAGTACATGTAAATGTGTTGATTTTGATAAATACAGAGTATTGATTTTGCACATTATTTGTTTTTCATTTGTAGTGAGCAGGGTGTAGACATAGTTATATACTCATTAGATTTGATGACTAAGTTACAAAGACAAGTACCCAAAATAGATGCTTTATTTTCTACAACGCTGCAGGTAATGTATTATAGAAGTATTAATATGAGTTTTGAGAAAATTGTATAAAATATAACATATTGTATAGACCTCATCTATACAAAATCACTTGCTGATCAAGACCACTGCTATCAGGTCCTATTTCTTCATATACGTGTTCTAATAAATTGGGAATATTACCATTATCAATTGTGAAAAAATATACTTAATTGCATTGGGAATCTGGCCAAATTTCAGCCCCAAATTTGCTTCAGTTAGACCACTGAATTACTCTTATACAGAATATATAGACACCAATACCATTTAACAATGCAACTTATTTATGCATAAACTCTGAAACAATAAAATTCATCAAAGTAAGTTGCTATATAGAGCTGTTTATCTGCTTTATTTGGGGACAAAAATATGTCCCATACCCAATGTTGAAATCCTACATTTTTCCTGAAATATTTTGGCATATTTTCCTATTAAAAAATAAATCTGGTAAATTACTTATGGTTATTTTCTAAATTTCAAGGACAATATACTCCTTCCAAAAAGAGGTGTGACAGTTCTGCTGTAATACATTTTTAAGTAACTCAATAAAGACACCTGTAGTTTATGGTATACCAAAGTACATGTTTTTACATTGTAGTAGTTTTTGACTAGAAACTATGATATACCATCATGACCATGGTACTTAAATTTTCTTTGCTCTAAACTCTTATGAGAATGTAAGACATGATACAAATGTAATATATCTTATTCTTTATACAGGACAGTCGGATAGTGCCTTTTTTATCCTATGGTCTAACAAGTAACGAGAGAAGTAAAGTACAAGTTACATTAAATCTAATAGCAATGGGTTCCAGTCTAGATGGATTCCCTGTCATACTGTAAGTACATTTTTATTCCCTCCAAACTTATAGATATAAATATATCTCCCAAAACAAACTGGAGTACAGATTTGTCTTGCTGCATTTCCACTTTTAACCTTGTCTGAAGCATTGCTCATGTATTTTCAAAATTTCATTGGAGTATGACGAGGTAGGAGCAGATGAGCCTTTTGTGATTCTTATGTTAACTGGCATCCATTTGGTTCATTTTAGTCCCAATTTAGATCCAAAAGGTTGTTGTTGTGAGACATAGTCATGACATTATAATTTAATTTTTTTTAATGAGAACCTGTATCTTTTTCTAGTTCAATGGAACCCTATGGTCTTTTGGAAATAGTATACATTTACTTTCATCACTGTATCCTCAGATGTTGATAATAGGATATTATGTTGTACAGTTGACTAGTCTGGGAAATATTTCAAAAACAAACTTTACTTTCCAGGGATGAAGCTTAACTATTTTGTGTTGGGGCCCAGTTTGCTTTTGAAGAGAAGTTGCAATATCATACATAGCAAAAATCTTAAAAAATTTTGGGGCCCAGACAAATTTCTGGGGACCGTAGGCTACTGGGGCCCTGTTAATCTCAATTCCTGTTAACTTACTATCTTAAGTTTAAAAATAGTTTCTTATTCCATGTTCTCCTGCTCAACGAACTAGCAGTCTTTGATTATAAAAAAATTAAGTCTTTCAAGTGTTGATCAATTTCATTTATATTGTTATAGATTGGGTGATGCCATTCTTGCCTGCAATACTCAGAAAGTGGAAGAAGAATCAATGTTCACCTATTCCAGAAAAAATAACAGTCAACAGCAAAGTAATTTCTTATCTAGACAACAGAATGGATCTTATGGTTTTGAAAATAAAGAAAATATCCCTCTACTGGGACAAAGAAATAGAGTGACCAGTGACAGTGGATTTAAGTCACAAAATGAAACGGCAATAGAATCAATATTAGAAAAATGGCAGACAGGGTTAGAGGTAAGGATACTGATTATTATGGAATTATTAATTTTCATGACATCCTAATTTCGCTAAAAAAAATTTGTCGACATCTGAATGAAATATTATACAATAAAACAGCAAAAACTTGATTCATTGCTATGGTTTGTTCAGTAACATTTTTGGTGTTGTAAAATAAAAGGTTTTGGTGATAAAGTCTGGAAAAAGATAAAAAATACCAAGGCGGTAAGTGAGATGGCAAAGTTAACAATGTGAATTATTCATCATACATGTACATTGTATATATCTTGAATAAGTAACAGTATGTCTTTATTCTTCATTAAATATTTTTATCATTTTCTATCTTTATCTGTAGATTAAAGAAACAAAAACCTCAGAAATTATAGAAATATATGAACATAAGCTACAGTCATTACAGGTAAGAAAGTGTGAATGTCAGATGTTGGAATTAGATGCTTTGATTACTTCGCAAGACTAGTATATAGTTATATATGAAGAAAAGTCTTTTCTAACGGATGTAACAATATACATGCCATTATAGAAATTTCAAAAGTTAGAAAGTTATAGATAATTAGTTGTATTGGTCATTTCTTAAACATTATGAAGTTGTGTTATCGACTGATGTATTGATTACTATACATTAAAGGCAGTGTGTCTATTTATAACATGCTGTTGATTGATATTATCTCCTGCTGCTAAGATAAAGCAAGATGCCCTGTAGTTAATTACCCCATGCTGCTTCAGCATAAACAAGTACTGGCCATGCACACATTCACTGGTACATTAATACTCAGGATTAAAATGTTAGCAGGGAGATGGAACAAGAAGAGCAGTCCGACAAGATGTAGTCGGCTCCCTAGGAGGCTGCGGGGATGCAGCATACATCTCCAGCACCAGCACCACACATCAACATGTACACCACAAACAGATACAAGCATTTAGTTTAAAATAAAGCGTTTGGATCACAATTATGGAGTTATAGAACTTTTCATTTATAGAATTAACAATAATAGTGTTACACGGATTTGCACAATAAATAAAATAAATAAATAAATAAACAAATAAATAAATTTGTTTGTCAAAATATTTTGAATTTTCTTAATAAAAAATAAATAAATAATTCGTTGGTCAAAATATTGTGATTTTTCTTAAAAAATAAATAAATAAGTAAATAAATACATAAATAATTAACTAATTCTTTTGTCAAAATATTGTGAATTTTCTTAATTTTAAGTTACAAAAATAATTTTTATAATACCTGTCAAATTCTAAATCTATTTCTTTGGTATAGTGCTTAGGCCATTTACAATTTAATGATAATAATTATGTACAATTCACTGATAATGAAAATAAGTATAATGTTTATTCTAATTTGATCTCAGACAAAAGAAAGTCAGCTTGAGGATTTATTGGAAGCCAAAGAAATGGCACTAAAACAGAGTGACAGAATTATTGCTCAGAACAGATCTCGTCATGCACAGTATGAAGCTGAGGTATAGTTAGTTACATGTACAGTCAAACCTGTCTTAAAGGTCACCTCTATATAAAGACCACCAGCTTTTTAATGGCAATGAAGTTTTATCCAAATTGCTCTTTTTTCTTTACAATGACAACTGTCAAGGTCAATAGTATGGGCATGTTCACACCTCCTCATCCCATTAAATATCACTGAACCAATGAGATTTATAATGACAGTGATGATTTTTGACCAATCAAGACAAGATAAAAAAAGTTTTCATCTGACTGAAAACCACTTATATCGCAATTTGTAGACTTTAAGTGGGATGGCTGAAATTATGTTGTTTTAAGACCAGTCAAGATTGTTTCACTAATATCAAAGTATCCAGTTCAGTTATCACAGAGAAAACTAGAGTACATGGAGAAAACTACTATTCTGTGACATGTAGACATTAGACAGGAGTGAATTGAAGTAATTATGTTTTACACACAAGGCAAAATTCTTTCACTGATATTGAGGACATCAGGTCTGGAATATTGAAAGAAAATGAGAAATTCACTGACCTTCCACAAGTATACTGGCCAGCAAGCTGTTTTTATGCCCTGTCAAGATTCTCTCACTTGTATTGTTTGTCTCTTTGGGATGGTGGAGAAATTTGGAGTGTCTGGAGAAAACCAACAATCTTTGACAAGCAAACTGACAAACTTTCTTATACTAGAATCTGCTTGAGTGTGATTCGAACATAGGCAGTGAAAGGCACTGTGATCAGTAAACAAACATTTTAGACAGTTTTATCACACAGTTCCTAAACATCACTGTAGGATAAAAATTTTGATATGTGATATAGTTTCACTAGCATTTTATTTTAGGCTCATAAAATGAGAGCTTTGTTCAAGGAATCAGAGAGAGCAAGTGAACAATACAGAGAACAGCTGAATGAAATCACGTTGAAGAAGGAAAGTTTACAGAATGATTTTGACATGACTGTTCAAGAAAACAGAAGGTATGGTTTAATACAACATGTACAATGTATGGTGCAATTTGTCTGAATGAAACCAGAGTAAACAAAAACCTGTCTAAACTGAACTGTTTTACTGGGACGTATCGTTCATACGTTTTTAGTAATTTACATGTTGTGTGTATGGACATTTAACTAAGTACCTTACTTATCTGAGAAAACTATATTGGTTTTTATGTTTGGTTTAGACAAAATCATTTCTTGTACAGTAAAACCTTGTTATAATGACCCTAAATATCTTCCCTAGCTTGTTCATTGCCACAGTAATTTGACGTCCCAAAGTATATATACATGTAATGTTTTTCTCAATTTTTTGCCAAAAATTGTCTCCAAACTCTGGACTGTAAAATGTTACAAATGGTGGCAATAAAACAATGTTTTACAATATCTAGGTAAAAGATCAAAGATGTCAACACTAGAGTTTGACCCATTTACATGACTTGTATAAAATTGAATATCAACTTTTTATTTCAAAAAAAAAAAAAAAAAAAAAATTGGACACTATCTTGTCATCAAGTTTTGAAGGAAGATATAAGTAATACAAACAATTCTTGTTTTATTTTATTTATAGATTGAAACAAATAGCAGAAGAACACCAGCAACTAACAGCAGCATACACAGAATTGGCAGAAAAGTTAGTATCAAATGCAACTGCAGTTTATCAACTTCATTGTAACTGTTTTCATTGGATGCACTTAAGAAATAATCGACATCTTACCATCATGGCTTTCTTAGGCACACAAATGGATTGTTTTTGACATGATGATCAGTTTTTTTCTCATCTGAGTCAACTATCTCTGAAAAGAATATTTTCATGAACAAAAATTTGTTCACAATAAAGTCACTATCATGACTGCAGAAGAAATTGCATAATCATAAAATTAACTGATGTCATTTGAAGTGAAATGAAACAGTTGAACAGCCCATTTTATCACTTATTTCATGTATAAAAACAAAGATCTTTGGCAAGTGAACTGATAAATTTTCTTACACTAGAATATGCTCTCATTTGAATTTGAACCCACATGAAGGCAGTTAGAGGCACTGTATTGTGATCTGGTGCTTCACACAACTCTGCCAATGAGACCCTGATCTATAGATAAATTTCATTGTCTTGTACCAGGTCTTTCAGATTATTCTAGCTGCAAATATTGAATTCTTCTAAGATCCCATGTACATGAATGAGGTACATTGGAATTTGTGGTTCCATACTCTTGGCATAATTTCATTGTTTATGCCCAAAATTGGACCATTGTTTAAGTTTTGGCTTGAGTATTTTTTTTAGATGTACAATTGAGCTACCTGTACTCTGTTCTTCTTACAGCTCTTGTCTGTTGTTAATTATTGTTAGGTGTAATATGTTTTTGTATTTTTCAGATTTGAAAGTTCGTCAAAATCCTTGCTATGCCTGAAACAAGAACACAAAACACTGGCAGAAATGCATGAGATGTTACAGAGGCATAATGAATCACTCAAACATCAACATGACATGTATGTATTGTATTAAAAAAAACCCCAAAACATTGGGAAAAATTCCATGAAGATAATTGCACATACAGTATAACCTTGATTCATCGCCACTTTTGTTCAGTTTGGATTGGTGATAAATTGAGGGAGGCTCATAAAGAACAATATAACCAAAATAGATTTTAGAACTTTAAAATAGTGTGGCGATAGGTAAGGTGGCAAAGTTATCAAGGGGCATTATAACGAGGTTTTACTGTAATTGTATAGCTGGTGGTTTTTCTTTTACATTTAAGTCCACTAAAGCATTATTAGCATAGAAGGACACTGTTTAATTCCTGGCTTGATCTGTCGGGCCTATGACTTATTTTTTCAAGCACTGAATATTAGAGTTGAAATACTTAGTGTGTTGGGTCTTGGGTATAAGACCTGAAAACTAATGTCTATGCTACAATTGGTTCAGCCGGAAAAAAAACGTAATTACTTATACCCATAAACATGCAATGTACATACATTGCATAGATTTATTTTTTTACATTGCATATATACATGTAGCTGGTGGTTTTTCAATAAAAGAGAAATTAACATTTATATAAAAAGTTAATTTACTCACTTGTATGTTATGTATTAGAAAATGTGACATCATTACCAAATAAAATCTGAGAAGATGCTTTAATAAAAAAATACCAAAAATTAACAAAAAATACATAAAGGCCAAGGTCATCTAGTAAAAAGTTAAACAAATGACAGTTTTAAAACAATTTTCAATGATTCACTAGAAGTGGCATCATGTTAATGGAAGACAAAGGGAAATTTTAAAGGATTAGTTAGGAATTTGGTTTAATTTTAGATATACATGTACAACATACATTTAAAACAAAAAGGCAAGTTTTTGATTTTTGAGCATTTTACTTACAGAGCCTCAGAGCAGTTATCAAAATTACAAGATGAAAGGAAACACCTATCTAAACAGCTTAAAGAGACAGAAACAAAATTAGAAAGTAAGTACAATAAATATATACAGATGGAGATTATAATACACACATTCAATGAAGGTGAGGGTAAAAGAAATGGTCTGACAACTATTTCATGAAGTCAAGAAGAGGAAAACAATGAACATTCATTGTATTATACCAAACATTTTTCCATTTTACAAATAATATCTTATGATAAATAAAAAATCTTTTTGAAATTGAATGAAATTAACATTTCATTTCACATGTCAATCAAATTGAACAAAAACAACCTGACTGTTGTTGCTATGGAGATAAAGGGAAATCTATGAAGTTCAGTGGATGAAATTGATGTCTTATTTCACCTGTCAATCAAATTGAACAGAGCCTTGGTTGTAAGAACAACTTGACTGTAGTTTCTATGGAGATAAAGGAAAGTTCTGTGAAGTACAATAGGTGAAATTGACATCTTGTTTCACCTGTCAGTCAAACTGAACATATGCCAGGTGTTCAAACAAAATTGGGCTTATCTTTCCTGGTGAGTTTTAGATTTACATTAAGAAAATTTTTCGTATTATCTGTTATCTTTTTTGAAAAAAAAAACTCCAGCAAGAGCATTTGAGGTTTCACTGTTTGATAAAACCAGGAGAATCTGGTGAAAAAAGCACATTTTCAAGGAAATTACTGTAGGCTGCTGTATCTTAAATATGACACTTATGCTGGCCTATATTTTTCCAGAAAGATTCTAAAAACATGATTTTTTTATTATGCAGAATTGAGTGAATCTCACAAAGAGTTACAGAGTGAACATAAAAGAAATGAAAAAGAAAGAGAAGAATTAGAAGATGCAATAGATAAACTTAGAGTGGATATGTCTCAAGCTGAAAAGTTAAAAAAGCAACTGAAACACCAGGTAATAAATAGGAATATCAGAATTAGGTTATGGAGCGATTAAAATTTACCTAGTACCTACATAAACAGTTAAAATTGTGAACAAATTAAGGCATCGTTCGTGCTAAGAAAGAAATACTAGGGTATTACCATGTCTTATCAGATTATGATGTTAATTTTCATAAACATATTAAAATATTGAATCATAGTTTGATTCAATTATAATACAGTATTTCACTAAAATATTGAGAATTTTTTTCAAAATTTTATTTTTGCAATTCTCAGTAATTTCAGGGAATACTATACTCCCACGGTAACTAATTGCCATGTATCTACAGATGTTCTGGTATGGAAAGTAAAATATTAATTTTGTATAGAATTTGTAAAGAAATAACATATGTTGACTGATAAGGCCTTATTACAGGATTCGTACAGGCCTGGAAAAGTCCTTAAATTTTGTGGTTTGCCCTAAAAAGACCCTAAAAACAAGTCTTACCGTAAAAAGTCCTTGAATTTGGCCAGTTTGGTGTCTGTATTTTGATATTAAGTGGTGAGAATAATGATATATATATTTATTATATAATCTACTCAATAATCCATGTAATACGGTCATACAATAAAAATCGTATTGAATGAGTGTGACGTCATAAAAGCATAAAAGTGATTCCAGAGTGACGTCACCCAATTGACCTAGTTCACAGTCGTTTATTTCATTTGACACTGTTTGTTGATTCTAATTTAGACCGATCTTTTTGTACTTTTCTTCTAAAAAGAAGATACATTGTATTTAAATTGAAAATGTTTGTTTTGTTTTTGTATCCTGCGGACAGGCTATTGTTAACTCTTAATATTTCAGCAGGATTACTTTTGGAGCATGTACACATTTACATGAACTTGTTTAATAAATTCAATATTACATAAACACTCATGCAAGATCCTCTATATATTAATTAATCAATAAAATGCATTGAAATGAGCAATTTAAAGGTACCTGGCCCTCCCATATGCCTAACTTCAACCTCCACTTCAAGTGTCGTTACTATGGACACATAAGTAATTAATCTATTGATTTAATTGCCTTTGCACCAATATTTATTTGCTAAATTTGTCCCTCTGATTAGGCCTTAAATTTTCAAATAAGACCCTGAAAAGACCCTAAAAAGTCCTTATATTTGGAGTCCAAATGTCTGTAGGAACCCTGTATTACATGTAATACAGTGATTTTAATCAGTGAATTTTTATGTCATTTCAGGTTGCATCATTAGAACTTGTATGTCAAAAGCATGAAGCGGACATCACAGAAAAAGACACGAAGCTTGAAGCATTACAGACAGAACTAGATAAACATACACAGATAGCAGCATTGATTCACTCGTTAAGTAGTGGAAAGTCAGATGTCAGTAAAAAGTGATGGTGAAAGTAGACGAAAAGTTAATCATTATCAGTCCATTTTTATCCATTGTTGACTGATATTTACTTTTATTGAATAATCTGGCCAAAAATCTGAAGCCATTATCAGTCCATTATCCATTGTTGACTGATATTTACTTTTATTGTATAATCTGGCCCAAAATCTGAAGCCATTTATCAGTCCATTATCCATTGTAGACGGATATTTACTTTTATTGTATAATCTGGCCCAAAATCTAAAGCCATGTCATAAAAATTATAATACACATGCGTTGTGTCACTTTTAGCTCCAAGGTTTGGTGTTATCCTAATGTTGTAATATGTAATGATGTGTGGCATGACATGTGAGTATTGCTGACATTTTGACATTTTCCTATAAGAAGTAACAAATTTCCCGTTACAAAATTAAATTTTTCTAAGAATATACAGTATATTCTTGGTTAGACACCACCATTTGCTCAGTCGAATTTCGTGTTATAAGGGGGTTGACAATAAATCAGGAATGCCTTATAAAAAAAAAAAGAAAATCATAGAAGAAAGGGATTTTTGGAGTTCAAAATAGTGTGGTGATAAGTGAGGGGGCAAAGTTTACAAGGGGCATTATACTGAGGTTTAACTGTATAGTAAACATAATCTTACATTCATATTCATGATATTGATTTTTTTAAATTTGTTAAAGGAAATTTGTATGTAACTCTCACAAGATTCCTTGCAAACTCGTTGAATAAATTCAATATTGCATGAATACCTATGTTGGAACCTTTTTATAATGGCCGCTGTAGAGCAAAAACCTAGAATTTTGTATGTGGAAAATGTTTTAATGGTGTTTAACTGTATATCAGGTGATATTCCTTGACATTGGTATAGGATTACTGCTTTCAGTTAGGCATAAATTTATGTTTTTTGTCAAGTTATGTTATTGCAAGAGAAAAATATTGCAACTAAAATCAGTTAGTAATTAAACTTAGCTCACAAACATTAGGAGACACCATACGTTACACTGGTGTACCCCATTGTCATAATGGGATGGACCACTTGAAAAGGACATCATATGATGCAATGGTATGTCCCATTATCATAATTTGATGGGCCAATTAAAAAGGACATCATATGATACACTGGTGTACCCTATTAATATTATGGAATGGGCCAATTAAAAGGACATTATATGGTACACTGCTATACCTTATCATAATTTGATGGACCAATAAAAAAGCACATCATATGTTACACTGGTTTACTCCCTTGTTATAATGAGATGGACCACTTAAAAAGGACATCATATGATGCAATGTGTACCCCATTATTTTAATGAGACGGGCCAATTAAAAAGCAATCTCAGAGGTACATGTATGTTGTATGTTGCATTTCTCAGTTGCTTTATGTTTGTCTGTCATATAATGATTATGAGATTGTGTCAGTGATTTGCAGTAGTGAAATTGGTGGAGGATATTTTTCAACAAAATATATTTTCAAATTAATTGAGAATTCTCGCATTTTGCATGTGACATGCCCTTAATCAATATTTGTAGTATTTTTAGAAAACAATTTTACAACAATTGCACTTATTCCTCAAGTTGTGTCTCAGTAGATTTCACTGACTATTTTAGTTTTAATTTTTTTTTTTTATTTTATTTAAAATTTGTGAATTACACAATGTACACAGCATCCATCCAAGTTATTTCTCAACAACCCAAATGGATATCAGATTTAATTCTTATTATTAAATTTATGATGAAAAATGGAACATTTTTATGTCAAATTTCAAAATGAAAAATGTACAATGGTACCAATTACTGCACTGCCCACCATTAGCGGCATGCATCGTCATTGACGACGTCACAATCAGTTTTTCACTATTTGGCATCACAATTAGCTTTCATCATTTGGCATGAAACAGGGCATGATGATTGTGCTGCCAAGAAATAAACACAATTTTTTTCATTACCAACTAATTTAAAAATAGTTAGAAATTTGTCAAATTTTATTTTTTAGGTAGGATAATTCACATGTTAGTGACACATGTTTAGAAATTTGTCAAATTTGATTTTTTAGGTAGGATAATTCACATGTTAGTGACACATGTTTTAGGTAGGATAATTCACATGTTAGTAACACAGGCAATATTTAAGTTAGGAATGAATTCAAAATGATGCAAATAAGAATGATTTCTGGAAAGAGCAAATTATCAAATAGTTTAGATAGTCCTAATTATTGAAATATTTTTGGGAATGTTTATTAACTGGCCAGCATGAAATGCAGAAAAGTCAACATGTATGTCATATCTCTGGCTTCAACTTGGAGTATGAACCTTGGCATAGGCACAAGAGTTAAAATTTATGACAGACTTGCTATCTTGAATGAGAAGAGTTTCTCTCTATTTATAAGATGTTTAAAACATCTATTGTGATTAAAATCTGTCTGGTTAGAATTAAATACACCACAGAAAATATATATGTGGAAAAAAGTGTCTTGAAATAAATTAAGTTGTGTATATACATGTACATCTATCTGAAATTTATGTGACATTTTTAAAAACAGATGAGTTGTCACAAGGAAAGCATGTCGACCATAAACGTAATGGGAAGAGAATTTTATAGATATGAAAATATGTATAAACCAACCTCAGACTATGCTGCCAAGCTACAAACTGTTACCGGTATATACCTGTATTAAAATTTTTAAAATGTTTCTACAAAATTTTCAAATTATGGCTGTTTAAACATTCAGTGCTACCGAATTTTCACTGATCAAAAAGTAAAGTTTAATTAAAAGTTAGTTAATGTTACAATGGTTCCTTTTGACCTATTTTAGCAATGTTTTAAATATGTTATGTAATATGCAATATAATCGTGTCAGATTTGTGACATATATATGCTTTGTATAGGAAAACAACTTTGACCTGTCCGTTTGACCTTTAATTTAAATATTGATCATGGACCACTGCATTTATATACATGTATAGGAATCAACAGGTTTATTTTGTATACATAGTGAAAACATGAATCACTTATCTTCTGTACACATAATTACTGCGAATCCTACTACTACCTATGCACAGGGTGGACTCTTCTATTTGAACATTCCTAATGAAAGGTCAAACTGACAGGTCAATGTTGTTTAGCTATAAATGTATTGTATAATACAATGCACACACACACACACACACGAACATACACACACTTATTAAATGATATTATGAAAATAGTCTGATCTGATGTTTAAGTTTTGTTATATAATTTCATACAATATCTCTCTTTCTCTCTGTCTTCTCTCTGGGGACACAAGACTTGTTCTGACATCGTTGCTAATAATTGTCCCCAGATCAACACTGGATCATCTCTCTCTCTTTCTTTCTCTCTATTGCTCTGTGTGTCTGTCTGTCTCCCTCTTTCTCTCTCCCTCTCAAAGAATTGCGGCAATAACAAATATTGCTAATGAGACATTTAAGAAATGTTACATGTAATAAATCATTTTGGTGCACAAAATGTCCTTGTTAATTTCAGAAACTAAGAGGGTTTTGGATTCTACAAGACAAATTCTAAATGCAAATACTAGTATAACTTATATTTGCAAACATCTTGTCAAATGTTTACTGTAGAATATTTTTTTATACCAGACATTTGTTGCACTTTGTATATGAATAAAATATTTATATAAAATATCAGTTGCGGTTTTATTCTTCATTTCTGTGAGTTGGGTAAAGTCAAACCTGTCTTAAAGGCCACATGTAATAAGGGTCACCTGTTTTTAAAGGCCAGTAAAATTTTATCCCAACTGCTCTTTATTCACGTTATTTGAACTTGTAAGTTGTATACAAGGACCACCTGTCCATTAAGACCACTTTTACTGGTTCACTTGGTTGGCCTTTCTAGACAGGTTTGGAATGTAATGGTGTTTTATGTCCCAGTTGGGAAACTTTCCCTAATATTGAGGTGGTCAGTTTAGGGATGTTGGAGGAAACTGGAATGCCCAGAGAAAATACCCATCTTTGGCAAGCAAACTGGTAACATTTCTAACATAAGGATCTGTCCAGAGTGATCCGAACATAGACTGTGATCCTTAAACTTGTGCTTTTGACTACTTTATCACGGAGGCGCTCATTGTGTGAGAACATGAAGATGAGAGCAAGTACTGGCATCTGTTACTGGAATTTCTTTTGAGGCTTTTGATGGAGAAATGTACAAGTTCTTTCGGTTAAACTTTAAATTGGACTAGAGACACAGATGAGCTATGTCCGCCAACACTTTTTAAAGTAAAAGATTTACCCATCTCTCCTTGCGTAATAAAACCCTGCTTAGAGGGACTCGTCGAGGTGTACATACACCACAAATTATGTTGAGCATCACCCCAGAGCTTTACATTGCGGTTTTAATGGGCATTTGATCACCGCATAGACTAGACACCAAAGCGCGGTTATTCCAATTAACTAGACATTTCGTTTTGCATACCAGCCAGAATCGTTACGAAAATTAAGAGAATAGTGTCTGGTGTCTCTGTCCAATTAGGACGGACATTTTTGGTCTACATACTGTGAAATCGTTTATTTTTGCGGTGTCCAATTTAATGATTTCTGTTGTCAACGGCCCTTTTTAATTGATGATAGAGGACCGTGTTCTTTTGGCTTTGTAGAATCACTATGGTAGCTCAGTTGGTAGAGTGCTCGTGAGTTCGAACAAAGACCGTGTCTGACCAAGCTAAGAAAATTGTTAGCGACAGTCCTTTCGCCAAACATTAGCATTTAGAAATGAAAGTCACGGGGTCCTTCGAAATATACCTTAAAAACCGATGCCAAATGTCACGAGCGTGGCACTTTAAAGAAACCTCCCTGTACATTGCCCCGAGCGCACTGCGAAGATAACAATTTCTGCCACTTCACCAATAGGCGGTGACGTATTCCAGACTGGGACGTAAAACCCCATTCAATCAATCTTAATTATTTGCAACAGTAAAACTATGAAATATTTCCTGAAATTGTAGAGGATTTTATAGATAAATAAAAACAAACAACAGCTTGATTTTTCAACAACCAATATATTTCGAATACATAGTATTCCTTTTAAAGCTAACATTTTTCTTTTACATGTCACATGTATTTGTAATTAAAACTAAAATTTTCAGTAATTTCTATCAATAACTTTAACTGCTTATGCATAAACAAAAGGTTTGTAACTTGCTTTTCAATGAAGTTTTAATTGCGCCGCCAGAAAAGTAGACCAGCCCTAGTCTTAAAGAGGCGATATTCAATATTCGGACATTTTTTGCCTCTTTAGAGGCAACATAAATGTCCGATTGAAAATAAGCCTTTGTAGGGTCTTTATTGAAGGCTACCAGAAAAGCACAATGAGTAAACTACGCCGTGCAATCTAGAATGATTTGAACACGCACTCACGGTGGAGAAAAACAAGATCATCAACATCTTCCGAACAATCGGGTTCACTGTTGTACCAGGTATCTTAAATTATGCGGAATTTGTTTTGAAAACGTTAACGTGGTGCAGAGACAAACCCCATTATAAGCGACAAGGATTTCAGTGTTCTACGTGACAGCCCCAAACGTTTGTGCGAAACACGTTGGTGTTTCCATTGTTTATGGAATCGCATCCAGTGACGTTTCTCCGTAAAAACGACGTTACTGTTGGAATTTGCGACGCTAAGGTTTTCCAAAAATTTCCGCACAAACTTTAGGAGGATCGTGTGGTACACTAGTACCGGCGAAATTTATGTAACAGCAAATGTCCAGAAACAAATTCATGAATACTAAACCTAGATTATTTGTCGTGTTATTATGAAGAATCAGACATAATTAATACAAACAGTCCATGTTTATTCACAATACAAAAATCAAAGTAAAAATTTTGAAAAACTGGCAAATTTAGCTTATCACATGAACTTCCACCAGGGAAGTCTGGTTAAGTGCTCCAGAAGGGTAAAGGCAAACAACATTGACCCAATACATAGGTAGCGTTAGGATTCACAGTTATAGATATACACATAGCCCGTGATAAATGTTCACATCAGCTAGTCGAAATATACACGTGTTATACCTATTACTTAAAGTTACTCGTCCATAATGGATATTTGAATCAAAGGTCAAGCGGACAGGTCAATGTCGTTTTCCTATAAGTACCTCCTGTTTATACACCTTCACCTGTGAAATCAATATTAAGAATGAAAGGAACATGGATGGAATTATTGGATGTCAAACATATCAGGATAATTTTGGATACAAATACGCCATAATTATTAACAATACTTTGATGGCGACCATAAAACGTTTTGAGGTCTTTGATATGATTAAGCACTATCCCGGAGTCAACAATTTAATTGCAAGCAGTTTGCTTTGTTGTATAAAATTTCCGTATTGGAAACAAGGTATACCGTAACGTATTAGCACCATAAGCAAATATACTGCTGCATAGAAAAGGAAAGTTGACAATAGAAAAATTGAAGTCATCACGTTTGTCATATACCTTCGATTTTAACCTTTTGTGGGTGTCATAATTGAGGTACAAGTCTAAATATGAAGCAGAACTTGAAGAATCAGTCGTATCTTTTATATCAAGCTCACTGGGATAGATGATATCCACATAATCTCCAAAATTTAAGATTATGAATAGATAGAACGTCGTCTAAATTTCTGTATGTGGAGTTGAATGATTTGGTGACGATCTTTTCCAGATTTAATAAGGTTCTTCATAAATTCTGATTCAATCGAAAAAAGAAACAGACCAACAATCAATTGTGCACAGTTTGTGCCTATTGTTATGCATTTGTTTGTTGGAAAATTATTCGTCTATCAAAAACTAATATTTGTTGATGGTATCTTCAGTAAATGTCTGTATTGAGGTTGGCACATGTTATGAGATGCAAGGTGGTTTTTTAAACTCAATCCATGTCTGATAATGTCAGATATAGAATATACTTTATATGAACAGGACTCCCCTTTGACGACTGTCAAAATTTGCGTAACAATTATTGCCACTGATTTAGTAGAATATTTAGAGAAACCTGTTACATGTTTTTTGTTTTATGGATTGATATGAAGTTTAGGAATCCAATACAAGTTAGGAAGGCCAAGTTCTTCCTCTTTTTTAGATTGATGCAGAAAGACTTAATAACTCCCCTATGGTATGGGAAGAATTTCATCTTTGGTAAAGTTATAAATGTGAAGAAACAAATACAAAATCAATACTTATCCAGAATTTAAGATGGTACGTATGCAGATCAAAACATCTAAACATGGCGTATCTGTCAGAGTGTTTTGTGTGTAGTTTGTTTTCTATTAAAAATTTTAGCTGGTTTACAATCATATCCAAAAATTTCACAATCTGGTTGTGATATTATACTAAGCAGCTCTAAATCCGCATAATCTACGGTATTGTAGGCATCAATCATAGCCTTTTGTTTAGTTAGACGGAGTGTTTGTTTATCTCTCTGCCTAAATATTATTTCTGTTAAAATAGATTTTAATTTTTCTCTTGTGAGAGCTTTTGTCTGTAGTTCTGTAAAAGAAAATTCCATATTTGGACTTAAAATTCCTCGGATTTGAAACTTCTTCCAAAGTCTTTTAAAAGCATCGTGGAAAGTTATGCAGTTCTTATATCCACCGGAATATCCGAACAGGTTATCCACTTGGTCGGCTATAGTATCATGAAGAGACTGGTTATCAAAATGCGATAACGAATTTTTAATCCACGTGAACCCCAATGTATCAAGGATATATAAGCTGTCTTTCTTAAAGTTTTCCATCTTTCCTATATAATCGTAATGTATCCGACAGGGTCTACAATGGTCAAACATTGGAATAAAATGACCATCCCTGTGTTTGTTGGTCAGTTGAGATTTTATGAAATATTTGATAAATTCAGAAAATGTCACATCATGTCCACATTGTAAACTAATTTTGCTTGCGTTTTTACGAACGGTCTGAACGATATACTTGCCGACGTTAGACCAATATGTTGGGTTTGGAGAAAATAACTTGTCTATATATCCGGAATATAACCTTGAAAATGGGTTTCGAACAAATATAAATTTCTTTGAAGAATCCAAAATATGGTGAGCATCGTCAAAACCAATTTGGGAAAATAATTCCACGTTTCCGCCTAAAGCACTTATTGCTGGAATGTCAAAAGGGGAATCAGCCTTGGTGGCACCAACAAATATCTGCAAAAGATAAAGAAAATGTAACACAGGGGCTTCGAAATCGAATAACAAAAGAAAGTGGAACCAGACACGCAGCACATATTTAAGCCACTGATTATAAATATCATAACCTTTTAAGGACAACACCGGTCTGACCATAAAAAAATATCGAAAATAAGTTGTATGATTTAAGAGATTTTTATACAACTCTCCTAGTCAACAAGTATTACATGTCTCGGTTTAGAGGTCTTCCTGTAGAAAGGGTTTTCCAAATCATTTGACTTCAGGAGTACACGAGAACACGATGCGAAATCAAAAAAATCTTCTTTCGACAGAGAACGTGGGTTGGTCTGTCAGTCCTGGCCCAGTTGAGGAGACCGGCATATCCGGTAAAGATTAGCGAACTGTATCTTGTATCTGTCAAAACGAGGCTCTTTGGACCAATCTTCCATCAAGAGTCCTTGTTTGGAAAGACCATTTCAGTTCCAAACAGAATGAAGCCACTGGTGGTGTATTTTATCTTTAGGAACTTAGTTCATAATCGAGAGTCTCCATGGCGAACTGAATTAGCCGAAACGACCGTCTTGTGCTGTAAAACTTCAATAGGCTTAGTAATACCGTGAAATGATGCATATATTGTCTTGTTTAATAATTATCAGATACTAGTTACACCGGGAACCAGGGTGACCGAGTGGTTTAAGCACCGACTAACGGATCACAGCGCCTTCCATCGCCTAGTAGGTTCAAATCTCACTCGGTACAGATCTTAGTGAGACAAAGTTTGCTAGTCTGCTTGCCGAAGGTTTTCCGTGGTTTTCTCCACCACCAACATTCATAAACTGATCGTGTCGATATTAGCGAAAGAACCTTGAATTGGGCGTACTATAGTCCGTCAGCGATATTGTGGCAGAGTCTTTATAAACATGGAAGAGTTTATATAATGCATATAGCCCAAGATTGGGATATCACGGTGGCGAACCTACGTCATAGACGCGACTTCGTATACACAACAATGGCGGCCAAACGATCGACTCGCGGTGCGTTTTAACTGAATTTCTATACTTCCCATCAGTTTATAGTTATCTCAATGTGCCTAAAGAAGACAGAATAACTTCACGAACGATCGGTTGATGTATATATATTCTTAGAGCTGCTAGGTTTTTCAAACATTCGCGTCAAAGTAAATTTTTGTACCACGATGTCGGGCACACTTTTCACGACGGCAAAGGAAAAAGTCGTATTTTCACCATTTAAACTCGTTCTACTGACTGTAATGTTACAAACGGGATATGAATAAACTAAAGGTAATATATATCAAAGGAAAAAGTCCAAAAACTGGGCCTAATAACGGCTATTTTAGCATTTTTTGGTTTATTTTAGTCGTGCATACTCTGCAAAACTCCTTGCAACTTATGTTGTCGTGCACACATAATATTTATAAAAAACCCATCCAGAACAGTTTTCACTGTCATTATAAATGTTTTACTTGAAATGAATCAATATAAGGAATTTTTAAATAGCAGTAAAAGCGTATCATAGAATTTGAAAAGGTCATTGGTGCCATAGAAAGGTCTCCCTTCAATAAACGTGTCAGGATCGGGCTTCCTTCTCCAGCAAAACCCGTATTTTATTTGGTAAACAGCTTCTCCTTCCGTTGATTAAAAAAATTAACCCCAAAAAGAGTTTTTGTTACATAATCTAAAGAAAACCTGAGGTTAAACCTTCGACATTTAAAGAACATTTATTATTTAATTAAGATTTGCAATGCTCTGGTGAAACCTTTCCCGATTTAAAATTGGTAGTAAGACGAATAGGAAAATTTCAATTTGAAAAATTTAAAGACTTTGTGTTTAAAATGAATTAAAGAATTCTACACAGAATGGAGTCCAGACTTTAATTGTTGTTGTCTTTGTTGTTGTGATTATCCTACTTCTTCAACCTCTAAGAGGTCTACATCACGACTGCTGTGGTTTATACCACAAAATAAGGTTTCCTTTTCAACTGATGATTCAGTGCCATATAGTAAAAAGAAATCTGTGATCAGTAGCTCACATAGTATGCTTCCCTTTTATCTTCAACCACAGTAAACGTAAAAATATAAATAAGTCGGGAAACAGGAAGTAGTTGTCTGTCAGACTTGTGCATGTATAATAAAAAACAAACATACCTATCAAATACAAACATACCAATTCATATCCAAATCATAATTCAAAAGCAAAATTAAAACTGACAAATTAGGATAAATATATGAACGTCCACCAAAAAAGCGTCTTCTGTTTAGCTAGCTACATACGCCATTTACGTGCGTAAACAAAATTCAAATGGAAGTAACATGGAACTATAGAACGTCCAATGTATCCAGGGTAATTTTGGATACAGATACAGTGACATCATACTTATCAACACTTTTTTGATGACGGCTTTAAAACTTTATAAGGATCTTGATTAATTTGTAAGCAATTTGCTTGTAAAATATTGGGCTGTATAAGTCTATTTATGACAATATAGCGAAGTCGCTTTATAACGAAGTTAAAAATAGAGTACCCAGGGCTTGGTTATAAACGTGTTTTACTGTATAAAGTTTCTGAAGTGGGAACAAGCTCTTAAAATACACCATAAGCAAGAGAAGCAAGTATATTGTTGCAAAGAAACAGAAAGTTGACAATTAAATTGAAGTCATCACGTCGTCATTTACATGTAGCTTTAAATGTAGCCTTTAGTGAATGTGATAATTGAGGTACAAGTCCACATATGAAGCAGAACTTGGAAAATCTGTCGTATTTTAAGGATGTATGCCATTCACGTATTCTCAAAATTTCGGATTTTTCGTAAAACTTCATCTATATTTCTGTATGTGAAGTAAAATGATTTGGCGACATTCTTCCATAAGAAGGATGTGCAGCTCCTATTTTAGACAAAATTTGCTAATATTAGAACTTTGACACGTGCTGATTTTTTAATATGATTTCTGTTGAATTATATTTTCTTCTTTCATGTTTTGCGTTTCTTTTGATATTAATATTATTATTATTATCAGGCTTTTTATATTCAATTATAAATGATACCTGTATTAATTTTATCACACATTTGTTTAGAAATACCCAATAATATTGAATATTTTATTAGTAGTGAATAGTGTCATACAAATACAGTATTTAAATGTCAGGCTAGTTATTGTGGTAAACACGAAGCCTTGTTATTTTTTGACTGGCTATGAATTTTCAGTTTCTGTTTGGTTTTAAAATCATACTATATTAAAGATATGGCTTTCAAACTTTGCATAATATTTGTATCTATCTGCAAGATGTTCACCTCCCAGTACTTCTTTATTGGAACGTTTTGATAGTTTTTCTTTGGAATATGTAACATCACCTGAAATTTTGAACCAACAGCAGAAGTAGCTGCTAACCATTTCTTTGGCTTTTGGAATTTTACATGATGAAAAATATGACCAGTTTTCGCTGCAGAAGGAATCCTGACCCTAGCACGCTTGGTGAAGGGAGACCTTTCTATGGCACTAATGACCTTTTCAAACTCTAAGGTAAGCTTTTTCATTTTACTTCTACTAAAAATTCCTTATATTGATTCATTTTAAGTAAAACATTTATAATGACAGTGAAAACCGTCCTGGATGTTTTTTTTTATAAATATTATGTGTGCACGACAACATAAGTTGCAAAGAGTTTTGCAGAGTGTGCACGACTAAAATAAACCAAAAATGCTAAAATAGCCGTTATTAGGCCCAGTTTTTGGACTTTTTCCTTTGATACATATTACCTTAAGTTTATTCATATCCCGTTTGTAACATTATAGTCAGTAGGACGAGTTTAAATGGTGAATATCACAACTTTTTCCTTTGCCGTCGTAAAAAGAGTGCCCGACATCGTGGTTCAAAAATTTACTTTGACGCGAATGTTTGAAAAAACAAGCAGCTCTAAGAATATATACACATCAACCGATCGTTCGTGAAGTTATTCTGCCTTCTTTAGGCACATTGAGAGAGATAACTATAAACTGATGGGAAGTATGGAAATTCAGTTAAAACTCACCGCGAGTTGATCGTTTGGCCGCCATTGTTGTGTTTACGAAGTCGCGTCTATGACGTAGGTTCGCCACCGTGGATATATACAGGTGCAGTTGACAAATGAACGGATGAAGGCGTGAATATAGTATTCGATGACACTGTATTATAAGGTCGCGCACGATAACTTAGCACATCCGGGTTTATTCATTTTGTAAATAAACATTGTAACTCGGACTCATGAAACACGCACATTGAACAACTCGCCAATGTCCATGCTGCACCTTCATACATATTTTTGTTGAAATATAAATATTTATCATATTCCACTTATCTTGGACATTTTCATTTATGTTCTTTATTTGAAACTTTTTAAATATGCACATGAAATTATTTCATTTCTGCATAATTTTTGTGAAGTTCCACATAACTGTGGAACGAATTGTCTGAAGATATAACAAGGTATTTGTCCTTAACACCTTTAATTTGATAGGATAGGTTACTGTCGTCCTTGGCTCAGTGGTATGTAACATATCTTACAGTTAGTGGACAGCTATATAATTTTGTCACAAGTGAGTTCGAACAATACCGGGTCCATACATATATATTTTTTAATTTTATCTAATTTTGTTTTTAATTTTTATTATAAAAACTTTTCAATTAAAAAGTAAAAGAAACTAGAGATTGTAACTGGGATACCAGTTACGTATGATTCCCCACCATCCATAAATAATTTATGGCATATATCTAGTGAAAAGACCCTAGCAGGGTTAGCGCTGGGTTGTAAAAGTCTGTCGTCAAGGAAATCGCCAGTTGTAAAATTTTGTTGCCAATTTCATTACTGTGTCGCCAAAAAGGGTAAATCTTGTGATTTTCACGTCACATGCGTTTTTAATGTTGTGTATATATTGCCTTGATGAACAATTACATTTTAAAGGCAGTTGTGCATAAAGTACATTCAGTGTACCGCGCCGACCTGGTAAACTAAAAAAATCATACCTTGATTACTTTTTTAGACTTCTTTGAAAGTAAAAGTAGATTTAAATTTAAGTTTTCGGTTGAGAAAAATCGTACATTGGAAGGCCTTTTCGGCATAGGAAGTGACGTTTTCAATGAATTTTATTGAATAAGAAAACTCGTAGAACCCCTCTCGGGCCTCTGATTTGGCGTCGCCACGTGTTACAATGAATGAACACGTATGGGAGGGTTTGCGCTGGGCATCGCTAACTGCGATGTTTTTCTTTAACTTGCGACAAAACACGGCGCTTTGCGATTTTTTATTTATTTTCATATTTCGACTATTATAATGTCTTGTCATGTGACATATGCATGTATTTGTTTATGTGCTATAAGTGTTATTTGTATACTTTATGCAAATAAAGTTTATTTATTATTATGATTCCCCACCACCGAAGGTGGGGAATCATATTGTTTTCGTTCTGTTTCTTCTTCTTATTATTATTTTATTATTATTATGATTCCCCACCACCGAAGGTGGGGAATCATATTGTTTTCGTTCTGTTTCTTCTTCTTCTTATTATTATTATTCTTATTATTCTTCTTCTCAAGACCATATGCTGCAGCATATCTCGGGAACGGCTTGATGGATGTAGATGAAATTTGCTACCAATAATCTGTTGTCTGTGTAGATAATCAAGACGCGTTTATTTTTGTTATCTTGAAGGTGGGTGGGTGGGTGTAAATCAATACGTAGTTAAATACCCGGGGAAACCAATTCTGAATGGACATAAGCTGGTTACGACACCTTAATTATACAAAGCCAATGCTTTCACCTATGAGTTAATCCGATTAGTGACCGTTAAAAACTTGGCGATTTTTAAAACCACAGCTTGTCACGTCACACGCCTGTACATAAAACCTTACACAATGAGATGAATGGTGTATACAATTTGCCTTGATAGATCAAATGGCTTGGGGGTTTTCTGTTAATCACTGACTGTGGAAGTAGAAGACTGCCCACTTTTTTAAGTTTACACCATTGAAATGTCTCCTTTTACTGACTGACACTTTCCTAATGACCGGTATGTCGAGTACAAAAATTTGTAGTTATAGTCGGAAATGAATCTTCCGAGTAAGCCGCCACTCTGTTACTATTAACACTTTTCAAATAAGAGATGGACAATTATTTCAGGTATTGTTCAAGTTTAAGATAAAATATTTTTGTGTCTTTTTTATTCGATTTAAACATAGGAATTTTCGTAATTTGGACTGAAAGTTCACTTCGATTTAAACATGGGAATTTTCGTAATATTTCGTTATTTGGACTGAAAATTTGCTTCAAATTCGGCATATCGAATTAACTAACAAATTTACATAGAAATACATAGCGATCTGACGGGACCATTTGTATCATTTCGATTTAAGCGAAATTTCGATTCAACCGATTTCGAATTAACGAGAGTCGACTTTATTTCTTTTGCATCAAAAACACCTAAATAATCTATAGAGCAATGAAGATCTGAGTCTTTTAGATGCTGGAAATAACAATATGAGATTTATTCCGTATAATACACCTAAACTAATATGTACCTCAACGTGTTGAAAAGTACGTTTTTTCAATAGAGGGGGTCTTTTAAATCGGACTATATATACAGCGTCGATCTATTTCAACACACTATACACAGAGTTAACATACATGCTTCATATAAAAATGTCCGTCTTTTACTATTTTGACTGAGTAGATGTATCGTTATGATCATGAACCTCAAACATATAGGAATAACCGATATAAGTCGCGTAATTAAAATACAAACAGATGGCCTCCTATGATGTGTATTGCGCATTGAATCACGATTATTAATCAATAAACTTTTTAGAAAAAATATTAAATAAACATCACAAAGGGTAACTTTTATTATATTTTATTTTGGATTTTACAATAATTCCGAGTCCATGGGTGTTTATACTGTCTGACGACATCGGGAGGGCACCTGGGTATATCCTCAGGCAGTGTCGACACGCTCCAATATTACTTGGATCTACCTGCCCATCATTAGAAGGTCTTACATTCGGACCTAAGACAATGATCTTAACTCAGTCGTTAATTACTGTGTTTATTCAGTGACACTTGCCAATCCGTCACTGGCTTCAATGTGTATCCACCTGTTAATTACTGGTGACCAAGATACCGGTGAACTTTGAAAACTTGTGGCCAGAAAAATCGCAAAGCGCCGGGTTTTGTCGCTAGTTAAAGAAAAAAATCGCAGTAAGCGATGCCCAGCGCAATCCCTCCCATACGTGTTCATTCATTGTAACACGCGGCGACGCCAAATCAGAGGCCTGAGATTTCTTATTCAATAAAATTCATTGAAAACGTCACTTCCTATGCCGAGAAGGCCTTCCAATGTACGATTTTTCTCAACCGAAAACTTTAATTCAAATCTACTTTAACTTTCAAAGAAATTTTAAAAAACAATCAAGGTATGATTTTTTTTAGTTTACCAGGTCGGCGCGGTACAAATGTTCTTTATACACATCTGCCTTTAAAATGTAATTGTTCATCAAGGCAATATATACACAACATTAAAAACGCATGTGACGTGAAAATCACAAGATTTACCCTTTTTGGCGACACAGTAATGAAATTGGCAACAAAATTTTACAACTGGCGATTTCCTTGACGACAGACTTTTACAACCCATCGCAAACCCTGCTAGGGTCTTTTCACCAGATAATTTATGGATGGTGGGGAATCATACGTAACTGGTATCCCAGTTACAATCTCTAGTTCTTATTATTCTTCTTCTCAAGACCATATGCTGACGCATATCTCGGGAAAGGCTTGATGGATTTAGATGAAATTTGCTACCAATAATCTGTTGTCTGTGTAGATAATCAAGACGCGTTCATTTTCGTTATCTTGAAGGTGGGTGGGTGGGTGTAAATCAATACGTAGTTAAATACCCGGGGAAACCAATTCTGAATGGACATAAGCTGGTTACGACACCTTAATTATACAAAGCCAATGCTTTCACCTTTCACCTATGACTTAATCCGATTAGTGACCGTTAAAAACTTGGCGATTTTTAAAACCACAGCTTGTCACGTCACACGCCTGTACATAAAACCTTACACAATGAGATGAATGGTGTATACAATTTGCCTTGAAAGATCAAATGGCTTGGGGGTTTTCTGTTAATCACTGACTGTGGAAGTAGAAGACTGCCCACTTTTTTAAGTTTACACCATTGAAATGTCTCCTTTTACTGACTGACACTTTCCTAATGACCGGTATGTCGAGTACAAAAATTTGTAGTTTTAGTCGGAAATGAATCTTCCGAGTAAGCCGCCACTCTGTTACTATTAACACTTTTCAAATAAGAGATGGACAATTATTTCAGGTATTGTTCAAGTTTAAGATAAAATATTTTTGTGTCTTTTTTATTCGATTTAAACATAGGAATTTTCGTAATTTGGACTGAAAGTTCACTTCGATTTAAACATGGGAATTTTCGTAATATTTCGTTATTTGGACTGAAAATTTGCTTCAAATTCGGCATATCGAATTAACTAACAAATTTACATAGAAATACATAGCGATCTGACGGGACCATTTGTATCATTTCGATTTAAGCGAAATTTCGATTCAACCGATTTCGAATTAACGAGAGTCGACTTTATTTCTTTTGCATCAAAAACACCTAAATAATCTATAGAGCAATGAAGATCTGAGTCTTTTAGATGCTGGAAATAACAATATGAGATTTATTCCGTATAATACACCTAAACTAATATGTACCTCAACGTGTTGAAAAGTACGTTTTTTCAATAGAGGGGGTCTTTTAAATCGGACTATATATACAGCGTCGATCTATTTCAACACACTATACACAGAGTTAACATACATGCTTCATATAAAAATGTCCGTCTTTTACTATTTTGACTGAGTAGATGTATCGTTATGATCATGAACCTCAAACATATAGGAATAACCGATATAAGTCGCGTAATTAAAATACAAACAGATGGCCTCCTATGATGTGTATTGCGCATTGAATCACGATTATTAATCAATAAACTTTTTAGAAAAAATATTAAATAAACATCACAAAGGGTAACTTTTATTATATTTTATTTTGGATTTTACAATAATTCCGAGTCCATGGGTGTTTATACTGTCTGACGACATCGGGAGGGCACCTGGGTATATCCTCAGGCAGTGTCGACACGCTCCAATATTACTTGGATCTACCTGCCCATCATTAGAAGGTCTTACATTCGGACCTAAGACAATGATCTTAACTCAGTCGTTAATTACTGTGTTTATTCAGTGACACTTGCCAATCCGTCACTGGCTTCAATGTGTATCCACCTGTTAATTACTGGTGACCAAGATACCGGTGAACTTTGAAAACTTGTGGCCAGAAAAATCGCAAAGCGCCGGGTTTTGTCGCTAGTTAAAGAAAAAAATCGCAGTAAGCGATGCCCAGCGCAATCCCTCCCATACGTGTTCATTCATTGTAACACGCGGCGACGCCAAATCAGAGGCCTGAGATTTCTTATTCAATAAAATTCATTGAAAACGTCACTTCCTATGCCGAGAAGGCCTTCCAATGTACGATTTTTCTCAACCGAAAACTTTAATTCAAATCTACTTTAACTTTCAAAGAAATTTTAAAAAACAATCAAGGTATGATTTTTTTTAGTTTACCAGGTCGGCGCGGTACAAATGTTCTTTATACACATCTGCCTTTAAAATGTAATTGTTCATCAAGGCAATATATACACAACATTAAAAACGCATGTGACGTGAAAATCACAAGATTTACCCTTTTTGGCGACACAGTAATGAAATTGGCAACAAAATTTTACAACTGGCGATTTCCTTGACGACAGACTTTTACAACCCATCGCAAACCCTGCTAGGGTCTTTTCACCAGATAATTTATGGATGGTGGGGAATCATACGTAACTGGTATCCCAGTTACAATCTCTAGTTCTTATTATTCTTCTTCTCAAGACCATATGCTGACGCATATCTCAAGAAAGGCTTGATGGATTTAGATGAAATTTGCTACCAATAATCTGTTGTCTGTGTAGATAATCAAGACGCGTTCATTTTTGTTATCTTGAAGGTGGGTGGGTGGGTGTAAATCAATACGTAGTTAAATACCCGGGGAAACCAATTCTGAATGGACATAAGCTGGTTACGACACCTTAATTATACAAAGCCAATGCTTTCACCTTTCACCTATGACTTAATCCGATTAGTGACCGTTAAAAACTTGGCGATTTTTAAAACCACAGCTTGTCACGTCACACGCCTGTACATAAAACCTTACACAATGAGATGAATGGTGTATACAATTTGCCTTGAAAGATCAAATGGCTTGGGGGTTTTCTGTTAATCACTGACTGTGGAAGTAGAAGACTGCCCACTTTTTTAAGTTTACACCATTGAAATGTCTCCTTTTACTGACTGACACTTTCCTAATGACCGGTATGTCGAGTACAAAAATTTGTAGTTTTAGTCGGAAATGAATCTTCCGAGTAAGCCGCCACTCTGTTACTATTAACACTTTTCAAATAAGAGATGGACAATTATTTCAGGTATTGTTCAAGTTTAAGATAAAATATTTTTGTGTCTTTTTTATTCGATTTAAACGTTGGAATTTTCGTAATTTGGACTGAAAATTCACTTCGATTTAAACATTGAAATTTTCGTAATATTTCGTAATTTGGACTGAAAATTTGCTTCAAATTCGGCATATCGAATTAACTAACAAATTTACATAGAAATACATAGCGATCTGACGGGACCATTTGTATCATTTCGATTTAAGCGAAATTTCGATTCAACCGATTTCGAATTAACGAGAGTCGACTTTATTTCTTTTGCATCAAAAACACCTAAATAATCTATAGAGCAATGAAGATCTGAGTCTTTTAGATGCTGGAAATAACAATATGAGATTTATTCCATATAATACACCTAAACTAATATGTACCTCAAAGTGTTGAAAAGTACGTTTTTTTCAATAGAGGGGGTTTATTAAATCGGACTATATATACAGCGTCGATCTATTTCAACACACTATACACAGAGTTAACATGCATGCTTCATATAAAAATGTCCGTCTTTTACTATTTTGGCTGAGTAGATGTATCGTTATGATCATGAACCTCAAACATATAGGAATAACCGATATAAGTCGCGTAATTAAAAAAAAACAGATGACCTCCTATGATGTGTATTGCGCATTGAATCACGATTATTAATCAATAAACTTTTTAGAAAAATATTAAATAAACATCACAAAGGGTAACTTTTATTATATTTTATTTTGGATTTTACAATAATTCCGAGTCCATCGGTGTTTATACTGTCTGACGACATCGGGAGGGCACCTGGGTATATCCTCAGGCAGTGTCGACACGCTCCAATATTACTTGGATCTACCTGCCCATCATTAGAAGGTCTTACATTCGCACCTAAGACAACGATCTTAATCAACTCAGTGGTTAATTACTGTGTTTATTCAGTGACACTCGCCAATCTGTCACTGGCTTCAATGTGTTATCACCTGTTAATTACTGGTGACCAAGATACCGGTGAACTTTGAAAACTTGTGGCCAGAAAAAATCGCAAAGCGCCGTGTTTTGTCGCAAGTTAAAGAAAAAAATCGCAGTTAGCGATGCCCAGCGCAAACCCTCCCATAACGTGTTCATTCATTGTAACACGCGGCGACGCCAAATCAGAGGCTACGAGTTTTCTTATTCAATAAAATTCATTGAAAACGTCACTTCCTATGCCGAGAAGGCCTTCCAATGTACGATTTTTTCTCAACCGAAAACTTTAATTCAAATCTACTTTAACTTTCAAAGAAATTTTAAAAAGCAATCAAGGTATGATTTTTTAGTTTACCAGGTCGGCGCGGTACAAATGTACTTTATACACAACTGCCTTTAAAATGTAATTGTTCATCAATGCAATATATACACAACATTAAAAACGCATGTGACGTGAAAATCACAAGATTTACCCTATTTGGCGACACAGTAATGAAATTGGCAACAAAATTTTACAACTGGCGATTTCCTTGACGACAGACTTTTACAACCCAGCGCTAACCCTGCTAGGGTCTTTTCACCAAATATATGCCATAAATTATTTATGGATGGTGGGGAATCATACGTAACTGGTATCCCAGTTACAATCTCTAGTTATTATTATTATTATTTGCGATTTTTCTGGCCACAAGTTTTCAAAGTTCACCGGTATCTTGGTCACCAGTAAATAACAGGTGATAACACATTGAAGCCAGTGACGGATTGGCGTGTGTCACTGAATAAACACAGTAATTAACGACTGAGTTGATTAAGATCGTTGTCTTAGGTGCGAATGTAAGACCCTCTAATGATGGGCAGGTAGATCCAAGTAATATTGTAGCGTGTCGGCACTGCCTGAGGATATACCCAGGTGCCCTCCCGATGTCGTCAGACAGTATAAACACCGATGGACTCGGAATTATTGTAAAATCCAAAATAAAATATAATAAAAGTTACTCTTTGTGATGTTTATTTAATAATTTTTCTAAAAAGTTTATTGATTAATAATCGTGATTCAATGCGCAATACACATCATAGGAGGCCATATGTTTGTTTTTTAATTACGCGACTTATATCGGTTATTCCTATATGTTTGAGGTTCATAATCATAACGATACATCTACTCAGTCAAAATATTAAAAGGCGGACATTTTTATATGAAGCGTGTATGTTAACTCTGTGTATAGTGTGTTGAAAAGGATCGACGCTGTATATATAGTCCGAAGACCCCCCTTTATTGAAAAAACGTACGTTTCAACACGTTGAGGTACATATTAGTTTAGGTGTACTATACGGAATAAATCTCATATTGTTATTTCCAGCATCTAAAAGACCCAGATCTTCATTGCTCTATAGATTATTTAGGTGTTTTTGATGCAAAAGAAATAAAGTCGACTCTCGTTAATTCGAAATCGGTTGAATCGAAATTTCGCTTAAATCGAAATGATACAAATGGTCCCGTCAGATCGCTATGTATTTCTATGTAAATTTGTTAATTAATTCGATATGCCGAATTTGAAGCGAATTTTCAGTCCAAATTACGAAATATTACAAAAATTCCCATGTTTAAATCGAAGTGAGCTTTCAGTCCAAATTACGAAAATTCCAATGTTTAAATCGAATAAAAAAGACACAAAAATATTTTATCTTAAACTTGAACAATACCTGAAATAATTGTCCATCTTTTATTTGAAAAGTGTTAATAGTAACAGAGTGGCGGCTTACTCGGAAGATACATTTCCGACTAAAACTACAAATTTTTTTACTCGACATACCGGTCATTAAGAAAGTGTCAGTCAGTAAAAGAAGACATTTCATTGGTGTAAACTTAAAAAAGTGGGCAGTCTTCTACTTCCACAGTCAGTGATTAACAGAAAACCCCCAAGCCATTTGATCTATCAAGGCAAATTGTATACACCATTCATCTCATTGTGTAAGGTTTTAAGTACAGGCGTGTGACGTGACAAGCTGTGGTTTTAAAAATCGCCAAGTTTTTAACGGTCACTAATCGGATTAACTCATAGGTGAAAGCATTGGCTTGGTATAATTAAGGTGTCGTAACCAGCTTATGTCCATTCAGAATTGGTTTCCCCGGGTATTTAACTACGTATTTATTTACACCACCCACCCACCTTCAAGATAACGAAAATAAACGCGTCTTGATTATCTACACAGACAACAGATTATTGGTAGCAAATTTCATCTAAATCCATCAAGCCGTTCCCGAGATATGCGTCAGCATATGGTCTTCAGAGAAGAATAATAATAAGAATAATAAAAAAAATAATAATAAGAAGAAACAGAACGAAAACAATATGATTCCCCACCTTCGGTGGTGGGGAATCATAATAAATGAATCTATACTAATTATTTAAATGTGCTATCAGGCTAATAATTAATAATTTCTATCTTTTACATGTAAATGTATGAACAACCTAAATTTTAAAATTCTTGTGGAAATTATTTCTACTAGAACTACATAACATTTAAAATTAGCACAGGGCAAAATTTTAACGTCTCGTTTCATACAGAAATCAAAATATTAGCACTATTTGGGACTAATCACTATTATTAATCCGTACCTCACCGCCGCGTCATACGAAAAAATCCAACTGTAAACCTATATTAATTTGGAAAAGGATGCCAACATCAATAAATTTTATACTGTGTTTATTAATTTATTTATTGTTTTTTTAATTTATTTATTTTATTTATTCATATCTGGGAATAGACAGTTAATATTGTTGTCATGTGCATAATTTTAAATTTAATATTTTTCTCTGTTAAAATTCAAAATGCTCCACATGACGCTGTGCGAAATATAAAAATACAATTCCTCCTTACAAGTGAAATATTTTATGTCCAACAACACAACTCATATTAATGCATTCATTTATAATTTTTATTAATAGATTCAAAATTAAAGTGAATCAAATGTACCAGTTTCCAATTTGTGATGCAAGAGATTACAGCAGGTGTTTGTTCTAATTAATAATATAATACAATAGGATATGAATTCCAACATATCATGGCGTTGGGTGGATCTGAGAGTTAAAAGGGACGAGATGTTAATTATTAAGTTAATTGGACCATTAATTAGAACATGCGAACGAGTTGAATGATCACGCCCTCGTAAAAATGTGAGAATATAGTATAATAGGTATAAGGCGAAAACGAGGCAACACGTGTGATTTTCATAACCGAGAAGATGTCGGAAAATAAAAAGATTGTATTAAATTCACAGGCAAAACAAATTGCCATCAATGTTGTAAAACATTGCTTTGATGAGGCAAAAGAAAAATGTCTCAAAAATCCCATCAGCTGTCCCTTGGAGAGAGCAAGTGCAATGACGGGTGTGCCGAGGAGAACATTATCAAGATTAAAATCGTTCGGAATAGAAACCAAACAGGCTGATAGAAAACAGAGATCAGATAAATTGTTTATTGATGATTTTGATATCTGCGTAATTAGAAGAACAATAATTAATATGTATTTAAATAAACGCGTTCTTCCAACTATAAATGCTATTCATTCGGAAATAATTAACAAAATTGACTTTAAGGGGGGTAAAACAATTCTCAGAAAATTGCTTAAAGAAATGGGGTTTAACTGGAAAAAATGCAGCACAAATAGAAAAATCCTTATGGAAAAACCAGATATCGTATCAAAAAGAATAAATTACCTTCGCGAAATTAAAAAACTTAGAGAAACTGGACACAACATTATATGGATGATACGTATATAAACTCTTCACACACTGTACCCAAGTGTTGGCAGCTGGATGGGAACGGTTTAAGTGTTCCAATCGGAGCAGGTGACCGTCTGATTGTTGTTGATGCTGGTTTAGAAAAGTGTTTTGTTCTTAATGCAAGCCTTATATATAAAGCCAAGTCATCAACAGGTGATTATCACCATGAAATGAATGCTGAGAATTTCACTAAATGGCTTCGCGAAAAATTAATTCCAAACCTTGAACCAAATTCCGTCTTGGTAGTCGATAATGCATGTTATCATAACGTCCAAGAAGACAAAAAACCAACAACATCGTGGAAGAAAGAAGACATTCAGGAATGGCTCACAAAACACAACATTAAATTTACAGAAGACATGGTTCGCGCACAGTTACTTACAATATGCAAACAACAAATTATTCCACCTTCCTACAGAATTGATTATATATTAAGAGAACATGGACATAAAATTTTAAGATTACCACCTTATCATGCAGACTTAAATCCTATAGAATTAATTTGGGCTGATCTAAAATCATATGTTGCTTCACAAAATTTAAAATTTAAACTTTCGGACGTGCAACAACTTGCAGAAAAACAATTGAAAGACATATCGACAGAAAAATGGAAAAGGTGTGTTGAACACGTAAAGAAAATAGAAACCGATTACTGGAAAAATGACATCGCAGTCGATGAAGAAATAGAGAAATTTGTAATAAACTTGGACGATACCGATTCCAGCGACGAAGACACAGACACAGCAACAGAAGAAGAAGAGGATGAGGAAGAAGAAACATCTACAGTGACGGTCGACGAAGAATCAACCATTTCAGAAGAAGATACGACTGATACAGCTGACGAAATTTTTACTGTTACCAACTTGCATGGAGCTGCACAATTATAAATTCCAGACACAAAATAAAAACAAAAACAGAATAAGACTAAGTACATAAGATTAATAAATAAATAGTTTTGAATTAAAATTTTTCGCAAAGCCATTCAGTAACTTGTTTTAAATATATTCAGCATACATTTCATGGTGAAGAATTTATTATTTGATACAGCAAATAATAAGAAATTATTATTATTATTTTCTATTTTGACTTTTTATTAAATAAATATAGAGTCAAAATAGCACACGACAATATATTGACGATATTATTATTAATGACATTATTGTTATTAAAATTACTATTATTAATGGGCTTAATCAAACTTTTTTGTTAAAAAAATGTATTATAGCAGGATAGAACTCTCAACACTTGTCCCCGTTATACACTATGGGCCAAAACATAACATTTATCGAACGAGCTGCAATGTTTATTTACAAACTGAAAAACCCCGGATGTGCCAAGTTATCGTGCGCGACCTATAATACCTATTGGTGTATAATTAACTCGCCTGTGTTTATAAACACTGCCACAATATGGCTGACGGACTATACTTCATTACTTCACTACAAGCAGACTAAAGAACATTTTGTTCTGTAACCTTTTTATCAGATTAATTAAATGGATTTCTCCCAGAGAATTAAGATTACCTGAAATACTCGTCTCCAGAAGGAAGATCCAACTTTTTCAATTCCGCAATAGACAATTTTATGTTTACGATCGATAACGAGGTGATCTCCGACAGTTTTTGCCGAGTTGTTCCCCACGTATTCGTCCTCTTTACCAGCACAGGCTTCGATCATAGTTTGTCTCCTCTGACTGTGTATAAGATCCATCTCTTTCATGTCTTCATCACCTTGTAAATGTAAGGACTCTTTCTGAAAATAGAATATAAACGTATTGGTTGCCATGTATTTTAGGTCCGCATCATAACAAGACGTGAGTCTGGTTTAGCGTCGACCCCTTCCAGTAGGGTCACAATCGGCGCAAATATTAAGCTTGTTGAATTGAATTTTTAATTTCTTTACGATTAGCCCTTTCTCGTCCTTGATAAAATAAGAGGTTCCCATGGGATTTCAGGGGCCGTCATATCAATGTAAACTGCGTGATAGTTGTAAGCATGCGGTACCTTTGTGGAGCAGATATATGTCGGATAAAATTTTAAAATGGCCACTGTTTCTTAAAAAAAATAAGTCACGTGATATGGGTTCAAATGTCAACATAATAATTAGTTTTAAGGGGAATTTATTCTTTTTGGTGGCAAATATGCCAATTTTAATAATCATATTCACATATTAGGTGAAGTGAGTCTTTATTCTCAGAGACCTTTTACATAAAGAATTTTGAAAAATAGCCATTGTTCATAGCAACTAGAAGGTCAAAGGTCATGAACACGTTAAACCCAATTTCATGCTTAAAATTGTTACATTCAACATATGTAGTTACCTGTCAACTAAAACCTACATTAATTGGAATGATCTAATGTAGAGATTAAAATTCAGCTCTAGAACATTTTGAGGTCAAAATGACCTGTTTTAACAAGCGGCCAAATAGGGACTGTACCGCTCACCTGGGCTACAAATAGCACAAAACACAATAAATACTACATTTCAGGGGCACTAACTCTGATGTAGATATTTAGATATTAATGAAACTTGCTACTTGGTTAGATCTTGTCATGTCAATCATTTTTGAAATTTTTACTATTTATGTTTCTCTAATAATCCCGGAAGTATAATTATAAACTATGAAAAATATAACCTTTAAAAGGACAATAACTCCAAAATTATTTGTGAGATATATGTACCTAGAATTTATCACTTTGATTATTTTTGTATCAATACTTTTTATCTATCGCTAACAATTTTAATGAAAATAACAAAAATCACAAAAGAGGCAATAACTCCAACAACATGGATGATCATATTTTTATGAAACTTGCTAATCAGTTAGATCGTTTTCATGTTGACCATTATTGCAATTTATACTTTTATCTATCTCTCATAATTCTCAAGAAAATAATCAAAAACTATAAAAAAAATATGCAAAAAATTGAACTTTAAGGGGCAACAACTCCTTAACTGTTTTTCAGATATTCATGAAACTTCATACAAAGCTAGAATTTGTCACGCCACTCATATTTTATATGAAAAAAGATAATTATCTTTAGTAACAGCTAATATACAGCCAAAACTCAAATGTCGAAAACTAGGTCATAACCTTGACCTCATTTCGAAGGTCGTGTAAAAAGAACATCAAAGATATAGCAATTTAAAACTGTTTTCAAAAATGTGCAAAATTTAACGCAAAACTGACGGCAACCAATTTTTCAACCAAATTTCATGAAATAAACAAACTTTAATGTTAATACTCGTGAGCGGTTCACGAGAAGAAGGTTTTTTCAGGTTTTATCTATTTTTAGTAACATCGTCCATCTTGATTGTCCGATCGTCATGATTTGAATAAACTATAGTCAGACTCTGTCAAGGACCTTTCACAGCAAATTTGGTTTCAATTGGCCCGGTATTTTCTGAGGAGAAGATTAAAGTTTACTGACGGACGCACGCATCGCCATGTCATAAGCTCACGTGGCCTTTGGCCAAGTGAGCTAAAAATTGCAAAATAATTGTGGAATAATTGTGGCTCGTTTTGTCGTCACACCCAGTACCTGGTAATCTAGTTTTCCAGCTTAATTGATGTTTTTTTCATTTTTTGGTCGATCAAAAATTGAAAATGTTTATCATTGAGTTTTTCATTTATTTATTGCCTATCCATAAAGAAGGAAAAAAGTCATGCATCGATATTTCAAGCATCTATTTTATCTCAAGATCTACCTAATATTTGTGACATGAACATGTGTTTGAAATTCGATTCAAAATCTATTAAAAAGTTGCTTTTTAATCATAAAAATGCCAAAAACAGATGGTAAATCATTGTTTATTTTTTCTCGAGATCAAAATCAGATAACGGCAGTAAATTAAATCAATGTCAGACGTTTTATTTTTTTTTAAATCAATTTTTTCCATACTGCTTTATGCAAGTGCATACGAGTCAGTTGTATCTTACTCTATTAATAAGTTTTTTTTAAAAAAAGCCCAAAAAAAGCAACTAAAAGCACTGTAGTTTATCTCTAAATCTACCTAGTTTGATGAGATTAACATGCGTTTGAAATTTTTTTTTAAATTATCAAAAACAGATGGTACAACTTTGTTTATTTTTTCTTGAAAAATTTTATAGGATCTGTAAATTATATGTCAGACGTTTTACATCTTTTAAATCAATTTAAATCAATTGTCCGTATTACTTTATGTTCTTGGTCGTCGCAAGATACATGCGAGTCAGTTGTTTTTTAGTCTATTAAAAGTTAAAAAATCCAAACAAACGGATGGTAAAACATTGTTTATTTTTCCTCGGAGATCAAAATCAAATAACGACAGTAAATTTAATCAGTGTCTGACATTTTATGTCTTTCTAAATCAATTGTTCCATATTGCTTAATGTTCTTGATTGTCTCCAAGTACATACGAGTCAGTTTTATTTCACTCTATTAAAATGTTGTTTTAAAAAAAGCCAAAAAAGCAACTAAATTGTGGTGTATCTCAAGATCTGCCTATTTTGATGAGATTAACATGTGTTTGAAATTCGATTTAAAATCTATTGTTGTTGTTTTTTTTTTGAATTGTCAAAAACAGACGGTAAAACGTTGTTTATTTTTTCTCGGAAAAATTTGATAACATCTGTAAATTAAATGTCAGACGTTTTACGTCTTTCAAATCAATTTTTTTATATTGCTTCATGTTTTGGTCGTGCAGCATACTAGCCAGTTGTATTTCTCTCTATTAAAAAAAAAAAAAAAAAAAGCAACTACACTGTAGTTTATCTCAAGATCTACCTAGTTTGATGAGATTAACATGTGTTTGAAATTCGATTTAAAATCTATTGTTGTTGTTGTTTTTTTTAATTGTCAAACACAGACGGTAATAGTCAGGGGCAGATCCAAAAAATATGACACCCTCTAAACTTTTTTGTTAAAAGCAGGAAACATGATGGATCTTATTGACCTATATGTACTTAGTCAGGCTAGGTATGTTTCCACCCTGACTTTTTCCGTTTAATGAAAATATGGCTGCCAATCCAAGATGACCGCCAAAAAAGATAATTTAAGTATAAAAATTCAATATCAAATCAACCACTCAACCTTTTTATAGTCAGGGGGCAGATCTAAAAAAGTAGCCTCTTTATTGACCCCCTAAACTTTTTTGTTAAAAGCAGGAAACATCGTGGATCTTTTTGCCCTATATGTACTTAGTCAGGCTAGGTATGTTTCTACCTTGACTTTTTCCGTTTAATGAAAATATGGCTGCCAATCCAAGATGGCCGCCAAAAAAGATAATTTAAAAAAAAGTTAATATCAAATCAACCACTTAACCATTTCAGTTGAAATTTGGTATTTTATCAATTAAATATTTATACTAATTTTCTGTGAATAATTATTGGTTGTAAAATTCAATATGGCCGCCATTTTCAAGATGGCCGACGTATATTCATCGTGCTGCATTTTAAATCAAATACAACAAAGGATGTCATTATTTTATGACATAAAACTAATTTAATATATATGTACTTACTTAGGCTAGGTATGTTTCCGCCTTGACTTTTTTCGTTTAATGAAAATATGGCTGCCAAATCCAAGATGGCCACCAAAAAAGATAATTTTAAAATTGAAATTCAACAACAAATCAACTGCTTAACCTTTTGAGTTGAAATTTGGTATTTGATCAATTTAATATTTATGCTAATTTTTCATGAACAAACTGTGGTTGTAAAATTCAATATGGTCGCCATTTCTTAAGATTGCCGACTAATAATCACCGCGCTGCATTGTTTTAATACAATGAACCAATATATTGAATTTGTTAATATATATACTAGTTAACTGACTCTTTCAAAAGCTTTTACACCGGCATGATTCACTTTCACAAACAACTGTGCAGTAGAATGTGCTTTTCACAATAAGAAACTGCACAAACATCACACAGATTTAACAATTCCACATTTATAAATATTGTAGGTCAATTTCCCAACTGCTCACAAGAGTTAATGGTAGTTTTTTACTGAGGAAAAAAACACAGATTCCAAACCATTCCCTGATAATTAATGTGTTTAATGTCCATGCCGGGAACGTTTCTTGTAACGTGGCAATGACGGAACATATGACAGTGAAGTTCATGAAGGTTTTTGTTAAGGGTTGGTAGTTTGAAATAGATTACAAACAAAGGATCGTATATTCATAAGCTTTCAGTTCAAAGTTTTCAAGCTTTTTAATTTTTTTTTAACACCTCCCATGCTGGAAGCTCAATTACTGTCTGTTGATCAAATACCAACAGATCTAAAAAAAAGTTCATCTGGTATTTCTTATTGACTCCTGGTTTTTTACTTGCTCTAGTACTCACTTAAACCTTACTGTTTAGTTGTGAAACAAAACCAATAGAATACAAACATCTGATCATTATCCGTTATTCTATCCATCTCACTCGGCATAAGGAACAAGTTTTGAGTCTGTCTGTTCATGGTTTACACAAAGACCTGGTGTATCTCGCCCTGTACTCGAGAATGTTGTATTTGGAACCTCAACCCTCACTGATCACTAACTCCTTGCCCGGTACTTTCTTGCTCAACTCATTTGATCTAAAACTAGTCAGTTAAGCCTTATTCTCTGGCATATTTATAAAATTGTTGAAATTCTTAGGCAACATGGAATTCCATCTCTCTTCTACATTCTTTCAATATGTTTAAACAACGGTGCAAACTGCTAACAAATGAATTGTTGAATCAGGGATAGCGGAAGCCTTGGCTTATCAAGACCTGCATAAAGTTTTATGGCTGTTTTCACAATATAGTATAGTGGCTCTCTATCCGAAAATACTATGGATATGTGGCGTTCCAAAGTTCCATGTTCCTTTCATTCTAAAAAGTGTGGGGTGTTCAATAATCCTTCCAGGTCACTTGTTCTCACTGCCCTGGTGGATGTTCCTGTATTAAATTTCATTTGAAAGTTTCAAGATTTTTACTTTGCTTCATAATTGTGATTTTGACATAGATTGATATGTTTGTTTTGAATTTATTCTTTTTGTCTGGTTCAAGCCTTTATAAAAGCAAACAATCTACTCTAACACTATTTTCTAAAACGATACTTTGTGGTTGCTGCGAGACAATCTTCAAAGTGCATATTGTAGTTTTCCAATGCTGTTAACCAATGCCGTACCATATATTACCGTACAGGTCTTTATATTTTTCGGTAGCATTTTGGGGTTTCAAAAATCAAAATAATAATAGCTTAATAATATCATTGTGCCAGTGAAAGTAGGAAGAGGTAACGGTGATAGTAGTATACTGGACAAAAAGACGTAACTGTAGTCTAAGTAACATCATCAGGTAGTTTACGACCAATCAACAAACATCTGATGTAGCTACAGGTTGATGATGTCATCCAGAAATGTTCAGAAAAAGGTATAAAGATTTGTACCATAATAGAGAGTATAACAATGGTTAACAGCATTTGGAAACACCAATGCACAAACCTTTGGCAACTTTGTAGATTTGCAAATAGCACAACATGTCATTTCAGGAATAGTGATAGAGCAGATGTTTTGTGATGTTTTGTTTGATTGATATTTTGAGCATTCTATAAAGTCTGAAAAAAAAATTAATCAAAAACTCAACAATCAATCCACAAATCTCGATCACAGAGCATCAAAACCAGTAAGAACTAGTAAGAATATTTCGATTTAAAGAATAATACATGTACTGCAGAATAGAGATGGAAAGTTGAAAATTGGAATAATTCAATATACATATGGACGAGAATAAAGAATGAATAGTTTTATATCAAATGAGACAAACAAAAAGGGTGTATGGCAAGCAGATGATGGTTAGGGTTTTTTGGATGCAATACTACATTCTCGAGTACAGGGCGAGGTAAATCAGGTCTTTGAGCAAATCATAAAGAGGCAGACAGAAGAATTGTTCTTTGTGCCAAAGAAGCCAAAGGAACAGATAATGGTCAGACGCTTATCCTTTGTAGCATTGCAGATGTTTTTGTTATGGTCTTTGTTTTTGTTTTACAATTAATGTTTTGGAAAGATTGTTATTCAATGCTATATTTATAGCTGTTAAATTGTTGAACCGGGGAAATATGTTATATTATGATCATACTTATATAATAAATGTAAGGGATATACGTATAGAATATATTGCTGCAAGGTGCTTGTGGATGCTAATCATGTTACTTGTTGGACCTTTTTATATGTTTGAATGAGCGAGAAGACTATTTTTATTGCAGATGTCAAAAGTCATAGCTATTAAATTAAATCAAATGATATTTATTGAAAACTTGAAAAATGTTTCAGCTTCGTTATTTAGATTATTTAAATTACATAAAATAAGTTTAAAGAGCAGTACTGATAATATTTTCACGTAATATGTAACACACACATACACACACATTGGTTTTGTGTCACAAAATAATGACATCCTTTGTTGTATTTGATTTAAAATGCAGTGCGATGATTATAAGTCGACCATCTCGAAAATGGCGGCCATATTGAATTTAACAACCACAGTTTATTTATGGAAATTTAGTATAAATATTTAATTGATAAAATACCAAATTTCAACTGAAATGGTTAAGTGGTTGATTTGATATTGAATTTTTACACTTAAATTATCTTTTTTGGCGGCCATCTTGGATTGGCAGCCATATTTTTATTAAACGGAAAAAGTCAAGGTGGAAACATACCTAGCCTGACTAAGTACTTTTAGGACAATAAGATCCACCATGTTTCCTGCTTTTAACAAAAACGTTTAGGGGGTGTCACATTTTTTGGATCTGCCCCCTGACTATTAGGTAAAACTTGGTATTTTATCAATTAAATATTTATACTAAATTTCCATGAATAAACATTGGTTGTTAAATTCAATATGGCCGCCATTTTCAAGATGGCAGACCAATAATCATCACGCTGCATTTTAAATCAAATACAACAAAGGATGCCATTATTTTATGACATAAAACCAATGTATTGTATTTAATATATATGTACTTAGTTAGGCTAGGTATGTTTCTACCTTGACTCTTTTCGTTAAATGAAAATATGGCTGCCAAATCCAAGATGGCCACCAAAAAAGATAATTTTAAAATTAAAATTCAATAACTAATCAACCGCTTAACCTTCTTAGTTGAAATTTGGTATTTCATCAATTAAATATTTATACTAATTTTTCATAACAAACTGTGATTGTAAAATTCAATATGGCCTCCATTTTTAAGATGGCCGACTTATAATCATCATACAGCTCTTTAAACTTAGGTTATTTAAATAACGAAGTCAAAACATTTTTCAAGTTTTCAATAAAGATCATTTGAATCAATTTAATAGCAATGACTTTTTACTTCTGCAATAAAAAAGTTATCTTGCTCATTCAAACATTCAAAGAGGTCCTACAGCAACATTATTAACATCCACAAGCACCTTGCAGCAATATATTCAACATGTATATCCCTAATACCTATTTTATAAGTATGATCAGAATACAACACATTTCCCTGGTTAAACAATTCAACAGCCATAAATATAGGATCGAATAACAATATTTTAGTTCCAAAACATTAATTGTAAAACAAAAACCAAGACTATAACAAAAACATCTGCATCGTCACAAAGCACAAGCGTCTGACCATTATCTGTTTCTTTGGCGTCTTTGGCACAAAGAACAATTTTTGTGTCTGCCTCCCTATGGTTTGCTAAAGAACCCGATTTACCTCGCCCTGTACTCGAGAATGTAGTATTTGCATCCAAAAAACCTAACCTAACCATCAACTGCTTGCCATACACCCTTTTTGTTTATCTCATTTGATTTAAAACTAAAGAATCGGATTTATTCTATATTCTCGTCCATATGTTTATTGAATTATTCCAATTATCAACTTTCCATCTCTATTCTGCAGTACATGTATTATTCTTTAAGTCGAATTATTCTTACCCGTTCTTACTGGTTTTAATGCTCTATGATTGTGATTTTTGGATGAATGGTTGTGTTTGTTTTTTATTTTTTTCTTGTCAGACTTTATAGAATGCCCAAAATATCAATCAAGAAAATATCTACTCTTTTATTATTCCTGAAACGACACTTTATGCTATCTGCAAATCTACAAAGTTGTCAAAGGTTTGTGCATTGGTGCTTTCCGAATGCTGTTAACCAATGTCATACTCTCTATTATGGTACAAACCTTCAGACCTTTTTCTGCACATTTCTGGATGACCTCATCAACCTGTGGCTACATCAGATGTTTGTTGATTGGCCGTAAACTACCTGATGATGTTACTTAGAATACAGTTACTTCTTTTTGTCCAGTATATCACTATCATCATAACCTTTTCCTGCTTTCATTTGTACAATGATATTATTTAGCTATTATTGTTTGATTTTTGAAACTCCATAATGTTCTCGAAAAATATAAAGACCTGTACGACAATGATATTATTTAGCTATTATTGTTTGATTTTTGAAACTCCATAATGCTCCCGAAAAATATAAAGACCTGTACGATGATATATGGTACGGCATTGGTTAACAGCATTGGAAAACCACAATATGCACTTTTAAGATTGTCTCGCAGCAACCACAAAGTATCATTTTAGAAAATAGTGTTAGAGTAGATTGTAAGCTTTTATAAAGGCCTGAACAAGACAAAAAGAATAAGTTTAAAACAAACATACCAACCCGTGTCAAAATCACAATTATGAAGCAAAGTAAAAATCTTGAAACTTTCAAATCAAGTTTAACACACAAACATCCACCATGGAAGTGAGAACAAGTGATCTGGAAGGGTAATTTAGCACCCCACACTTTTTAGAATGAAAGGAACATGGAACTTTGGGACGCCACATATCCATAGTATTTTCGGATACCATACTATATTGTGATGACAGCCATAAAACTTGATGAGGGCCTTGATAAGCCAAGGCTTGTACTATCCCTGCATTAACAATTCATTTGTTAGCAGTTTGCACCGTTGTATAAACAGATTTAAAGAATGTAGAAGAAAGATGAAATTCCATGTTGCCTGAGAATTTTAACAATTTTATAGGGCTTAACTGACTAGTTTTATATCAAATGAGTTGAGCATGAAAGTATTAGGCAAGGAGTCGGTGGTTGGTGGAGGGTTACGAATCCAAATACTACATTCTCGAGTACAGGGCGGGATACATCAGGTCTTTGTGCAAACCATTAATAGGCAGACCCAAGACTTGTTCCTTATGCAGAGTGAGATCGATAGAATAACGGAAAATGATCAGATGTTTGTATTCTCTTGGTTTTGTTTCACAATTAAACAGTAAGGTGTAAGTGAGTACTAGAACAAATAAGAAACCGAAATTTCCAAAAGTCTGTAAGAAATATCAGAAAAAAACCCATTTAGATCTGTTGGTATTTGATCAACAGACAGTGATTGAGCTTCCAGCATGTGGAGTGTTCAAATAAATTACAGAACTTGAAAACTCTGAACTAAAAGCTTATGATTATACGATAAAGTCGGTAATTCTGTTATCAAGTGTAGATTCCTTTGTTTGTAATCTATTTCACACTACCAACCCTCAACAAAAACCTTCATGAACTTCGCTGTCATATGTTCCGTCGTTGCCAGTCTAATATTGATATGTTACCAACAACAAGATAAGTTCCGGCCATGCACATTAAACATATTAATTTTCAAGAAATGGTTTGGAATCTGTGTTTATTTCCTCGGTAAAAACTTCCATTAACTCTTGTTAGAAGTTGGGGAAATTGACCTCCAATATTTATGAATGTGGAATTGTTGAATCTTTGTGATGTTTGTGCCCCTTAATTGTTTGTGGATGTGAATCATGCTGGTGTAAAAAGCTTTTGAAGGAGCCAGTCGACTAGTATATATATATTAAAAAATTGAATATATTGGTTTATTGTATTAAAAAATGCCGGGCGGTGATTAAAAGTCGGCCATTTTGAATTTTACAACCACAATTTGTTCATGAAAAATGAGTATAAATATTTAATTGACGAAATACTAAATTTCAACTCAAACGGTTAAGCGGTTGATTTGTTATTGAATTTTAATTTTAAAATTATCTTTTTGGTGGCCATCTTGGATTTGGCAGCCATATTTTCAATAAACGGAAATATACAAGGTGGAAACATATCTAGCTTAACGAAGTACATATATAGTAAATACAGTACATTGGTTTTATGTCATAAAATAATGACATTCTTTGTTGTTTTTTATTTAAAATGCAGCACGATGATTATACGACGACCATCTTAAAAATGGCGGCCATATTGAATTTTACAACCAATGTTTATTCATGGAAATTTAGTATAAATATCTAATTAATCAAATACCAAATTTTAATTAAAAGGGTTAAGTGGTTGATTTGATATTAACTTTTTTTTTAAATTATCTTTTTTGGTGGCCATCTTGGATTGGCAGCCATATTTTCATTAAACGGAAAAAGTCAAGGTGGAAACATACCTAGCCTGACTAAGTACATATAGGTCAATAAGATCCACCATGTGTCAATAAAGAGGCGACTTTTTGAGATCTGCCCCCCTGACTATAAAACGTTGTTTATTGTTTCCCGGAAAAATTTGATAATTTGTTAGGATCTGTAAATTAAATGTCAGACGTTTTACATTTTCCATATTGCTTCATGTTCTTGGTCGTCGCCAAGTGCATACGAATCGGTTGTATTTCACTCTGTTATATAACCGTTTTGTTTACCGAGACAACATCATGTGTAGTGTTTTAAACATATGTCTCCTATTCCTATAGCTAGTTTCATTAGTTCTGGACATTTTTTATTTATGTTACTGTAACATATGTCTAGCTATCATAATATGAAGCTTGAAGTAGCAAAAAAGTAAAAAAAAAGGTTTATCTGATGGAATGTTTGATTGCGCATGCACAAACTCTCATCGTTCATAGAGAGTGATACTATACTTGGAGTGATTATATATGTTACTGACTATGTACCATCCTGTTAGGATTTTGACGATTAGAGATTTGCGAAATACGGGCCCTTAATTATGACCGCCATCATACATGTAAATCCAACAAGTGACCAATTCAGACTCTTATAAAAGTCCATTTTATTGATAAAAGTATCAAACTTGGGTTAATAATATGGTCAAAACATAGCTAACTGAAAATTACTGTCTAGCCAATCAAAATATCAAGTTCAAAATAGTTGAGAAAATGCAAAATTTTAAAGACCCCTACAAATCAATTTGGCTTTTTTAAAACTTCCAACTAAAATTGAATTTAAAATTTTCAAAACAATCACACTGACCTAGTCAATTTTACAGAAGGTATGATGTTATCGAGAAACTATCGACCAATCAGATTGCTTATTAGTTAAGGGCGGATTTTGACAGCTGTGGGAATTAACCCACTCATTTGCGCCGTTTTTTTTTATTTGCGCCGATTTTTTTTTTTCATTTGCGCCGATTTTTTTACAGGTAAATCTCAGATAAAATAGGTAATTTTTTATTCAGTTCTAACAATCTTTGATGGTCTACTGGAAACATCTCCAGAATTGTTCCTTGCCCGCACCCGTAGTTCTCGTGCCAACCGACGTATTTCTATAAGAAACATAGATCTATTGAAGTTTTGGCAAACTAAGAACAATGTAACTGAAGTTATCATCCGAAAACGATAAACCATTAGATTGCCGTATGCTAATTAATTATGGGCATATTTGTAGTGCTGCAACATATATACTGAACAAGTTTCGTCAAACTCCGACCAAAGCAATAAAAACCTTTCGAGTTATTTTAAACACTAAACACAGTGGTCAACTTTCGTAAAATATTGATCAATGTTACAGGAATAAAAAAAAACAAGAGAGGACGCCGCCGCAGACGACATTGTACTCATCTTTATGATATGTAATTGAATATGAAAAATTCTAATACGAATGCTTACCACAATGTCTGCTATCGAATGCGTATCTGAAACGAACACAAAAATAAATATGAAAAAACTGAAAGAAAATATTGTAAAAGGGTTACTCATTTTCGCTTATTTCGTCTTTTGATTTGAGCGAAAATTATAAAAATTATAGTGCATATTTCAAAAACGTAAAAATTTATCTACGCGAATGTGTCTAAATTTCCTTAACCGCAAAAATAAATACACACGAAATTAAATACATTTACAGTAAATTTGATAGGGTATTAATAAATCATTTTTAAAGTACCGGTAATACTAGTAGTTATTGGTTTTAAATATTTTACGCAAGTTCTTCAGCTTCAAATACATGTATTAATAATTTTACGTTTTGTTTTGTTGTTTGGTTGCTATTTACAAAACATTACAAAAAAGTGGTTTTTTTTCATTACTTAACTTCGTTTTAACACATGTTCCTGTACTTATATCAAAACGACACAAGCTATATAGAGCATTTGTGAACCTTATTTTGGACCACCAGATGCATTCTACTACGCAACTCCGTGTCAGTTGTACATGTTGTAACAAGACATAAGACATACATGTAGCTTTCAAGGTTTCCCAGCAGATAAGGTGAAACTTGGTGCTTCAGGTGCGTTTTTACCTGTGGTAACTAACGCGTGTCAGTAGTTGATCAAAATTACAAAAAACATACCAATCCATGTCAAAAGCACAATCCCAAAGCACGGTAAAACTTTGAAACTGACAACTTCAGTTTAACACATGTACTTCCATTAGGATAGTGAGTCTGGAAGCTCCTAAAGAGTGAAGGCCTCTTGTCTAGCTAGTAACACTCGTGTGAAATCAAAATTTGGAATAAAGGAACATGGAACAACGGGATGTCAAAAATATCCAGGGTAATTTTTAGGAGGCAGCATACTTATCAACAATACTGTGATGACAGCCATTAAAACTTTGAGGGCCTTGATAAGCACGTGGTTGCAATATACATGTACTTGCATTAAAACAATACAAAAAGCGTAACTGATCACATGACAAGTTGTACTTAAACGTTTAGGATTAATCTTATTGCTAAAGGGTCACTCATTAATACATAAAAATTTGCCAAATCTTGTAAAAAAAAAATATATATATAATCACTCAAAGTGCCTTTTTATTATAATTGCGGAACCCGAATGGGGCAAATACTTCACGCTAGGCTAAGCTTAAGGTTGCAGTCCCTTGCAATGTAATTTGTTTTACAAAAACTTAGTTAATGATCCTTATTGTCAATGTGGTCTTGTTGAAGACGTACAACTCTTTCTTTTATCTTGTCATCTCTATAGACACATACAACTATATTTTTTGCTTGTCTTTGATTTTCTCGTAATCTATTTATTTACTTATTTATTTAACAAATTCAATAATTAATAATAATAATAATAATAATAATAATAATAATTTTTATTTTAAAGTGCAACCCGGTTTACAATTTTTTTTCGCGCGCGATGACTTTCACATATATATCTACCGACCAGCCTTTGTAGGCTTATGATGCACTATCAATTATATGGCATTTTGAGACTGTCTATGGTACAATAGTACTGTAGTGAAATTACACTGGTATTAGCTGTAGGCCTGGGTAGCTCAGTGGTAGAGCATCTGACTCCGGAGCAGAAGGTCCCCTCTCTCAGTTTATATACATGTTTTTAGCCAATAACTACTGGGATACTGCAAACCAACAATACAGCTGGATGACGAAAGGCCTCTCTCAGCTTATTGTTTAATCTGAACTGAAACTAGATCCGGTATTACAACTGGATGACATAAGGCCTCTCGCAGCTGTTATACCGAGATATAACTGGATGACGTAAGGCCTCTCACAGTTATACATAAAACTGGATCTAGATCTCTGAATTTCTGCAATTCGGTGATGGAACTGGATGACGTAAGGCCTCTCACAGCCCATCTGCCGATGTAGAACTGGATGACGTAAGGCCTCTCACGGTCTATATCATTGCAGAATGTTTACATTACAAATGCATTGCCTTATATGAATCTCTTTGGAACCATTGCGTTAATTTTTCGATGACAGCAGTGTGTCGCGCGCTCTGTGTAAAGCGATACGTCAGTTAATATCTTCAGCCAATCCGCTTTCGATGTACAGCGGAGGAATACATACCACCAAGGGACTACTTATTCATTCATAATTTCCTGCGGGTTCATTCATAAATCTATCCGGCGACCGTGCAGGGACGCTTTTACGAGCGGTAACAAACGTAGAAATTTGTCATACTGCACCAATTTTAAATATGATTTGAAAATAAAAAAGAATAATAAAAACCAATATTTGTTGTCTTTTTATATCAAAATAATTTTTTAATGATTAATGTCCATTTCCCATGGCCTATAAAGATACGAAGTGAAAAAAATTAGTGAGTCCGAGGACACCACATTTAAATTATGAACAACTGTTTGTTATTCGACTAAATAATTATATTCATGGTAATATCTTACCAAACAGATTATTGTTTAGTGAAAAAAGGAGAAATCGAATTTAATTTTCAAATGTGTTTTACGGAACTATATTTTACGATCGCCAAGCAACGAGACAAATCAACATGGCTGTTCTCTTTATATGGTTCTACAATAAGAGTTATCTCGCTTTAAGTGTTCCAACCACATTATTACACCGACTTTCGGAAAATTAATAATACCTTTTTGTGGGTAAAAATAATGTAAACATAAGGATTGAATGTTACTTTGAATGCTGTCATCGAGGTATGACTGCATCAGCTCACGTTCAAAGTTAACATGAATCGCTTCGCGATTCACTTACTTTGAACGTGAGCTGATGCAGTCATACCTCGATGACAGCATTCAAAGTGACATTCAATCCTTAACTGAATCTGGACTTCCAAGACATGGGATTCTTCGCGCCAAAACCATATGCAGCAAAGAGATACTCGAAACCTGCTCTTTACGCAATTAGAAGTGACGAAAGCCAACTCCTAACGCCACTGGTACAGGTTTCTCCCGTTAGCTACTGTTGTTTCCAAAATCTGCTTTACTGGAACATTACGAATTCTGGCCACGGCTTTGGCAACGGTGAAGAACTGCCCTGGAGATGAGCAACGTTAGTTTCGCGAGAATAATGAATTAAGTTATTATAGTCAAATTTCGCGTATTAAGGCAGTCAATTAAATAGTTTGACACAAGTCTTGTGTTTGTCGTAAGAATAGTTCCAAGAATATCATATGAGATTGGATTACTGTTGACCATGGTATCCTGTAGTGTTGCCAAAAATGGTGTCCTAATGTCTGTGTATAATTCACAATGTAAAGTAAAGTGTTTTTCTTCTTCCACTGACCCAGATTTACAATAACGGCATATTCGTCTATCAAGCGGTATTTGTCTGTAACGCCCTTTTTCTACTTCAATGGGGAGAGTTCCACTTCGCAAGCGCGCGATGGCCGACTTTTGTTTTCTGGTGAGTGGCTGTTTCACGTATTGTTCGTCGATATATTCAAATTTTACATTTTTGTACACCCGTAATTTCGACATGTTTTCAACATCCTGTTTCCATTTACTAATGTACTTGTCCTTTAATGTTGAGTCAATTCTGTGTAGTATTTCACGTTTTTGTCCTCCCATTAAGTTGTTTCTGTTGAGTATTTCTGATAATCCACATTGGTCGAGAATAGATTTGACATTGTTGGTCCATGTATTTTATATTTAATCGATAATCCGTTGTCCCAAAGTAAAACCTTCCGGCTAATTCTATGTTCCGGCATAGATGATATCCGACACCAGAGATCAATTATATTTCGGTGGAATAAAATTTTAACTGGGTACCAACCCATATCCCCCATGATAGCGGGTATTGGGGCGCATTTTCCGACTCCGAGAAACGTTCGAATTGCTCTATATTGTATTCTTTCCATACAGTCGTACGTTTTATACCCCCAAACTCCTGAAGCATATTGCATAATAGGACTTACAGTCATTTCAAAAATTTTAGTGAAAGTATCATAATCCATCCCGTCCAGAGTGAAGTACTTTGATATCAGAGATCCTAGAGCTCTACTGCTAGCTTTTTTAAGTTCATCGACACCAACACTGTAGTCGGCAGTTTCCGAGATCGTATATCCGAGGTAACAGTATTTACTGACATACTCTAATTGTTCACTACCCACGAAAAGATCTGATTCCGACTGGGGTGTGGATGCCTTCCTTACGTGCATTACTTTTGATTTATCTGTATTTATGGATAATTTCCAGTGTTCGGTCCAGCTATGTAAAGCGTCAAGCTGACCTTGTAGACCATCTAGTGTGTCGGAAATTAAGACTAAATCGTCTGCATATAGCAATGCACTTATAAGTTCGTTTCCAACAGATACTCCCGATTCCACAGAATTGATTTCAGATATAAGATCATTAATATAAAGAGCAAAGAGCGTAGGCGCTAGATTATCACCCTGTCTGACGCCAGATTCAACGGAAACCAATCTGTTAAGTTGTTGTTAATGCGTACCGCACATTTAAGATTGCTATACATCGATTTTATCACCCGATATATATTTCCTGTTATGCCCGCACACAGAAGCTTATTAAACAAAAGATCGTGGTTGACGGAGTCGAATGCCTTGTTAAAATCTACAAAACATACAAAGGTGTCTTTTTTCATCGTTTTTCTATTTTTAAGAATCGTAGATAGGCCAAAGATGTGGTCTAAACATGATCTTTGTCGACGGAATCCATTTTGTTCCTCGCAGAGAATGTCATTATCTTCCAAATGTCTTAATACTCTAGCGTTGATGATGCTACTAAATATTTTCGCTACTGTCGACATTAACGTAATACAATGGTATCCCAGTGGATCGCGATAGTCCTTTCCTTTTTTCAAAATCGGATGTATAATACTGCTGCACCAAACTTCTGGTATTACATTATATGTTAAACACACATTAAACAGTTCACATAATACTGTAACTAGACTTTCTTGTTTAAGAATTTCATTTGGAATATTATCAGAGCCAGTAGCTTTACCGTTTTTTAACTTTCTCAATGCGTTTTTTATTTCGTCAATTGTGATTTTGTTGTTCAGATTTGTTGTAGGATCAAGATCGTTCTCCTCCCATTGTGCGTTGATTTGTTTGATAAATTGTACAAATTCATCACTGTCGTTATTTGCTTCCTTAGAGAATAAACGCGAGTAGTCTTCTTTCCATTTTGACAATATTACACCACTATCATTAGAAATACTACCATCATCTAGCAACACACTATCGATTACACGATTTTGTTTCCCTGGACCGATTTATATATCCATTAGTTTATTACTTCATGTTGATTTATATATTGTAACATATTATATTGAAGGAGACTGGTTTATATAAGAGTTCTACTCTTGTTCCGGAATCCTCATTGTATCTATTTGTAATTATGTATCATGTATTTCATCAAAAAAAAATATTGTTTAAACTAAGTACAGTCAAACCTATCTATAAAGACCACCCAAAGGGAGCATGTGCAAGTGGCGTTTATGGGCAGATGGCCCTTAAATACAAGTTCAAATAACATAAGCAGTGTTCATTCTAGAAAGATTGGTTGGTTGGTTGAATGTTGCTTAACGTCGCATCAGCAATTTTTCAGCTATTCGCGACGAGACCTATTTAATTAATCTATATGGATTAATCTATGATCAATTTTGTGTATGCATGTGAAATGCGAGTGTGTTGTATGGTCTGCCTTGTACTAGCGCGCACTCAGGGCGACTTTAACGTGCTAGCTCACAGAGTCAGTACGCCGCAGACAAGCATACCACTCCCCCAGTCCATTATACTGATACCAGGTTAATCAGTAAAGGCCAAGGGCAAGGAAACTTGATTCACTTTTACAAGGAAAATTCACTTTCCCACATGTGGTCCGAGCGGGACTCGAACTCACAGCGGTGAGAGACCCTGGATTTGAAGACTGACGTCTTATCTATTAGACCAACGCGGCCTCATTCTAGAAAGAGTCATGGGTCATTGATCCTATATTTTGTCAAATGTGCTATTGTTAACCCCTAAGTAGGGCATATTTAACATTGTGTGAATGCAATAATATTGATGTCGTGGGTGATATTTTAGAGGAAGGTGTTTGAAAATGGTTCCTTCTGAAAACTACCAGATTGAACAATACAGAACGAGATGGAATTTTCTGACCTTTAAAAACAGGTAGTCCTTACATAGAGGTGTTTAAGACAGGTTCGATTGTAATTAATAACTTACCCTTGGAATGTGCTCCAACTTTTGACGCTGGTAACAGTATATTGGCGTACCACAGGGCACCGAAAATAAGAGCAAAGATCCACCAGAATCCTACAAGTTTTCTAGCGAATAAAACTACTGTTCTTCTCGATGTCACCATGTTTAGAAATTACCTAAGATTTAAAATCAAACAAAATTTAAAAATAAATATTCAAAAACTCTATTGTGACACTATAAATTATTTAACTTTTGAAGATCGATTTAAAGTACTCTGAATACTAAAGTAATAATTTATGATGTTAGGTTAATTCATTTACTTGGAAATCAAGAACACGCCACGCGAGAATAAACTTGAGTAATGAATGGCGTTATACGTGTCATATACCATTTTTTTAATTTAATCATAAAATACATTTAAAAATGGTATATGACACTATTGTCTGAAATTTGACTGAAATGTTCTGTTTCTTTCTGAAATTTTCATGAATTTTGGATGTTTTTACATTTTCAAGATGAATTAAGAATTTACAGAAAAATTGAAAACTTTGAATCTTTGAATTGCATCACTCTGATTATCATTTTTTTCTCCATATATAGATTGCAAACAATGTTTAGGGGATAAATAGGAACCATCCTGTCCGTCTATCTGCCTGTCTGTTCATCCTATTTTCGTGTTCGCTTTATATCTTCAATATCTATGGATGGATTGTGATCAAACTTGGCACAATTTTAAACCAACAAGAGGCAAGGTGTTGCATACCAACTTCAAGGGTCAAGATTACAAGATCAAATCTAAAAAACAAAAACTCGGCAATATTGGGGAGGGGAGTTTTGTCACTCAAGAGATTGCCCCAATTATGTTTAACGTCTAAAGGTTTCCCGGCTAGTCTAAAGTGGTTTAAGGATCAAAAGAATTTTCTAATAAACTTTGTTCGGATTCTAGAATGAAAAACCTAAACACCTCTCAGAACAAACAGATGTCCTTTTTAATATTAAAAGCCATTAATTTTGGCGGTGTACCTAATTTTAGCGATTTTCCAGATGATACACTAGTGGGCAGACATGGCTGTGTGGTGCTGTCACTGGCTTTCGATTTCAAGGGTTGTGGGTTCGAAACCTCACTCGGACATAAGCAATTTTCTGAGATGCTTTTTCAAATTCTGCCTGTATATAATCGAGAGCTGTAAAAGCTCGCGCATTACTAGAGTGGTATTTTGGATAACAGAGGTCCTGTGTCTCAGTTCACGCTAAAGCCACCTCTGTATGGTTCGAAAAAGAGTAGGCCCCTTATGTGGACAAGAAGCGATTGGGACAGACCGAGCTACATTTAAGCAATTTGTATAGGCAAACAACATTGACCTGTCCGTTTGACCTTTTATGGGTAATATTCATACAATACATGGGTAGTGTTAAGGTCCACAGTGCACAACTTTACCCTAGTGAGTATATATCATGATGTATACAAAATAAACACCCTTGTTCCATATACACGTGGTCCTTAAAAAAAATTTAAATGAAAAGTAAAGCGGACAGGTCAAATTTGTTTGCCTATAATATCGTTTTCGATGACGTCAACTGTTAATTGTTACATTGACACATTTTTTCATATTGATTCATTATTTAAGTGTTTAATTATTTAAATGTAAAAAGTTATATGAGTTTTGTATTTGTTCTATTGTAAAGTCAATAGATATTTGAGACTTCTTTATACACATAAAATATGGTATTACATATATGTACTTGTTTCGGTCAATCAGTCCTATTCTTATACAGAGAAGACAGTCTTACGAAGAAATTGGTTTTCTGGATTATATATTGTAGATCACTTTTAAATCTGAGAGATTTGTTTTTGCGAAAAATCGCGACTCATCCCATTCGCGAATTCAATTACTAGTATCACCTAAAAATTTCCAGCACACAGAAATAAGATTCGAAACGCGAATTCCAATATTCGCGAATAAGGCGAAACTGGTCTTGACGCGAAATTTTCTACTCGCAAAAAATAAGTGATCTACAGTAATCAATTGAATCTTACATGGTTATTTATGTAATATTGAATTTTGTCAAACAAACTCGTTATTACTGAATGTAAATTCAATTCTGTGTTCTATCTTTGTTTAAGCTAATAAACTGAAGTTTTCTGTAAATATGAGATCAAGACCTGGATATACATTTTGTTTACTTTGATTAAGATTTCTTTCAGGGTTTTACGCCTCAGTCAAAATATTTTTTTGAGCGAAGCGACAAGAAACTGCGTACCATTGTCACCGGCGATTTTTTAAATAAAAAAATCTGAACGAAATGTATGTACTTTGTGTGCATCCATATCGGAATTCTTCAGTAGTTTGTTCAGAAAATAATAATAATAACACATTGTAAAAAAACCCTGCAAAAAGAGGCAAAGTTGAAAGAACCCTAAATTATGACGTCAGACAATAAATAAGGTACTAAAGTTATACGCTTCACTATTTCGATATTTCGACTTACCACCATTTTTCATTAATGATGATAATCTGTATTTTTTCAGAAACTTTGAAATCAAAACTGATGTTACTGGTTTAAAATCCAAGCTGTTTCGTAATAGTGTGGATTTAAGTTTTCAATTATTATGTTCTATCTTGAGAAGTGATTTACATCTAAGGTCGTGGAACTTAAACTTTTGTATGACACAATTTGCTGGCCGGACTTTATCAGGTTTTCACTTTAAGAACCTTATCGTTTATCATCTCGTGTTTGTTAATACAAGTTTATCATAAAACACAGGACTTTATATACGGGGGAATGAATTGACATTTGTTATATAAGACGCTCCAGTTTCGAACTGATTTTTTTAGCTGTTTCTGTTTAAAACGTTACGGTTGATTGACGTTCCAGTCAAGAATATTTCACTTATATCGAGACGTTACTAGCTATATTTGAAATGCCAGAAAATTTTGACCATAGCAGTGCACTAGGAGAAATGTGCAGAAAGGTTTTTTTCAACTTGCCATCCCTGCCGTGACACGGGGCATCGATTTTTAGGGGCATCGATTTTTAGGGACTATTTCGAAGGACCCCGTGACTTTTATTTCTACATGCTGAGTGCTTGACGAAAGAACAATCGCTACCTATTTTCAAGTTTTGGTTAGACCCGGCCAGAGTTAAAGCCCACGACTTCCAACATACAAAGCGAGCATTCTACCAACTGAGCTACCATGTACGTAGTGCATGTGATTTTTAGCCAAAACGGCGTTAAGGCGAAGATAATGGTAACTTGGAAAAAATGGGAAAAACACTGTAGTTAAATCAAATATTGTTAACATTTAAAAAGCAAGCAAAATGCTTTTTATTATATCCATATAAAATTTGACAATGGACTTCCCAATTCTCAAGAATTACTGAAAATCCGAAATTAGAAAAAAAACCATCCTATGATACTCTTAACTACTTGTACTTAAATATCGGATTTCAGTAATTTTTAAATACAGTATATTACAGCAACAGTGAGAAATATTAAAAAAGGCATTAATATAATTATTAACAATACTATATAATGCTTATATTTCGCTGTAGTTTATTTTCGTTATATTCGCTGTCCGGAGTATTCCGCTAAGATTTTCCTTAACTTAGATTTAGCTAATTTTGGTAATCTCAGGGGCGTAGCCAGGCGTACGTTTGTACGCAAAAACGTCCACATCGTTTCGTTTACAAATATATTTCCTCTCCTCCGTTTAACCTCATCACTACGTACATTAATTGAACTCCCATTTTAATTTGATTTCTCAATTATTGAGTAGTGCTTATGCCATACAACATCAGATCCCCTTGTACATCGTCTTCAGGTTTAAGAATGAACCAGTCCTCAAAAGAACGACAAAAACTACCACAGCATAGCATAAAATTATAAGAAAAATTCTGATAAATAGCGCCCTGGAGGGCCGAAAATTCGCATCAGGGCGGCCCCCAAACCCCCTGCCCTCTTTAGGCGTCCACATCATAAACACCCCAGCTACGCCCCTGAATCTCTTAATTATCCCATCTTAACCTTACCCAGCCCTGTACTATACCCACGACATTAAAAAAATACCTCATCATACTGCTCCCCGGTGTCTGATGATCATCATACTTATATTCCCCTTATGTTCCTGCAGGTTACATATTCTCACCTTATGTTGCTGCAGGTTATCCCATCTTCACAACAGTAGTGTGTACATTGACAACATTAATTGACACCAATCGATCAAGTTACATGTAGATATTCTAAACCATTACAGACCTGTCGAAAGTTTAACACCGAGCTAACGTAAAAGAATAGAAACACGGCTGCTGATTGGTTGAAATATGGATAACTTGAGACAAAAAAACTCGATATCAGCTTTCAAAAATGTGTCCCGCCATAGCTAAGGAGGATCAAAGACAAGCTGCTGTTTCATCACAATTCGATACAGCCTAATGTTAAACATGTTAAAACCACTGCGGTAGCTCAGTTGGTAGAGTACTCGCTCCGTATGTGGGAGGTTGTGGGTTCAAACCCCGGCCGGGTCTGACCAAAGACTTGAAAGTGGGTAGTGACTGTTCTTTCGCCAAGCACTCGGCATCATGAATGCAGTTCTTTCGACGGGAACTTAAAATAAACGAGGTCACCTGTGTCACGGTGGGCTTGACACGCTAAAGAATCCAACTCAATTAAACATGTTAAACTTTCGACAGGTCTGTACTATTATATATATGTAATATTGTTTGATCGATTAGTTCTATTGTTCTGCGAACTTGTTAATATTTACTAGAGAAATTAATAGATAATAAGGCAATTATTACTAGTAAAATTTAACATTTCAACTTTATTGATCTGTGGTGTTAAACACACACACACACACACACACACACACACACACACACACACACACACACACAATGCAAATCTTGAAAATTCTGCACATTTAAGACAATTATTGCTGGAACATATATTAAACTATATAGTCTGGGAATTGAAACATGTCTCACTGCTCATAATACAAATAATGCTGATCAAGTGCGACAATAATTGTCCGAGATGTGGTACATGTCTCATAAATCTTGGAATTTTGTTCATAAGATAATTATTACTGGTACAGATTTAACAATATTTGCCTGCGATGTGACGTATGTTTTGTAAATCTTGAAATTGTACTTATACGTGGTAAAGTTGCAAAAGTCAGGGAAATGAAACACGTCTCTTGAAATTTGGAAGCCTTGTAGGTCCTAAAATTCTGTTCACAAGACATTCATTTTTGTTCTGTGTCAAGGAAGTCACACTTGTCTTGCATATTTTAAAATTTTGCTCATAAGACAATTGTTGCAGGAAAGCAATATTTGTTTGGGAATCTCACAAGTTCTGCTTATAAAGCAATCATTGGTGGTTAAGTTTTAGTAGTATTTGTCTGGAATGTGACGTCAAGCCTCGCAAATTTTGAAATTCTACTCATAAAACAATTGTCCAACATTATTTTCTATGATATTACTTGTGTCTTGCAAATCGTGAAATGCGGCACATATGATAATAACTGTTGGTAAAGATCCAACAATATTTGTAAGAAATGTAACGTACATTTAACTACTACTGGCAAAGATGCAACAATGTTTGTCAAGAAAGTGAAACATGTCTCAGAAAATCTTGAAAAACTACCCAGTAGACGATTATTGCTGGTAAAGATATAACAATATCATATTGAAAAGCGCAATCGATAATTTGTTAAACAGGTAAAACAGAAAACGTCTTCAAGTTAGGGACGATTGGTTATTAAGTGAGTGGGTGGTAAGGACCGTACAATGGTCCTCCCTTGTACCATTTTGTCATTATATCCATTGTCAAAGGTTTGTTCACTTATTTAGTGGAATTCGAACCAACGCGGTCATAGACCGCTAAACTTTCGCGTCTTACCGCGTCTCCCAAAGTTTTAATCACTGCCGAAACACGGATTATCACGTGTGTTTCACTTGTGTTGCACGTCTTTACCACGTGTGTTGCCCATGGTTGTCCGCGGGGTAAATTTTTGAGCAGTTCAAAACTTTTTGCCGCGTCGGACGCAGTTCAGATTTTTCGCCGCGTCCTGCCACGTCTATAACTTCGACTGTAGCTCGTCTAAAACTCGACATGAACGCGAACAACATCGTTTGCTTCACGGGAGACCACGTTTTGACGGGTTATGGTTGTGATTAAGCCTTAAAGCGCTGTGTGACCTGGCCTTTAGAAACGCGCTTTAGATCACTGGATCACCGAACCCTTTCCCCTTTCATCAAAGAGGACACTATCTTAATCTTGAAGATAATGGGTTTAAAATAATTTGAATCTAATGTTTTCAATTTTATCCAATACATTAAAATCAAAAAGAATTTTTTGTATAGAGTCAAATAATTATTTCCGTTCATCGAATAAAATACTGCGTAAAGAAAACAGGATTACTCGTATTAACTGTATCAGTGTTGGTTGTGAAGCCACGTCTTTCTTTGAAGTCATCGATTTTTCCTTTTACTTTGAGACTGTTTTATTTTTTTTAATTTGTTACACCGTGTTTTCAAATCAATCCATATTTTTTTAATCAACATCAGGTTCTTATACTCGTACAATATAGGGCCATTAGAATACAGAGGGCGGTATTGATCTGTTAATGGTGAACCGACACTTGTATGTAAAATTATGGTAAACCCGTTAACTGAACCAGTGTGTGGTCACGTTTAATCTTAAAAAATATATTATAATAGATAGTTAAAGCTGTAAAATGAATTCAAAGTACAGGCCTGTCGAAAGTTTAACACAAAGCTAACGAATTAGTACCGAATCGGCAGCTTATCTTGGTATCTAGTAAGCTATATGTCGACAGATTTTCTGCAATTGCTTTCTATTTTTCGGAACCTTTTCGTCCGCTAGCCATCGACAGCCGAGCTTTGACCTCTACAGGCTGACCAATTCGACGGATGTATTCGTTTTTGACGGATTTGTACCCGGGCATAAAAACGGATAAACGGGCGGATAAAATGAAAAGGTCAAATTAGACGGATTTTCCCCATTTTGACGGTTTTTTTTAATTAAAAGTACTAAAATTTGGGCTTTTTGCATGGAAATTGTACCAAAATCAACCATTATCGATAAAAAGTACCTAACTGGCAACCTTGCGCACTAAAATGTACTGATCTGGACAAATAAATAAATTTGATTGGTCAGCCAACCTCTTCCGTTAGGTAAATGTAAAACTTTCGACAGGTCGGTACCGAAGTTTTAACTATAGACCATTTAGAACACAGGTCTGTCGAAAATTTAAAACTATAATCAATTATTCGGCGGCGGAGGCGAAACCCCATTAGTTGTATCGACAGATTTTCTGCAATTGTTATCTATTTATGACCAGCTTTTAGGCCGCTAGTAATCTGTATCTCGACCACTCATTTTCTATTTCATTCATTTATCATAACCAAAAGCATACACTTATAAAATATATATTTACATGTATGGGGGAAATCATTATTATATATAAGATAAAAGAGCAAAGAAAAAAGTAAACACAAAAATATTTTAAAAGTCTGAAACTGTTGAGATGATAGAGGCGTGGTGGCGGATGGACAAAGTAAAACTATGTTCGAAATAGTCTTAATAGTGTTGCATTAACGAGGAAAAGCCTAAGGTTACGAAGTTCGGCAGTCTAGCTTCGATTTATTTTCGTTACCTCAGTGTTAAACTTTTGACAGGTCTGTACTGTACTTATGTTTGGTCTTGTTATTGATTTTGTCTTTGTGCTTTACTCAGTGCAAAATGTCATAATTTAAATTGTAAAATCCTTCCTATAAAATTTTAAATTCTTTTGAAAATTGACAATTATGAAATGAAATCCATAGCGTAATATTTGTCATTCTTATTATGAATCACGGATGTTGTTCAGTAGTAATGGTTGTTTGCAAACTAAATTTTCTGCATATTAAAATACATTACAACAATATTCCAAAGTAGCATTGTGTCATGTGCTATTTATTTTTTTTTCTAAAATTAGATGTTAAAAATGATAACACTTGTAGTCTGTGATATCTATTTTTACATGTATGACATTTAGTAATAAATCAAAAACAAACATACTAATCCATGTCCGAACCACAACCCAGAAGCAAAGTAAAAACTTTGGAACTGACAAGATAAGTTAGACACGTGAACTTCCACCAGGGAAGTGAAGCCTTGTGCTCCGGAATGGTAATTATAAATAGTTTATGTTTAGCTAGCTACACCCGTCACGTGTGTATTCAAAATAGTGTGAAAGGAATATGGAACTATGGGACGTCAAATATACCCAGAGCAATCCTGGACACAGAGACATCAAACTTATCAACAATACTGTGATGACGTCCATAAAAACTTTTTGAGGGTCTTGATAAGATTGGACCCGCAATTTCTCTGGGTCAACAATTCATTTGCAAGCAGCCTGCTTCATTTAGTAACAAATATTTTTATTTAGTTTTCCACCTTCATAGTTACATCATATTTGTATTCTGCTGCGTAAATTGATTATTGTAAATAATTAGACTATAAGCTTGTAAATTGCTTTATGCTTATTAAGCTACAATATTAAAAAATGTAATTAAGTAATATTGAATAATCTTCAATATACACACACATATTAATGATATAACTTACCTGGCTACCTGTTATGTGTATACCTGTAAATTGTAATAGTCTTACATGATACTGTAAAATGTGGCAGAATTTATATGAAAAATCGCATGGACTAATGATGTGTTATGTCGCAGAATCTTAAGAAAAGAAGACGTAGGTTTACTGATATAGATAAACATTATTCTCCTCTGATCGAAGCCATTGTTAATGAAAACAGTGATAGTGATAGCGATAGTTCAAATATCATAACAAATTCTGAAATTGCTAAAATGAATACTGACAACCAGGTTTTGCTAACTCTCGCCGATACAGATGTCAATCGTATTGCAGAAGCTGTTAAAGTTTCATTAAAAAGTGAAATAGTGACTGAAATAGCATCAACTGTCAAAAATGTTTTCACTGAATTTGTTAATGAAATGAAATTCGAAATAGCTGTTCTAAAACAAGAAAACACCGCTTTGAAAAATGAAAATCAGGAACTGAAGCTATCTATTGATGAGTTAGAGCAATACGGTAGACGTAACGCTGTCAGAATTTCTGGCATCCCGGAGACACCCCAAGAGGATACTGATGCTATCGTCAGAGATGTTGCATCCAAAATGGGGGTTACTATAAATGAGGAGGATATTAGTAGATCGCATCGCTCAGGGCAATCAGGCAAATCCTACCCACGACAGATCCTAGTTAAATTTACACGTTACAACACTAAACGAAAACTACTCAAATCACGACGTGAAATGAAATCTGTAACAACACTAAAACACGTTTACATAAACGAGGACTTGACGAAACGCCGATAAGCATTATACATGAAAACACGTGAACTCCTAAAACAGGGTAAAATTAACAAATCCTGGACATGGGATGGAAAGATTTTCCTGACAGACAAATCGAATAAAAAAATCAGGATTGACCGTCAAAGTGATTTGGATCCCTTCATAGGAACACTTTCACAGCAAACATCCATGGAATTTCAGCAAGCTAATCCTATATCATCAACCCAGGCCAGGACATATGCTTCTGCAGTTTCTACAACATAGTTTCGGACCATGACCGTCTACCTCCAGTTAATCAACAGCCATGATTGACTTTCTCATTATATTGTACATACTTAGTTTACTATTATGTTTTTTCCTTTATTTTGCTGTGTATATTCTTTTTTCCGTTTGTTTATTTTTCACTTTCTTATGTTTTCAGTTTGATTGCATTTATTCTCAAATGTGGGTGTATTTTAACATATTTACCGTTAAGGGTTATATTGTGTACAAAACACATTATTCCAGTTTTTTACATACCTTGATGTGTGTTGTATTATATCTGTTCATGATTCAAGCGAAATACACCACCATAATTTTTTTTTTGCATTTTTATATATGATTAGTACACACCCACCAACATATTATCATTATTATTATTATTATTATTATTATTGTTATTATTATTAAGTTGTTGATGTACATAGTAACTTCTTCACTCGTGTAATTATCTACTTTGTAGGAAACTGGTTAATATAAGAGTTGAACTCTTGTTCCAGAATCCTAATTATTGTAACTTTTGTAATATGTGATACTTGTTTAAATTAATAAAATATTGTTTACACTAATAATCTTCAGCTTAAAGTCAGAGTTCAGTTGTTCAAAGCTTGATTAGTTTAATCAATGATTAGCAGAAATAAAATAAAAATATCATTATCAAAGCGATAGTTTTATTACAATTTTCTTTAGTTTGATGGAATCTTTTATTCATTTCAACATTTCAGCATTAGGTTTCCAATATATCTTAAATTCTGCAAAGTTCAAATTTTAACTAATCAATCAATTAAACTAATCCAGCTTCTAACAACTGACCCCAGATGTCATAATTATTATATAATATTTTTTCAAATTTCTGAATGAAATATTTTAAAAAATGTATTATTTTATCAATTTTTAAATTTTTCATTCAGGATATTAATTTTTTATAATATGACACGGAGATTTAATTAATTTAGAATCTAACTCACCTCCGTTGTCATCCAGTGTTACAACCCTCAAGAATTGATGTGATGAATTAGTGTAACATAATATGAAATATTGTATTGCAAAAGCAACATCTGTTTCATAGAAAATAAAACCATTGATTGTAATCGTATGTTTGAAAGATTTTTCAATTATGTTAAAGGTCCTATAATTTGATTAAAAGATGTTTCAATTGACAAAAGACGGTTAACTATAGATAGTTTTATTGAGCTGATTGTTATCTATAGTCTGGGAGCAGCTTGCAAAACCCAAAAATATAGTCCACACAATTTTTCTTTGTTGATAATACATCTTTAGGATGTGCTTAATCATAATCCGAGTGATGCCACCTTGGCACAGGTGGGGAAACTGAAAAATCCAAGATGGCGGCCAATATGGCTGACAAAACTATAATATCTCGTATATATAGTTATAATAGACACAAAAAGTTAATCAAAGTGTCTTTTTATAGGTTTTAGTGGTCAACAAAGTTGTTTTTGTTGTTCATATTTCCACAAAATGTATATTTGAGCCAGTTTTGATGTCTTGTAGATAATGTAATGTCAAAATTGGGACTTTCCACAAAAACAGTTCTTCTTAATGACATATATAATTTATACATTTTCACATTTTACTGAAATATTTGTTTGTGCATATTCCGGGAAAAAAATGACTAGTTTTGAATCAAGTAAGCGAAGGTGGGGGACCATTCATGCCGACTTTGGAGAGTAAACTTGTAAATGATGCATATTAATCGTCTTTTGAAACGCATTGAAGCAGCGAATGCTTTCAGTGAACTTAACCAACAAAGTATAGGAGAGCAGTTTAATGTTCGTGAACATTGTTAGTTCTGTGGAGGGAAAGGTATCATGGATTTAGATTCTACCTATTCAAGTCTATGGTTGTACTATGTCAAACTGCTGAACGTATAGGTAGATCAACATATACAGGACAATATTTTAGAGACACGTGAAATGGATATAAGTGAAATCTCTATCTATAAAGGCCGTTGCTTAGAATATCATCACAGAATGTAAAGATATCAAAGAAAGAGCGTGTAGAGATAGTCTGATTAATGGATCAACATTTCTTCAGATTGCAAGTCAAAAGCACAAACTTTAAACTTTCCCATGTTTTCAGCGTGGCATGTTTATATACTGTTGTTTCATTAATTTAGTATGATGAATTTAACTGGTTAAACCTGTCTGCTGCAGTAACTGCAAGGAAAATCTGCTAAAACTGGTTCAGGTGGTAGACTGATACAGGCTGTGGTAGATAACCTTGATGCCAATATTTCAACACAAAATGGGCTGAAATCTACGCATGCTCTTGCACTTCTTCTTACCCAACAATTAATTTCCTTACGATACTGATAACCAATCTGGCAAAGCGGTAATAATGAAGAAAACTGTAGGTGAAAGAAAACGGACAATGTTGCCTTTGGAGGTACTTGAGAACATGCAAGTATGGTGCCAAGGGGTGTGAATTAGATTTTGATTTCTTAAGTATTGCATGTGCGGCAAAAACTCCAGAATTCTGTGCTTGTTATTAACATGGTGCTATGTGTGAAGTTCAGATGTTAAATGAATGCAGACAAACTTTTATTGTATTTATTTACAGCTGAACAACAGTTATACAAACATGCCGGGTGGAGCTAGATAAACATGAGGTGCAAACACTTCAGTTGTACCTAGCCTCACTTCCCTGGTGAAAGTTCACTATTTTAAATTTAAGTTGGCAGTTTCCAATATGATTTGAACATGGATTGGTATAGTCATTTTTATTAAATCAAGTTTATATTGAATGTCATATCAGTAATGCCATGTTCCCAAATATTGTACTTAGATTAAGGGGTATGGATATGCTGATGAGTTTTGTTGGATGCATAGGTGTGATAATGGGGAACTCTCATCTAGAAGTGCTACTAAAAGCGACATTTTGAGAGGTAGTCCCTTAGCGAAAACATTCCACAAAACGTAAAAACGTAAGACAGTGTTGTGTGAAATAGCAGATGATGTTAAGACTATAGTAACTTGATTGCAGACATTAGTGATGAAGGCAGGTCAAAACAGGACAGAAAAGCCGTGACTACTGTCAGAGAGAAGCTCATAGTAGGAAAGTAAAGTTGTGGGTGTAATGTCACAGGACAGATCAAAGCAGGAGAGTAAAGCTGTGACTGTACTGCCTGAGGGCAGGTCAAAGCAGGAGAGTAAAGCTGTGACTGTACTGCCTGAGGGCAGGTCAAAGCAGGAGAGTTAAGCTGTGGCTGTACTGTCTGATGACAGGTTAAAGCAGGAGAGAAAGCTGTGGCTGTACTGTCTGATGGCAGATCAAAGCAGGGCGGTAAAGCCGTGGCTGTACTGTTTGATGACAAGTAAAACTGTGGCTGTACATACCGTCTGAGGGCAGGTCAAAGCAGGACAGTAAACCTGTGGCTGTACTGTTTGATGACAAGTAAAGCTGTGGCTGTACATACCGTCTAAGGGCAAATCAAAGCAGGGCGCTAAAGCCGTGGCTGTACTGTTTGATGACAAGTAAAGCTGTGGCTGTACCATTTGAGGGCAGGTCAAAGAAGGGCGGTAAAGCCGTGGCTGTACTGTTTGATGACAAGTAAAGCTGTGGCTGTACTGTCTGATGGCAGATCAAAGCAGGGCGCTTAAGCCGTGGCTGTACTGTTTGATGACAAGTAAAGCTGTGGCTGTACATACCGTCTGAGGGCAGGTCAAAGCAGGACAGTAAACCTGTGGCTGTACTGCCTTAGGGCAGGTCAAAACAGGACGGCTATACTGTTTTATCACACCAGTGGTGATATTGGTGTTATTTAATGGATCTTATAGGGAAGTTAATGGGCTTTGCATTGTAATTAAAGAAAAAGTGAGAAAAAACATATTTTGTTACTTATCTAGCTTTGCACTCTTAGAAATGACAAAACTAAAACCATTTTCGCTAGAATATCTTCTGTATTTATCATTTTATTAATTTTTTATCATTTATCATTATAGTGAAGCATTATTGTTAAACTATCATGAATATACTGCAAAAACACAATAACAAATGGAAAACCTTAAACATCAACAGATATAAAATAGAAACAATTCTGACAGTCTTCTTGTCCGCCATCTTGGATATCTTGAATTCCCCATGGCTGCCAAGGTGGCATCATGCAGTTTCTGATTTAGGACATGTTGCAGAACAACTTTATGTAAAAACATTTTGTGCGGACTATTTTTTTAGGTTATGTGAAAAAATACCATTTGTCATCCGGACTATGACTGATGGCAGATCAAAGCAGGAGAGTTAAGCTGTGGCTGTACTGTCTGATGACAGGTTAAAGCAGGAGAGAAAGCTGTGGCTGTACTGTCTGATGGCAGATCAAAGCAGGGCGGTAAAGCCGTGGCTGTACTGTTTGATGCTGACAAGTAAAGCTGTGGCTGTACATACCGTCTGAGGGCAGGTCAAAGCAGGACAGTAAACCTGTGGCTGTACTGCCTTAGAGCAGGTCAAAACAGGACGGCTATACTGTTTTATCACACCAGTGGTGATTTTGGTGTTATTCAATGGATCTTATAGGTAAGTTGAATGGGCTTTGCATTGTAATTAAAGAAAAAGTGAGAAAAAACATATTTTGTTACTTATCTAGCTTTGCACTCTTAGAAATGACAAAACTAAGACCATTTTCGCTAGAATATCTTCTGTATTTATCATTTTATTGATTTTTTATCATTATAGTGAAGCATTATTGTTAAACTATCATGAATATACTGCAAAAACACAATAACAAATGGAAAACCTTAAACACCAACAGATATAAAATAGAAACGATTCTGGCAGCCATCTTGTCCGCCATCTTGGATATCTTGAATTCCCCATGGCTGCCAAGGTGGCATCATGCAGTTTCTGATTTAGGACATGTTGCAGAACAACTTTATGTAAAACATTTTGTGCGGAATATTTTTTTAGGTTATGTGAAAAAATACCGTTTGTCATCCGGACTACTATTGCAATTATCACGATTGACACACACACACACACACATCTCCGGAGTCCGTAAGGTGACGTGCAAACAAAGTTATTTTTTATTTGAAAAAAATATATATGCGTATGCTCGCAATATTTCTTATGCTGTTTCGAAAACGAGATACTTTTTCGAAAATTCGAAAGTTTTAAGAAAACTCTAAATAGGCAGTGGCGTAGCTAGAAGAAAATGAATGTGCATGCTTAACGTGTGAGGGGGCGTAGTTCGCGAAGTATTAGGTGGTCAGGAGTATACTCCCCCGAATTTTTTTTTAAAAAGTTACGCAACGCATTTTCTTGCTCCCTTGAAGTAAAATTGTCCACTTTATATACCTAAAAATATAATTTTTAATGAAATTATGTTGAAATAAATTTTGCGTTGTTAGTCCAAATAATGACAGTCAAGTAAAACTTTTGTGTGTTACTATTTTGTATTTATTTAACAAAGAAGGATATGAATGTTATCCTGACATGGCCGTTTAGTGCTCCAAAACAGATAGTGAACCATGCCTGAGTAGGACGAAGCCAGAGGAAACTCTGGTGGAGGTCCGTAGCGATTCTGACGTGCAAATCGATCGTCAAACTTAGGTATAGGGGCAAAAGACTAATCGAGCCATCTAGTGGCTGGTTCCCTCCGAAGTTTCCCTAAGTATAGCTGGTGCTCTTTCGCAGTTTTATCCGATAGGTTTAGTAACTATAGAAAGTTGAAGCTAAATAGTAATTGACGGATCGCCGGCCACGCCTATAGTGTTCCGACAAAGGACCGACATGCTTGAATCACACGCAAAAAGAATGACAACTCGGCCTGTGTTGTTCGGTTTAAGAAACGTCAATTGGAAACAGCAATTACCAATAAGAACGCACCACAACCAAGTTCACAAAAACAGTCGGGAAAAACAAACACCAGACGTTGTATACACAAACCAATGATTATAAAACTCTCGACTTTAGACTGACACTCGAGAAAATATGTTCAATAGTACTCAAGTAATTAAAAGCTAAAATTTAGAAATATCCCCATTCTAAACTGTGACCGCGGACCAACAATGTGACACGCATACATTATTTATAAATATTAATGTAAAAACACGTAAAGCTATTCTTTTTTTTAAAAAATACATGTAAAAACCTTTGAGAATGTTTTAGTAATTAAATCCTAGCATATAGCAGATTGAAAAAAGTATTTACTATTATATTTAGGGCCCGGAGTCAATATACATATACTGATTATTTTTAAAGGATCAGGTCTATAAAGTACACCAACCACATTGTTTTCAACAATGACCGTTTCTTGCTACAGCGATTGATGGACCTTTCTCGGATTCTACCGATGTTGTCAAAGTCTGGCCCTGTGGTTTGCTATCACGCTTTTTTAAAACAAACGAATAAATTTTCTTGATATTGTGGTGCAAAATCAAAAACATCATACTAATCCATCCATAGTAAAACAAATAGGAAGAACACAAACACAACACACGGTTTTTTTAAAAAAAGAAGAGGGATTGAACAATCTCGTGCTAAAAATTTAATCGAAATAAAAAAAGAATAATGCGAAGCAGTGTTCGAAAAAATCAAATATTTCGACCACTGCTGCAAACCAAGATTTTAACCTAAAAAGCCACGTGCATGCTTGAGCATGCAAGCAGCTGCTACGCCACTGATAGGTTTTCGAAAATTTGAAAGTTTTTCGAAAACTCGAAATAGTTTTGATCAAGTGATCTATAAAGTGCTGACTTATGAAGCACCGCCTTCTTTCGATTACCACTTGAGACAGATCCTAGTGTGAGAAACTTCGTCATGTCGCTTGTCGATAGTTAGTGGTTTTCTTCGGGCTCCACAAATGACGGATCGCCAGCCACGCCCACAATGTTCCGAAAAAAACCGGCATGCTTGGATTATACACAAAAAGAATGAAAACTCGGCCTGAATTGTGCCATTTAATGACGTCACTGACACTAGTACGTCATTAGTTGACGCTGCTTTGATACCGTGATGGCGGCCAGTTTCGGAACATAAAAGGCAATTCCTGAACTGACCGCCTCGATATAAGTGAAAAAAATCTTGTCTGAGGTGTACAAAAACATAAGTACCGTCTATTCAACTCCAGTAGTAACAAGACGGCGGAATTAGGCCATGGAGATATGACAAATTCATCAGACACGTGTACTTAACTGTCTGTTTGCACGTGGAGCGAAAATAACAAATGACCTTAATGGGTAAGCGAAAATGTCTAAAAGAAAATATGAACCTGAAAGTTGTGTTTTAATGCTAACATCATGTAAAATTAAAAGTCACATCTTGTGTTTAAAAACGTTTAAAATATTAATGCTTTAAATTGGCAGTGATATGTTAGTTTTACCAAAGAAACCTAATTTTTTGCCACATCAATTTTTTTTAAAAAAACACTTGCTTTAAGGCCTAATTCATTTCACGTGTCTGGAATAGCTATTATCCGACCGACATAACCACATCTCATCAGGACAATGACATCTTTCTCTGCCTAAAGGCATTTGTCTTCGAAACTCTGCACGTGCATTAGGTGTTAATACGGTTGCTCAGTTAATGGTTAACCATTCTCGCTTCACATGTTCACTTCAAAAATGCCAAAAAAATAATAAAATAAATAAATAATAACAAAAAATAAATAAATAAATAAATACTAGTAAATAAATGCGTTTTTGACAAAAATAATTACAGTATAACCTGTGTATAAAGACCACCATGGGACTGGGCAAAAGTGGACTTAATAGACAGGTGGACTTTATATAGAGGGTCACCTCTTATGAACGAGTTATTATGAATTGTTGATATTGTTTTTCAAATGGGTGAAACATGTAGGACATATTTAAATACTACATGTATTTAATTAAATTTGTTAAAAAAAGATTTTCATTATAGTTTTTAAATAGTTTTTATTGACTTTTCAGAGTTAATTAAAGAAAATATTTGAAAAGTGTATTTAATCATCTGAATACATGGTTACTGTATGGGTATACACTTGACTAATTGTCTTTGTTTTCTTAAGAAGCAGGGTGTCACTAATTAAGATAATAGGTATAGCAAACATAATACCTGTAAATAACAAAGACTATTTATACCTTCTGATTTAATGGCTTCAATCATTGACATAAGATTAATGAATTTTTATGTTTTTATATCTAAATTTTTTTCTCAAAACTATACCAGTTACAATGGAAAATTGTAAAACTTTGAATGTCACTCTATACCCAGATCAAAGATTTGTAATTATAATAATTATATATTTCTAGTCTTTATGCATTAAGAATATAAAAATAAAGATGATTTTTTGCACAAAACTTTAAGAAGTTATAAAACTCTAAAGACTTAAAAAAGTTGATTGAAAAAGTGGAATTTATAGACAGGTTGAGAAGTCATTTGGGACTGAAAAGGGTGGACTCTATTCACATTAGACAGGTGGACTTTATATACAGAGTCATTATATAGTAAAATCCATTGGGGATACTTCAGACCGGTTGCTATAGACAGGTGGACTCTATAGCAGGTTATTCTGTATCTATATTAAAGAAAAGTTGCTATGAAATCACAAGCTGATGTTTTCTAAACACCAAGCTTACAGGTACGGAGATATGACAAGTTTTAAAAATCCCATTTTCTTACAAAAAATACAAAATATGTCAAAATGCAAAAATTAAAGTGAAAAATTACAACGTTTTAAAACTTTTTATAATTGTCATCATTCAATATAAGCACTAGATAAATGCATAATTTGTTTTTAAATTGGACTTGTTTGGCATTTCTGAAAAAAAAAGTTTTGTTACGTAGGACACTTTTACAACATTTTTGGCTTTGTCGGGAAAACAGAATTATTATCCAACTTTTAGCTCTATTCACCGAATGCTATAGTGTATAGCAGTTTGAATCCATGTTTTAGGTAAAAAATTGCGACGGGCCCCATATATTTTATATTGATCCGATTGCATTGAATTTTATCAAAAACCGCTCCAAGTTTGAACGACTTTGTGTGAAGCATAACAATAAATAAATATACCTCAATAAAAATTTCATTTGAATTGCAATTCTAAAATTGCGGTTTGAATGCAGTGTTACGTAGGACACATCCCATGATTGGACAAAATGAAATACCTCGTTGCTAGGCAACGCGTTTGTAAAAAATATTTACGTTTGTTAGTTTTAAAGACCTTCGGTCCATTCATAAGATATATCCAAAATTATGTGAATTTAAGTTATGAAATATTCGAAAAACCAGCGACATTTAATACGTCGCTGGAAAAACCAAAGCGAAGCGTTGGACAGCGTGATTTTAGCATGCAGCATATGCGCAATACAAATCGTAAGAGTACTTTTGATGAAATTTTAGTTTGTACTTTTCTTGTGTATTATTATAGCGATATTTATATATGTAAAAAGAAATAATAAATGATGTACATTTTATAAGAAATCAGTCTGCATTTGGATGAGAATAGAGTTTTTGGTGATTTTATATGAAAATTTGCACTTTTCATATATCAATAGCTTAGAAAATGAGTTTTCGTTAAATCTATACTTCATGTAATTTTGTAATATCGGCATTGAATCTCGAGGTTTATATGTTGCTGTATTGCCATGGCAGATTTGAGTCTGGAAACATCGGCAATACTGACGTGTCCTATCTATATGCTACACATGTATATACGTATACTAACAGACTTGGTAAATTTTTGAGTCAAAGGGAGTTAATAACCCATTTGTAATAATGATTTCTCAAGTTGGTCCCTTTCATTATCAATCTAGATTGCACTGGTGGCGGTTGTAGCTACCTAAATAGGAAGGGTTTATCCTTCTGGAGAATCCGGTCTGGCTTTCCCGGTGGAAATTTGTAGTTAACTATAATTGCTAGTTTTCAAAGAGTTACATAGTTTTTTTAATTGTTATATGGACACAGACTTCTATGTTAGCTTTTGATTGTTATCAAACACAAACAAACCAGTCCACGTTCAAGATGTTATGAATTCACATTTGTTTCAAAGAGCTCAATAGTTTAAAGCCGTTTTAAGGTCGCTGTCTCATGAACTAGAAGCAGATTTAGGTCAGGAAATATATATTTAACCTTTTAAGACATATCTAAGTCACACGAAAATACCAGTACATATTTTTCAACACGGTTACTGTGTCTTTTTAGAACGACACTGATGATACATGTTACTGTCATGGATTTAGTCCTTCGTGCGTAATATGATATTATTTTACTTAATTTCTTTTTTAAAATATGTTAACAGGATTGCGTTATAAAAATATAGCTGGGACCGAGTTTCCACACGAGTACTTAGCTAAGATTTTCCCCAACTTAAAGCAAATTTAGTAATTTAAAATGAAACAACATCCAATCGTTTTTGAAATTTAAGTAATAAATAATAATGATATGCATAAATAATAAGTATAAGTAATAATAAAAATTTATTTTATAAGTAATAATAAAAATATATTATATAATAGTATTCAAATTTCACAAGTTACAAGCATAAAACTGTAAAATTATTTTTCTACACTATACACCACCATCCCTCATTCTAAATTGAAAGAATGTCCTAAAGAAATGATTCACTTGTCATTCTTTTAAAAAAAAAACGGTAAGCCAAGATATAAATATCTGGTGCTGAACAGGATTCGGGTTATTTTGTCAAGCATCATACGGATTCGATTCCAAACAAAAATATACTGATGATACCATCAACAAAATGTTGAAGTTTTTGATAGATAACATTTGTTGTGTTTGGTAATATAGTTTTTAGCAAACAATCGGTATACCAATGGGTACAAACTGTGCACTATTGTTTGCTGATTTGTTTCTTTATTTTTATGAAGCAGAATTTATACAGAACCTTGTTAAATCTGGAGAGAATAATGTCGCCAAATCATTCAACTCAACATACAGAAAAATAGATGACGTTCTGTCTCTTAATCCTAAATTCGGAGCCTATGTAAATGTCATCTATCCTAGTAAGCTTGAAATAAAAGGCACTACTGATTCCTTAAGTTCTGCTTTATATCTGGACTTAAACCTGAATTATGGCACCCACGAATGGCTACGTTTGAAACTTTATTACAAACGTGATGACTTCAATTTTCTATTGTCAACTTTCATTTTCTATGCAGCAATATACGAGTACCTGCTTCTCCTGCTTATGATGTATTTGTTTCCCAATTAATACGCTATGGTAGAGCTTGTTCCAACTACAGGGACTTTGTACAACAAAACAGGCTGCTTGCAAATAAATGGTTGACTCAGGGATACTGCAAGTCTGGGCTTATCAAGGCCCTCAAAAAGTTTTATGACCGTCATCACAGTATTGTTGATAAGTTTGATGTCTCTATATCCAGGATTGCCCTGGATATATTTGATGTCTCATAGTTCCATGTTCCTTTCACACAATTTTGATTACACACGTGGCGAGTGTAGCTAGCTAAATAGGAGGTGCTAACCCTTCCGGAGCACCCGGCCTCACTTCTCTTGTGGAGGTTCACGAGTCTAACCTAAAGTTTTTACTTTGCTTCTAGATTGTGATTCGGACATGGGTTAGTATGTTTGTTTTTGATTAATATTGTTGTGAATATGTATCCATTTTGCAATTAGTTAGATATTATTGTAAACATGTATCCATTTTTCAATAATTTAGATATTATTGTGAACGCATATAAATTTTGAAATTAGTTAGATATTATTGTGAACGTGTATCCATTTTGCAATTATTTAGACATTATTGAGAACGTATATAAATTTTTACATTAATTAGATATTAATGTGAACATGTATCCATTTTTCAATTGGTTAAATATTATTGTGAACGTTAATCCATTTCGCAATTATTTAGATATTATTGTGAACGTTTATCAATTTTGCAATTGGTTAGATATTATTGTAAACGTATATAAATTTAGAAATATGTTAGATATTATTGTGAACAGGTATACATTTTGCAGTTGTTTAGATATTGATCTGAACATGTATCCTTTTTCAATTATTTAGATATTATTGAGAATATATATACATTTTTCAATTATTAATATAATATTGAGAACGTATATTAATTTTTAAATTTATTAGATATTAATGTGAACATGTAACCATTTTTCAATTGGTTAAATATAATTGTGAACGTTTATCCATTTCGCAATTGTTTAGATATTATTGTGAACGTATATAAATTTAGAAATATGTTAGATATTATTGTGAATGTGTATCCATTTTGCAATTGGTTAGATATTATTGTGAACATGTATTTATTTTGCAATTGTTTAGATAATATTGTGAATATGAATCAATTCTGCAATTGTTTAGATATTAATGTGAACATGTATCCTTTTTTCAATTAGATATTATTGCGAACATGTATCAATTTTCTAAGAGATCATTGTTAACATGCATCACTTTTTTAAGATGATTATTGTGAATATGACTGTATCCATTTTAAAACTGATTATATATCATTGTGAATATGTAACCTTTTTAGATATTCTAACTATATATATATTCATTTTAAAATTTATTATTATTTGTGAATATGTATTCATTTTAAAATCGGTTAAACCATATTCATTACTACAACAACCCAGTTTTTACAGATTACAGTCACATTTTATAATAATTTATTTTCTCCTTGTGACATCATTTTATTAGGCAGTTCCAAAAGGTTTTTTCGCTGGTTCCGTAAAAATTTCAATTTTTCTTCAAATTGAATAGCTGTAAAGTTGTAAACTTTGATCATGTGATCAGATACCTCTATGTCCAGTACCACTTACATTATGATCTGGTCAGGTAATGCGTGAACCTCATAATCAGCTACCAATCGTTCCTTTTAGAAAAATAGGTGGGGCTGTTGGACATAATCAAAAACAAACATATTTATCCATTTCCGAATCACAATCCAGAAGCAAAGTAAAAACTTTGGAACTGACAAGTTAGGTTAGACACGTGAACTTCACCAGGGAAGTGAGGCCGGGTGCTCCGGAAAGGTAAGCACCTCCTGTTTAGCTAGCTACACCCGTCACGTGTGTAATCAAAATTGTGTGAAAGAAACATGGAACTATGAGACGTCAAATATATCCAAGGCAATCCTGGACACAGAGACATCAAACTTATCAACATGTTTTCAATTTGAAGTGAAATTAAAACACTAAATGAAGCGCGCAAACTTTCTGACATAAGATTATGAGCATAAACAGAGCCTGGCATTGTTCATTAGAGAAAATTGTATTTTTTTTTGTAAAATGTGGCTGCAATCTGAAAAATACCGATTTTAGTAAATTGAATATCGTTTAGATATTATTGTGAATATATATCTTTCTTCAAATTGATTAAGTAAAGTACTAATGCACTTAAAACAAGAAGTGCCATAAATATGGTAAGTTGTTGGGTAACCCTAATAAATGAGTAAAGAGATGTAAAACTACACACAAATGCACTGCTCTAGAAGCCTGGGGCAGTCTACGGTGTCTAGGATTGTAAGAAATAAATGTGTTATGGGTTTTTGCCTGTAGATGTGCACACAAGGCAAAAATTGTTTAATGCATGTAAATTGGTTAGATAATATTGTGAATATTTATATACATGTATATTTATTTTGAATTTTTCATATATCAGTGTAAATATGTATCCATTTTTAAATTGGTGAAACCATTTTCATTATTACTAAAGCCCTGTTTTACAGATTGTAGTAACATTTTATCATAGTATTTTAGATTTTTGGGTAGTTACCTAATGTACAATATCAGTCTCTGCTCAAAATCTTATTCCAAATTTCTGTTCGTGCCGTTAACATTTTTAATTCACTTCAAATTGAACACCTTTGAACCTTGAGCATATGACCAGATACCTATTACCAATATATACTTCCTTTTATCATTATAATCTGGTCTGGAAGTGCGTGATGTCATCTCTTTTAAGGAGAAAAAGATGAAGTTATTAGACGTAGAAATTTTACAATTTGAAGTGAAGTTGAAAATTGTATGGAGCACGCAAACTTTCTAAAATAAAATAATGAGTAGATACCCATATTGTACATTAGGTTGCTATCAAATAAAAGAAATGTCACTGGAGAAAATTGTAATTTTTTTGTAAAATGTGGCTTAAATTTCGGAAAAACAGAGTATTAGTAAAATGGATATGGTTTAGATGTATTCATTTTTAAACGGATTAAGTTACGTACTAACGTACTTAAAACAATATCGTAAGTTGTTGGGTAACCCTAATAAACGAGTAAAGAGATGTAAAACTACACACAAATGCAGCTATAAAAGCCTGAGGCAGTCTACTGTGTCTAGGATTGTTAGGAATAAATGTGTAATGGGATTTGCCTGTAGATGTGCACACTACGACAAATTGTTTTAGGCATGTTAATTGGTTAGAAATTAATGTGAATATATAGGTCTATGTACATGTATATTTATTTTAATTTTTTTCATATATCAGTGTGAATATGTATCCATTTTAAAATTGATTGAACCATATTCATTATTACAAAAAGCCCGTTTTTACAGATTGTAGTCGCATTTTATAATAATTTATATTTTTTTTCTAGTGACATCATATTATTAGGAAGTTATTTTTTTGTATTGGCATCATTTTAATAGGTAGTTAACTAATGTACAATGTCAATCTCTGGTCAGAATTGTATTTCAAAACGTTTGTTCCGTAAATTTTACTTCAAATTAAACAACAAGTTGTAAACCTTGATCATGTGACCAGATGCCCATATGCCCATTACCACTTTCTTTTATCATTATGATCTGGTCAGTTATTGTGTGATGTCATCCTCATTACCAGCTATCAATCATTCCTTTTAAGGATAAAAACGTGTTGTTGGACATAACATGTTTTCAATTTGAAGTGAAATTAAAACAATATATTTTTACAGATTATAGTCAAATTTAGTCATAATTTTTAGTGGCATCATCTATTAGGTAGTTTCCTTATGTACAATGTTAGTCTCTGCTTAGAATCTTATTCCAAAAGGTTTGTTCGCTCCGTCATAAATTTCAATTCACTTCAAATTGAACACCAATGAACCTTGACCATATGTCCAGATAGCCATTAATAATATATACTACCTTCTATCATTAAAACCTGGTCAAGAATTACGTCATGACATCCTCATTACCAGCTATCAATCATTCGTTTAAGAATAAAAAGATGGAATTGGAAATTTTAAAATTTGAAGTGTAATTAAACATTTCAGGGAGCGCGCAAACTTTCTGAAATAAGATAATGAGCAGATACTGATATTGCACATAAGGTTACTTCCAAATAAAAAAATGTCACTAGAGAAAATTGTAATTGTTATGTAAAATGTGGCTGCAATGCCTGAAAAAAAAACTGATTTTAGTAAAATGAATATGCTTTAGATATTGTCATGTGCTGATTTTGAATTGTTATGTAAATAATGCATTCAAAATCAGCACATGACAATATTATTGTGAATATATAAACATTTTCAAATTGATTAAGTTAAGTACTAATGCACTTAACACAAGAAGAGTCATAAGTTGGAGGGTAACCCTAATAAATGAGTAAAGAGATGCAAAAGTACACAGTAATGCAGCTTTAAAAACGCAAGGCAGACTATGGTGTCTAGGATTGTAAGAAATAAAATGTTTTGCTTTTGGTGTGCATGTGTGTCCTAGGTCAAAAGAGAAGTGTTACTTCTTTCCATTATATATATATATATATATATATATATATATATATATATATATATATATATATATATATATATATATATATATATATATATATCCCAAAACGGATTTTACCTAAGGCAATGCTTTGAACAATAAATCATAGCTTCGTTTTGGGGGATTTTAAAATCTAAGAAGCAGATAATTTTTATGCCCATTGCTTATCTAACAACACACCCTCCCATCAGCAGTGCTCGGACCTTGATATATATATATATATATATATATATATATATATATATGTGTGTGTGTGTGTGTGTGTGTGCGTGTGTGTGTGTGATTAATCATCATGAATATTCTCAATCAACATCTGTCAACATTTCTACAAGACAAGAGTTGATTTACTTTATCTTTTTAGAATTTAAAGTGAAATATGAGTTTGTTTCATAGATTTCATAGATAGTCATTTGACCAAAATTAAAAAAAACCGGATTCTAATGATTAGACTTAAACCTGAATTATGACACCCACTAAAGGCTACATTTGAAGCTGTTTGACAAACGTGATGACTTCTAAAGTCAACTTTACCTTTCTATGCAGCAATATACCCGCGTCTCCTGTTTCACAGTTTATACGCTGAAAGAGCCCATTCAAAGCAGCAAACCCACATAATTAATAAATAAATTGTTGACTCCCAGAATTTGCAAACCTGTGCTTATCAAGACCCTCAAAACGTTTTATGGGCGTCATCACACATTTGTTGATATGTATGATGTCTCTGTATCCAAATTTATTCTGGTTATATACTTGACGGCCCATAGTTTTCATTCCCGATATTACACGTGAATGGTGTAGTTAGCTAGGCAAGAGATACTTAGCCTTCCAGAGCACCCGGCCTCGCTTTCTTAGTAGAAGTTCCTGTGTTCAACTTAGTTTCAAAGTTTTCAAAGATTTTACTTCACTTTTTCGGATTACAATTTTGACATGGACTGGAATGGTTGTTTTTGATTGGTTTATATACGAGAAATATCAATTATTGAGACTACTAAGAAATTCAAATTGCGAGAAAACTTCCAATTTCATGATATTCGAGAAAGTTTTATAGTTCATGAGGTAGATTCGACATCAAGCATTTAAATGCTTTTTGTGAGTAATGAGTACTTGGGGATGTGTAGATGTTTATTTTTAACTCATACTTACGTCATACAAATTTAAAAAAAAGATGCATCCCCATAAAAAGAATGACCGACATATATAATTATAACATATTTATGGCTCGTATTGTACTGGTTTATTTGTATTTTAACTGCCCTAGTTTTAGAAAGTTTTAACTCGCATATGGTCTTTCAAAATACAACGGGGCTGGTTGACTTAGTTGTATGAAACACAACACACGTTTGTCATCGTCTAAGTTCAAATCCTACTCAGGACAGATCTCATTGTGAGAAAGTTTGCAAATTCATTTACCAAAGGTTTCTGTATTACTCCGGTTTCCGCCACGCCTCAGATTCCGCAGATTTGCAAAGTAAACGTTTCCAACAATTTTCCGCTCATACGTTATAGAAAATTAATTGCTACCGAATAGCATTGAAATTGAATTATAGAAATGAAAATAATTTTATTTTTAATATGTTACGGAAAAATGAAACAATTTGACACTTTGCACGCGTTGCATAATTTTTTTACGAATGCGACTTTTTTCCAAAACAAACAGTAATAACAGGAAAGGTTTGCTTAATCCATATGGCAAAATCATGGTAAGTTTGTTAATTTGCATAGCGGCCATATTGGATTCATGTTATGGTTGAAATATAGACCAGCATGTCCAGAAATCAAGATCCGATTTGAAGGGTTATCTGCCCCTACATTAGAAGTCGTCCTATACTGACCATCTTTATATACGGATACAGGTGTGTTATAAAGATGGTAGTGTTGTTCAGTCGAGCGTGACCTGTTAGATAATTCCAATTTGGGAGAGCAATAACAAGTGATAGAAAATCTAATCGGGGTTTTATCTGTCTCTGGCTAAACGCAGACGGATTATAATCAGTATTTAGACACTAATGACTTGAATGTAACTCGTAATAAAATGATGAAAAATACATCCATATGTCCAGCTTATTGAAAATTTGCACGAAATCATAATTTTATAAATGTTTCAAGTATTTGTTTTAAATACGTTTTGTCGGGCCACGGTCTTATATGCTTACTCTAAGTTAAAATAAAAATTAAATCAGCGTTTTTAAATATTTCATTCTAGCTATATTAATGTTTTTACATAAATAAATAAATAAATAAATAAATACTATGATTTTTCTTATGTTTATTTTTCATAACAAGGTGATTTGATATTAATCTAATTGAACCGACAAATCCAATGCTGAAGAGTTAATTGCAATATTTTATTTTATTTTATTTATCGACCTGAACTGTGAAAAGAATGCAACATAAACCTGACACTGGTAAGGACAAAGCCATGTGTAACGTTTTGGAGAGAGAGGATAAATACACAATAATATTACTTTTTATTTCTACTATCAGGGCATGATCAGCAAAATACAATATAATATTCTAAAAGTTCATGAGAACTTTAAAAAAATCTGAACATAACGTTTCTATTGAACAGTAGGGACTCATGCGTGACGGTTTACCGACTTGTTTCAATAATCAATTAATATTTCCCAATCAACTAAAAATCGAACCTAACTAATCACTTTACCTAGATCATGTTAAAAATAAAAACGTTCAAAAATTTGGACTTTTATAAGTAAATAGAGCATCGTGCTATAAAAATAGAGAAAAAAGATAATCTTGTGTGCTAAAAATTAGTTATCTCTCTCTCTCTCTCTATCTAGGCCATGTCGGTAAATTAGATGAATTCACGTATGATTAATGGAATCACTATTCATAGAAGTCTCTTCATAGGTGAGACTATAATAAAATATATATCTTTAATAAGTATTACTAATTTACGTTATCTACTAGTACCTGGTTTCTTTCACGCCTCAGCGATCAGGTAAAAAACCTTATCACCCAAGACTGGTCAGTACTACCTGGATTCTTTCATGCTACAGCAAACTGGTAAATTACATCATCACCTGATTGCAAGGGTGTACACGAATTAATTAATCAGTACCACGTGCACTAATTAACTGGTCATTACGCTGTGTGATTGACAATTATGTAGCTGTGAGAGAGAGAGATGGGGGGGGGCGGGGGGGAGGAAGTCGGGCAACTGGATCCGCCACGGTATTATTATGAGTTAAATGAATAAGAAATGTAATAAATAAAAATGTGCATTTTTTCCTCTTTAAATAAATTTCTGAACTTTTGTTATTTTAAAGTCTCATACTCTATTAGTTAAATAAATAAGAAATATGATAAAATGGAAAATAAAAATATGCACATTTCATTACTTCCTATTTTTCTAAAGTTGATTTAATTTTTTAAATAATATTTTAAATAGAAAAGGGCACAATGTTGTATTAGATCCAGTAGGCTAGTATTTGGCCATGATAGCCTGTATATACATCATCTATCCTATTGGCCCTTATCCACTGACTGAAATATTGATACAAATATTGTACCACCTGATTTTCAAATTTTCTATTTCTTTAATAAAATAAAAAGCTGTTTATAAAAACAATGCTGCGCACTTTCTAATGAGTTTCATAGGGAAATTAAGTAAAATGTCACCATATTTTAAATCAAAAAGTGGAATGGATTTTTTCAAAATATTTTAATCATTTTTATATTTGAATATTCGTGACAGTATGTATTTTCACTGAGAATCAGACATTTTCAGAAAATAATACTGTTATTGGTGAAATTTAAATGTGAAAATCGTGTATATCTGGATCCCATTGTAACTTTATATAAAGCAATGGTTATAACAATATAAAATTACAGTGATAGGATCTAAGTTTTCTGTTTTGTTTATTCTACCTGAAGTACGACAATAGAAAGAATTATAAAAAAATTGTTGAGAATATTATTTTCCAGTAAATAAAAATTATCCATTTGGAAATACATGTATCTACATTTATTAAATGAGTGGGAATCTAGCTATATCTAATGTCACTGATTCATTTATCTACTGAATGGTTCGGATTTATGGAGAAATTTTCATTGTTCAAATTTTAAAATTCTAATTAATACGAAATTTACCAGGCCCGTAAAAATTACTGGAAAATAATAATAAAACAAATCAAGAAATTTTCTTATGAATTCTACAAATAATAAAATGCCACTGTTACAATCCAACAATTCCCGTGTAACAGTTGTCTGTACACTCTACTGAACATCCAACTAAACAGTTGTAAAACCCGTTTTCACACAATTTTCAATTTAAAAGTGGAAACGGTTTTTTTAAAGGTATGTTCATGAATTCAATATTTGAATATTCAGGAAGATTTATATTTTCTAGTGGTAACTATAAGATTTTCCTAAATTTTGTCTTTGAATAAATAATTTGTGTTTAAATACACACAATTTTCAAAAAATTGACGGACTTGGCATAACTGTACTTTAAATATTATGAGTATGTCACCAAAATTTGTAAATAAAAAGTGGAAACGGTTTTTTTTAACACAACTAGATCATTTTTATTTGAATGTTCATGACAATTTGTAGTTTCTTATGATAACTATAAGATTTTCATAAAATTTATTTTAAAAACGAAAACAAGGTTTAAAATCTCCACCTTTTACTTTCCCATAGTAAAGTAATGTACAGGTGTGACCGCAGGTATAGCTGTCTTAAGATTATTTCACGCATGCGCAGCTACGGGTCGATTTTGATTTCTGCGTATGTGATGATAAATTGGTCCTGTACAAGTTTTCTCACAAGTAGGATAAAATTTGCTGATACATACTTTGACTGTACACCACCTGGCATTGCTTGGGTAGTAACAGCATACATTTTCCTAATTAAAAAACTGTCCCTTTCAAATTAAAAATCCGAAGCGTGTTATAATTGAGTTCTCATTATAAAACATGTTAATTTAATTCAAAATTCACATTTTCTGCAAATTCGAAGCACAATTTCAATTCTAAAACTAAAGATCTTACTCGATTTGCTGATGGCGCCGGTGACTACGGAAATTCTTCCACTAGAATATAATGGCCTTCTCCTGTGAAGACGTGACAATTTACGGCCCGGGTAAGTTGAAAAATGAATAATTTGCGTGACCAGCATCACGTTTGAATGGCGGCACGTTCAAAACTTTGCTCATGGATATTAATGAATCACGGTCATGTGATTGTTAGCTCATGAATAAATTGATCACCATTGTGCCATATGCTAGGATTGAGTCTTTTAGAATACGGTTCTATAGAATACTATCATGAAGCTAGCCCGAAATTTCAGACCGCAATTTTATATTTAAATCCGCTAGGCCGCAATTGTAATTTTTTGCGCCGCGCCAAGATTCTTTCACTTATATCGAGGCGATCTGTTCCGGGATGGCAGACAAAACTGAGGAGCCCGGAAAAACGAAAACAACCGACCTTTGGCAAGCAAACTGGCACATGTCGAACTTTCTCAGACCACTCGAATACCCCCCCCCTTCACGGAGAACTCTAGAGGAGAAGAACATGAAGGTGTCTTTGGCGGATTTGTAGAGATTTGCGGGCTAACTTCACACCGGTCTAAAATACATATGATTAATCATTTCAAGTACCTTACCTAGTTTACAGATAAAAAGTCGAGAACACATTTATATTATATAAAATTTACTCCGAAAATACATAAATTTTGGACAAATGAGAACATCTTTTGACTCTACTTTATGCATATGTGAACAATAACAGTCTGCTATTTTGTCATTGTCATATTTTCTTTCGTGATGTTTTAATTTTGTTTTTCAGCATACTATCACAATTTAATAATGAATATGTACTTGACAATAGGAATTACGGAGTCCCTTTAGTACCACAAAATAATTGATTTTGCAGTCGAACACTTTACTTTGAATCAAGCATACCGCGGACTTTGAAATCGAGCACTGATTTTGAAACTTGGGCATTTGACTTTGGAAAAAGAGCAGACGACTTTAAAATCCAGTGCACGACTTTGAAAATCAAGAGGGCGTCGGACTTTGAAATACAGTGCACTGACCCTGATATGAGAACAGACCGGTCGACTTTCCAGAGGGACCATAGTCTTGGTCTTTGTTCGTTTGTAGGTTGTATCCACGTCTTTTTACAAAGTGCTTATATGTTTGTTTCATAAATTTTGGTCGTCGTTATCAGTTTAAGACCTAGTTGTGCATGTCAATTGATAAAAGCATTTTAACCGTCTGTTCCTTTATCTGTATGTTCATAAAGATTGTATCCGCATTAATTACCTAATCGTTTGCGTGAAATCTTGTGGTCGTGATAAGCATAAGACGTGATCGTGCATGTCAGTTTATGAACACGTCTTCCCGTCCGTCCACTCGTTCGTCTTTTCATCTGTCACAAAAGTTGTATTTTACATCTCTCTCTACAGTAAAAAACCACTGCGGTATCTCAGTTGGCACATACGCAGAAATCATTGTTCTGAATAGGTTCATTAAAGTGTGGGATTACCGTACCTAACCTGGTAAACTGCTTCTATCTTGCACTATATAATGAATGAAAAGAAACACTAAAATATAAATTAAATAAGATTTAATTTAATTTTGATTGAAGAAAGCTGTTTATTTCTAGTAAACTATGTAACTATGTTTTAAAAATAATTGTTTTTCTTAATTGTACATACAGTGTCTCATAAGTCTTTTAGGCTGGATATCATAATATGTTTTAGAATGTTTATGTATAGATATATTTTATGTGACACTTAAATAAAATATTTATTATCTTATGTTATCTTAGTAAAAATAATAAGGGAATGGAGATTTGTACTCAGTCAGTTTTGAGTTATGCACTCAGTTCTGAGATGAGTGGTTGCATGTAGCTTGGAGCTTGAACGATTTCAATAAGAACCAGCTTGGTGTAATTTCAAATGTCAAACCTTTTTCAAGAAAGAAAGAAAAAACCTAAATAAAAAATGCGATAAAATAATATACACATTAACATTTTTCTAACAAAAATTTTTGAATTTTAATGTAATAAAATGACAGAAAAATTGCAATAAAAAATTAAACAATTTAAAAAAATGAAATTTTGAATTTTAAAGTAATAAAATGAAAGAAAAATTGCAATAAAAAATTAAACAATTTTTTAATTTCATGCAATAAAATAAAGTATACATTTTTCAAAAATACTGTTTTATTATTGTTTTATAATATAGTATATTTTTACTTAAAAATTAAAGGGGCATTTACAGTATATTTTACTTAAAAATCAAAGGGGCATTTATCAGAATAACATCGAATTACCTGTTCTAAATCAAATTAAATACTATCACAACACCTATTGTACTTTGCATGTTGGCATTCCCGGAATATGATTTTTCATAACGTTGGCATTCCCGGAAGACACCGTTTTATATGTCTCTGGCTAAACGCAGACGGATTATAATCAGTATTTAGACTCTAATGACTTGAATGCATCTCGTAATAAAATGATGAAAAAAAAATTAACATGCATATGTACCAGCTTATTGAAAAATTGCACGAAATCATAATGTTATAAATGTTTCAAGTATTTGTTTTAAATACGTTTTGTCGAGGTCTTATGTGCTTACTCTTAGTTTAAATAAAAATTAAATCAGCGGGTTTTTTTTATGAATATTCCATTTTAGCTATATTAAATAATTAAATAAATAAATAAATACTATGATTTTTCTTATGTTTATTTTTCATAACTAGATGATTTGATATTCATCTAATTGAACTGACAAAATCCAATGCTGAATAGTAAATTGCAATATATTATTTTATTTTATTTTATTTTATTTTATTTTATTTTATTTTATTTTATTTTATCGACCTTAACTGTGAAAAGAATGCAACATAAACCTGGCACTGGTAAGGACAAAGCCATGTGTAACGTTTTGGAGAGAGAGAGAGAGAGAGAGAGAGAGAGTGTTATCACGCTCAAGTCACAAATATTGTTCAAAAATATGATCAATATACAATAATATTACTTTTTATTTTAACAATCAGGACATGATCTGGACATGGTCAAAATGCAATATAATATTCTATAAGTTCATGAGAACTTAAAAAATCTGAACATAACGTTCCTATTGAACAGTAGGGTTCTCGCGAGTGCTCGCTCCGTAAGTGGGAGGTCGTGGATTCAAACCCCGATTGGGTCTGACCCAAGACTTGACAGTGGGTAGTGGCTATTCTTTCGCAAAGCACTCGGCATTACGAAATGAAAGTCACGATTCATTTGGATGGAAGCTGGGGACGTCTCGATATAAGTCGATGTTCTTGACTGAGACGTTAAACACCATTACTCAATTCAAATCAACTCCTTCTACAGTGCTTATGGGGTTTTAATAAACCTAGTTGGATATGATCAGCATAGGGGATAGTAGTATATGCCACTTCGTTAACATGTAAAAGGTATAATAAGGGATATTTTAGCTGCTATTGAGAGTTTTCTCTGGAATGGGACATGTATTATTTATGCAATCACTGACTGCAATAAGGTTTGTATGTTCATTTATAGTCTTAATCATGACTGCCATATACCATTTTTAATATATTTTATGATTAAATTTAAAAAAATGGTAAATGACAGCGACAATTATCACAATATTGTTGATAAGTATGATGTCTCTGTATCCAAGATTATCCTGGCTATATTTGAGGACCCATAATTCCATGTCTCTTTAATTTCGCACGTGACGGGTGCATTTAGCTAAACAAGCAATGTTTACCCTTCCGGAGCACCCGAACTCGCTTTCCTAGTGGAAACTTGCGTATTTATCTTAATTTGTCCGTTTTCGATTTTTTACTTTGCTTTTTAGATTGTGATTTTAACATGGATTGCAATTAACGTAACCGTCATGTTCTTAAATAAAATTTAGGTTAAGCTATCAATTTCGTTAAAATTATTTTCGCGTCAGGTAGACAGAAATAGCACATCATTCTTCCCTTAATTCTAATTTAATTACTTAAATTCGTTATATTGTTTTTAGGGATAATATTTTTCTAGTATGAGGCGTTACTATTTTTCTAAAGAAAGCTTTTGATTGGGTTTTGTGTTGTTACTAATACGAAACTTCCACCAATGAAAGATTTGAATGGGTTAGGTGTGTTTTATGAAATTGGTTAAAATTTATAATTTTTACAATATCTAGAAATTTCCAGTGCTATGAAGACCAGAAAACCGATGCCAGACTTTATCTACAGAGCCAAACTATTCTCAGCTGTTTTTGTCATAATTTTATGATGTACCAACAAGATGTCTAGAAAATACTTGAAATAGGTAACGGCTTATAATAATAATAATAATAATAATAATAATAATAATAAAATAATAATAATTTTTGTCACATATAAAAATTAAATATTTATATAAAAATCTTGCAAACTATTTAAAAATTCTATATCGGACCAAATATGACCTACGGTAATAATAATAATAATAATAATAATAATAATAATAATAATAATAATAATAATTGTTGTTGTTGTTAGACATAAAAATTGAATATTTCTATACCAATTATGTTAGAAGATTCTTTTTAAAAAACTTCATTCGACTACGTATGACCTACCTATGTTTTGCGTATTCAAAAAGATTAATAATTTGAATTTATCAATAGAATGTCAATTAAAACTCTTTGATCACATGGTTGAACCAATTCTTACTTACAGTTGTGAAGTTTGGGGATTTGAAAATTTAAATTTATTGGAAACGCTTCACCTTAAATTTTGTAAACGAATATTGAATTTACGTAAATCAACACCAAGTTATATGGTATACGGCGAGTTGGGCAGATTCCCAATAAGTATATAAATTTATAAGAGAATTGTCTCATTTTGGTACAAAGTGGTTAATTACGAAAACAAACTGACTTTTCTAATGTATAAATTACTGCTTAACGTGTGTGATATTAAAACAGTTCCATGGATATGTCATGTGCTACTTTTGAATTTTTATGAAATAATACAATTCAAAAGTAGCACATGACAATTAATTGTCATGTGCTACTTTTGAATTGTATTATTTCATAAAAATTTAAAAGTAGCACATGACAGATAGCAAAAAAAGAAACATTTTAGATTCTTTAGGATTGAGTAACGTTTGTTTTTCACAAGGTGACGGAGTTAATAAAAATTGGTTATTAAAAGGGTTCATTCCCACTTAGCCAACATTTTGAAAATTTGTACCTATAGGTGAGATTTTAAATGTTGGCTGAGTGGGAATTGATGTTCGTTGTAAGATTAGCAAAGACAATAGGTATTAATTACAGGTGAGGGTAAAGTCTGTTTCAGAAAATCAATAACAAAATTATAAAATCTGAATAAAAATATTTCTTTAAATTAGATGTGGATTTTTTTTTTACAGAATTACTAACTATATCAATAAAATTACTTGTTAGAAATTCAAACTTATTAAGAAATTCAAACTTGATTTTGTGTACAAGGAGATGATATAAATTTACCATTTTTCCACCATAAAAAAGAAAATTTCCTAAAAATGATGCGGCAAAAGGAAAACTTAAATACATTTTTATATTGCATTGTATGATATTTCAAAAGCCCATTAGAGAATTTGATCATGTCTATGGAGTTTCATGTTCTTTAAAAAGGTCTTTAAAAAGTGGATTATCAAATAATTCCTCTACTGAAGAACCATATTAGACCTCTCTCTCTCTCTCGTTTGTTAAGAAGTCATGAAGCTTTAGGTACATGAAGTTTTTAGAGAAAAATATTCACAACAAAGGTATTACATGTATAATATTTAAGAAAGAATAATAATAAATTTTATAATATTAATCTTTTTTTGAGAAAAAAACTCAGTTGCATTACATTTTAATTGTTTAACTTATTGAAACAGGCAAACGTGCTTATTTCAATTAATGAAAAAAATGAATTTAAAATGTTTAAAACTTGCAATATTTACACAGAAATGAATTAAAGGTTTAATACATACATGTATAATGTTTTTTTGTTTATTGATATTTTTGTAAGATTATTAATTGTGTTTGATATTTTGTTCAGCGTTCAGTAAATAATAATAATAATACTTTATTGCAAACAGCAAACAATAAATTGCTACAGCATTACAAAATGTATTAAATTATGTTACAACATGACAAATAACAAATAAATAACAGAGAACAGTCGGGTGTTGAGAAGTTGAGACTTGAGTAGCCAGTAAAAAAAAAAGATTTTTAAATATTTTTCAAACATTACAAATCTTAAAATATAATTGCCTAAACTGACCAAACCTCTACAAACACATATATTAAATTAAAATATTCAGCACCACAAAACATTTATTTATTTTTATATACTTTATTTATTTATTTATTTATTTATTTATTTATTTATTGAATTTTTTGTGACTTTTATGATATTCTACGTAAAATATTCAGCACCACAAAACAATTTTGCTGAAAAAGACTATAGCAAAATCTTTCCAGGTGAAATCTTAAGTGTTTATTTAACCATGTTGGCTAAGTGGGAATAGGAAATTTTAAAATGTTGGCTAAGTGGGAAGACACCATTAAAAGCTGTTGAAAGAAAATTACAAGACCAATTTATTCAAAAATGGGAGGGGGATATATCAGGTTCGTCAAAGGGGATAATGTATAGAATAATAAAAACTAATTTTGAATTTGAAAATTATCTGGACATTCTGTCGCCTAAATTTAGAATAGAATTGACAAAAGTTAGAACTTCAAATCATAATCTTCCCATTGAAACTGGTCGTTGGCATAATATTGTCATATACCATTTTTTGAATTTAATCATAAAATACATTCAAAAAATGGTATATGACAATATTCAAAGGCACGAAAGATACTGTACTTTTTGTAAAACTGAACTGGGGGACGAATTTCATTTTTTGTTTGTTTGTGAACGCTTTAAGACTTTGCGAAAGCAGTTAATACATGCAAGTTTCTACAATAAACCAAACATACTTAAGTTAGCTAAACTTTTAAATTCTACAAACCAAACAGTTCTGATCAACTTATGTAAATTTATAAAAAATGGATTTAAGGAGGTTACATTTTAAATTCAAATAGTTATTTATAATGGCAATTTATTTCTTATACGCTCATATTTATGTTAAGATACTTGTGGCCTAGTTTGCAAATATTTATAGTTATTTATATAATCATATTGAGTAATTTGTATATACATTTGTATTTAGATCTATAGTTATCACTTTGCTTGTTTATAAAAATGCAATTATGTTATATTGATGTAAATAATTTTAATGTTGTACTGTATGAGGCATGCGCATTCTTGTATTTTTGTGTATATATTACCTCATGTACCACCTCCTGTGGGCTTGAGTGAATAAAGTGAATTGAATTGAATTGAATTGAACCGTCGCAGACACCGATAAAAATATATTGAAGATACACATTTTTTGTTCGATAAAATTAAATCAATATATTTAATACACCATTTAGTTTTTGGTCGGTGTGTAAATAAATTTACAAAACATTTACAAAACATTTAAATTGCGCAAACACCAAACACTTGTTTTGAAAAAAAAAAAATTTGTTATTGCACCTTTAGTCTACACTTGTTTCATGTAACTACACTTGTTTCATGTAAAATAATAATAATAATAATAATAATAATAATAATAATAAACAATGATATAAAATGAGAAAGTAGAGAGTGAAATAATGGTATTAACGCCTAAGTCGACTTTTTCACTTTGGCGAAACGGTTATTTCTGAGATTGTTTTGGGAACCGAAGAGTCCAAAGAGAATCACCGAACTAATAAGCAAGAAAACAAAATACGTACATGTATGTATATTTTTTGGCTTTTCTTGGTTTTGTTATTTTACTCTTAAAACGGTCTTTTAGAATACGGTTCTATAGAATACTATCATGAAGCTAGCCCGAAATTTCAGACCGCAATTTTATATTTAAATCCGCTAGGCCGCAATTGTAATTTTTTGCGCCGCGTCAAGATTCTTTCACTTATATCGAGGCGATCTGTTCCGGGAACTGAGGAGCCCGGAAAAACGAAAACAACCGACCTTTGGCAAGCAAACTGGCACATGTCGAACTTTCTCAGACCACTCGAATACCCCCCCCCTCACGGAGAACTCTAGAGGAGAAGAACATGAAGGTGTCTTTGGTGGATTTGTAGAGATTTGCGGGCTAACTTCACACCGGTCTAAAATACATATGATTAATCATTTCAAGTACCTTACCTAGTTTACAGATAAAAAGTCGAGAACACATTTATATTATATAAAATTTACTCCGAAAATACATAAATTTTGGACAAATGAGAACATCTTTTGACTCTACTTTATGCATATGTGAACAATAACAGTCTGCTATTTTGTCATTGTCATATTTTCTTTCGTGATGTTTTAATTTTGTTTTTCAGCATACTATCACAATTTATTAATGAATATGTACCTGACAATAGGAATTACGGAGTCCCTTTAGTACCACAAAATAATTTATTTTGCAGTCGAACACTTTACTTTGAATCAAGCGTACCGCGGACTTTGAAATCGAGCACTGATTTTGAAACTTGGGCATTTGACTTTGGAAAAAGAGCAGACGACTTTAAAATCCAGTGCACGACTTTGAAAATCAAGAGGGCGTCGGACTTTGAAATACAGTGCACTGACCCTGATATGAGAACAGACCGGTCGACTTTCCAGAGGGACCATAGTCTTGGTCTTTGTTCGTTTGTAACTTTGTAGGTTGTATCCACGTCTTTTTACAAAGTGCTTATATGTTTGTTTCATGAATTTTGGTCGTCGTTATCAGTTTAAGACCTAGTTGTGCATGTCAATTGATAAAAGCGTTTTAACCGTCTGTTCCTTTATCTGTATGTTCATAAAGATTGTATCCGCATTAATTACTTAATCGTTTGCGTGAAATCTTGTGGTCTGATAAGCATAAGCCTTGATCGTGCATGTCAGTTTATGAACACGTCTTCCCGTCCGTCCACTCGTTCGTCTTTTCATCTGTCAAAAAAGTTGTATTTTACATCTCTCTCTACAGTAAAAAACCACTGCGGTATCTCAGTTGGCACATACGCAGATGATCAATATACAATAATATTACTTTTTATTTTAACAATCAGGACATGATCGGGACATGGTCAAAATGCAATATAATATTCTATAAGTTCATGAGAACTTAAAAAATCTGAACATAACGTTCCTATTGAACAGTAGGGTTCTCGCGAGTGCTCGCTCCGTAAGTGGGAGGTCGTGGATTCAAACCCCGATTGGGTCTGACCCAAGACTTGACAGTGGGTAGTGGCTATTCTTTCGCAAAGCACTCGGCATTACGAAATGAAAGTCACGATTCATTTGGATGGAAGCTGGGGAGTCTCGATATAAGTCGATGTTCTTGACTGTGACGTTAAACACCATTACTCAATTCAAATCAACTCCTTCTACAGTGCTTATGGGGTTTTAATAAACCTAGTTGGATATGATCAGCATAGGGGATAGTAGTATATGCCACATCGTTAACATGTAAAAGGTATAATAAGGGATATTTTAGCTGCTACTGAGAGTTTTCTCTGGAATGGGACATGTATTATTTATGCAATCACTGACTGCAATAAGGTTTGTATGTTCATTTATAGTCTTAATCATGACTGCCATATACCATTTTTAATATATTTTATGATTAAATTAAAAAAATGGTAAATGACAGCGACAATTATCACAATATTGTTGATAAGTATGATGTCTCTGTATCCAAGATTATCCTGGCTATATTTGAGGACCCATAATTCCATGTCTCTTTAATTTCGCACGTGACGGGTGCATTTAGCTAAACAAGCAATGCTTACCCTTCCGGAGCACCCGAACTCGCTTTCCTAGTGGAAACTTGCGTATTTATCTTAATTTGTCAGTTTTCGATGTTTTACTTTGCTTTTTGGATTGTGATTTTAACATGGATTACAATTAACGTAACCGTGCATGTTCTTAAATAAAATTTAGGTTAAGCTATCAATTTCGTTAAAATTATTTTCGCGTCAGGTAGACAGAAATAGCACATCATTCTTCCCTTAATTCTAATTTAATTACTTAAATTCGTTATATTGTTTTTAGGAATAATATTTTTCTAGTATGAGGCGTTACTATTTTTCTAAAGAAAGCTTATGATTGGGTTTTGTGTTGTTACTAATACGAAACTTCCACCAATGAAAGATTTGGATGTGTTAGGTGTGTTTTATGAAATTGGTTAAAATTTATAAATTTTTACAATATCTGGAAATATTTCCAGTGCTATGAAGACCAGAAAACCGATGCCAGACTTTATCTATAGAGCCAAACTATTCTCAACTGTTTTTGTCATAATTTTATGATGTACCAACAAGATGTCTAGAAAATACTTGAAATAGGTAACGGCTTATAATAATAATAATAATAATAATAATAATAATAATTTTTGTCACATATAAAAATTAAATATTTATATAAAAATCTTGCAAACTATTTAAAAAATTCTATATCGGGCCAAATATGACCTACGGTAATAATAATAATAATAATAATAATAATAATAATAATAATTGTTGTTGTTGTTAGACATAAAAATTGAATATTTCTATACCAATTATGTTAGAAGATTCTTTTTAAAAAACTTCATTCGACTACGTATGACCTACCGTCGGAGACACCGATAAAAATATATTAAAGATACACATGTTTTGTTCGATAAAATTAAATCAATATATTTAATACACCATTTAGTTTTTGGTCGGTGTGTAAATAAATTTACAAAACATTTACAAAACATTTAAATTGCCGAACACCAAACACTTGTTTTGAAAAAAAATTATTTGTTATTGCACCTTTAGTCTACACTTGTTTCATGTAACTACACTTGTTTCATGTAAAAATAATAATAATAATAATAATAATAATAATAATAATAATAATAATAAACAATGATATAAAATGAGAAAGTAGAGAGTGAAATAATGGTATTAACGCCTAAGTCGACTTTTTCACTTTGGCGAGACGGTTATTTCTGAGATTGTTTTGGGAACCGAAAAGTCCAAAGAGAATCACCGAACTAATAAACAACAAGACAAAAAACAAAATACGTACATGTATGTATATTTTTTTGGCTTTTCTTGGTTTTGTTATTTTACTCTTAAAAAATAAAAAAAAGTAACCATCCATCGCCGTTGAATATTCCCGAAAGATTTGCAAAAAAAAAAAAAAAAAAAAAAGAAAAAAAAAAAAAAATAATAATAATAATAAAAAAGTTGAATTGAATTTTCTTGAATGTTAAAATGATATACGGTCCTGTTTTCTATACGTAGATCTACATTACAAAAAAGCCATTTAATTTTTTTTTCAAACTGAACTATTCTTATTTGGTTTAAATTGAGTCGGATTTGGTTTGCTATCGGAACTTATCATTTGACTGTATTTAAAAATAATAGCCAATGGATCTTGTAGACAGAAGTGACAGATACACATGACGCGAAAAAAAAAAAAAACATAACTGCCATCGTAAGTGCATCGTAAACATATATATTTCATGTAATGATTGAATTTATCAAACGAGTTGAATATTCTTTATTCACAAGCCTTGTCGAGTTGCATAAATAAATTATTCAACGAATATATTTTAAAAATACGAATGTAAAATTCTATTTATTATATAATCAAGGAAAATTTTTTTTGTGAAAACAGAAACCGTCTTCACTATAAGAAAATTACTGATGGACACAAGTCCTTGGTAACCAGCGCGCGACATTCCAATGTGCGCGCGCTATCGTCGACTGCTGATTATTTCAGATAAAATTATCAGTCGAAAGGCCAGCTTCCAATATGGCTGATTTTTAATCACTTTAGTCACGTGATTTTCAGTTCAAATTTTGGTACGCAATCGGAAATGGTAGTAGGTCTCGAAAATTTAAGTATACTTTTAAATGGGATCGTTATTACTTAAAATCATCAAATATTTTGAACAATAAATATTTTTTCCTTCAATTTATGTAAAAAGAACCAATTATATACAGAAAATTACGAGTAATACGTCTTGAAAGTGGAGGTTGTGTCACAGCTGTCGGCCGATGATCTCGCTTCAGACACATTTTTTGAAAATATTAGGGCGAGTGATGGGTTCTAATAATTATTTTCTAAAAATTTATTCATTTCTGAACACATTCATATGAAAGACATGTCCGAAATCGGTGTGGGATGCGATTCTGTCAGTTGAGAAAACGGCAGGTGTGGCTCCTTTTGCGGGGTTTGGTTCACATCTGTCGGCCGACATTCGTGCTTCAGACACAAATTATTAAATATTAGGACAAGTGATGGGTTCTAATAATTCAATTCTGAAAATATATTCATTTCTGAACATATTCATATGAAAGACATGTCCGAAATCGATGTGGGATGCGATTCTGTCAGTTAAGAAATCAGCAGGTGTTGCTTCTGTTTTGTTTTGTTTTTCGTATGATGATTATCTCCCTTGTTTACACTGTCTCTCGCATGTATGCGAATAAAAATAAAGTGATTTTACTGTCTTATTGATTGATTTTTGTTTTAATGTAGGGAAATTTAAAAAAAAAAATAAAAAAAAATAAAAATAAAAAAATAAATAAAATCTAAAAAAATTGGCTTCATTTAACATTTTAATCTTAATCAAAATCAAATAAAAATTATTTTCCATGGGAAATATTTCTTCAAATTTGATACACAAGAGAAAGTTATATAATTTTCTTTTCAGTGGTGTCATGTGCTGATTTTAAATTTTTATTAAAATAATGAATTTAACATCAACTAGTTGCTATGTGCTGATTTTGAATGCAGTATTTAAATACAAATTCAACAGCAGCACCATGACAGTGGAACAGGAAGAAATACTGTTTCCACACCCCAAGTTAATAACTAGAAATTAAAATCTCTTTCTATAAGATGGTCAGGTCAGTTTTACCGGGTGTAACAGTTAATTCTTTAGTATCTGTGGTTCATTTTTTCACAGATCAAGTGCTGCTGGTAGACTTTTTGCAGCTAAAGTACTAATGCACAGATGCAATATTAATCTAATTCTGACTGTCTCCAAAATGACATGGATCAAGTTCATGTATCTACCTTCAGTCCAGAGGATGCTTCATGTCTTTTGGGTAAGGAGTAGAGTAAAAGTCAAGATTCTTTCACTATCAAACATATTTAGAGATGGGGAGAAAACTGTAGAGCCCAAAGAAAACCAACGACATTCCACAACAAACTGACTAACTTTCTCACACAAAAACTGTCCTGAATGAGATTCAAACCTATACAGTAAGAGGCCATGCCCCTACCAATATTTTAAATGTTATGTTGGACAGGTGCCAGTGTAATGCACAAAAAAATTTATGCATTTATTATGTCAATTAGCATTTATTTTTCCTTAAAGTAATGATAATTTTAAAATGCAAGCAAAACATAAAATAAAATTTGAAATATGCATTTCACCTGTCAATAAATATAAAAAAGTTATCTGTAAATAAAATGAACTAAAAATTAACTTGTAGGAATGCATAATCTGAAAATAAACTGTATAGGTATTGGTAATCTGAAAATCAACTGAAATGATTATACATGTATGATGTCTATGTTTCCATTCCTGGTAGCCAAAATTGCCATTGGCCACTAATTTCTGAGGAATTCTTTCAAAAAGTAACCTATTTTAGCAAATTTGTGGAGAGATACTTTAAAAAGGACTATATTTTCACAAATTTTGGAAATTTGGCTACTAATTATTTCAAATTTATGGAAACCTAGTGATGTATCATAAAATCATATGAAAATAAACTACACATATTCTGCATTCTTGAAAATAAAAAAGAAATTAATTAAAACAGAATAATTTAATGTAGTACCAGTATAACATCATTCACCACACAAGAATGATACTGTGGGACTGTCGGAACTAGCCATGATGTGTGCAGCAATGATCCATGATTTAAAGTTTGGCTCAAATTAAAATACAGTAAAAGATATTTACATAGATTCTTGCACAATAAAAGTGAATGGGTTATATTGTGATAAATTTCATAAAAAGCTCAAATACATGTACATGTATCAACTTTAAAAATATGAAATGTTTGAACAGTAAATCTAATACATGTAGTACAAGAATCTTTGTGATCCATTTCTGAATTTTCTGTGTTATCAAGTATGTTTTCTGCTGGTACATCCATACTTGCTGTGGTTACTGTGGAGAGAAAACATTCAAAATTTAGCATCAGTGTTTTAAAAACCTATTTATAGGTATTTGTAGCTGTGGAATCATCAGCAACAGTAGCAGTAGTGATAGCTGAAGGATCTAGAATTGCATTAATTACAACATTTTTGCAATTTGTGCATTTGCAACCTGTACCTCAATATCTGCCAACACCGTCACCAGTTTCTGAATAACTAAACTGAACTTTGGCATTTAAAATCCATCTTCAACCCCTTGAAGTGGCAAAACTTTTCAAATTACTAAAAAAAAAAAAATAAATAAATAAAAAATAAAGTAATTTACAGTCTGAAAAGTGTAATTGAAAACATTTTATGTAATTTTCCATATCATGACTTCTCCTCTTCTGCAAACTTTCTGAAATTTAACAAACTATAATTATGCTATTTGTCAGCCTGCCTACCTGTAAATATGTGATACAACTGCCAACTTCTGATCTGAAACATTAAAATCACAGTTTTAAAATTTGCATGCACTGCAGCAGTTAAATCAACACCAGATAATTGTTGTTCAGATGGTTTTCTAGCAAACTGTCCCTCTTGTGACTCTAAATGTAATGAAAGTGTAAAAAAAATCCAATATCAGCTGATTTCTGAGTCACATAGTGACTACATGGGGCCAGCTGGGCGATCTGGATGTTTGATTTTCGTGGGATTTTTTCTACAAAATTGAACTAAAATTAAACAAAATGTTTAAAGATTATATTAAAAACACACCAACAAATATCTAGAGTAAAAATAAACAAATTAGAAGATGTCTAGACGCAATAAATAGCAAGTTTTGTTTTCCAAATCATCGGCACGCAGGGTCAACTTGACAATCTTCCTATGCAATAACCGGTGCGAGTGATGGTTTCTATCCGGTATCAAAATGACCGGTGTTCTAAATGCTACCGATTACGACTATAATTTTTAACCCAATCGGTGTGGGATGCGATTCTGTCAATTCAATTTACCGGGCATAAACTCCGAATGCACCGCCCACTTGATTTTGACCTTTCACGATACCGCAGTTTATGTCTATGATTCCAGCATTTTAATTAGTTATAAGGAGTGTTTAATTGTTGTGATCGTCTAGAAAAATCAATTTGCTATCAAACGGATACAAAAATATATATAGTTTAAGTTAAAAACACCATTTAATTAATGATTTATTGCGTCAACCCTAAAATGCAAATTCTTCGAGGTGACGAAAAAGCGCCATCTGCCGACCAAATTTGAATTACCCCCCTTGAACGGCCCTGAAGATTAAATCGCGGGTTTAACGGAAAAAATCGAAGCTGGCCTTTCAACTGTTATATTGTTATTTTAATATCACTAAAAAGGAACTCACAAAACTTGGATTTTTTTTTAAAATTTGTTCTGTGTAAAAATCAGCATGATTTTTGGGTCATAATTATACCCCAAAAAAATGTTAGCAGTACTCGGTGGGCGATGCACATGTTTAATTAAAATAACTAAATGAAGTGTTTCTGAAACAAACAACAGTCGACGTCATAGCGCGCGCACATTGGAATGTCTCGTGCTGGTCACGACGTATGTAATGTGATTTTTATTACATGGAGAATTAAGAAGATTATACGAGGGTCGTTCAAAAAGTCTTGTCCCTTCCTGTAAACCGTAAATAAAACACCGTAATTTATTATATTGTCACTTGTCACGGGTGACTGAATTCATTCCCAAACACGTGGAACATTTTTAGATTATATATGCAAAAGAATTAGTTTTTTCTTGCCATATTTTCATCATAACACTCGTTACACTGCTTGGAAAATGACGGACATGACAGGTAAAAACATTATTGAAATGAGAAGCTTCATGAAAGCCTGTGCAAAACTCGTTAAATCGCCCAAACAAACATTCATTGAAATGCAAGATGTTTTTGGTGAGCTGTCATATAGGTCCATCTTACGCTAGATACGTAAATTTAAAAATGGTGTTAACGACATTTCTGATAAGGCCCGTTCTTGAGGACCAAAAACAGCATGCACCAAAGAAAACATTACAGAAATTCAAAAACTGGTCAATAGGGATGGAAAAACAAATAGCTGAAGTCGTTGGTTTATCAATGGGGGTCGTACATTTCATTCTCAGAAAAAAACTAGTCATGAGAAAGATTTGTGCTAGATGGCTCCCTCATTTGTTGTCAAAAGAGCAAAAGCTCACACGGGTCAAAATGGCTAAATTCTGCTGAAAATATATGGTAATTGTAACAGCAGGCGTCTGGCTGATATAGTTACAAGTGAAGAAACATGGGTATATTACTTTTAGCCACATAGAAAGATAAATAATAAATATGGCTAACCAGAAAAGGAAAACGACCTGAAATTGCAAGGCGCACTCTACGCACAAAGAAAGTTCTTTATGCTATATTTTTCAATAGTAACGACATAGTTGCCCAAATTCCCATCCTTAAAGGCCAGGGTATCACGGAAAACATTTATAAAAATAAAATTCTTAAGAAAATGAAAAAAAAATATGAAAAGAAAAGACCAAAGTCAGGAATTCGTGGTATTCGGTTTCTCCATGACAATGCTCCTGCTCACAAATTTAAGTTGGTGACTGAATTTTTGTACAAGGAACGTGTTGTTGTTTTACCTCATCCACCTTATTCACCTGATCTTTCACCGTGTGACTTTTATCTCTTTCCTAGACTTAAGGAACACCTTTCTGGTCGTCGATACAGATCTCGTTCATCGCTAGGTTCAGCAATTCATCAGTTTCTCAATGGTACATCCAAAAAAAAAATAATATGCAAATGTATTTAGAAAATGGATCCAGCGTCTTAAAAAGTGTGTAGCCGTTAAAAGTGATTATTTTGAAGGAATGAAAATAAAATATCATAAATAAAACGTCTTAATTTGTGTTTTTATTATGAAGGACAAGACTTTTTGAACGGCCCTCGTATAGTTAAAATATTTTTGCAAAACCGTAGTAAGAGTGGAATTTAAAATGTTTTAAATCAACATAATTCTTCGAGTTTTTAGTATTTTTTAAAAAAAAAAAATTTTTTAAATTATTTTGTTCTTAATTTATAAGAAAAACTTTTTAAAGAACTGTTTCGATATAAAATTGTTGAGAAATAAATACTTGTTCTTTTGGTATACATTTAAAAATTATCAGTTGAAATTTAAACAATCTTTGTAATTTTCGAGATTTTGTGCGCCAAATTATGACAATAAATTGAAAAGTATAGATGCTTTCCCCCGATTTTGTTGATGTCCACTGCTGGTAGCTCAGTCGGTAGAGTGCTCGCTCCGTAAGTGTGAGGTTGTGGGTTCGATCCCCGGCCGGGTCTGATCCAAGACTTGAAAGTGGGTAGTGACTCGTACTAAGGCGCACAGAGGCACTATGCTCCATAAGCCCACCCGTTAGACCACTTGGCCACCCATAAAACACCATTTCACTTGACTGGGGCGTAAAACACAATTAAACAATTCAACTATATTCCCAGATGAAAAAAGGTGCTCAGGTGGGCTGAAAACCATATATATGAACAGTTTCCCTGTTTAAAATGGTATTTAACACGTATAGTCCAACTTGCCTTTAAGACCATCTCTATATAAGGGCCACTTTTACAGGTCAGAAAAATTGTATCTTAATTGCTCTTTATTCATGTCATTTGAACCTTATATAAGGGCTACCTGCCCATAAAGCCACTTTTACTAGTTCCCTTGAGTTGCCTTCATCAGCAGGTTTGACTGTAGTTTTATTTGTGCAATTGGTATAACTATCTATAAGTCGGTTTACACTTTCGCAAGTGTTTCCTTTTTGGAGAAGTGTATTGTATAAACTGAGCATGTACATTGTATGTTGTTTTGTTCTTTATTGGTTAATGTTACGAACTGTGTGTGGTTTTGTTCTCTTTTAAAATTGAATCCTGTTCTGCAATGCTTTCTGAATCATTTCTGAAACAACAAGTGAAGATTTAATCGAGAAAGACGTTCGATCTAAAGTTATAACGAAGAGTGTGCTCTGTCAATTGTGAATCATATTAAACGGAAAGCGTAACATGTCTTCACGTAAAGCATAACGCAGCTGGTCGGAAAGCGTAACATTTATGCCACTCCGCTGAAACGAAACATAAAATTTCGCTTAAAAGCAGAGTAAAGCTTCTGTCTTCGCAAGTTTATGAAAGTATAGACATTTCTTGAGAATTTTGAGTAGAAACATCATTTAAATCCAAAACCGCTTTATTAAAATCAGCTGCTAAACAAAAGGTCCTACCAAAAAAAAAAAAAAAAAAAAAAAAAAAAAATGTTACAGGTACGTGAAAAATATCAATAATTCTTGCAAGATTTTATATGAGGCAGTTAAATACCATCCAATATAATGCAAATAACCTTTTGCTTTCTGTTAAAGTTTTGTTTTTGTCAAGTTATATGAAAAACTGTCTTCTTTGCTCTTTAACGTAAAGCGTAACGACAAAAAATGTATGATTTTAATCAGACGTAAATAAAAACCGACAGAATACTTCGACGTAAATGATTTACGGTGTATCAGGATTACCCCCGTGTAGAATGTTTGAAAAAATCTACCATGTGCGAATACGACGGAAAACGTCATCAAGGGCAAAACTTCCTGTGTAAAATCAACGTTTAATATGCAAAATTCTCGTAGTTTCTATAGAATCTATTCTATGGCAATTGAGGATTTGTATAGTGTTATTGTCATGACTACAGGTGTAAGTGAGCAATAACAAATCTTATTTGAACTTATTGAATTTATAAAAAAAATTAACATATATACAATCCAAACTACCTTAAAGGCCACCTCTATATAAGGACCACCTGCTTATATTGGCTAGTGGAATTGTATCCCAATGGTTCTTTATTCATATTTGAACCTGTATATAAGGGTCACCTAACCATAAAAACCACGTTTACTGGTTCCCTAGGGTGGCCTTTATAGACAGGGTTGAGTGTACCTACAAACAAGGTTACAACGATACAAGTATTAAACGAGAATTTTAATATCAATTTTATATCACACATGGTGGGTATAGCTAGATAGACAGGTTGTGCTTACCCTACCTGAGCACCCGACCTCACTTCCCTGATGGAAGTTAACGTAGTTTCCTTAATTTGAAAGTTCTAAATTTTTATTGTCCCACGCAAACTAGTTTGAGGGGGTATTTAGGAATCACCATGTCTGTCTGTCCGTCCGTGTAAATTGTGTCCGGACTATATCTCATAGCTGCTTTGGGGGACTGTAATAAAACTTTGCTCAAAAGGTGTGTCATGACCTTGAACCAAGGTCATATAGGAAAAGTCAAGGTATTGTTTGGAGTGGGGGTATGGCTCTAAAGAGACAGTTGTAGTATTCTTTGTTTATGGAATGTGATTTGAACACGGAACGATATGGTTGTGTATAATTAATACGAATGGTTTGTATACGTCAATAGTACAGCAAAATAAAATGCTAGGAAAATCATACATTTATTGTAGAACAAAATGGATATCGATGATGATGACATTGCTATCGTCGGCATCGGCTGCAGGTTCCCTGGAGCTGAGAATATAGACGAGTTCTGGAAAGTTCTGGTGAATGGAGAAAATCATGTAATAGAAATTCCTCCCGATAGATGGAAACTAGACCATCTTTATGATTCCAATAAAGATACACCTGGGAAAACATATGCAAAACGAGCTGGATTAATTAAAAGGTAATTTGTCTTCCCTTACAAACAACTGCAGTTGCTCTGTTGATAGAGCGCTCGCTCCGTAAGTGGGAGGTCGAGGGTTCGAACCTCGACCGGGTCTGATCCAAGACTTTAACTTGGGTAGTGACTGTTATTTAGCCAACGACTCGGCATTACGAAACGGAAGTTACGGTTTTTAGGACAAGAACTTTAAATAAGATCCCGTATCATGGTAAGCATGGCACGATAAAGAACCCTGCTGTACAATGCTATCGATATCAGAGCAACACATTAGAAAAATTTCTGCACCCTTGATTATAGCTGGCGATGTTTCGATATTGTTGATATATTTTTGACTGGGACGTTAAACACCATTACTCAACCTGACTCTTCCCTTACCTTAAATATCAATATCATAAATGGTCCCAAGATTATATTTCCAATTAAGGCTTAAACGTTCACATTGACACTCAAGTCATCGCATTAGTTTTCGTTTAGTTATACTCAAAATCATTCACGAAAACTTCCAGACTTGTATTTTCCACCGCCATCTAATGCTTTAAATACATTGCTGGGCATTAATTACAAAATCCTTTCAAAGTATGCATTTTTATATTCAGTGATACCACTACGTTTATTTTTTTTTCGTTGGCTGTTACCAAGTTTTCATGTTTTTAACCAATTTTCTTTCTTCTGCTTTATATTGGATCGTTCGGAAATGGCCTTTGAAACCCATGTCACGGCAGGCATGATACGTTAAAGAGCCAACCCAGCACGTTGTTCTGAGCGGTTTGCAAAGGTCAAATTTTCTGCCACTTCACCGAAAACTGGTGACGTCTCGATATGAATGAAATATTCTTGACTGGGACGTAAAACTCCAATCAATCAATCAATCAATCAATCAATCAATCAATCAATCAATCAATCAATCAATCAATCAATCAATCAATCAATCAATATTCTATTCTATGTTCAAGTATTGTACATCTTCGTATAACACAAGTGATTTTACATACAGTTACAATGAATGGGACAACAGATTTTATGGAATCGGTGATGTAGAGGCACAGCGAATGGACCCGCAACAAAAATATGTTCTTGATTGCGTACATATGGCATTAGAGGATGGAGGATTTACCAAACAACAGATAGCTGCATCTGATACTGGAGTTTACATAGGTTTTTATCAATATTTATTTATTCATTTATTAAATGTCGCTGGTATGATGTATCTATGTCCAAAATTGCATTGGCTATATTTCACGTCACATAGTTCCATGTTCCTTTCATTCTCAATTTTGATTTCACACGTGGCGGGTATTGCTAGCTTGACCGGAGCTACTTAAACTTCCTGAGCAACCGGCCTCGCTTCCCTGGTAGAGGTTGACGTAGTCAACTAAATCTGCAACTAAATTTAAAAACATTTTGCTTTTGGGAATATGATTTGGACCTGGGACGGTATGATTGTGGTTGATTTATCTATTTATTATTACTACTTACAATCTGTCCATTAAAGCAAGGGACATTTGTTTAAATTTTATATCCCTACACAATACAGATGTACTTGAACCACATTGATATCATTTTATGTATTTATCTGATGCCAATTCATATGTTTTAGTTTTATAATGAATAACATATATCCAATCAAAACTGCCTTAAAGGCCACCTCATGGACTCAGTATTAGGCATGGGTTTTTGTCATTTAGGGCTTCGGTCTTGAAATGGTCTTAAACGCTGGTTTTTGGATCATAGCGTTAAGTGCCACGGCTAGGCAGAATCTGCTATGAGACAATTTGCCATTTTGAATGTTAAAGGTAGCTGGTTTTCTTCGATTACTGTTGTTTCAATCACCATTTTAGAACTCACCTAGTTAAAAAACATCACTACTCCTGTAAATTCCAAATCTTGTTTGCCTGACTATAGACAAGTGTAATTCAACTACTTTCATTATTTTATTAGACTATAAACGCTGTCCCAATAACGATTTGACTAAGTACAGTGTTCGGAAACTTTTTAACGTAATTTATAAATTAATTTAATTATTATTATTATTAATTTTTTATACTGTAAACGTATTTATTTTCGCAGTTTATTAGTTTTCGCTTATTTCGCGGTCGTTTGTTTTGCGCAAAAATTAATACAGAGCGAATATTATATTATGCGTAATGTGTTATAGTTCAAATTAAAAAAACGCGAAAATATAACTACGCTTATATGTCTAAATTTTATATACCTCGAAAATATACACACACGGAATTAAATACATAATCAGTAATTAATGAAATATTTTGTAGGTGCAATGAACGACGATTACAGATCGGCATGGGCTGATGGATGGAACGATACGGATAATTATACACTCATCGGGTGTTCACCAAGTATACTATCAGCTAGAGTATCATATGTGTACAATTTACTTGGACCGTCGATGGCTATAGACACAGCTTGCTCTGCGGCTTTGGTCGCAATGCATGTTGCAACACAAGCCATAAGAACAGGTATTATAGACACTATTCATCTTTGTACAATTAACTTGGACCGTCGATGGCCATAGATACAGTTTATTCTGCGGCTTTGGTCGCAATGCATGTTGCAACACAAGCCATAAGAAATGGTATTATAGAAATTAAAATCTTTGGCCTTGTGATGGTGGCAATGCATGTTGCTACACAGGTCATAAGAACAGGTATTATAGACACTATAAATCTTTGGCCTTGGGATCACTTATGGTTGTTGTTGTTTATTTCGAATAATCTATTAAATTGCTTACCTTGAAACAATTTTATTGGCGAAGGTTTACAATGTTTTTATAATACAGTAAACTTTGTGACACGCTGAAAGTCTCCTAGTCGTATTTGCTAGGGGAAGAGCAGTGTACTAGCCATTTTGACCCACCCGGGATCGAAAATGAGCACCGTAAAGTTCGCGAACATCCAGCAAACTGAAATAGTGTGATGATAAGAGGTAACATAGGAAATACAGTAAATAATTCTAAAATATACAAGATGTTCCCATACCACTATGACAACAAATTGTGAATCGGCCGCGAATAAAATACTAATTGACCTTTGGGTTAAATGGTTCCATAGTAAAGTACCCGTAATTATAATGCATTTGATCGACGCTAATTCACTTCGGTTAATAAATGTTTTTTATAAAAAAAAAACACGTGTTTAATACAGATCAAACAACCTATAAAGGGGAGGGGTGACACCAGTTACAGCTATTATATAACAAGTAAATGATTATTAAAAACGGAATGAAAAGATGAACCCTGGTAACAGATGTTCATCGTTTACTTAGCATGAAAACATTTCCATATGTATATCAACGAAAAACAGCTTTTTTCAATATACTGGTGAAAGCAAAATTTGCCAATCATTGCCACACTTTGTATCAGCCGTGACGAATTGTTGTCTGGGTGGTTGAGCAGTTAATCTGAAAATATAAATTGTAAAATGTTTTTTCACATTAAAATATCTATCATATACGAGGTGGATGGTTGTGTGAAAATTTTCAAGAAACTGACACGTTTCAAAGGAAAACCGCGTGTTTTATACACCGTGAAAAAGTGTTCTATTAAAGAGACGTAATAACACAAGTATGCGCTCGATATACAGATATAAATTCTTAAGATAATAGCGCACACTTAGCTTTTATAAATTGATTTAATGTTAAAGCATTAAATCTTATTATATAACAATATTTCTATTTGACACGTGTCTCTGTCTAGAAAATATTCGTTTTTGTTCTTTGTGATGAAGATGTTATGATTTATATTGAGGGACAGGTAATCTCTTTTGCTATTGACAAAGAAAGCAAAACACCCCAATTAAAACAATTCTTGCTCTTTTAATTCAGTAGGTTAAATTATTCCCCGTGTATGCGTATGTAAGAGGTTATTCTCCTGAAATATGTTGGCATAACCATCACCGTTACCGAAAATTTCTAAATTACATCAATATTAAAATTAGTGGTTAGCGTTACCAATATGTATTTGTCTTGTTTGTCTGTTTCTATCATTCAACCTGTATTGTTTTTGGTTCCTGGTTACACTGGTTGTTGGTTTATATACATTCTGGAAAAAATAACACTTGCGCCGAATATTTTTTAACTAATTCATTTTCAGGTTTGTTCAATATTCTAGAAGGAACAGATGAATGTTGGATCGAATCCCAGCTTGTAGCAGGAATACCGCTCAAGTAGATGACCTTAGAAACAGCATTAGAACATATTTGTTTATTTATTTCCCTTCTTCTGTTTTAGGCGATTGTTCCATGGCAATATGCGGAGGTGTTAACTGCATTTTGTACCCAGAAATGTTTGTACAGCTATCTAAAGCTAGAATGGTGTCACCTACAGGTCAAAGTAAAGCATTTTCAGCAGAGGCTGACGGATATACCAGAGGTGAAGGATGTGGAATTGTCCTTCTAAAGAACATGAAACAAGTAAGTGATTACTGATGAGAGAGAGAGAGAGAGAGAGAGAGAGAGAGAGAGAGAGAGAGAGAGATGGATTGATTCATGTGTAAGTCACTATTTAGACCATATTCTTGAATAATTTTCTTAAAAAGGAGAAAAAATATTACACTTATTATACGATGTTTCTTTTTTTGGCATATGCTTTTTAATTGATGAATTTAAAGTTATTTCATTTATATAGTCAGTATAAATATTGTTGATAAATATGATGTTTCTGAATCGTAAAATTACTGTGGATATATATTTTTTACGTCTTAAAGTTACATTATACATTCATTCTTAATCCAATATTCCATAATTAAAAAAGTGCATGAGACGTTTGTTTAATGTATCTAGATGACATTCTAATCTTTGCACATATAAAAAATGTTGGTATTTTTGCTTTATATTCTCTTACAATTTTGAATGAGTTTTATGAACAGTATTTGAAAAGTCTCGTCAAGTTTATCTACAAACCTCTTTTATAACTTTTCAGGCAATATCAGACGGTAATAAGATTTGGGCTCAGATAACAACTGGATGCAATCAAGATGGACGCATGGCAACACCAATGGCTGCCCCGTCTGGTGAACAACAGGAACGATTACTAGAAAAAGTTTATTCTAGGAAGAAGACTAATGCTGCAGATATACAGTATATTGAAGCACATGGTATGTAGCACTGGTGAAACTGCACGTTTGTCTTGTCTGCCTATTAAGTTTCCCCCTGTAACACGTTACTTATCGATTGTGCGGGAAGATTTGAAAAACATTTACACGCGAATTCCTGAATATTGTCTTTTTACGAAAAAAGTAAAATGATTCTATATCCAATAGAAATAATTGTTCCACACAAACGTTAGGCTACATCGCGTGTAACAGCAAAGAGTCTTATAAAAACAAAATACTTATCCAGGTTCAAATCCCAATCCAGAAGCAAAGTAAAATGTTGATGGTCAACGGGAAGACTTTTTATTTGCTGTTTTTATTGTTTTTTCTTCCTCGTGAGTTTTCAGACACTTTGTCTGGTATTATGGTTTATCTGTACCTGTCTATAACAGTCAAGGTAGCTCTGTTCCTTCTTTAATAATGATTGATATAATGTTGTTTTGTGTCAGTTTCTGTCTATCTGTGTTTTGTTATGGTTTATCAACTTTGTTATGCATGGCTACCTGTTAAATGAGTTTAAGGATTTCGTCGTAATCGCCTTAACAGGAGATGCTTACCCTTTCGGAGTAACCGTCCTCACTTCCCTGGTGGTAGGTCACGTGTCTAACCTGATGTGTCAGTTCGAAAGTTTTTACTTTGTTTTTGGATTGTGATTTGGACATGGATTTGTTTGTGTTATCATTTTCATTTTCAACACATCTTACACGGATATGATAAAGTTTAGTATCCAAATCTGTCTTTTCCACATCTCGATAATGTGGATAATTTTAATACATGTCTATCTGCCACTTTTACAAGTCCATAATGTGGTGCATTCGCATACTATCACAAATTATTATTTTGTGTTCATATTTTTTTACTGTAATATGCGTAGATTTTCCTCTATTTAATAACATTATTTGCGTAATCCACAATCAAGTATTTAATACTGTGTCATTTTTTCCATTTTAGGAACGGGAACACCTATTGGAGATCCAACAGAAGTTAACGCTCTCGGTAAATTTTTTGGACAAAGAAAAAGTGATGAAAAGATTTATCTTGGTTCTGTGAAAACAAACATAGGTCATCTTGAATCAGCTTCTGGTGTAGCAAGTTTAATCAAAATTTTACTCATGATGAAACATGGGAAGATAGTGCCTTCTTTATTTTATTCAGAAAGCAATCAAAACCCAAAAATAAATTTTAAGAGCTTTGTTGTTCCTACTGAAGTAGTTGATTGGACACCTATATCAAATAAGTATAGAATCGCCTGTCTTAACTCATTCGGGTTCGGTGGTACAAATAGCCATGCTGTCATTAAACAAATTTTAGGAAATAAATGTAAAACAAAACCCTTGCCCAAATTTGATAAAACGGTTGTCGCGGTCTCTGCTATGGATCAATACTCCTTAGAATTAGGCCTTAAAGATTTAGTTACAAATCTTGAAACAAATACGTTTGATATTAATGAAATAGCTTATACATCCACCCTGAAGAGAGATCACTACACATATAGAAAACTATTCCTAGCAGCCAATACCAAGGAGTTATTAGAAAAAAGCAGAGGTAGCCTTATAGATGGTAAATACACGCGATCCGAAAACAATCTTAATCTCGTCTTCGTGTTTTGTGGCGTCGGAACTACGTGGCCAGGCATGTGTCAGAAAATGCTTTCAGAAGAACCAATCTTCAGCCTTGCAATTGAAGAAATAGACAAGTATTTTAGGCCTATGGCAAAAATTAGTATTACTGACACATTTAAGGAAGGGTTTAACAGTGATGATCCATTTTTAAATCACGTTGCTATTTTTGCTTGCCAGGTTGGCCTTGCAGCGGTATGGCGAAATTGGGGTGTGACACCGAATGTAATAGTTGGTCAGTCCATCGGTGAAGTAGCAGCTGCGTTTGTATCAGGTTTACTATCGCTTGAAGACGCGGTTAAAGTAATATTTTACCGGTCAACTGAACTAGCAAAAGCAACTGGAGGAAAAATGATGGTTGTTGCAAATATTCCAACAGAGAAGGTTGGAAAGCTTTGTAGAGAATTCAACGATAGTGTAAATGTAGCAGTTTACACAAGTTCATCCTCTTGTGTTGTTGCTGGAGAAATAGACGCTATAAATCAACTGAAAATTCGGCTGCAGCAGTTTGAAAATGAACATCAATTGTTTATAAAGGAATTGTCAGTATGCTGTGCTTACCATAGTCATCACATGGACAAGGCGAGCGCGTCAGTTGAAGCACGGCTCCATGATTTGAAACGAAACGAGTCTTGTAACCAATTTCCAATAATTTCTTCTGTAACAGGTAATGTTGCCAGTGACGAGGATTTTTTGACTGCAAAGTATTGGAAGGACAACGTAAGAAAGCCTGTGCTTTTCTCAAAAGCCATCGAAACATCTTCAAAAGAGAAGATGTTAAATGCTTACCTTGAAATTGGTCCTAAGCCAGTTTTGAAAACTCACATTAACAAAATATTTCCTGATGGAAACGCCGTCACTATTCCATCAATGGCTTTCAATAGTGGAAAGTTAATGATGCTTGAAAGCTTAGCACAATTGTATGAAAAAGGCATAAATCCAACATGGGGAAATATTGTCACTCCCCAATTTACCATATCAGAAATACCACGGTACAAATTTCATAGGCAGAAAAGTTTTTTTGAACCCGAAACAAGAAGCATGAAAAATCAAGGATTATTAGACACTAGGTCATCTCATTTGTTTATTGAAACCGGACATGGGGGCGAAGTCCTATTTCGAATTTTTATAACCCCTGAAAGAACTCCATTTGCATACCAGCATTTCGTCTCTGGTGATATTTTAGTACCTAATGCAATCTATGCTGAAATTGGCTTGGAAATAGGAAAGCAATTTTTTGGAAAACCTACACAAGCAATAACAATATCTACGGAATTTATCCATCCATTTAGATTGACTGAAAATCAATCAAAGGTTATCACTGCCAAAATAGAGGAACATTCTGAGCAAATCATGCAAGTAAACATACAAGATGGAAACGAAGTGATAGCGCGATGCACCGTGATGGATAGGAAATTGCCAACAAAACAATGTGTCGATATCCATAAAATAAAGCAAAGATGCAACGTTAAACAGTCTGCAAAAGTCACATATAAAGACATAGAAAATCAAGGATATATCTTTGGAGATGGGATTAAGATTATTGGAGATGCTATAAGAAATGACAGGGAATGTTTAGTTGAAATGAATCTGACAGAAATGATATTGAAAGATTTAAAAGACACAAACATTCATCCAGCTATACTGGCCGGCCTTTTACAAACGCCATGCATTCTAGATACCAGGAGACACCAGGGGAAATTTCGACCAGTTAGGATAGCGTACATGTCATGGTTACGATCTCCTGACCAACACATGTATGGATACACTGTTCTTACCTCTCAAACTGACAAGGAAAAAACATATAACGCTATGCTGCTTACTGCTGATGGCTTTGTAATATTTGAGATTAAATCTTACGTCACGCGTGACATTAATTACGCAGGTAGTGAACGTAGCTACGACCTTGGCAGTGTCATTTGGAAACCTTTAAAAAGGGAGAAAGATTTGATTGGGCAAAGTCGAAATAAAGTCAATCGAAAGACTTTGATAATATCGTACCATGAAGAAAATCATCAGAATCTTAAAAACTGCCTGGGGAATCATAGTTACACAGATTGTATTATGATAACTAAAACAGATGAAGAATTATTTAAAGAACGTGTTTTACACTTTTGCAAGGAACAGGAAGCAAATTCAAGCGTATTAAGCATATTGTTTTTGCCGGGTAGGATGGGATGTACTGAACAATCTGGAGAAAAAGTTCTATTTAGAACATTTGAGACGTCAAGATGCTTCTTGCAGCTTATAAAACTACTTCAAGCGAAACCACACACGATCCCAATTTTTGTTATAACTGAAAGAACCCAAGAATTAGTAAGTGTTAAGCACAATCAGAAGAATATCTTCGGGTCAGAGCTGTGGGGTTTTACAAGATCCATACTGCGTGAGACAAACATTCGTATTCTACTTGTAGACGTGTCTCCTGGAATTGAAGCCAATTTAGATGAACTCCGAGAAGTTTTGCTGTGTCCTCCAAATGCCTCAGAATTAGCAATTTGTGATGGTTCTCTGATGGTAAACGAATTCATCATTTTCCCTGGAGACGAAAAAGATCTTAAACTTGTTACTTGCGGTCGAGATAAGATGTGCAAAGTTGAACTTAGAAGCCGCCATCATGAAAAGAATGACGTTCCATTTTTTCTGTTGAACGAATCACCCACCTCAATACCGGATGGTTATACAGTCATGCATGTAGAAGAAGTTTGTATCCACAATAAAGATCTCTTTCCAATATGCAATATGGGTTGTGACGACATTATTGCATGGCCTGAAGACAGACCAACGGGATATAATGTACTTACACTTGAAGTAAAGGGTTATGCATGCAAAGATAGCAGATGTTTCGACATGAATGATGTCGCTGCTTCTAAACATAACGAATTATTTGTAGCATGTTGTCCAGTTAATGTTTCGAACCACGTTGTAATCCCTGAACAGTGTGTATGCAGAATGAAAGATTTGCCATTTTACATCCCTGGTTTACTGACAACACTTTGTATATTGTCGAGTATTAATCAATCCATTGATAAAAACCTCGATGTATGTGTTATTCAAAACGATGATTCTTTGGCTGGAAGACTGCTACTACTCATGCTCAAACAACAAAAGAAAAGAAAGATTTCCTCTGTAACAGCAGAATATATCGAGAGAGAAGAAATCAGTAGTTTTCAAGCTGTTGTTGTACTGAACAAGATGAATCCAAAATCATGGGATATCCTTGGAACAAAATTATCTAAAGAATCAAAACTAATTTCCATAAGGCCAATTTTACCAACTGAAATTATCAGAGTATTTCAACTCGATTATCCCGGTGTAAAAACAATATCGGTAGAAGCGCATGATATTTTTCATCGCGCCAATCTCATGGTTACAATCCCAATATTGAAGTCATGGATAAATTCTGAGGAGATACGTTCAGAATTTCTCAAGATAAAGTCTTCGTTGACACCATCATCAATTAATGTAATTGGGGATAATATCTTGCCGTTAGGGTGTAAAATATTGAATTTAAAATTTGAAAAATCTTACAACAACCATGTTCCAAAGCTTTATCTTCCTGAAGCACATCTTTTCCGAAGAAACGCTTGTTATATTGTCGTAGGTGGACTCACCGGCTTAGGATGGGAAATTGTGAATTTTCTGGTTCATCATAAAGCCGGCTACATAGTAACAATGTCACGTAGGGTCCCAAACATATCGAAATTGCAGGAAATAGAGAAGATAAGAAAAGCCTCCGGGTCTAAAATATTGACGTTGTGTGCAGATATGTGTGACATGGAATCATTGGAAAAAGCTATTTCCGATATCAATATGAAATACCCAAACGTGCCTATAAAAGGTATTTTTCAAGGAGCGGGAGTTCTAGGAGATGCATTATTCTTTCAAATGTCAGACGATCAACTAAAAGAGGTGTATTTACCAAAGATACAAGGCACATGGAACTTGCATTTAATTTCAAGACATATGCCTTTAGATTTCTTTATTGTGCACTCATCTATCGTGTCCGTATTGGGAACTTTGGTCAGAGTAATTATGCAGCAGCAAATTCATTTATGGATACAATCGTACATTGCAGACGGTCAATGGGGTTATGCGGCCAGAGTATCAATTGGGGACCCTTGTCTGTAGGAATGGCAGCAGACGATACAAAACGAGATGAACTTGAGAAAAGAGGATACAAACCACTTAGTATTGACGACATACATACATGTATAGAAGAAGCACTAAAGATTAATTACCCGCAGTTTACATGTGGAAATTTGGACTGGAAAACGTTCATTCAAGAGACCGCAAAATCAGATACAAACTTTAAAAGCTCAAGGTTTTCCACCATTGGAAATAATCTAAAACTCTGTTCGTCAACAGTTTCCAGTGACGAATGTCAATCAGATAACAAACAAACATGGGCGAAAATACTACAAGATTTCCAAGAGATGAATACATCAAGATGTGTACAGTTTGTACAAAAAATTGCATCGCAGGTTTTGCAGTGGATCCCACTTTAATCACAGATGACACTTCAAGTCTCTCACTAGGCATGGACTCTATGCTGGCAATGACATTCGCGAATAAATTATTCGAAGCAACAAATATAAGGCTACCATTGATCGCTTTGTTGACACAAGATATGGATATCAAACAGATAGCAGAGTACCTTTTACAGAATAACAACACTAATACGTATGATCAGAATACGTTCATACCATAATCCACATACACATTAAGACCAAATACTTTCGATGGTATTTTAAAACCAAATCTTTTTAAACAATAAATCCGCATACTAGTATTTTAAAGAATTTTTTATTGTAAATAAAAATAAATATCAATTATTGTAAAATCAAAGATTCAATTAATTAAGTAACGCGTAGTTTAATTTGGTTTGCACAACATTTGAAGTTATACCACTATCAACGTCTTAAATATAGATTTTAAAATTGTATTTTAGTTGTGTATTCCTGAAAGAAATTTAAAACATTGCCGATTACGACATACACGTCCAGGGGCTTAAAATGCCGGATGAATGACGTCACGCGTATACACATAATGAAATATAAATATCAAAGCCACGTGATCATAGGTGTTACTAACTCGTGTAACCACAATTAATTTCAAATCAAATAGACACGCCGGTCGATGTCCAAAACCACAATCCCAAAAGCAAAATAAAGATATTGAAAACTGACAAATTAAGTAAAATGCGAGGCTTGGTATTTGGAATGGTAAGCATATACATGTCCTAGCTAGCTTCACCTCCACGTGTTAACTCAAAATTCAGAATTTTGAAAAAAAAACTCATGAAAAGTCAGGGTACCCAGAATGGCTTTGTAGACAGAGTCATCATACTTATAAACAATATTATGGTAACGGCAATAAAAAAGTAGTTTTATAGAACAAGCTCGATAAAATGTGAAAAATAGATTTACTGGGGGTGCGATAGTCCTCTATTTAATAATATAGACCACTTATTCAAACAGAATACAAAAACATGTATATATTGTAGACTAAGATGTGTTTTAAGAAAAATATTTTATGTTTGTTTTCATGTTCCTTTATTGATTATTATTCGTATCATGTTAAATGTTTGTTTTATATTTGTTTGATCCATATGCGCATATAAGGAATATGAATATATATGTTTCTTTTTCACTATTCACCCATTTCTATGCTTGTATACTAAATGAACTTTTTCCTTGCTATATACTATTATCGTGATGATTATTTATATTTCTTATATTATTTTCAATACATTTTGATTTTTGTAAAATACAAAGTAACAAATCAAATACTGTAAACGTATTTACATGTATTTTCGCGGTGTTTTAATTTTCGCTTATTTCGCAGTCGGTTTGTTTTGCGCGAAAATTAATACCAAACGAAAATTATATTATGCTTACTGTGTTATAGTGCATATTTCAAAAAAGCGAAAATTTAACTATGCTTATATGTCTTTATTTCTTATCCTGTGAAAACAAATACACGCGAAATTTAATACGTTTACAGTATACATGTATATATCACAATAGCATTACGAACCAAGCAATAATTTTGTATTGTCAGAAATATACTACATGTATTCTCTAAATTTTCTGCTAGTTAAAAGTCCTAAAATAACTACGGTGTACTCTTTTGTGCAAAATATTCCCTTAGCTAAATTTGGTAAAACTTATTTTGGTCCTTTAGATATTTCTTCGACATCTTGGAAAAAAGTTTAGTTTCAAAATTTTGGTCCAAGCACTTTTTCTGAAACGGTCGTCAAGTGCTGTAAAATTAAAACTGATAAAATATATAAATATGTCAATTTTATTTTGTGGATTAGAAATAAAATTTTAATACATGTAGCAATTAGATAATTTTATTTGGCAGCACATACGAACATATTAGCTACATTAGCAAGTCTAACGGCAAGATTCTAGAACATTCATGAAATTTTATGATAATGATTTGAAAAACAATACTATGGGAAGTTTGTTAAAGGAATGCTTGTTTTCTTTGAGTTTCTGTGTAAAATAAGGTGTAAATGTTAAATGTAAAATGCGTAATAAAATGTTCTACAACAGTAGATCTACAACCATTGTATGTAATGGTATTTGGATATTCGTTCAGTTTAAGAAATACACAACGAAATACTCCAATTTGTACTCTCCATTAAAGTTTTTAATTTCGAGTAGAAAGCCTAAAGTAAATGACTGAATCAAGCCATTTAAAAACATTTCTGTGATTTTTTTTCGAAAATTTTATATTTTTATATTTTATCTATGCTGGTGGCTGGTGCCCCGAGGATATCACAAACTCAGTAGGCAATAATTTCGTATTATTGTCAGAAAAATACTATAATTGTCCAAATTTTCTGCAAGTTAAAATTTGAAATTTCTCAAAAACTAAGGTATACTCCCTCATGCAAAGTTTTTCCTTAGCTTAATTTGGTAAAATATCTTTTGGTCCTTTGGGTAGCTTTTCAACATCTTCAAAATAATTTTGGTTTCATAATTTTGATCCAAGCACTACTGATGAGGAATTGTATTCCATACGACCGTCTAATGCTGTAAAATTAAAACTGGTACAATATGTAATTTATATAAGTTTTATATATTTAGTTATTTGGTCATTTTATTTGGTAGCGCATACGAACACATTAGCAACTTGAGCAAGTCTAATGGCAAGATTCTAGAACAATTATGAAAGTGAAATAGTGTGATAGTGATTTGAAAAATGCAGTGTTTTCTATGAAATTTCTGTGTAAAACATGGTGTAAAATGTTAAATGTAAAATGCATAATAAAATGTTATATAACCATCGTATGTGTTGGTATTTGGATATTCGTTCATTTAAAAAACATAATGTAAAGAGTTGAGTTGAATTGAGGAATAGTGTTTAACATCTCATTAAAGAATATTTCACTTATATTGAGACGTCGCCAGCTATAGGCAAAGGTACATAAATTTTGCCAGTGCGTTGCGCTGATGGCATTATACAGCAGGGTTCTTTAGCGTGCCACACCTGCCGTGACACGGGACCTCATTTATTTTAAGTTGCCATCCGAAAGAACCGTGACTTTCATTTCGTAATGCCGAGTGCTTGGCGAAAGCACAATCGCTAACTACTTTCAAGTCTTGGGTCAGACGCGGTCGGGGTTCGAACCCACGACCCCCCTCACGAAGCGAGCACTCTACCAACTTAGCTATAACAGTGGTCGCAATTGAATGACTTCTATTTGTACTCTCCATTGAACTTTTTAATTTCGACTGATTCAAGCCATTTTGAAACATTTCTGTGAATTTTATTTTCAAATTACTTTTTACATTTTATGACCGATGTGCAATAGGAAGTCTTACTTACACAACTACAATGTATCTTAAAGTTTATATCATAAGATACACCATCAACAATACGACTCGTTATATCCGGCTATCGGTGCTTTGGTTTTGTCTGACCCCTAACTCATCCTTTAAGTCAAAGGGCAAAATAAGTACATGTAAATACTTTCTTCAAGTATTTATACTTGTATAAAATTTTGTACATTGTACTTTAACATACTAATACCAACATTCAAAGTGCTAGTACATTGGTCAAGAACATCATCGCAGACCACGCAATATATTATATCAGTATTGGACCAACCAACAAAGGTCTACAACTTGCGGTCGAGCGGTGTCGAACCAATAGCAATGAGGCGTCTTTTGTTTGAAAGATAACAAAGAAAAGGAACAAGATACATTCAAGAGAATATTGAATATTGAAACTATAATAAGGAAGAGTGATGTACCTTCATTATGTTTAAAAACTTTTACCAGACGTCATATCCTCTTTTGACTCATATAGATTATTATATTATTTAGACCATTGTTTTATTTTAAAAAATTATCATAAAGGATTTGTTGTTGTCATTAATAGTATTAAATTTTGTTTTTCCTATATTCTCAATGCGCTATGATAAGCTGTTCTCACAACAGAAAATATATACAAAGAAGCAAGCTGATAAAAAAATAAAAGATCAATTAATAGGCTTATCAAGACCCTAAAAACTATTGTCCTCGTTATAATTTTATTGACAAGGATTATGCCTTTATATACAAATTATCCTGATTATATCTGACATTCCATTTTTTTTCATTCTCAATTTTGATTCTACACATGACTTATATTAGGTGCTAGGTTTTCATAGTTGTTTGTAGAGTCATTTGGGACCTTATTGTGGTTTTATAACGGGATTTAAAACACAATATTATGACTATATTGATAGAAAACAACGAGGTGATCTAATGATAAAATTGTCGCTACCAAAAAAGAGAATATGAGTTTGAATCCCCGTACTGACTTTACTTTTTCTTTAAAAATTGAATGGGAAAATAACTATTAAATATATCATCATAAGCGTCAGTTAATAAGCTTAAGGTGGACTTTCTGAATTGATGACAAAACAAAAGAAAATTGAGGTGAAATATCAGAAATATATCACAGCGTCGAGAAGGAGTATTAATCTAGGATTGTTTAAATAATATCTTAAAGTGTTTTACATAAAGGTAATATAAAATAAACCGTGTGCACTGGTAAAATAAATGAGTAGTTCTAGGAATGTAAGTTATTAAACTGGAAGTTATTATCAGTGTCATATATTACAATGACAGCAAAAAACTAAAACACCATTTATCCCTCATATTTCATGACGTTTCATATAACATATATATTATTTGTATGTATATAAAATATAAATGTATTAAAAACATGTAAGAACATGGCAATGACACGTATATATATTTTATGCGCATTCTAGTTTAATAATCTGTAGATCTAATATGTCCTGGATTTTTTTATATGTTCATTTTGCTGTTTCTATTATTAACATGTGTCGTCTTTTACATACTACATGACCTTTATGCATTGAAGCAACCTGTTTACAAATTAATTGTTGTCGCAATGGTGCTGCAAACCTAGGATTGTCAAGGTCCTAAAAACGTCATCACAATATTGTTGATAATCAAAAACAAACATACTAATCCATGTTCGAATCACAAATCAGAAGCCATGTTAAAACTCTGGAACTGACAAGTTAGGTTAGACATAGATATGGAACTATGGGACGTCAAATATATCCAGGGCAATCCTGGACACAGAGACATCAAACTTATCAACATCACTGTGATGACGACGATAAAACTTTTTGCGGGCCTTGATAACCCTAGGCTTGCACTATCCCTGGGTCAACAATTTATTTGCAAACAGTCTGCTTTGATGAACAAAGTCCCCGTAGTATGTGACTCATGATATCTGTATCCAAAATCATCCTGGATATATTTGACGTCCCATTTTTCCAACGTTCTATATTCCTTTCATTACGCACGTGGCACGTGAAGCTAACTAAACAGGAGGAATACCAGCATCAAAGTTTTTACTTTGCTTTGGAATTTGTGTATTGGAAATGGCGTATGTTTGTTTTGATAGATATTGCCAAGGCAGGGTTCATACAGACATTTGGACTCGAAATTTAAGGACTTTTTATGGTCTTTGCAGGATCTTGTGTGCAAATTTGAGGCCTAATCAGAGGGATAATTTTAGCAAAAAGATAGTAACAACACTTGAATTGGAGGTTGAAGTTAGACGTTCTGCAGGGTATGACACCTTTAAATCGCTCATTTCAACCTTGAAAACTTATGAATTCATGAATTAATTAATTTATTTTCATCAGTCTATTCGCAACCAAATACATACACCCAACTTTTCCAGGCCTGTACGAACCCTGCAAGTACATGCTCTTAACACTTCTATATGTGTCAGAGGATATGGTTAGGATGCCAGTAATGGATGCTCCGAAATCTGATTTACAGTTAATCTAATTGAAAAGACTACTTTTTGTAATTGAAAAAATGGCTGATTAAAAAATTGACTTATTACATTTTACAAAGTGTTCAATCTAGAAGGATGTCCTCGCTTCATTGAAAAAAGTTCTGACCTTTCAAAAACGGTTTCTGGTCCAAACGTGGCTCTTTTCCCATCTTTGTCAAACAAACAGCGTATCTTTTATTTGTTATGCTTGTTTAATCTTAATAAGAGATTTGACATATGGTATATACATTTTGTATTTATAACGATTAAGTGGCTGTTATATAAACTACAGAGAATAAATTTATGAATTATGATACGAGTAAAACAAATCTCAGTAAACTGATGAAGAAGTTTTTTTGGTAAATACGACCCAATTTTTTAATAAGTTCAGGATTGAACACTGTAACATATATGAAGGAACCTGAATCAGTAGCTTTATTTAATATTTATCTAGTTTATTTATTTATTTTCCTTTCCACCTTTTTTAATCTTAAACGTACAGTTTTACTTTTTTCACGAAATTTCAAACATGTGACAAAAACATATTAAGAAACTGAATTGATTGAAACGGGTTTACGTCCAAGTCAGAATATTTTACATAATGACCTACTTTTGGTAAGGCGAGATAAAAATAAACTACCAATATCAGAAATATAATATATAGTATTTTGAAAATATAAAAAGTGACAATAGTCTAGTCAATCTATGAAAAAATAGGACCTAACCTCAAAGTAATTGCAACAGAAAATATTTTTATATGATTGTTTTCAGGAATGGTGTTTTTATTCACCATAAAAATCAACCAATTTCAATCCAGTGGAATTTGGGTTTTTTGCCAATTAACGCTACCAATAGAATAGCATTTTTATAGAAAATTGTGATCCTTCCTTGTCTATAACAATCCCATAAGAAATTAAAACTCCTCTAAAACTGATCTCCCCTTATCAGATTTTGGTTGACTTTTTACTTTAATCATTTTATGTATTTGAGAGCATATTAGTAACAAAATATATATTGTTGCAATTAGTTTGAGGTCAAACTGTAGATTGACTAGAATTTTGAAGTGAATTAAAAATAAATATAACCAAAACTTATCATAACGTTATTTGAAACATATTTTATTTTTTGCATTCGAAAAGTTACAGCATATAATGTAAGCACACCTTAAACTATGTTAAAAGAAAGCATGAAGATACAAATGATCTAGGCATGTAAACAGGAACAAAGGATAGGTAAGTATATAAAACACGTGAACATTCGGAATTATATATGGCCATTTTTGTCGCTCTTTGTGTTTTCTATCATACAGATATGTAATGCTACAGCAGTTATATGGTGGAGAATACTAGTTTTGCAATTTATCCATGACGATCACGTTAACGGTTTGACCTGACAAATTTTCATTTTCAACAGCGCCAGAAAAGAAAAAGATTTCTCCCGAGATAACTGTCTGTGGCGTCATAACTAGAGAACCAATCAAGAGACGCGTTTGTCTTATTAAATGTTCTGTTGTTGCAATTATATTTGTTGTCGGTGTAATGGTACAAAATCAACCCGATAATACAAACCTATATGAACCTAACAAATGGCCTAATTAAATATATTGGTAAAGGTCAACAATTCACAATTGAATGGCATCGATTATCTTACATGCTTTGTCGAATGGTATGTCCTTGATCATAACATTAATTTGCTAATTGCGCTAGTCTACCTAGCCAATATCATAAATAAATGATATGTGTACAATTATTGGGTTTATTTTTATTACCAAAAAGTGTTGCACACAGTCTATTTGCTCCACAAAGCACAAATTTCTGGTTGAACACAGACGTGACAGCCTATAAGGGTTATACAGTCTCTTTAATTTGAATGTCGAGTCTTTTAACAAAACACAACAATTATAAAAATTCACCAAACAAGTAAAACATAGAACTGTTAGCTAAAAACTCATTTTTACAATTTTTGACAACACATTCTTGCCATTTTACAGAAGTTTTCCACGAAACTGTAAAATGCTTAGCAGTATTATAAATTTTTCAATACAATACTAGTATCAGTCCGGTCTATTAATCAGCCAGACCGTTTCCCTTCTAGACAGTCCATCACATCATCAGGTAAATAATCTTTTAAAAGATCTTTGGTGTAATCCCAAAGCTGTTCTTGGTATGATTCATTCCTGAAAAATATAAAATTCAAATACAGTTAAACTTATCTATAAAGGCTAACCAAGGGAAACAGTCGAATTAGCCTTTATGGACAGGTGGTCATTATAAAGAGATCCAAATAACATGAAGAAAGGGCAGTTAGGATAAAATTTTACTGGCTTTAAAAGCAGGTGGTTCTTATATAGAGGTGGTCTTTAAGGCAGGTTCAACTTATATCGAGGAATAAATAGAATAAGTAAAATACTTCTTGCAAAAGTAAAAACACGTCCTGGTAGATTTATCACCGTTGAATTCGACTACCAATCCCCATTTTCAGATCTGCTTTTAAGAGTTTAACAAGAATGAACCATATTTTTGGTCAGTTTTTAAATTTACTTTCATTACTAAATATCTCTTATTGTACATATAAATATTAAGAAAAAAGTTAGGGAAATGTTTAATAATTAATTGGAATTACATTTAATTTTCTTTATTCCATTTACTTTCCCCTCCTCTTTAGACAAAAAAACTCGCTTGGTTTTGTTCATTACGTATTTCTACAAAATTCCTGAAAACACTGCTTTGTATGAATGAAGCAATCGGCATTTATGGACCACTTCATAGAATAATGAATGGGCGATAGTTTGTGTTTCGTTGCAGACGCAATTTTAGTTGTGTATAGAGCGTCAAGTTCAACCTGCCGGCTTGACCTATAAGGTAAGTATTCGTATGATCTATGTGCGTTAGGTTGGTCAGAATGTTTCATTGCAATAAACGTCCGGTCCCCAGTACAACTATTATCTATCCTTATATATCAACAATCCTTATCTATCAATATATAGCCCCTTAATTAGACAATGGGTTTGTCTGTTGGAATATTGAGTGTGTTTGTGATCACTTTTTTCTGTTATCAGTATGTGCATAAGAGATACAAATAGAGAAAAACATCAGAATGCTTTTTAATACCAATTCACATTAAAAACAGAATTCAATTTTATGTTTGCAAACAATTAATCAGAAGAAAAAATGTAGCCGGATAGAATTAATACTAAAAACTATATCATCGTGATTCAAATTTCGCAATATCATTATGTTATATTATATCATTTTATTATATAACAAAAAATGTAATTCTCTTTTTTCAAATATTTGATTTAAAATCTAACTGCCACTAAATTAACTACTTTTTTCATGATCAAATTACGCATACAGATGCTGGTGTTCTGGTATCTGATACATCACACACACAATTGCTTACCTGCTTACCTTGTTACGCATTTATGTGTTTTTGATATCATAATTTATCGTGACTTGTATTTGCTGCTGTTCTTGGTTGCGTTTGCCTTTGTTATGTATATACATATACAAATTCAACGGTTGTCAATTCCCTTCCATTCGAAGACAAAATGTAAAAGGCAACCATTATACTTATGTTTAGTCGTTGGTATTATGGTAAGGTTTTTGACTTTCGAACTTTACCATATGACATGTTATTACCAATAAAACAATCAATATTACAGCACACTTGTAAAATACGTGGGTAGAATGAGAGCCCTCAAATTAATCTACTGTCAGAGCCGGTCTGTTTGTGACAGTAAATTACGCTTTTTCCATATAAAATCAAATAAATCTAAATAAAAATTGATAATATTCACTTACTTGTACCTAGTCGTAACAGAAAATCTGTATGCGCATCCGTGATTAGAGTGCAATATTTCTGCACAGAGCAAAACGTTGGCACTATTGGGATTTAACATGTTAAAAAACCAAGCTGATTGCGGATCTTGTTGCGCATAAAGCGTCACCAAAGACATCACTTTCGGTGTAAACATCGACATTTTCGCCATGTAAAATCCCAATACCGCCAACATATTCCTTTCTACAGAAATACTTTATGACAATCGTGGATGCGCATACAGATTTTCAGTTACGGCTAGGCACAAATAAGTGAATAATATCAATTTATTTAAATGTATTTGATTTTCTACGGAAAAAGGCATACTTCACTGTCACAAAAAGACCGGCTCTGACAGTAAGCCACAAGTAGGGGGTTATACATGTACTATCAAGGGCCTAAATAATGTTCCGACCATTAACTGGTACTTCGTCGGCGTGGCCTTGGACTATTGGTATTTTATACAACATATAATTGCAATAAATATATGAAAAATTTGCAGCTTCATTGTTTTTGCTTTGGCTTTAGATTTTGGTTTCGATATGGATTGTTATGTTTGTTTTTATTCAATTGACTATTGACTGTGACATCTTTCTTCCAGAGTTTTATGTTTTCGCATTTGTTACCATGTATATTCCTTTCTGTATTTCAATTTCAGGTATTTCAAACATACAACTATATATGAACAATATCTGAGAATGTTATCAGCAAGATTATAATCAAAATTAAACATACTCATCCATGTTTAAATCTCAAAAGCAAAGTAAAAATTAATTAGGTAATGAAGTTAAAAAAGTTACTTTACGTACTAAGAAAGTAAGGTCGAGTGCTATAGAAGGGTAGACAACTCTTGTCTGGCTAGCCACATCCGTCACGTGAAAAACAAAGTATAAACTGAAAGGAACACGGAAATATATTGAGGCTTATTTAGGAAACAGGGACATACTTATAAAAAATTAAGACGTTAATTAAACCTTTTTTGGGCCATGATTATCCTTCTCCTCGAGTTCACCATTTATTTTTTAAACATCGAAGTAATCACGTTTTTAATCAAGTATCAATTGTAGCCTTTCGTGGGCGTTATAATTGAGATATAAGTCCAAATATGAAGCGGAACTTCTAGAACCGGATGTATGTTTCATTTCAATCTCGTCTGGAAAGATGACACCTTTATGTATTTTTAAATTTAATCAAGTTCAGTGAGCTGGCAAAAAATGTTCATCTTACAATATAATTAAAATAAAAATATATGACATATATGATCCGATGTAGTTTTGTATAGATCGATTAAAATATTGCTTTATCATTTTTGTTGTCACTCTCACTATATTTGTGAATTAAAATTTGACAAAAAGGTAATCAGAAAAAATCGAAATATTTCACAAAATATACATTGTTTTATATACGCAGACATTTAATCAGATAAAAGAACTGACCAGATAAATTAAACAATAAAAAAATATTTTAAAAATGATGTAATTTTGCACAAATCACTATTCAAATGTGGCTTTATCATTTTTGATGTCATTGTCACTACAAAATGAAAGTACAGTCCAACCAGCCTTAAAGGCCATCTCTATATTAGGGCCACCTGCTTATAAAGGCCAGTAGAATTGTATCCGAAATGTTCTTTATTCATAATGATTTAACCTGTATATAAAGGCCACCTGTTCAAAAAAGTCGTCTTTTACTGGTTCCCTTGGTGGCCTTTATAAATAGGTTTAACTTATGTTTCAAACACATGACACGGATATTCACTCTTGCTAGGTCATTGACTTACTATATGAAATGTTCCATGCTAAATTAATTATTTGACAAATTTTTACGAGTTCAATGGTGATACTTCATTTTATCTATCGTCAACTTTCCTTTTACTATTGAAACAATTAACCTGCTTCTCCTGTTCTGCTTATGGTGGATTTGCTTCACAATTAATACGCTATATTAAAGTTTGTTCCCACTACGTTAATTGTTGACGCGTGGATATTGCAAGCATAGGTTTTTTAAAACTCAAAGGTTTATGGTCGTCATCACAGTACTGTTGATAGATATGAGGTCTCCGTATCCAATCTATTTTTGACATCCCATAATTCTATGTTCCTTTCATTGATTTGCATGTTTGTTATGGGTAAATGAGACCGGGTGTTCCGGAAGGTTAAAGGCCTCCTATTTAGTTAGCTTCAGGAACATGGAACTATCAACATATGCCAATGTTTTGGGTATTGGCTAATGATAACACAAAATAAATTACCTCGAGACGTGCTTGGGTGGTTTTTGTTTTCTCTTGATGAAGTAAGCATCTCTAATCCCTGCTAATCTTGGGTTAACAACAGCGTTGATACAGGTTCTGGCCCCGAAAGATGCCGATTTACCACATCCTTAAATTAAAACAATATTAAATTTTACATTAATTATATACTATCTGCTAACAACCATCAAGTAAACGAAACGCCCTTTTTATCTACAAAGACTTGTATATTTAGCATGTATGTTTGAAATTCCAATTTTTCAAAATCAGTACATGTAATTCAAATACTAATTAATTAATTAATTGATTAATTAAAGGACATGCGAATCAAAAAATGATATTAGCAAATCAAAACATACATAATAACAAAATGATTTATTGTCAATGTAGACATAAGTACGTTTATCATTAAGTTAACTTTAAATGGATGTTCTTAATTTCACAAGCTGTTACCAAGTACACAGTTTTCAGTTACAAGTTCCTTTTTCTGTACTAAGAGAAAACTAAAATAGTATCCTATACTATAGTATTCCTGACTCTCATTTATAATATTGAATGAATACACTAAAAAAGAATGTTATTTCTTTTATTTACAATCATGAAAAATATTGCTAGTATATTACAATGTAAAAAATATCGATACAATAATTTATTTAAATAAAGATTCCAGCAAAAATGTCGGATTGATGGAACAGCATTCTTCCAGATAAGGACGGAAACGTCAGGACTAGGCTTGAATACTGACTAATCAAAAAGTGCATTACGTAATTAGTTGGCATTCCTTGATGTTATCGGATAGTTAATTGTTACATCATCAGAGATCATGACCCACGCCATATTCATGAGCAATTAAATGCCCGCAAAAACATGTTCATCTAAAGAAGATCGTTTCCAATTGTAAATATAATTGTAAAGTAAAGGCAAAGCAGATAGCTAAACAGGAGGGATTACCTTTCCGGAGCACCCGGCCTAATTTCCTTGGTAGAAGTTCACGTGTTTCAACTTACTTGTCAGTTCAAAAGTTTTGTCTTTGCTTTTGGATTGTGGTTCGGAAATGGAATAGTATGTTTGTTTTTGAGTTGAAACTAGTAATATGCTTAGGTATTTTGGTAAGGTTTTTGATATTCCGACAATTATACCTAAATACCAACAGTAAACTTTTAAATTAAACGGACACAAGTGTAATCGTTCAGTCCACTAGACACCTGGATTTACAACCCTTTTGTTAGAATGTTTTTTTCATTTACAAATGACTTTCTTTTCTTCATTATCTGGGTAATTGATAGTTTTTTTTTTTTGTTCCTCCTTCTTCCGGTACTTTATTTTTTCTTGGTTATATTAGCCATTGCCAAGTACACGATAATCATATTTTATTTTATGCTAAATGATAAAGTTATGTTAATTTAGGGTTGATATAAGTTTCATTTCAATATGATCATATACTGCTTTTAAATGAAATAAAGTGCAATACTAAATAGCTGAAATATATTCTTAGCAATGGCTACTATAACAAACAATATAAACTATCAATGAACGAAACAAAATAAGACCCAGAAAGGAAAAACAAAAATATAAAAAAAATTAAAATAAAACTACCGATGATAATGGTGGCTAGTTGGTGGGTCAAAACCATCCAAGTTATTTAATAAACGAGTATTTCTTAAAATTACTTATGAATTTTATGCATGTGTGTATACAGGAATTTATTGCATTTAATTTTCAACATAAACATTTTAACAAAAAACAACATACTAATCCATGTCCAAATCACAACCTAAAAGCAAAGTAAAAACTTTAAAACTGACAAATTACGTTAAAAACCCGAACTTCCACAAAGGAAGTAAGGCCGGGTGCCCAGGTAGGGTAAGCACCCCCTGTTTAGCTAGCTACACTCGCCACATGTATTATTGAAAATTGAGGGTAAAAGAAACACACTTACCAAAATGCATGAAGCAACACCAAATACAAGAAACACATCGTCGATCTTGAAAAGCTCTGTTAAATTCTGTGTCTGAATATCCAGGGTGTACTGACGTCACTGTGACGTTGGAATGTTTGATTCGACGATTTAGGCTATACATATGCATAATCTGAAATTGGAGAATGTAGTTTGATACTTATCTTAACAATACAAATATTAGTGAACCTTTCATTTTCATTTGGCATGAAACCACTACGGTACCTCGGTTGGCAGAGTGTTCGCTCCGTATGTTGGTTGTTGGTTCGAACCACGGCAGGGGTCTGACCAAAACTTGAAAATAGATAGATTTGTCCCCCCAAACACTCGGCATTAGAAATAAAAGTCACGTGGAAGAGATCTGATGTCCCGTAGGAGACGTGACACGATAGAGAACCCTCCCTTCATATTCCCCTAAGGGAGCTGCAAAGGTAAAAATTTCTGCAACTTAACCAATAACTGGTGACGTCAGGATATACGCGAAATATTCCTGAATGGAACGCAAAATCCAACCAACCAACCAACCAACCAACCAATCAATCAATCAATCAATCAATCAATCAATCAATCAATCAATCAATCAATCAATCAATAAATTGGACATATAATCTCATAATTCAATGTTTTTGGGTAATTGCGGGATATGGTCACGAAATCATTCTCTACAACCATTGCAAACATGGACCTCTTTTGAACTGAAAAAATACCATGTCAAACAGAGATCTATAATGATAACAATACAAAGATGTTCAATAATCAATACTAGCAGATGTATGTCTTTAATGATCTTGTACATACATCTATGTTAGCATTGAATTTTTTAGAGTAATGATTTCTATGTTAGTTTACACACTTTATCACTTCTTCATTTATGCATATTGAGCATAAAGCATATTAAACGGATTGGTTTAATAATTTCTGAATGTCCAAAATTTTATTTTATCTTTTCAAAAATGATGAAGATGAAGAATGAAGAATAGACAAAGAGCCAAACCGAACAGATTTTTGTAAAAATTATATACTTAATTTAAAGAAGATATAATTATAGTCTTGCATCTGAGACAACTAAATTCATAAATTACCAGTGCAAAAATGATCGGGTTAACGCAACGATTTATCGATAACGTTAGAGAAGGTTCAGTGATCTACTCGTAGTCGCTACAAGTTCAAACTTTAAGTATCAATTATCTAGATTGATCTTTAGTCAGAGTCAATATATATTTTTCAGTTAAAGAACATGGACAATATAACGTTTTGTACGAAATACTGTAAACATATTTAATTTTGTGTGTATTTATTTTCGTGGTATATGATATTAAGACATATTTGCGTTTTTTAAAATAATACAATAAGCATAATATAATTTTCGCGCAATAACAATCAACCGCGAAATAGTGGAATTTAATACACCGCGAAAACTAAATAATTTACAGTAGAAAAAATATTAACCCTGTAGTTCTAATATACAGGGTATTTGCTTGAATATCTGCAGTAGATAAAAATTCATCTGCGTCATATGCTTTAAGTGGTATAAAATTTTTGTTTTTGTGAAGAGATAAATCAATATTTACCTGATACAGCTTTGAGTTGCCATAGTATACCGTCGATGGGAAATCTGATGCAGAATATTCTATCCCCTGGATTTTGTTTAGATTCAGTTTAGCTTGACTATGTGAATTACTTGATACAAACACTACACGACAATCTCTTCCTGATCTCATCATAATTGGTATGAAATGGGCAACAATAAGAAAATGACTCAAATAGTTCACCTGAAATAAAATCGTCTATAAACAAGAGAGTTCTTTTCTTATATGTCTTGCAATACAAATGGTTAATATTGAGGAAATGACTCAAGTAGTTTACCTGAAATAAAATACATGTTTGGTATATGAGTTCACCTGAAAAAATGGATCTATAAACAAGAATGTTTCTTTCTTATATGTCTTGCAATACAAATGGGCAACAATGAGGTTTTTACTTAAAAAAAAATAGATATATAAACAAATATATTTCATTTTTCTATCTTGCAAAACAAATGGGCAACAAAGGTGACTTGGCTGAAGTAATAACTTGCAGAAACGTATCATCCAAACCAGTAGTACCTTAAACAGCCTAATAGCAACTTTAATTTATCATTGATTTATGGGTAATTGTCAGAGCTAACATGAAGGTAAAGTTAGGTGAGCAACCTTTGACTAGCAGATAATATTACAAATATATTATTTCTAGTTATAACAAGCAACATACCAGAAATAAAAGTTCCGTGATAAAGGTCTAAGATTACACATACAAAAATACGTCGAAAATTTTTTTATTTACAAAAGACAAAAATACAACATGTACACGACAAACTCAGAAAAAGCACTGATTTTATTTAGATAAAAGTTTATTCTTTAAGCTACAAAGTTTTATACCGATAAGAACTAATCGCCTACGTTTTAAACCAAATCTTAATTTGAAAAACTTTGTCAGTTCTCTAGCTGAAGGTTTTTTGGAACCCGCCATACCAAAATGGACCGGAACCGTCAGATATAATAAAAGAATTTGACTGGGATGTAAACAATCATCACCCCACTGTATTTAATTCAATCATTTATTGACTTTACAATAACTATTGCTAATTGTAATTGAACTGTATTATTTTTGCCCCCGAAACAAAGGGTTCTGATAAAGCAGCACTTGCATCAGTTTTTTCTCCAGAAAGCAAACAATGGTGTGATACAAGATTCTATATAATACGTGCACGATAAGTTTTGTATTATGTCATATCAGGCTGAAAAAGTAGTCTAATGTTAGATAAAACAATATATTCTACAAGCAAAGTCACGCTGGATATTTTTTCAAAGAAAATCCAATTAACTTAAGAAAATTAGAGTTCGATATTGTCTATTCACCTGATGCTTGTCGTAACTGAAAATCAATATGCGTATTTTCGGTTACTTTATAATCTTTATTAAGAAAAGTAAATGCTGCTATGGGGATTTTGGGTATATTTAAAATGGTGATGCCAGTTTTCAAAGTTTCTACATTGATTTTGGGTTTGTGATTTGGACGGGTGATCGCGTTAAGTTTATATTTGTTGGTGATGCATTACGTGATATTTGCAAAAAGGATATGCCATTCACCTTGTTTTTCTATATGTTAAGTACACATAGTTGCAACGTTTTTATCATGTAGAGATACCTAGGTGCGCTTAGTGTCACTAGTGCCATTGCTACTGGCAACACATGAATAAGATATGCAGTAGATTTCCAATAATTTTTTTTCTATATTTACTATTACAAACATAGTGTCTTCGATAATAGTATTGATGTCATTATTCTTTTGGGATAAAAATGTAACACGCAACCAATGCATGTAATTTTGAGAGAAAAAAATCCAAATATATTGTCAGTAATACTATGATATAGCATTTTCATCTATTTAATATCTTGGTGGAATACTAACTATCATAGCATTATTAGAAAGTAAAAAATGCTGCGCTTTATGAAAATTCGATTCTCTTACCTGGAATATCATTTCATTATCATCTTCTGTAATTGCTGGAAAAACAAAACCATTGATTTAACAGGTCTAAGTTCATAATATGGAAAGAAAACCAAAAAAAAAAAAAAAAAAAAAAAAAAAAAAAAAAAAGCGAAATGTCCATGGCAACATATCTGGTCTTTTTTGGAATACAAAGGTCGGATTCAGTTTAACAGTTTGAATTTACGTGAATTTTTTCAAAAGTTTGAAAATGCAGAAAGGTAGTTCACTTTATTACTTTATTAAATCAATTTTGGTCATCCACTTTACGGAAAAATCAACCCGCTCTTGAGTTGCACTAACCTACGTAAATAGTCGACTCTTTCGTCATGACAACGTAACATAAAGAACCCCGCCATTTCGTAAAAAAAATATTGTAAACACCCACTCAAGTTGTTTTTTGTTGCATAAAATGATATATGAAACTAGGGTTGAGCCGAAACAGGATTTTTTAGTAACGACTCTGCTCCTGCAAGTAAAAGAATCATTGATTTGTACCCGTCATATTGAAATCTATGAAATATTTTGCGATCTGCTCTCTCCGAAAAAGGCTAAATAAACAGTAATTTACTTGCTACCTTCATTTTTTTTACTTTCCTTTGGGACTTCCATTTTTACATTGATCGATATGTTTGTTTTTCGATTTACTAGAGAGTTTATAAGGATTAAATTTAAATAATTGTTGTGAATATAATACAGCAAACCAAGGGCAAACATACCGATTTATGTAAGATGAGTATCCCGAAGCAAACTTAAAATTATGCATTAAGTAAAAGGCGTTGACTTCTACCATGTAAGGGATCGCTTGATCCGGAAAATGTAACACCTCTTGTTTAGCTACCTACAGTACAACCGCCATGCGTGGAAATTAAAAATGAATGGAACATAGAACTAAAGGACGCCAAGATAAAAGGCGTAATTATATAGAATAAGGTTTGATTGGTTAGAAGGATCACTATACAAATATATTTAACACGTGACAATGCATTTTACATGTTGTATTGCTTCTAGGGTATCTGCTATATTTAAATTATAAACACGTGAAATTCAACCAGGGAAGTGAGGTCAGGTGCTCCGGAAGGGTGAGCATATCCTGTTTAGCTGAGGAATACATGTAATTACACGTATACTTACTCTGCCTATAGGGACCAATACCAGCATTACAGACCAGAGCATGTAGACTTCTTCCAGAGGCTTTGAATTCCTCTATAAACTCCATTACCGACTTTAACGAAGCCAAATCTAGCTTCATAAATTCAAGCGATAATCTTTCTGTTAGAGAAGGTCTCTTTCTTTTTTCCTTTATAAATTCTCTGCTCATTTTTTGGATCGCCTGGAATTAATTTTTCCAAAAAAGTCCATTATTTTAGTTCAATCTTTAGTGAAATACAACCACATGGAAAGCTTATTGATAAAATACATGTATCTGTAGGAGTAAGCTATTAGAGAAAATAGGTATGTAACAATGATGGTTTCAATGATGTCCTGTGTAACACTATAAGTGCAAGAAGGTAACGACTAAGATTTCCATGATGTCTTGTGCGATTGTAAAAGTATTAGAAGGGCTGAAAACAAATAAGATTTAATGGGTGTCATTTTCGGGAGAAGAGCATGCAACATGTATTTATCAAGGTTCAAAGTCACAGATCAGAAACATCCTATTTAATTTGACTGTATAAAGACGAAAGATAATCACTTGCTGTTTTGAATAAAATCCGTTTCCACCAGCATTTTTCATTTTAGTTATTTTATTACCTAATATTGAGCCGTCAATAAAAACCATTTAAGCATAGAAAATTTCAAGTTTAAGAAAACTAATAATTTCAGTACAAGTGGCCACCATGATAATTAATAGTTTTAAAATACTGATATTCAATTTTAATACGTACCTTATCTGCCCTTTCTTGTGATCTACACGCAATTATAACAGTAGCACCTAACATGGCAATCCATTTTGCTGTTTCATATCCGATACCTGTAAGAAATGAATTAATTGTGTGTCTTAAAGCTCACCCCTATATAAGGGTCACCTGCTTCTAAAGAACTGTAAAAATTGCAATTGCTCTTATTCATGTTATTTGAACCTGTATATAATGATCACCTGCTCATAAAGGCCTCTTTTTTGATTCCCTTGGATGGTCTTTATAGACTGGTTTGACTGTACATTTCACAATTTTTCCAATTTCCACGGAGTATTCAGAAAACAACTTTGGAATTTGCAGGTGAATAACAGGTGCTTTGCAATTAATAATACAAAAGAGGAAATGCCATAAGAAAGAAGTAGAAGAGTTGAGTTGAGTAATGGTGTTTTACGTCACAGTCAAGAATATTTCACTTATATCGAGACGTCGCCAGCTATAGGCAAAGGTGCAGACATTTTGCCAGTCCGTTGTGCTGATGGCATTATACATCAAGGTTCTTTAGCATTTCAAGCCTACCGCGACACGGGACCTCGTTTAATTTAAGTTCCCACCAAAAAACCGTGACTTTCATTTTGTAATGCCAAGTGCTTAGTAAAAGAATAGTCACTACTCACTTTCAAGTCTTGAGTCAGACCCTGTCGGGGATTAAACCCACGACCTCCCACAAAAAAGTACAAGAGATAAAGGCATTAGACTTTTAGTGGAAAGAATACATACAGGCAGTACGCTCTAGGTATTCAAAGAAACTAAAGTACCCGGATAAAAACACTTAGAAGGTGCTTGCCCTTCCGGAGCACCCGGTCTCACTTTTCTGATGAAAGTTACATGTTTAATTTAATTTTCCAGTATGTACTTTCATTTGGTTTGTGAGTTGGAATGTTTGTGTATCATAACCTTCGAAATGCGAATTTGTAAACTTTCCCACTCTAGAATCTAATTCAGTGAGGGGGAAAGTTATTGTGATCCATAAAGGTTCGTTTAGACCACTCATGCCAAAGGTTTGAAGGACAACGATATTTTTTGTAGAAAATTGTCTCCAGTTAACGAAAAAACACATTTTTGCGTTTCAAATAGTTTTTGGTTTTTCAAGCAGAATCAGTTTTTGGCCATGGTAAAGAAAAATGTTAATAATATACATTTTTTTAAAATGTTGAAGAAATCTGGTGAAAAATTTTCACAAATATGAATATTCATTATAAGATAGATTGCATTTCAAAACATCGATTGTGATTCTTGAAACTAAGTTACAAAAAATAAGGTATATTCCCTCATGCAAAGTATTTCCTTGGCTTAATTTGGTAAAATCATTTTTGGCCCTTTAGATAATTATATTTTTTCAACAGCTTGAAAACAATTATGGTTTCACAATTTTAGTCTAAGCACTACTAATGAGGAATTGTATTCCGAAACGTCCTTTAGTTTTATAAAATTAAAACTGGTATAATAATATACATAATGGCTTTAATTGTTTAAACTTTTCTTTCAATGCCGTAGTATAACGGTTTCTTCTGCTAATTGTGTATTTGTTTCACGGTTAATATGATATAGTAGAGTTGTTCCTAATACGTGAACCTAAAGCAACAACAGCAGCGGCTTCTTAAAAATACAGTCCAACCTGCCTTAAAGGTTATCTCTATATAATGGCAACATGCTTATAAAGGCCAGTAGAATTGTATCACGATTGTTCTTAATTCATATTATTTGAACATATATATAAAGGCCACCTGCACATAAAGGCCACTTTTACTGGTTCCCTTTGGTGGCCTTTATAGACAGATTTGACTATAAATTGTTAACGCAAGGATATGACACTGTCAAAGACCTAGGACTTGGGTGTATTGGCGTCATCACAATGTTGTTGATTCGTTTTCGGGTGATATAACTGAAACATTGATTTATCAGAATAAAGAGTTAAAAAAAACTAGTGTTTCCAACAAGTTTATTGAGTCATAACATAGTGTAGCGCATTTTGAAAAAAATGTACATGACGTCTTTCGTGTTATGACTCAACTTGTTAAAATCACAAGTTATTTCTTATAATTTAATTTTTTCAACTCTAAGACTAAAACATAAAAACGATTGTTTTGGGTTTCAGTCGTGTCTTTCACACGTGGCGAGTATAGCTACCTAGAATAGAAGTGCTCACCCTTCTGAAGCACCCGGTCTCGCTTTCTTACGAGTTACAAAATTTGTCAGTTTCTTAAGCGTTTACTTTGCTTTTAGGGTTGCACTTTGAACATGGATCGGTGTGTTTGTAGTTAATTATATTCAATGAATGATAGAAAACTGTTCTTTGTAAGTTTATAAAGATTGACATGTATAGAACACAAAAACTAAACAGACCGATTTCTATGACCATTTAGCTGTTTCCATGATTTTGAGCTGTTACAGAAGTTCAGACGAAAATATGTCTGCAAACCTAATAGTCATTTTATACAAAAACGAACTGTGTTGCTTGTAAACAAATAAATAGAGGATAATGAATGGTCAAATCAATATCGTAAACCATATCTAACCGAGACAACCCATATCAGAGACAACCCATATATGGTATATGATATGGATTCCACCATTCATTATCCTATGTTTTTCCTGTTTTTCATGTACTTAAGTTTCATCATTTAGAACAAATAATTCATTACAGACATTTGCCTTAAATATGACAAAAAAAACAACATAGCAGCAATTAGACGAAAAATACATTACTCCAAATACTTCTACTCTCGACATCGCATATTTCTCATTGGACGAAACTTTTTAATCTATTTGTTCCGAGAAGCCGTTCTGATATCGATATCAGACCGGTAAAACGAATTTTCCGACGGGCAGGTGCGGTCGGTGATATGGATGGCGTCAATTTAGCCACATCAAAGTATGCAGACGTAATTACCACAAAGTATATGATAAAATTATGAAATATGATAAAAAGGAAAAAAACCAAGTAAAATGATTGCATCATGTTGATATGATATTTGTTCAAAAACTGAGAGATTTGAAACTGCAGCATGCATACGTTTTACGATATCTCCTCATGTGTTCACATAAACAGTATAAGCCCGTCGAAAGTTTAACACTGAGCTAAAGAGAAGGAGATGAACCTCGGCTGCCGCGTGACTTAGATATAAATAGCTAGAGACTGAGATAAGCTGCCGATAGATAGATATAGCAGCTGCCAAGATATAGCTATCGGGGGACCGAAAAGCTGCGGATTTGGCACTAATTCGTTAGCTTAGTGTTAAACTTTCGACAGGCCTGTTCCGTATATTGCATATCATACCAAATCGCTAGAAACGTTAACTGTATTATATATGTTTTATGTTTATGTATCGGTATTGTATGACAAAAGTTACGTTGATATGATATGTTGACATTTAAAACATACTACACGTTACGTAATTATTACGGAGTTATATTCCAGTCATTTTTAAGAAATAAGGTAAATTTCCATGCCTTTGTGAACTTGCAAAGTATAATTGGCTGTCTCAAATTGCATAAAAGACGCCTTTTTTGCGATTTGAGACAGCCCATGATACTTTGCAAGTTTCCAAAGACATTGGAAATTTACCTTATTTCTTATAATTGCAATATTTATATAAAATAATCTATTGCCGCCTTACATTTTCCATGTTAATTTGAAACAATTTTGAAATACGATGTCGTTACACCTCTTGAAAAATTGGGTGGGCTCCTGTTAGTCAACGAGTCATTTGACATCTGACGTCATAATGGAGCGCGTAGAGCGATGTCTTTATGAAGTGGCAAAGTATAGTCGACGTCAAATACTTTATTGAAGGAAAGATATTACAATTGTAAATATATAAACATAGGGTCAAACCTCAAAGTAATTGCAACAGAATATAATTTTAATGTGATTGTTTTCAGGATATCTGTTATTATTCACCATAAAAATCTACTAATATGAATTCAGGAGAATTCGGCTAAAAAGCAATTATAAGTTATCAATAGCATTTTTGTAGAAGATGGAGATAACTCTGTACTGTGAGCCTAAGTTTTACAAAGACATATTCAAAAACCGTCTAGGTATTCTCTGTTACGATTTAGTCTAGTCAATCTACAGTTTGACCTCAAACTAATTGCAACAATACATATTTTGTTTCTAATTTGCTCTCAAATACATCAAACGATTGTAGTAAAAACTCTACCAAAATCTGATAAGGGGAAAAAGTTTTTGAGGAGTTTTAATTTCTTATGGGGATTTTTATAGACATTGGAGATAACTCTTGTAAAACAGGTGGAGTTTTCGTCCCATTATCATATGTTTTTGCTATTTGAACAAAATATAAAGCAAAGACCCTGGAATAATCAACCTAAATGTTTCTAGTAATGGGGAATTAATGACAGCATACTCAGAGTAATGAAGTAAAAGTATAAAAAAGGAACCTGAGATAAACTTATTTTATCATTTTTGCGCATACATGAAATATATTAAAAACTAAGGTATACTCCCTCATGCAAAGTATTTCCTTTGCTAAATTTGATAAAATATATTTTGGTCCGTTGAATAGTTTTTCAACATCTTCAAAATAATTTTGGTTTCATAATTTTAGTCCAAGCACTAGATAAGGTATTGTATTCCGAAACGGCCGTGTAGTGCTGTAAAATTAAAACTGGTATAATATGTAATTTAAACACCTGAGCCGATATCTGGTGCCCCGAGGATATCACAAACTCAGTAGGCAACAATTTGTATTATTGTCAGAAATATACTATAATTGTCTAAATTTCCTGCAAGTTAAAATTTGAAATTTCTCAAAAACTAAGGTATACTCCCTCATGCAAAGTATTTCCTTTGCTTAATTTGATAAAATATATTTTGGTCCTTTGGGTAGTTTTTCAACATCTTCAAAATAATTTTGGTTTCATAATTTTGGTCCAAGCACTACTGATGAGGAATTGTATTCCGAAACGGCCGTCTAGTGCTGTAAAATTAAAACTGGTATAATATGTAATATACCTGACGTTAATATTTTTTTCATCTCTTCAATATGCCCTTATTTAGCGTTTTGCATAAAATATTTCAACAAAATAATTTAATTTTTTACATTTCTTTTACAAATTACATTCTAAATTGTCTTAAATGATTCATTTTAAGTCTATTGTATAAATCCCATCTGGTTTCTAGGCTGTTCTTCATATAGTAGCAGAGAATACTTGAAGTTTTAGAAAATGTCTGATAAATTTTCTATAGAAAATACTTTAATTGGCATAATACCCAAATTTTATTAATTGAAATGGGTAGATTTTTTATGGTGAATAAAAAAACCCTTTCCTGAAAACAATGACATAAAAATATTTTCTGTTGCAATTACTTTGAGGTTTGGCCCTATTTTTCATAGATTGTCTAGACTAGTAAGAAAACAACCTAGAAATCATATGAAAATTTATACATAGAATGAATCATTTAAGGCAATCTTTAATGCAATATGTGTTTTGAATGTTAAAAGATTAAATTATTTTGTTGAAAAACTTTGTAACCACTGTAGTTTAACATCAGATATATCTAGATATGCACACCAAATAATTTAAAAAGTGTATCTAAGGTAGAAAAACAAAATTTTTCAATGTTTTTTTTACAGCATTGCTATAGGTATTTTGTCATTAACTAGAAATATTATATTGTGACAGACTAAAAATAAAACGCAACCAACCGATCATTTAACATAAATAACATAAATTATGTTTGGAAACAATTATGATTGGTTATTTTCAGTGTCTTTGCTATATATTTTGTTTAAATAGCAAAAAAAAATTAATAATAATAATCAAAGTACTGAAGGTACTGAAGCATCAGCTAAACTGAGCAGTTTGATAAAAAAAATGTGCACTTGAAACTGAGTTTTGTCTAATAAATCAGTAACAAATGAAAATCATGCAAATAATAGATACTGTGATCGGGAAGCTTCTAACAACAAGTCTGCTTTTTATGCAAGTTGTTAGGTTCTAACATATAAATATGTTACAATGGTCAAAATGGACATACCACGCAATGTTTATCAATTGAGTAAACTAAGTAATTCGCATAAATATAAATTTTCAACTTTTCAAAAACCAAGAGAGGCTACTAAAGACCAGTCCCCAAACCTGAGTGAAATATCTCAAGCGTAACGGAAAAAAGTCCAGAGAAACCATCATTTTGATAAAATTCACAAAGTGAAAGGGGCATAACTCCACTAAAACACAGTTTACTGGAAGAAAACCCAAACTGGATCTGTAATCACCACCATCATCATCATTATCACTCCTCATATCACATTTTGATCATCAACATGGAGATATCATCATCATCATCATCATCATCATCATCATCATCATCATCATCATCATCATCATCATCATCGTCGTCATTAGCAGCAGCAGTAGAACCCATGCCATGACAATCACCACCACCATTATATTAATCATTTTCAGAAATCCTCATGTTACATCATTAATATGGTCACATCATCATCATCATAGCTCTACGTGTCACATAATCATCATCATTATCAGCAGCAGCAGTACTGAATGTCATCATCATCATCATGTCATATCATCAGCATGAAGACATTGGCTTTGTCATCATCGTGAATTATTATCATCATCGACAGCAGCAGAACTGAATGTCATCACCACCATCATCATCATCATCACCACCATCTTCATCATCATCATCATAATACTATCGGCAGTGCTCAGCAGTACTGAATGTCATCATTGCCACCATCATCATCATCGGTAGCAACAGAACTCATGTCACCATCATAATCATCATCATAGTTCGTCAAGTCACATCGTCACCATCACCATCATCATTCATAGCAGCAGAACTTATTTTCATCACCACCATCACTATCATCTTCTTCATCACGATAATCATTATCATCATCGGCATCAACAGAACTCATGTCATCACCATCATCAACATTATTATCATATCTCCTCGTGTCACATCATCATCATGGTGACATCATCATCATATCTCCTCATGTCACATCATCATCATCATTATATCTCCTCATGTCATATCATCATCATCATGGTGACATCATCATCATCATCGGCAGCAGCAGAACTGAATGTCATCATCATCATTATTATTGTCATCATCTTCACCAGATCATCATGCCACATCATCATCGACATAGTGTCATCACCACAAAAAAAACTTTCACCATGACCAGCTATTTCCCTTGACTTGCAATTGACAGATTAACCATTGTTGAAGTCATTAATTTTATTCATTGAATTCACACTTAATTTGAAAAAAATAAAATAAAAATAAAACCTTTGTTTTAGAAATAATTTAAATGTATTTAAAATTATTGTTGAATATATATAAATTGTCCAAGTGAGCTTCAAAAGTCTGAATTGGTATAAACCATCCTGACACAATAAGCTAATAATCTGTACCTCCCAATTACAGAAGTTGTCCAGGCAACTGTCTCTTTCAAAAAAAGTTTGTTGACAAGAATTGTGTACAAAAGGGGGAAATATTTTTGAATACGATTAATTGAAAATTAATTGATTATTATTTAGACAACTAAAATGTTACAATAAAATTACTTTGAATTTAAGAGAAACTGTAAGAGGAGTTGAGTTCACAAAGTAGGTACCCCCATTCTAATACTTGCTAAAAAGTGACTAAGTTTCAAAGTCTGGAAAAATGGGGAAAAAAATCTTGAAATATTTCCATAAAGTCAGGTGCACATCTTCAATATATATATAATTTTTCTGTGAAGTTTCAAGGCTTTTGGTTGAAAACTGTAAGAGGAGTTGAGTTCACAAAGTAGGTACCCCCATACAAATACTTGCTAAAAAGTGACTAAGTTTTAAAGTCTGGAAAAATGGGGGAAAAAATCTTGAAATATTTCCATAAAGTCAGGTCACATCCTCAATATATATATTAACATTCTGTGAAGTTTCAAGGTTTTGGCTGAAATCTGTAAGAGGAGTTGAGTTCACAAAGTAGGTACCCCCATTCAAATACTTGCTAAAAAAGTGACTAAGTTTCAAAGTCTTGAAATATGGGGAAAAAATCTTGAAATATTTCCATAAAGTCAGGTGCACATCCTCAATATATATATAGAAACATTCTGTGAAGTTTCAAGGTTTTTGACTGAAAACTAAGAGGAGTTGAGTTCACAAGATTGGTACCATATTTTCCTCGCCCTTAGTTTCTGTTCTACTTCACCAACGGTGCTCTAGAAATCGGAAGAACTTAAGAAAGCACAATAACTGTTTTGTTTGTTTTCCTGCATATTATGTGAAATAAAGTAATATGGCTTCATGAAAAGAAATTAAAGGTTGTAAAAACCATGGATTAAACTAATGACAACAACTTTAATCGGATATCACTGTAAAAACGATCTAATAAGGACTTGTAACAAGGTAAATAAATTTTATCTGAAAATTTTAAAACGTCGGGATATCCCAAACACGAAATATTATTGACAATCAATTTTTAAAAAATATATATAATTTATCATCAAATGTGATCCATGTTTAAAGTTATTTAACTTAAAAACTGTTTAATGAGCATACTTTGTATTTATTTATCGATGTCACTTTGCGTAAATGTAAAAAAATCCAATATGGCGGCGACTGTAAAACAACCACATGTACAGCACTGTAGGTCAAAAAGAAGAACGTCGGCGCGAACTGACAAGATCGTCATTTTTGTTGGGTTTTCCGAGGGGCGTATACTTAATGGATTTTTATGGTTTTTATCTTAAAATTATCATACAAAAGTGAAGAATTAAAATATATATCCAGCAAAAACAATTACGGACTAATACGCGTATGAATACATTTCAGATCGGCACATGTGTACATGATGATAACATTGCTTTCGTAACTTTCCGGGAGACCCAATCACTCAGATTAGAGTTAATACATACCTGGGATACCGTATATGGAAATTCCCGTAATTTCAGGCGAAACGAAGGATTTGATTGGCTGTCAAGGTGAAATGAGAGCGGCGCTAAATACGAAAAAATCCAACGATCGCTATAAAGCATTCAGCATGGCTGATGCTTTAAAAATACAAACTATATATATAACTGTATAATGGGACTAAAACTCCACCTGTTTTGCAAGAGTTATGTGCCTTGTCTTTAAAAAACTCTGTACGGAATTAAAACTCCTCAAAAACGGCTCTTCTCTAATGAGGTTTTGGTAGATTTTTTACCATAATTTTTGATGTATTTAAGAGCATATTAGTTACAAAATATGTTCTGTTGCAATGAGTTTGAGGTCAAACTTAAGATTGCCTAAACTAATGGATATGTGTGTTATTTTAACAATGCTTGGTATCAAAATAAAAACAATACTTGTGTCCAAATAACGTTATTTTTCTGCGAGTTTTGACAGAAACTATAAAAATATCTACGCTATCTGTTAGAACTCTGCGGTAGCTCAGTTAGTAGAGTGCTCGCTCCGTAAGTGGGAGGTCGTAGGTTCTATCCCCGGCCGGGTCTGACCCAAGACTTCAAATCGGGGTATTGACTGTTCTTTAGCCAAGCACTCGGCATTGCGAAATAAAAGTCACTGATCGTTTGGATGGGAACTTAAAATAAACGAGGTCCCTCGTCACGGTTGGCATGGTCCAATAAAGAACCCTGATGTATAATGCCATAAGCGCAACACACAGGCAAAATTTCTGCGCATTCGTCTATAACTGGCGACGTCTCGATATAAGTGAAATATTCTTGACTTAGACGTTAAACACCATTACTCAACTCAACTCTAATTACAAAAGTAAAGTAAAAACCGGCATATCAAGTTTAACATGGAGACATCCACCAGGGAAGTGAGACTGGTGTTCCGGAAGACTGAGCACGTCCCGTCTAGCTAGCTACATTCTTAACGTGTGAAATCTAAATTGAGAATGAAAAGAACTGGAAGTATATATATGAGACGTCTAATATATCCAATAAATCATTTTATGATATTTTAAATAATTACCTGAATTGCCACCTGTCACAATGACAATTTTATCTTCATTGAGTTGTGTCTTAGGAAAAGATTGAGCTTTTCCCATAATGTCGATTATTAATAAATCAGTACTCTGAAATTCCAAACATATCAAAATGATCTGTTATACTGGTATGGGCTCGTCTGCATCAAACTATATCTGATATATTCCTTCTCATATATTGATATACTATATTTTAAATGCCTGTTGTCATGGATACAAAGTTGTAGGCAGAAAAAGAAAGTTGTATTTGAAACCAGAGCACACGATAAACAATAAAAGCGTTTTCATTAATTACACATCACATTTCTATTTTTGGGATATTGCGTGTTTACAACAACCTCCTAAAATAGATCTTCCTGTTGATTGTTAACTTCTTACCATTCGATTATTGGTCAGGTCAACCTTAAATCGGGAACTTACTAGATCAAATATATCAATAGCATTGGAAATTCGAATATTAAAAAAGACCGCAAAAGTAATTTCGTAAAAAATAGTTATTAAAAGAAAACTCGAAAACCGCAATACGAATGCCTGCATGGTTTTATCCCCCGCCTTCCGAAAAAAGTTGGAGATATAACATTCGATGTTTTGTTCTTCCTTCCGTCCGCCCAGATACTTTTTGTCCGGACTAATTCTGCAAAAATATGAAGCACTATTTTACGAAACTTGCAAAGCATCAGCATTTATCTGCATAATATCATTAACCCGAGGCTTATGGCCCTTTGTATGAAAAAACTACTGGCAGGCCAGGATTTGAATTCACTGAATTTGCTTGTCAATTTTTATCTCAATGCGTAATGTATAAATACTTCGTAGAATATAAACGGAACAGTCAACCTAATTATTAATTAAAACTAAATCAGATTTATTAGATCCGTTTTGGTGGATGTTTATGCCTACATACCTTGCACGCATAAAAAGTGTGTGCTATTTTTATAACGGTTTTTGTCCGTAAAAAAGGCGATAAAAAATATTGCAACAACAGTTTATGTTTCTTCTCATAACATATCTAGAGGTCGCACGATATTTCCAGTCAAGAAACTGTCTGAATTAAAATGACGTATGTTTTTAGATTTCTTGACAAAATAGATATCATTGTGTTAATGACATATCATTTATGACACAAGATGATTTTTTTGACAATTTTCCTATAAAAAGACGCATATCACAGGGATTATAAGAATCTATTATGAGCTCCATGTAGGAAAAGGAAAACTCGCCCGAGGGGTTGAACATTTCAGTCAGAGACGAGGCTTGCCGAGTTTCTAACCAGAAATGTTCAACCCGAGGAGGGTGAGATTTCCCTATCTATATGGATAAACTCATAATAGTTAGTTTTTCATCCATTTAAATGTCAATATTTGGCCCAAATTCGATTTACATATACATCGACACCATGATAGAAAAAATTAACTTTTGTTATTCAGCATTCTACTTTAAAATAAATATCACCATCGGAAAGAGACGTACCTGATTTTGGTTTATAAACTACACAACAAAGTTATTTATTCTAAACTCCAAGAATGAACACTTAACGGCACTTAGAATTACCAAATTTTGAAGACTTGGGTGTCCTTTTCCAGCAAAATGACGTCATGTTCCCCACACGATGACGTCACGCGATTGTCATTTGATCATGACGCCACCAAAGGTAAGCCGGCTAATTTGCACGCGCGACTAATCGAGGATAGAAATATCCATCATGAGTATTTGCAATTGAATATTTCCATATTACATGACTTGACATGGAAGAATATAAGAATTCATTATTAGTATCCATGTAGGATAGGGAAATCTCACCCGAGGGGGTGAACATTTCAGTCAGAGACGATGCTTGCCGGTGAGATTTCCCTATCCTACATGGATAAACTCTTCAAATCGATTTACATAGACATTTAACTTTCTACTTTAAAAAAGATATCAGCAATGGAAAGAATGTACCTGGTTTTGGTTTATACAAAATGTATGAACTACAAAACAAAGTTATTTATCGTAAACTCCTAGAATGAACATTTGAAAACGCACCCAAAATTTCTAAATTTTGAAGACTTGAGTGTCCTTTTCCCGCAAAACGACGTCATGTTCCCTACATGATGACGTAACGCGATTGTCTTTTGATTATGACGCCACCAAAGGTAGTTCAAACGCTAATTTGCACGCGCGGCCCATAGAAGATAGAGATATCCACCATGGGTACCTCCAATGGAATATTTCTATAATATGAAAATAGGCATTGCCTATCCCGGGAAATGCCCATATTTATTATCGGATTATTGTGTACACCCCCTCCAAAAAAAAGATCAATATAACATCTCTGTATAAATTGAATATAGAAGAGATGGAACTTGAAATAAACAATGATGAGAGTAAGTTGTTTTGTCAGAAAACCGGTGTCTTACCCTTACTAGTGGGATTGACTACAGTTAACGACCGTCGAGTTTTTGCTTCGTCTGTCAATCCTGTTCTGTCACACAGAACTGAGTTTTGGTATAATCTTTTCTGGGACACAAAAAGCCATTCAATCGCCCATTATAGTAAAAATACTAATCCATACCACGGCAACATTTTCGGGTTGTAATGTCTTCTCATCTGGAGTCACCTTAAACCATGCCATATGAATAGTTTGATCTACTGATTTATGGATTGCATAAATATGGATTGAATAAATAAGTACTCCAGTTTCTTAAATCAAGATGTGTATCATAAAATTTCATATCACAGTTCAATTTTGCCCCATTCAATTAATCAAGTTATACCAATGAAAACAAACATACTAACCCATGTCCAAATCACAATCCAGGAGTAAAGTAAAAAAACTGAAACTAACGAGTTAGGTTAAACACGTGAACTTCCACCAGGGAAGTGAGGCAGTTTTCTGAAGGGTAAGCAGCTCCTATTAGCTAGCTACACCCGCCATGTGTGTACTCAATATTAAGTGAAAGGAACAGGGAACTAAAACATCCAAGGCAATCTTGAACACGGAGACATCAAACTTATCAACAATAATGTGATGACGGCCATAAAACTTTTTGAGGCCCTGATAAGCCTAGGCTTGCAATATCCCTTGGTCAACAATCTATTCTGTTTATGACCGCCTTGGTCGCTCAATGGTATGGCGTCCTCCTGGAGAGCGGAAGGTTTTTGGTTCCAATCTGACTGGTGTTATACACGATAATACCTTTAAATTTGAGTCACCGCTTCCTCATTTTGCAATCCTCACAGTTGGCTTAGAGGGTAGATTAGCGACTGGTTATAGAATCATGATATTGGGGAGTGGAATGCTTGTCTGTGGCGTGCTGACTCTGTGAGCTAGCACCATTAATCACCCCCACCCCGAGTGTGTGACACTACAAAAGAGACAATAAAACACTGGCACATCTGAAAGACATAGGCCCACAACAATACAACATAAATAAACATGTAATCATTGCTAACTATAGATATACATGTACACAGTTTAGTATGTACCAGCGACATGAAATACAGAAACTGTATTATTCTGTGTTATGTCTCTGATTCCGTATATACACGACAGTAAATATTAATTAAAATGAAATATAAGAGGAACAGAAGAACCGGAGTACTTGAGCCATGGGCAAAAAATATCAAATATAAACACATGATCCATCTATACAAAAACAGTAAAATGAAATATATGAGAAACATTAAAATCGAATCGCATTGGCCTGAGGCAATAACTATCAAATATCGCGTACGTCTGAAGAAAAAACCCACCAATTTCAATATATTTTTACGTAGGTAACGTTTCAGGTAATTTTTCTGGTTTTTTTTAAACTTTCATTCCGGTGTTAAACATGGTAACCCTTTTTCGCCTTTGTTATTGTAATTTTATTAATGATATAAGGAGAAGTTTGAATTCAGATGGTGATGACTTTTTAATGTATTTCCTTAAAACATGCTGATGCTGATGATAGAGTTTTGATCTCTAAATCTATACAAGTTTGTTTTTTTAAATAAACTTTATATTGCTTAGAATATTGATGAAACTAAAATATTGTTATATATGAGTGAAAAATGCTCATAATCCTTTTATGTGATATAATAGTTTACTACTTTGAGCTGATGCAGTAAGTACGTGCATCAACAGCTACGAGGGTCTTAATTGGGTAATTCAATTAAAGAATCCGTGTTTTATGTGAATGTACAACTAATGGCTTCGGGTGGCCATTTTTTAACTTAAACATGTAAAGTGTAACTTGCCACCAGTTATGTTTATATCTGTGGCATACTGAAACATTTGCATGCTTACTGTAGTAAAGATATTAAAACAATTAAAGAAATTAAAATTAAAATGTCCATTATATCGGGTCCAATTTTGGTATTTTATGGTATGAACACGTATTACAATGGTGGCTGAATTTATCACCCGTGATTTTTATCTTAGTGAAGAGTGATTCTGATCTTTATCATTTGAGTTGTCGATTAATTGTTTAAATATGGAAATCACTGATGCAAAATGTTCAATTTACTGTTCTTCAATAAAGATATCTGTATGTGGAAGGCCGTGGGTTCAACCCTCGGCCGGGATTTGACCAAGACTTAAAAATAGATACTGACTGTTCTTTTACCACCCAACATTTAGAAATGAGAGCCACAGGATCCTTCGGAAGAGACATTAAAAATCAAATTAGCTGGTGACGTCCCAATCAATTTAATAAGGATTCAAAGTGGTAATGTTCACGGCCATGGTGTTTAAATTTATCCTTCGCCAATAACGCCTTGCTTCGGCTTAAAAAGTGCCTAAATCTTTTCATATCAAAAAACCATATATAGAGCGTGATTTAGAATGGTTTCAGTTTAAGGTCCAGTCAAGAACTTTGACTAAGCGTAAAACTGGTGTCTGTCAAAAAGTCCGTGCAATAATGCCGAAGCACCGGGAATTTCCCGCCTTAAGGTAACACGTATGACGTCATACTTGTATGGCGTAATGTTCCTAGTTTTGAAATGAGGTAAAGTAACTGCCACAATCAGACACATCTGACGCTAAGACATGGTTTTTGTGAGCTAGTTCTTCCTTGTGGAAAAACTAACACAAATCAATTTAATGTTTTGGCAACAGTGTTCTCTCCAGATAAATTTTCCTTCATAAAAATAATAATACACATAAATGATCAGTGTTTGTGCCCATTGGTATATGGGTTTTGCATGTTTTTTGGAAAACTTTATTGTCAAACACAACAAATATGTTGGATATACGAACTGGAAACAAAAAATATGCTAAAGAAACCATCAACATTCATGCTGCTTACAAATAAATTGTAGACCCAGGGATTTTGCAAGCCTATGCTTATCAGGGCCCTCAAAAAGTTTTATGGCCGCCATCACAATATTGTTGATACATTTGATGTGTCCAAGATTGTCCAAGACATATTTGACGTACCATAGTTCTATATTCCTTTCACTCAATTTTTATTACACACATGTAGCTAGCTAAATTTACTTTGCTTCTGGATTGGAATTTGGACAAGGATCAGTATGTTTGTTTTTGATATATTAGGGATACATAGTGAATTTAGACAGAGACAAGTTTGTTTTTGATTTTTTACTATAATAAAGTAAAAATAAAACCTGCCGAAATGACCACCTATGAATAACAGCCGCCTGCTTTTAAAGGTCAGTAAATTTTATCTTAAATTGCTCTTTATTCATTTCATTACCGATACATAGTTAATTGAGGCATAGAAACTTACTTTGTGTTTGAAAATTACACATTATACCAGTAATAATTTTACAGCACTTGACGGGTTTCGGAATACAGTTCCTCATCAGTAGTGCTTGGACCAAAATTATGAAACCAAAATTGCTATCAAGATGTTGAAAAGATACCCAAAGCATCAAAATATATTTTACTAAATTTAGCTAAGTTTTATCAGGTAATGTTACTACAGGCAAACCTGCATTAAATACCACCTTAAAAAGGGACCACCCGCTGTTAAAGGCCAGTAAAATGTTATCCCAAATGCACTTTATCCATTTTATTATCGATATGTAGTAAAAGTTTGTGTTTATAAGGATTGGGTAATGTAAATACAATCAAACCTGCCTTAATCATCATTTCTAAATAAATTCCACCTGCTTTAAACGACAAGTTTATTTTTAACCAAATTCCTCTTTATTCATTTTAGTTGCCCATAAAGGTCACGTTGCCCTTTGGTGATCTTTCTGAATAACTGTGACTGTTCAAGAAAATATTGAATTTTGAAAGAGGGTTTAAAAAGAGATTATCATACACTAAAATTTAAATCAAATATTCATCATTTTCAAGTGTTCGCTTACCTTTCATTATCAGTTAAATTATATGTTATCATACAGACGTATTTGTATTGCATAACATTTAAAAGGAGGATGCCGAAATAGATATAAAATGTATTAAAAATTTGTTATTTTTAAACATTGGACCTTGTACAGGGGGCGTTGAGCTGGTGAAGAAGTACACCGAATAAGCGGAAATTAAAGAAATAATTTGAATAAACAATCAAGTAAGTGTAATAATATACATCTTCGTGTCTATAAACACCCTCCTATATGGCTCTAAAAGAAGAACCCGAGAAAATCATGTGTTTTTGAAGAATTTCTTTGTTCTTTCTACATTGGAACAAATTTATGACCTAGTAACTAAGGTTTACTTTTTCAGTGAAACAGTATTTCACTTGTATCAAAATGCCAATAGGATTGAAATTCCGAAATTTTTATAATGTATAGTTTATATGCGCATTCATAACAATACGTGTTAATGTTTTATTGTATAAGGCAAAACAACAGGAAAATGCAAAAAGGCAATGTAATAACTTTAATTGGAAACTTTATTGTTAGATGTAGAAAACTTTGACATTCATCTTCTTCAACTTTGTACTGCAGTAGAAAACTAGAAAAACTGTGAGCCACAAGCTCACAAAAAATACCGAGTAGACAGGAGTTGCGGATAAGAGATAGGTACCCTAAGGTGTAACGGAAGGACGGAAGGACGGACGTACACACGGACAGACACCCCTATCACTATATACCCCTCACTTTTTTCTTAATCTTTTCAACATCTTCATAATTTTGGTTTAGGCACTTCTGATGAGGTATAATATGTGATTGTTGCAACACATAAACCATCTAAGTTGTTCCCATTAACAAAGTTTAATCATAATCGTCCAATTACAATAAAATCACTTGACCTTGTTTGTGTTGCATTATGAAAAGAATTTGAAGTTGTTCCTATTAACAAAGTTTGATCAAAATCATCAAATTACTCTTACAATTATCTAACAAAATCACATAATCATTAAAAACTAGGTCACAAAGACCAACTTTGTACTGACATATGTAAAACACCTCAAATTGATTGTACCTATTGTCTCATTAGAATTGTCTAATAACATTTAAAATCATCTAAAAAAACCACTGGGCCATGAAAAATAGGTCACAATGACCTAGTTTGTGTAAAAACACATCAAGCATCTGACGTTATATAGTTTTACCTGCCCTAACGACCCCCTCTATAAAAGGGCCACCTGGTAAAAAAGGTCACTTGAATTGTATCCCAATCGTTCTTTATTCATATTATTTAAACCTGTATATAAAGGTCATCTGTCCATAAAGACCAATTTTACTGTTTCCTTTGGGTGGCATTTATAGACAAGTTTGACTGTACTTACAAACCAAGTTTCATCAAAATTGTCCTATTATACTTTACATTTTCACTGGAAAAAACTGGACCATGAAAACTAGTTCAAAATCACCTTTTCTATGTTGTAATAAGTAGAGCATATAAAGGCGTAAAAATAAACCATGTTTGTTAAAAATCGGAAGTATCATCGCATTCTATCAAATTTTATCTGAGAAATGCTTTTCATTCAGTTACTCTTAAAATATCAAAGAAAATGACTGGACTATGAAAACAAGGTCACAATGACCAACGACCTTGTGGTGCAACATACTGAGCATCTTAAATTGTACTTATAATCAAATTTCATCGAAATCGGTCAATTAGTTTCTTTTCTAGAAGACAAAATCAGTAGAGTGTTACATTGTTATTATCTCCCTTTCCATTTCAATCAATGAGATGTTACCCACTAAAGGCACAAGTACGCGTCATAGGGAACAAATGTACAAAGTCTCATCACATGCGTTAAATGATTTTTTTTAAATGTTGTTTATAAAAGTTCATTCAATAACTAATAAATTTTTAACATGAAATATTTATGATCTGTGAACAAATTTAAATGTTTATTTGTCTTAAGTTGAAAAATTTGAACAGTTGAAAATGTTAACAGTTACTAATACGGTTGAAAAATTTGCAAAAGAAATACTGAAAGTCTAAGGGTGGTTGGTTGGTTAGAGCTTAGCATATTTTATGCTGCATATTCAGTGTTAAACTAATGACAGAGTGCCTTAAGTAAATGGTACGATAAAAACAAAAAATCGTGTGTACCGTCATTTTATGCACATTTTGCACTAGAATCTACTACTTGTCTTACATTAAAGTTGCAGTCATTTATTATTTTGATATTGGTTATATGATTACCAGTATAACCAAAGAACAGTTATTTAAACAAACTCTTTTTCATTTGCAGACAACCAAGACTGAATCTGCATCGTTGAGATGCCAGTGGTTTAAAAGATAATAGTTGATCAACGTTGTTGCGCATAATCTCCCAAAACACCCGTCGTCACTTCCCTGTTGAAAGTTTAAAATTAAGTTGCAAAGATTTCAAAGTTTTTACTTTGCTTTTTGGATTTTGACTTGAACATGGAATGCGCGTTTGTTTTTTGAAACCATTTATAGTCTCTCTATGAGAAGGATTCATTTTATCAGATAAATTGCTTAGCATTTCCTTTAATGTTTTTAATGTTTGATAGTATTTATCATTCACTGATGTAACGTTTTCATCGTTATATTTCGTTTATTTATTGTAGAAATTCCATCTATTATGGCAAATATCATCGTAGCTGTTCTACTTGATGTACATTAAGCAATAAAACATGGCCACTGGAGCAGCTCAAGAGATGCTTGGAAATATACCATGTGATATCTGTGAAACTTACAAAGACGTCATATGGAGATGCCAAAGTTGTCCAGAAACACTGTGTAACCAATGTAAGATATACCATCTCAAAAGTAAGCCATCCAGAGACCATAAAGTCACTGAACTAGCTAATGTTACCGAGAAAAATCAAAGTTCTTCCATATTTTGTCCCAATCATCAAAGCGAAGCCTTTCATATGTATTGTACAACATGCGGTTCTCTGGTGTGCTTGCGGTGTATTACAGAAATTCATAAGCTGCATGAATATAAAATGATGGAGGATATTGCAAAAGAAACCAAAACACAACTTGAAAACGTTTTTGAGCAGATAAAAACCAATCAAATTCCAAAGTTAGAGATGTCTGCTGTAGCCATAACCGAAATGCAGGAGAACTACAGCCAAGAGAAGGAAAAACTAATGAAAAGTATAACAACCAGAGGAGACGACATAAAACTAGCTGTAGATCAGATCATAAACAAATTGAGAGATGAATCAATACAGCAGGCAACAGCTGATGAAACATGTTTAACAGTAACAAAAGAAAAATTGATTTAGAATTGACGATATTAAAGAAGCAGCTGAACGAAGAAGAACAAAGAGTAAGAAACTTCAGCGATGTTGACATGATTGTCAAAGCTGTCGGCATCAAGGATTCATTGACACAACTAACCAAAAGAAGTTCAGAGATACATGTACAACCAATCCAACCTCCAAAATTCCAAATTGGTCAAGATAATGACAGCAACCTGAAGACAATGGTTGGGCAACTCATATTTGAAGTTAAAAAGGGTAAAGAACAATGCATACCCGATCAAACAGGAGAGAAACAGAATCAGAGTCAGGCAGATCCTAATGTAACAACGGGAAAGTCAGCAGCACCTAAACAAACCCTGGGTCCAGTAGATTTTTCAAGTGAAGCGGAAACAACAAAAGGACGACAATTAAGTCAAAGTACTGAAGATGGACCTTGTGGAAAGGAAAAGAGAATGCCTATACTTAACAAGAATTCTATGGATCTTTTAAGTGGAAAAGACAATGTCCTAAATATCGAAACAAACGAAGAACAAATGAATCTATCAACAGATAAATCAAAATTCGAAGATGCCGACAAAGTACCAGTGAATCATCCTAACGAAAAATCTAAAATCCAGGATACTGACAAAGTACCGGGGAAACATTCAACATATAAATCCAAAGTCCAGGATTCCAGAATGATCAAAGGAAATATTGTTTCCTCATTTCAATGGAAGAAATATCTCAGTCAGATTAAATTGGTAAATCATAATGAAGCTTGGTTGGTAACAGGAATAGATGCTATTTTTAATAATACTCAATATTGTCTAGAATTGGTCAATGAGGATGGGAAACAAATTAAGTCAATCAGTCCTGTAATATGGAGCATGGCTTTAACAAAAGGAAGTGATTTATTGGTAACAGAATTTACTGGATGTAAAGTAATGCAAATATCGAGATCATGTGATATAAATATATTTGCTGATTTATCCCCATATCATACAAATAGTATTCATGTTACTCAAAACGGAGATGTGCTTGTTGGTTTGTTTGATAGTACAACTGGTAGCAGAGTAACTAGGCTGTCATCACAGGGAAAAACATTACAGACCATACACAAGAAAACAATAGATAAATATCATGGTCAACCTTGCTGCATTACAGAAAATGTTAACCAGGACATGGTGATCTTATATGACTGGGTTTGTATCGAGGGCCTAGACAAGACTGGAAAATTTAGGTTTGAATACAAAGGACCAAAACAGATAAAGATGAATCATGTATTTAAACCAGTTGACGTCATTTGTAACCAGGATGGACAGATTCTTGTGGCTGATAAAAACAATGGTACAATACACTTACTAGACAAAGACGGCAACTTCATACAATTCATACTCGATCATCCACAAGTATTAAAAGAACCAACGGCTCTAGCTATAGATGGAACTAACACATTATGGGTTGGTTGTAATGATGGACAAGTATTCCTTGTAGATTTATTTTGAACATTAGACTATTCATCAAGACGACATGATAGTGTTTACCATCGGTTTTGAATCAACATAAATTTAACATTCTATTTAGGTCGCTGATTAGCTTTCTAGGTTGATAATAATCCAAGTTTCATTGACATTAATAATAAATATGACAAATATAGATAATTATTTATTTCAGAATATGTCGAATATTTCATGGAGTATTGTAAGTCCATTGCAAGTGTTTTTTTCATTTTTGTTGGTACTCAATTACTAGTATTTATTATACCTCTAATAAGATTCATGAACTTTTTAACTATTGACCTTAACTTCTAATAAGTATCGGTTTTGTTAATTATTCGCACAATCAATATTTAATATTGATTCGCAATGGCTTTAAAATTTTGATACAGGTTATTTACATTTTAAAACGAACTAAAATCATTTCATCCTTCTGTTTATTTTACGATTGGAATACATAGTACATAATTGTGAAAATATGAACTAGCAGGAGGATGGACTTGTCAATATAAAATATACATGCTCAAAATTACAATGTTGATTAAAACATTTTATTTGTCAGTCAAAGATATTAACATATAATATTTTTATGGTTCTCTTCTAATTTCCAGTGTTATACTTTACATTGTTTAATCATTTCATTATTGCATATTATACTTAATAATTTTGTATACATGTAAAGGTTCAAAAAGATATAGTATGAAAAGAATTTGATGTATTCTGTAAAATGTACATTTTGAGTGCAAATATACCTATAAGACTAATAGAATCTATCACTACTTGTGGTGCCAGATAGGGAAATCTCAACCCGAGTTCTAATATACATGGATTTGGTTCAGAACGAGGCTTGCCGAGTTCTGGGCCAAATATATTAGAACGAGGGTTTAGATTTCCTTATCTGGCACCACAAGTAGTGATTGATTCTATTTCTTGCATCAGAAAGTACAATTTTTCAATTTTAAATCAATTTCAACTTTCGATACACCTCTGATTTTGTTGATAAAATTTTGCGGGAAAAACAGCGTGTAGGCTATCTTGCACAGGGGTGGGGGGTTACAAGATGGAGATGTCTTGCACCTCTCTTTTTATGAAATTTTCTATCTGGGATGCAAGAAATAAGGATATAAAACACAAACCCCTTATCACTTACACTACCATCCATAAATAACTATGTAAATTTATTTTTGCCATGGGTTTCTCGTATAATGATCATGTCAGATTTATTTATGGAGTTAAAATATCAAAGTTTATTGAGTATTTGGTAGTGATATCGTATCTTAATGATCTAAATGTTTGCAGAAAAGTTGTTTTCTTGACAAAACAATTTTCATAGGATTTTTTACATTTAAAGAAAATTTTATAGATATGGAAAAATAAATTTTTCATCATGAAAACACTATTATTAATGAAAAACACTCAGCTTTACCAGCATAATTTAAAAAAAAAATGAAAATTTTGTGAAGATTTTCAGCCTGTGATGATATAACCATGGTTATAAACATGTTAGTAATTCAAAGATGACAGTGTATACTGATGTGTCAGAATTTCATGGCACAAATTATTTTATGTGCATGTATAATTTTTTCAACGTTTATGTAATTTTCTTCTGATTTGAATAAATAATCTTATCTGAAAATTTGGCTTCTTGTGTTTGACTTTGTTAATGTAATTATAATAAGTCCTTGTTTCGAAAGCAATCTAAACACAAAATACGAATATTTCTGCACTAAGCAAAAAACATTACAAAAATATCGGCTGACCAAGTCGATTGGAACCCCTCGATCGTCTTCATGTGCGGCAAAAAGCAAATCCAAACACAAAATACGAATATTTCTGCACAAGGAAAAGAACATTACAAAAATATCTGCTAACCAAGTCGAGTGCAACCCCTCAGTCGTCTTGATGTGCGCCAAAAATTAACATACAGTAAAGCCTCGATTGTTCACCACAAATTCTTTAGTTCTGTTTTAAATTTTAACATTTCAAGGGAGTTTGGCAATAAATTAACGGAGGCTTATAAAAAAACATGGATGAAATGTATTTTGAGACCTAAACTACTGTGGTAATACATGAGGTTGCAGAGTTATCGATAGACATTATAACAAGGTTACAAGTTTGATGTCTGTGTCCAGGATTGTCCTGGATATTTTGACGTCTCATAGTTCCATGTTCCTTTCACACAATTTTGATTTCACACGTGGCGGGTGTAGCTAGCTAAACAGGAGGTGCTTACCCTTCCGGAGCACCCGGCCTCACTTCCCTGGTGGGAGGCCACGTGTATTACCTAACTTGTCAGTTCCAAAGTTTTTACCTTGCTTATGGATTGTGATTCGGATTTAGATTAGTATGTTTGTTTTTTATTACACTGTTCTACAAGGAAATATCACTGTGACAACTTCTGGATTGTGATTCGGATTTGGATTAGTATGTTTGTTTTTGATTACACTATTCTACAAGGAAATATCACTGTGACAACTTCTGGATTGTGATTCGGATTTGGATTAGTATGTTTGTTTTTGATTACACTGTTCTTCAAGGAAATATCAATGTGACAAAGTAAAGAGAGACAACTTTTGTTACTTTGTTATGTTACAGATACTGTGAAATGACTTATTTTTTCGTGGGGTACAATTTTTGTGGTCTTAAACAATATCATTTCATGGAGGAGTTAATACATAGTCTGGATTCTATTTAATGTAAGTTTATTATAATATATAATTATTCGTTGACAAGTTATATATTTGGCCAGTATATCCACAAAAACAACGAAAAATTGGGACAGCATGAAAATTTATGATGCCACAGTAACTGTAGTAATACACTTAACTGTAATATTACAACAGTAATTGCTTGGACTGACAACCGTGTACCTAATTTTTCTAGGTATATAGTATAATGGTTACACTTGTTTATGGCTGTCGTTTAACTTCAAATCGGCAATTTTTTAGCCATCCATAATGATACTATTTTTGTAATTGATTGTAAGGATTAATCTAAACATAAGTTATACAGTACTTGTGTTTCTTGATATATGTACTAATGCACAATTTTGGTTATAGTCAAATGGCTAGTATTGAAGATAAACACAGACAACTTAGTCTATTAGTATTAAACGGGTACCATCCAGCCGCGTCACTCAAGTCAACCTGTGTCAAACCAAGTGGTTAGCTAGCATGTGTAGCAAAGGTAACGTGAACACGAATGGAAATTTAGACATTTTGACATTCCCGCCCTCACCTACGTTATGATATACAAATGGACTAAATGAGACTAAATGAGACAAAATTTGGCAAATTTATGTTCCATTGCATTAGAATAGGGAATTTTAAATTTAAAGATTGCCAAATTTGAAATTTGATAATTTTCTTGGTCTCATTAGAGTTGTATATACTTTAACTGGGTGGTCACAATAGAGCTCAAATTGTCATTATGATTCATTTGAGTCTTATAACACGTTGTTTTTACCGCGAAACGTCATCTTCTGCGATTCCATATCCATTGGAAATAAGTGTTCCACACAAACGTTATAGGGAATCACGCGGTACAGCGGCGAACAACATTGCATATTTTTAAATATAACAAATGCAGGGTTATGTAATATATAGACAATATTATATCAATTAAGTTATTTTTGCATCCAACAGTATTGAAAAAAATTAAACTTTATAAGACAGACAATTTTTTTCTTTATAACCTCTTCAAATCTTTACAATTCTATCTTATTAGTTAAATACCAAACACAAGCACAAACATGCCAGTCCATTCCAAAATCACAATCCCTTATTCTAAGTCAAAAAATTGAAAACCGGCAAATTCAGTTACACGCGTGAACTTCCGATTCTATAAAAATAATAACAACTCTAAGAATTTAGAAAGCTTTTACTTTGAAACTAGTTTAACAAATTCTATATGAAGTTCACCAGCGTACCACAAAATCAAAAAACCTTAACGTTTGTGAGGGACGTTGGAAATTTTGGAAAATTTCAAAATGTTCCGAAGTGATGTCATTTTTACGGAAAAAAAGTTAAATATAGCGATTCCATCTTTAATGGAAATAATTGTTTAACAGAAATGGAATGAGGTACCACGTGGTTTTCTGTCGAAGCCCATTGAATCCTCAGTCGTCTAAGATACTCCATATATTTCGTTCGTTTGTTTGGCTGCGTTTCTTGTTTTTGGTTGCATTATCAATATACAGACATATAAGATATGTATAGTTTCGGTGCTTATGTAGTCTAAAGTTCGCGATATTACAACTCCTAATGAATCCCAACGTCTAATAAAGAAGTCATATGGTTGAGGCTCCAGGCGATAATTCTACTTGATATTACACACTACTGGCCACAGTTTCGCAATTATTTTCAAAAAAGATCCCTAACATGATAAAGTAATTGTGTTGTTAACTTTTAAGATGACGATGTCATTTTAAAGATCACTTCCAGCTTCAAACATCTTAATTCAGTTTTGTCAAAATTTGTCTCAGTTAAATAAAATATTGGTAAAGAATTGATTATAGAAATCCATCTATGGAACTTATTCACGCGTATAAAATTTTGTTGTGCAGTGGCCAGAGTTAAATTTTTTCTGTAGTCTATATTTAAAGACTGCTACATGAAAATATTCACTTCGTATTTAATTTGGAGCTATAAAGTCAAACAGTAAATATAGCGAAATTAAACTCCAAGTGAATAAAAGCAACTATGCATTACATACCGTAAGAGTGTTCTAATGTTGAAGTTGAAGACTGCCTTAAGTATAACACACAAGGTAAGGACAGTTGTGAGTATGGCATGATTTGAGAGTCCAATATATGAGTATGACTCTGGGTGCTATGGTACTGACATGGTTCCATTAGAGACATTCTACATTATATACAATCTGAAATTTTAAATGAACCAGTTACAGATGCTATTTTGTTCTTAGGAAACATGTTTTCTCTACTCCAAAACTTGAATAAAAAAAATCAACTTATAAACATTAAACCTTTAATCAAAAATTAAAAATTTGACCATAAAAACTTTTATCCAAAAACTTTCACAACTGGCAAAAGGATTATGATAATAATGTTCAGTACAGGTGAACTAAAATAAACATTTTCAAAATTTGATGGTGACATGAACCCACTGAAATGATTTGGTGTCATTTTTACCACCTAATTCTGGTATATACAGCTCAAATGAAGCAATATTGTAAATTTATGTCCATAATAGGGCTTTACAAATTTTACTTGATCACAATATTACTAAATTTAAACATCATTATCAAATTAGATTTTGCAAGTGGTTGTCAAGATTAATTTCAATATTTCAAATTTTAATATATTTATATACATGTCCTTCATGTATTCTAAGACAAGGAGTATTAAATTGCCAGAATATGGTCTCGTTTGAGTTTGGTATACCATCATGAATTGAGGTGTCAAAATGATGCTCAAATCACCATTATCAGGGGTTCAAAATTCCCTAGGTCTGAGGTCCAGGACCTACTGCTTTTCCATTAGTACAGTGATTACGGCAGTAGCGGATCTTAGTCAGTAACGGATCATTTTTTTAAATAAAGTTAATTTTTTCCCTATCATTACGAGAAACCATTAAAACTCTGATATATTTCTGTAAAGCGGGTAATTTTACTTCATTCTACGTATAATGCATTTTGATAAACGTCCCAATTGGTCAATTCTCGACTTTTTAATGCGAATGCCATAAGCGTCTCAACGACACGGATGTGTTTTCCAAACACTTACTTTCGATTTGGACAACGTGTTCAATACTTTCAAAGGTAATTTGAAATGATTGCAATAGCCATGTACAAACGTTAATATGTCTTTTTTCACGACATAAACTTTTATTGAGCGTTACAGTTCTTGACAATAAAAAATAAACCAGTGTTCCGAAGGGTGCAAGTACGGCAATAACGGATCAGCTGCTGTATACTTCCAATATGTATCATTGTATGTACATACTGTTCTTGTCAGAATAAAATCCTTATGGACAACAGTATGTCATAATATTTTAACTTATAAGGTACAATTTTACTTTATTTCCTTCACTATTCTTTGCTTTTATATTTCAGTATTCAAGACAATGTTTATTGACTTAATTCATTTTTACATTCATATCAGAAACCTTGTAATGATTTGTTTTTTGTTATTTATTTGTTGATATTACCACTAAAATTATTTTATATTGTTTCATGATTTGTAATTGTTGCAATTGAATGATGGAAACTCAAACAAATCATCTTTTGAGTTGATCCCCTATCGTTTTCTTGACACTAGGTGGCGTGATCCGCTACTCACAAATTGATTCGTTACTCTGTTACTGACCTAAATACATGGGATACAAAACGCGTGGATTGTCCATACTTATACTCGGGCGATTTTTATTATCTAGTGATAAATTGAAAGAGTGGGGGAATGTCAATTGATAGTACCAAAAAATTACAATCGGCGGTGATGTTTTTTTTCGAAGAGCAGTAAATATTGCACTAATGATCCGTTACTACCGTAATCACTGTAGTTCGGCACTAAGAATTATAGTTGTGAAACACCTTTTGTCAGGGGTTGTCTCTCTTTGACTTAAAACTGTCAGAATTCCGAACAGAATGGTGAAAAAAGATAGAAATAAAATTTAAAAAAAAAATAAATAAATAATTTTCTTTTTATTACGTCATAGACGATTTATCGCTTGGTGCTTCGCTGGTTTTCGCTTGACGCACCTCTTGTAAGTTTTCAAAGTGCCGTACGGTAATGTTCACATCAATATTCTCGGGTGTTCAAAATTCATCATACGCCAATGTAATATTTAACGCATCGATCAGCTTAAAATGTGCCTTAATACATCTACAGGTCAAAATATATGCAAATAGTATAGAGCTCGTTTTTAAATGGTATCACTTTAAGCTCCAACTCTTATATCTACCATAACTAGATGACCAGTTGTAAGTAGAGGAAACTGGAGTACCGGAGAAAACCGCAGACCTTTGGCAAGCCTACTCGATCAAACTTCCTCACCGTGTCTAGTAGTGTCTCAGCAACCCGACTGGTATTCAAACTTAGGTAGTCAGAGGGGTCAGTGTAGTTGCTTCTCATATAATTTCATTTAGCCTAGTTCTGAAATGTTGATGTCTGATATTTATATAACACGGGTTCTTAAATGTTAATATGAACTTAGTAAGTTGTGAACCTCCACGGTCAAAAGTAGTATAACTTCTTACTAAAGATGATGTGTTAATCAAAAGTAAACCGGTAGCCCATTCATGTGTACCGCTTCGGACTGAGTTTCAAGTGGGATTTCTTTTCAGTTTCTATCCTTTTCTATTATTATTAATAATAATTTCTAGGTAAATTTTACAGATAAACTTCATGATAAAAAACGCAAAACCATTTTTGTAATATCCAAAAGTCGGCTTTTGAACGACTAGACGGGTCTAGAGGTTATGTGCACCAAAATTGGTTAAATTTTAATGGGTATCTATCAGATAGGTTAGGCACAGTTGGGGCTTGTTTAACACAAGCTACGACTATGAACTTCCGTCTGTCAGCGTAAAATCATAAACAACTTTAACAAGAAGGGGGACAAAGATGCACATTTGTGACGATAAACCAAATTTTGGATCTGTTTGATAGCATCCCGTATTATTACAAACTGCTCTCTCTCTCTCTCTCTCTCTCTCTCTCTCTCTCTCTCTCTCAGAGACTGCAACATAAATTATTTAAATTCACTACTGTAGCATGTTGTTATTTGGCATGTCACTTGGGTTGAGCATTTTATGCATTTTTCTGATATTTAATCTGTACGTGTTTGTAAAATAAAATTTTTATGTATATACAATTTGCCACAATATGACTTAGGTTGTGACCATTTTAATTGTGCTGCTAAATCCAACCCTAACCTGCCAACAAGGTTTTTTTCCCATTTATTATCGATGTGGAAATAAATATCTGGTACGAAACATACTATGATGCTTGTAAGCAACAAAACATACTGTTTAATTCACATCCAGCATAGTACTAGTTGTACAGCGTTCACGATAGTGAACGCTTGTACTTTGCTATCGCTTTCTTCCAAGATATCGAGCTTCTTTGCTATGAAATTATAAGATATGAGTACACCTGGAAATAGTGCGCCTGGTAAATGAGCGTGAAAGAAGTATATCTGTTTTATCGTGAGATATGTATTCTGAGACGGGTAATGCATTTGGTTACATATGCACATTTGGAATAAATTTTCGGAATACATTTCGGAATCTAGTAAAATATTGCGACGGGATGCATCTAATAATTTCTGCAATTTGGCGAACTGATCTCATGTTTACAATAAAAAGTAGTTCGAGAAGTTGGCGTCCTACGATGTAAAATCATAACTTTTTATGAAATGAACAGCAACGGCAGGTTGTTTAATTAATTCTTCGTGAAATCTACGGAAATTTAAATTTATTTGAAGGTTATGATAACGTATTTTGATGTTGAGGCAATTGTGTCATATTTTAAAACTGTTTATCGATTAGATTTTACTTTCGTGAAAGGGAGATAATTCGTACAGTTGTTGTGTGCAAATTTTAAATACAGTCTTTTTACCAGTTCCGAACAGGGTTTCATATAAGCGCTGCTGCAGACGTCATCCACAAGCAGAGGAAATAAAATTTATACGCAGAAATCGAGGCCCGATCTGAAGGGTTATCTGCCCTTACATTAGAAGTCACCCTATACTGACCATATTTATATACGGATACAGGTGTGATATAGTTTACAGTTATAAAGATGGTAGTTTTGTTCAGTCGCCTGGGTCTAACAGGTCACCTGTTAGATAATTCCAATTAGGGAGAGCAATAAGTGATTATAGATCAACAAAAATCCAATCTGGGTTGTATATGTCTCTAGCTAAACGCAGACGGATTATAATCAATATTTAGCCACTAATGACTTGAATGCATCTCGTGATAAAATGATGAAAAAAAAATAACATGTGTACCAGCTAATTGAAAATTTGCACAAAATCTTAATTTTATAAATGTTTAAAGTATTTGTTTTAAATACGTTTTGTCGGCGTCTGATATGCTTACTATAAGTTTAAATAAAAATTAAATCAGCGTTTTTAAATATTCTATTCTAGCTATATTAATGTTTTTAATGTTTTTACATAAATACTAAATAAATAAATAAATAAATAAATAAATAAATAATAATTTTTCTCAGCATTAACAATGCAATCTAGCAGAACTTTGAATAAGAAATAAATCTTCGTTTTTTTTTTAAAAACATTTCATTTTACTTTATCATATAATAAATAAATAAATAAATAAATAAATAAATAAATAAATACTATGATTTTTCTTATGTTTTTTCATAACTAGATGATTTGATTCATCTAGTTAATTGCAATATTTTATTTTATTTTATTTTATTTTATTTTATTTATTTTATTTTATTTTATTTTATTTTATTTTATTTTATTTTATTTTATTTATTTTATTTTATTTTATTTTATTTTATTTTATTTTATTTTATTCATCGACCTGAACTGTGAAAAGAATGCAATATAAACCTGGCACTGTTAAGGACAAGGCCATCTGTAACAATTTGGAGAGAGAGAGAGAGAGAATTATCACTCTCAAGTCACGAATATTGTTCAAAAAGTATGATCAATATACAATAATATTACTTTTTATTTTTACAATCAGGACATGATCGGGGCATGGTCGAAATGCAATATAATATTCTAAACGTTCGTGAGAAATTAAAACAAAATTTGAACATAATGTTCCTATTGAACAGTAGGGGCTCATGCGTGACGGTTTACCTACTTGTTTCAATAATCAATTAATTTCCCAATTAACTAAAAATCGAACCTAACCCATCACTTTACCTAGATCATGTTATTTGTGTCATGGTAGGCACTAACATCACAGATTTATTTATTTTAGAGGTAGTAACTGCGTGGTATTATTATTATTATTATTATTAAATGTGATGTATTTGAATGATAATTTTATCACGAACCGTTTGAAAATCTAATAAATATTAGTTATAAATTTATTTTTCGTCACTCTGTTTTGTTAATTTGAGTGTAATTAATAGATAATTATTTAAATGTAATTGTTAATTTTAACTAAGTCATCTTCAATGTCGTTTCCTTCAATTTTAGTGTATCAAGTCAAAATGGCTGGGAATAATCATATTGTATTTCATTTAGGTTTAAATGTTTTATTGCATTGGTTACTTTTGAAACTTAAGAAAATAGATATTATTATTATTATTATTATTATTATTATTAGTTAAATGAATAAGGAATATGATTAATAAAAATGTGCATTTTTTTCTTTTTTAAATAAATTTCTGAACTCTTGTTATTTTAAAGTCTCATACTCTATTAGTTAAATAAATAAGAATTATGATAAAATGGAAAATAAAAATGTGCACATTTCAATACTTCCTATTTCTCTTTACTTGATTTAATTTTTTAATAATATTTTAAATAGAAATGGGCACAATGTTGTATTAGATCCAGTAGGCTAGTGTGTTTGACCATGATAGTCTATACATATCCATAGTACATGTATCTACATAGTCTATCCTATTGACCATGATCCACTGACTGAAATATTGATACAAATATTGTACCACCTAAATTTCAAATTAAAAGTGGAATGGATTTTTTTAAAGGTACCACAAAGATTTTTATAACTGAATTTTCATCACGATGTGAATTTTATCATGAAAACCAGACATTTTCACTTTTCTATATCTTTAATAAGAAAAACCCGGTTTATAAAAACAGTGCTGTGCACTTTCTAATGAGTTTCATAGGGAAACCATATTTTAAATCAAAAAGTGGAATGGATTTTTTTCAAGATATTTTAATCATTTTTATATTTGAATATTCGTGACATTATGTATTTTTCACTGAAAACCAGACATTTTTAGAAAATAATATTGTTGTTGGTGAAATTTAAATTTGAAAATCGGGTATATCTAGTTCCCATTGTAACTTAACGGGCTGGCGATCGCACAGGTGACTTAATACAGGTGAATGAGACCACCGTCTTAACGCATCATTGGTTTACGGTCGGACCTCGATTTCTGTACATGTACATATTTAGAAGACAAAATGTATAAAGAAAAACTTCTGTAAGCCACCTTGAATTTGTGTATAGGTCAATATGGGCATTTTCACTTGAACTTTGCACCCATTGACCTTTAGCTGCCCTCACAATGGCCCCTGAGTGAAATCTTGCTTGGCAACAAGCCGATTCTACCAAAGTAAAGTTCAGAGAAGGTTATGACATAACTTGCCACCTTTGAACACGTTGTCCTCCCTACATCGAAAAATAAGCGGTTTTTTCAAAATTCTCTACCAGACTACTAAGAATTATAGTTGGGAAACACCTTTTGTCAGGGGTTGTCTCTCTTTGACTTAAAACTGCTCAGAATTCCGAACAGAATGAATAGTGAAATAGATAAAAATAAAATTTAAAAAAAAAAATTTCTTTTTATTACGTCATAGACGATTTATCGCTTGGCGCTTCGCTGGTTTTCGCTTGACGCACCTCTTGTAAGTTTTCAAAGTGCCGTACGGTAATGTTCACATCAATATTCTCGGGTGTTCAAAATTCATCATACGCCAATGTAATATTTAACGCATCGATCAGCTTAAAATGTGCCTTTAATTAATACATCTACAGGTCAAAATATATGCAAATAGTATAGAGCTCGTTTTTAAATGGTATCACTTTAAGCTCCAACTCTCAGTATATCTACCATAACTAGATGGCCAGTTGTAAGTAGAGGAAACTGGAGTACCGGAGAAAACCGCAGACCTTTGGCAAGCCTACTCGATCAAACTTCCTCACCGTGTCTAGTAGTGTCTCAGCAACCCGACTGGTATTCAAACTTAGGTAGTCAGAGGGGTCAGTGCAGTTGCTTCTCATATAATTTCATTTAGCCTAGTTGGGAAATGTTGATGTCTGATATTTATATAAATGGGTTCTTAAATGTTGACTTACTTACTTGACTTATGTCCATCTCTCGTTGTTGAGAATTGTGCCAGATATCTTTCTCCTCCAAGAATCTCTGTTGGCAGCTATTTCAGCAGCTTTACTCCAGGTCCCAAGTCCAAAATTCAACAGTCCTGCGCCAGGTCTCTTTCTGCCGCCCTCTTCTTCTCTTTCCTTCTGCTGGTGTCCATTGCAGAGCAATCCTTGGATGTTCATCTGACTTCTGTCTTAATATGTGTCCAATCCAAATGTTAAATGTTAATATGGACTTATTAAGTTGTGAACCTCCACGGTCAGAGGTAGTACTATAACTTCTGACTATAGTTGATGTGTTAATCAAAAGTAAACCGGTAGCCGCATGCAGTTCCAAGTGGAATTTTTTCTTTTTTCTATCTTTTTTCTATTATTATTAATAATTTCTAGGTAAATTTTACAGATAAACTTCATGATAAAAAACGCAAAACCATTTTTGTAATATCCAAAAGTCGACTTTTGAACGACTAGACGGGTTTAGAGGTTATGTGCACCAAAATTGGTTAAATTTTAGTGGGTATCTATCAGATAGGTTTGGCACAGTTGGGGCTTGTTTAACACAAGCTACGACTATAACTTCCGTCTGTCAGGGTAAAATCATAAACAACTTTAACAAGAAAGGGGACAAAGATGCACATTTGTGACGATAATCCAAATTTTGGATCTGTTTGATATCATCCTGTATTATTACAAACTGCTCTCTCTCTCTCTCTCTCTCCTCTCAGAGACTCTGCAACATAAATTTAAATCCACAAGCATGTTGTTATTTTGCATGGCACTGGGGTTAAAACGAATTTTATGCATTTTTCTGATATTTAATCTGTACATGTTTGCAAAATAAATGTATATACAATTTGCCACAATATGACTTAGGTTGTGATCATTTTAATTGTGCTGCTAAATCCAACCCTAACCTGCCAACAAGGTTTTTTTTCCATGTATTATCGATGTGGAATTAAATATCTGGTACAAAACATACTATGATGCTTGTAAGCGACAAAACTTACTGTTTAATTCACATCCAGCATAGTACTAGTTTTATAAATCATTCAATTTTATATCATGTCTCATACCGCCAGGGTATGCATTTTGTTGTAATTAATGAATCATTCATAACTTCGCGACCTGTCCTATATAACTACTGATTTATCCACAACCACAACTTCTTACAGCAAGGATAAATGATTGGTAGACAACTGGGACCCAAGGCAACTCATACCAGGACCTCATACCCACAGAAAAGTAGTACTCATTTTAGTGAAAATGAGGCGACTTGTATCAAAGAACACTATGTAACTTGTAAGAAAATTAACATCCATGTTTGTTATTGTCCTGGGCACAAGTTGTCTAGCATTCCAGTCAACAAGTTAAGGAAATATTAGCTGCAATGCATGTTCCTGGTTAATAAATATTTTCATTAACCTTGCATATTTCTTATATCTTCCAGTTTTAGACTTTAGTCATTCATAAGACTATAAATGCCAAACGACTGTATCACTGCATTTGAATATTAATATCCGCATTACACACAGTGAGCTACAACCTGGTAAACAAAATGGCTGCCCCTATGTTCCCTGGTGGTTTACTTCTTGGGGTATCGAATGACTTTGTGTTTGATGATCCTTTCGTTTTTCAACTTCACAAAGTCTATCTGAAATTTCTGTGTGAAAATCAAAAATTTTCCCTGCCGAAATAGATATATAGTTCATTTGATGCATGTTGCCATATTTTCAGGATCTTCGGTTTGTCATGCAAAGGTTTGGCATTCATATTGACCTTGAACGCCATTTCAAAACAGTTCAATTGTTAAATAAATACTATGGATTGAGACGTGCTGACACTGAAATCTATAGCTTGGTGACATTTCCATACAATTGAAATAATCTTGACTGGGACTTAAAACACCATCCAACCAATTATAGTTCTAAAGATTACTAATCTAATTAGTTCTAATTAGTGTCTATAAAATATATATAACATTAAAAGCTTTGTTTTTTCATTAGGGTTACCAAAAATGTTCTTAAATTTTTCTTTGGGTAGGAAATGTTTTATATCTAATAGAGTATGAAATATTTTTTAAAATGTTTCTAGCGATAACTTATTCAAGCGGGGATGAAGCTTAACTATTTTGAGTTAGGGGCCCAGCCCACTTCAGAAAAGAAGTTGTAATAGTAATAAATAGCTAAAATGTGTAAACATTAAGGGGCCCAGACTGATCTTTAGTAGCCATTGGCTACTGGGCACTTGCTAATCTTCATCCCTGTTCTAGTTTGAACTACTGTTATTAAATAAAATAATAACATAAAGTAATAAGATTTGCCTAGATAAAATTCATTTAAAGATAGAAAATATCCAAGTTTTAGATTTTAAAAATCTGTTAATTTTCTTTATTTGTTGTCTCAGGTTGGGTACAAGTCTAATTGGTACAATTGTCTTGGTTTGGGTACAAGTTGTCTCTGATTTGGTACAAATCTTGGTACAATTGTCTTGGTAGGGGTACAAGTTGACCTTGGTACGAGTTGTCTTGTGTATGAGTTGTCTTGATGTAGAAAATGCATGGGCACTAATTGTCTTGGTAGGGGTACAAGTTTGACCCGGGTATGGGCTGTCTTGATACCAGATAAACTGATTGAAGTGATGTAATAATGATCAAGTGAAATAATCTTTAAATATTTATTTTCAGGCAACATTGTTAAAACAAAATGACTGACACATTATCAGCAATAAACATTGAACAGCTTACAAGTTCAGCTATGAATGCATTTACCGGTTCTGTGAATATTGAACCTGTGTCTACCAGTAATGCAACAAATCCTTTACCAAGCTCTGTACAAAACCTGGCACCAAGCTCTAGTACACAACCTAATAGAGGTAAGTAAATTAAAATTAAAATTTCAATTGTTGTTGGTGATTTGTTTGGCTTAAATTAATACTGAATATAGGTAGTAACAAGTTTCATTGTCAAGAAAATTCTTAAATAAATAACAATTTGTATTAATTTTTCTCCAAAAAACTACCTCATCATCAGACACACAGAGCTGTTTTTCATTCTTTAAACTGCACTCATCAACAGCTTCATTAATTATTTATAAGATTAAAGAAATATACTCCAGTTTGCTCAGGTTTTATCAGTGTTGATGAGTAAATATCAACCATTGCTTTCCGAAGATGAGGTAGTTTCCCCAGGAGAAAAATTTCTGCAATTTGCGAAAAATAATTCCCAAAATCAGGACTCAAAGTGACTTTTTATACCCCCCACAAACTAGTTTGAAGTGGGGGGGGGGGTATATAGGAATCACCATGTCTGTCTGTTTGTCTGTCCATGTAAAATCGTGTATGGGCATATCTCGTAGCTGTTTTGGAAGACTGTCATAAAACTTCATTTCAGTAATCTTCATGGTCCAAAGGTGTGTCATGACCTTGAACCAGAGTCATCGGAAAGGTCAAGGTCGTGGGAAAACATTAAATGTTGGGGGGGGGGGGGTATTTGGCTCTTAAACAGAGACAGTTCTAGTTCAATCTAGGAGCTATCTTTGTAAACAGAACACTAGTTATGCAAGCAGGTAATATACATGTTCTAGTAAATGATTTGCTATTTATTAAAGAATTTTCACCAATTACTTTTAAAAAGTGCAAATTTTGCCAAGTATAAAAGGCAAAAAGTAGTAACTAAAAACAAAACAGACTCACTAGTTGTTGGTAAAATATATCAGCAACCTGTTATATAGATGTTAGTGATGGGAATCTGTTTTGGTTTTCACAATCAGTATTTCCTTTATTGACCATTACAAACATTAAAAAATCAGAATAAAATGACAGCCCTGATAATGTTATGTCAAGTACAGCTGTGTTTTAATTTGATTTCAGTTGTTCTGCCACCAATTTCACTGATTAAAAAAAGTCATGTGAAATCCCAACTACAACCAATAGCACCAAAAACTACCACAGTTATGGATGTTAATAGATGTGTGTCCACTTCTGCAACTCCAGGAATGCAGGTCTTTGGTTCAATTCAGCAGGGATCAGCTGGACAAGTTGCTGGCATATTGAATCTGCAGCAGCATCAAGTGAGTTCAGGTCATGTCATAGGAATGTTAAACCAATCAGAGATGCCTCATGACAGTCCAATTCCTCTTCATATTGGCCCTCAAATATCTGCCGGGTCTGCTCCAGGACAACAAGAGATCTTGTCCTCAAACCACTACCCGAGTACTTTACATGTGTGTGAACATTTATTGTCAAATTCTAATTCTGAAAATCTTAACACTGGTGCTAGCAAACATGAGTCAAATGTTCAAACTGTCGCTATATTAAATGGCTGCCATGTTGTATCAGCAGGTCATTACGGATCTCATTCCTTGATAAACGGTAGTTATGACAACCAGAGGACACTTCATCCAGTATCTGTCGCTGATTCTAACTTATTGGAGAAGGGACAGCAAGAGATATCTTTATTAAATGGAAGTGCCTTAAATGGAAGTTTAAATTCAACTCTAACTATGGACAGTGAGCCAAAAAATAGTACTATTGCAATTCAACAAATGCGAGACAGCCACATGGTGACTTCCATTACTCAACAAATATCACATATTAATCAAATACAAGAAAATGTGCATGATAAAGAGTCTCCACAAATATCGGCCCCAGAAAATCAAACGCTATCACAGGCACAGCTCATTTCTTTCAACACCACTGACAATTCTTCAGCTGGTATTAATCAGCATTCTGTGTCTCATATTTTAACACCATTCAGTGGTAGTGCACCTCTGCAGGATAATCTGTCTTCCTGTTATTCAAGATCTGTACCAAACCATAGCAGCTTGGATACAAATTCTTTAAATGAAACAGTTCATCTAGGATCTTTGGGAAATCCTGAAGATCATCAGTCAAGTAATACAGAAGGATTAAATCTAGGTATAAACGAAACATTACCAAATGCACAACCAATAGATCTATCCAATTTCAATGTAACAGTTCAAGATGCAGTGGCTATTCAGTTGTCAAATCAAGACTTGCACATGGTAGATACATTAGTTGAAAACCATCAAGCCATCGTACAGGAGTTGTACTTAACTAGACCTCCACCTGATTCCAATGCAGCGAGCGTCAGTCAGACAAATACTGAACAGAATATAAACCATTTACAGGAAGATAATGTACAAGTTGACGAGAGAGGTATGCATTAAAATACTTTTATATTATTTTATACCAGTTTTGTAACAATCAATTCTATTGGGTGGTTTCGATACAAATAAGTTAAAGCAAAAAAAAAGAAGTAAGGAATGAAGCGGTCTTGGTAGCTCAGTGTAGAGCACTTGCCTATAGTGCGGAAGGTCCCGGGTTCAATCCCCGATTTTCGACTCTGCATTTTTTGTCCCCCGCCGCAACGCGGAGCAGGGACATAGAAATGCCGGGCATGTGTCCGTGCGTCCGTGTTTCCGTCCGTCACACTTTTTTGTAAGCGCTCTCATGCTACAAATTTGACGGATTTCATTAAATTTATACCAAATGTTTATATCACTAATACCTTGGTCAAGTTCGAAAATCAGCATTGGTCGATACTTTTTGTTGGAGTTATGGGACTTTGACCACAATAATGACTCTGTTTTATCCAAAACTTGACCTTGTAAGCGCTCTCATGCCTACAAATTTTGACAGATTTTCATGAAATTTATACCAAATGTTTATACCACTAATATCTTGGTCAAGTTGGAAAATCAGCCTGGTTGATACTTTTTGTTGGAGTTATGGGACTTGACCACAATAATGACTCCATGGTGGGGGTAAAAAAATGTTCCTCCCGATCTCCCCACATTTAATTCTGGAACAGCCCTGAATGTTTGAAAATATTGCAATTTCATATACAGTATACTAGTATACTGCTTGATCGGCGGGGGACCCAGGAATTCTATTCTTTTTCACTTTTCTGTTACATAACCAACTTTTTAAGATAATGAGCTGTTTGGGATAATTTTATTACAATTTAAATGAGTTCAGGTGAGCACTTAAAGACCTATGGATTTCTTGTTTAATTTACAGCCATTCGAAGCATACAAGATTATTTAACAATACAGAATATACAAGCATATATGGCAGAATCAGATGATAATATTATACAGGCTGAGGCCATACTGCAAGATCAGTTATCTCTAAAAACCAATGGAATAACAACAGACAAAGACACACAAGGCATTAATAGAAAAGGTAAATTTACAACAATTGTAACTTTTTTTTGCAAGCTCTTTGATTTTTCTAGAGCCTCCTTTGCAGACTGGTCTAAAGCCTGCAGTTATGGATCACAGTGGCTCACTGCGTAGGGACTCTCCTGACAGAGTGGTCTAAAGCCTGCGGTTCTGGATCACAGTGACTCTTACTGCCTAGGGGTTTTCCTGACAGAGTGGTCTAAAGCTTGCGGTTATGGATCACAGTGACTCTTACTGCTTAGGGGTTTTCCTGGCAAAGTGGTCTGAAGCTTGTGGTTATGGATCACAGTGACTCTTACTGCCTAGGGGTTTTCCTGGCAAAGTGGTCTGAAGCTTGTGGTTATGGATCACAGTGACTCTTACTGCCTAGGGGTTTTCCTGGCAAAGTGGTCTGAAGCTTGTGGTTATGGATCACAGTGACTCTTACTGCCTAGGGGTTTTCCTGGCAAAGTGGTCTGAAGCTTGTGGTTATGGATCACAGTGACTCTTACTGCCTAGGGGTTTTCCTGGCAAAGTGGTCTGAAGCTTGTGGTTATGGATCACAGTGACTCTTACTGCCTAGGGGTTTTCCTGGCAAAGTGGTCTAAAGCTTGTGGTTATGGATCACAGTGACTCTTACTGCCTAGGGGTTTTCCTGGCAAAGTGGTCTAAAGCTTGTGGTTATGGATCACAGTGACTCTTACTGCCTAGGGGTTTTCCTGGCAAAGTGGTCTAAAGCTTGTGGTTATGGATCACAGTGACTCTTACTGCCTAGGGGTTTTCCTGGCAAAGTGGTCTAAAGCCTGCAGTTATGGATCACAGTGACTCTTACTGCCTAGGGGTTTTCCTGGCAAAGTGGTCTAAAGCTTGTGGTTATGGATCACAGTGACTCTTACTGCCTAGGGGTTTTCCTGGCAAAGTGGTCTGAAGCTTGTGGTTATGGATCACAGTGACTCTTACTGCCTAGGGGTTTTCCTGGCAAAGTGGTCTAAAGCTTGTGGTTATGGATCACAGTGACTCTTACTGCCTAGGGGTTTTCCTGGCAAAGTGGTCTGAAGCTTGTGGTTATGGATCACAGTGACTCTTACTGCCTAGGGGTTTTCCTGGCAAAGTGGTCTAAAGCTTGTGGTTATGGATCACAGTGACTCTTACTGCCTAGGGGTTTTCCTAGCAAAGTGGTCTAAAGCTTGTGGTTATGGATCACAGTGACTCTTACTGCCTAGGGGTTTTCCTAGCAAAGTGGTCTAAAGCTTGTGGTTATGGATCACAGTGACTCTTACTGCCTAGGGGTTTTCCTGGCAAAGTGGTCTAAAGCTTGTGGTTATGGATCACAGTGACTCTTACTGCCTAGGGGTTTTCCTGGCAAAGTGGTCTGAAGCTTGTGGTTATGGATCACAGTGACTCTTACTGCCTAGGGGTTTTCCTGGCAAAGTGGTCTAAAGCTTGTGGTTATGGATCACAGTGACTCTTACTGCCTAGGGGTTTCCTAGCAAAGTGGTCTAAAGCTTGTGGTTATGGATCACAGTGACTCTTACTGCCTAGGGGTTTTCCTAGCAAAGTGGTCTAAAGCTTGTGGTTTGGATCACAGTGACTCTTACTGCCTAGGGGTTTTCCTAGCAAAGTGGTCTAAAGCTTGTGGTTATGGATCACAGTGACTCTTACTGCCTAGGGGTTTTCCTAGCAAAGTGGTCTAAAGCTTGTGGTTATGGATCACAGTGACTCTTACTGCCTAGGGGTTTTCCTAGCAAAGTGGTCTAAAGCTTGTGGTTATGGATCACAGTGACTCTTACTGCCTAGGGGTTTTCCTAGCAAAGTGGTCTAAAGCTTGTGGTTATGGAACACAGTGACTCTTACTGCCTAGGGGTTTTCCTGGCAAAGTGGTCTGAAGCTTGTGGTTATGGATCACAGTGACTCTTACTGCCTAGGGGTTTTCCTAGCAAAGTGGTCTAAAGCTTGTGGTTATGGATCACAGTGACTCTTACTGCCTAGGGGTTTTCCTGGCAAAGTGGTCTAAAGCTTGTGGTTATGGATCACAGTGACTCTTACTGCCTAGGGGTTTTCCTAGCAAAGTGGTCTAAAGCTTGTGGTTATGGATCACAGTGACTCTTACTGCCTAGGGGTTTTCCTAGCAAAGTGGTCTAAAGCTTGTGGTTATGGATCACAGTGACTCTTACTGCCTAGGGGTTTTCCTAGCAAAGTGGTCTAAAGCTTGTGGTTATGGATCACAGTGACTCTTACTGCCTAGGGGTTTTCCTAGCAAAGTGGTCTAAAGCTTGTGGTTATGGATCAATGCATCTAACAATCTACATGTAGGTTGAATCCTACTTTGACAGATCCTAGTATCAGTGATTTTGTCAGTTCTGAAGGTTAAAAGATTTCTCTAGGTACTCAGGTTTCCTCCATCATTCCAGAACTGACTTTGGATAAAAGTGGAAGAATCTTGACTAGAGTGTGAAGCACAAGTATTCCATTACACTGTTTAATTTCTCAATGATGGTCTGGTGGTGGAGTGGTTCAGGTGAAAGCCTTAGCTTGTGAATTTAAAGTGTCTCACTGCTTGGTATCAGTATAAAGGACCGAGTGATCTGCAATAGAAACTGAAAAATTATTATACATATTTAAAACTGGTCATATCATTACAAACAGAATTAAATTGTAAAAATTTCATTTTACTGAAGCTTTCCTAAAATAGTGTTTTGATCTTGAAAATTCCCATACCACAAGTAATGATTCCAAGTCTGCCGGACATCTGCTGGTACTTCCTGTTAACCCACATATGTTAAAAGTGAAAGTATACTTAGTGAGCAGTAACTCACATATTTCTTGTTAATTCATTTAAAGCTGCAGATGAAAAGTGTTATTGATTTGTTTTCTTTTTCAGTACTTGAAAGTGTGTTAAAAATTATTGGAAGACAGCAACAGCAAACACCAACCATTGTTACAGAAACTACACCAACTAGCCAATCAGTATCCACTTTAGATACAGCATCAGTTCAAACTTTTCACCAATCAACACCATCCATAATAACTGGATCTCTTCCAGCTAACCAATCAGTACCCAGCTTACATAACACCTCAGTTGTACCACTTCACCAGTCTACACAAGGAATGGTGGAGAATCTAGTCTCTGGACAAGCACCTACGGTCAACATGCCTGATTCTACTGGACTCAAAACAGCGTCAAATATTACAACTAATATTTTTGCACATTGTGAGTTAGAATATGCGTGGTGAAGTAGGACTGTTTATTGTTTATGGGGGATATGAACCATAATGTATGGATTCAAAATTATGTTTTGTAATGGAAGGTACTCAACCTTTTCCCTTATTTATGGCAGGTCCAACATTAAGTTTTGAAAGTCCCATATCAACATTGAAAGTTCCATGTGCAATTATCTTATAGAGAAAAAACAGTGTAACAAGTACACTGGTATCATGCTGCAGGACTCCATCAGACTTTTACAGTTTAAATATCAAAGGTCCAAATGGAAAAGCAGTAGGTCCCGGACTTCAGGCCTGGGGAATTTTGAACCCCTGACAATGGTGATTTGAGCATCATTCCCCCCCCCCCCCCCCCCCCCCCATTATGGTATACAGGACTCGAAAAGGACCATATTCTGGCAATTTAATGCTCTTTTGTCTTAGAATACATGAAGGACAAAAATATCAAAATTTGAAATAATATGGAAATTAATCCTGACAACTACTCGCAAAATCTGGAATTTAATATTGATGTATTGTGCTCAAGTAAAATTTGTAAAGCCCTATTACAAACATAAATTTACTACAATATTGCTCATTTGAGCTGTATATACCAGAATTAGGTGGTAAAAATGACACCAAATCACCATTTGGGTTCATGTCACCATCAAATTTTGAAAATTTTTAATTTGCATTATCGTCATAATCCTTTTTCCAGTTGTGAAAGTTTTTGGATAAAAGTTTTTATGGTCAAATTTTTAATTTTTGATTGAAGGTTTTAATGTTTATAAGTTGAATTTTTTTTATTCAAGTTTTGGAGTAGAATAAACATGTTTCCTTAGAACAAAATGTCATCTGTAACTGGCTCATTTAAAATTTCAGATTGTATAGAATGTAGAATGTCTCTAATGGAACCATGTCAGTACCATAGCACCCAGAGTCATACTCATATATTGGACTCTCAAATCATGCCATACTCACAGCTGTCCTTACCTTGTGTGTTATACTTAAGGCAGTCTTCAACCTCAACATTAGAACACTCCTACGGTATGTAATGCATAGTTGCTTTTATTCACTTGGAGTTTAATTTTGCTATATTGATTGTTTGACTTTATAGCACCAGATTAAATATCAAGTGAATATTTTCATGTAGCAGTCATTAAATATAGACTACAGAAAATTGTTAACACTGGCCACTGCACCGCACAATTTTATACCCGTGGATAAGTTCCAGTGTCTGAACTACAAATTTTTTTTCAGCAGAATTAAACAACTATACAGGAATATTTACTTATATTTCATTTTACCAGGAGAAGTGCAAGAGACCCTGGGTATGAGTTTATGACATAATCCATTAAACATTCTATCTTTAAGCTTGTTTTCAGTCCCTTGTCCATTGGGAACCATAGTGTATAAATTGTGAAACAAATACACTGCCCTCCATAAAATATCATACATGTTAAAAACTAATTCTATAACCGACTCAAATTCTTCACAAAATTAAACCTTTAGATACATTGTTATGGTAAACCTGAGTGTTTTTCAGCTGAAATAGTGTTTTTATCTTGAAAAATATAATTTTTCCAAATTTTTATATTTTCCCCCAAAATTTCAGAAAATTCAAAGAAAGTTGATTATCAAGAAAAAACTCTTTATTTCATAGATTTATATCATAAAGTTAAGATATCACTTTCAAATACATGTACAGGATAAACTTCAATATTTCAATTGTATGGACAAAATTTAATAAGATGATTATAATGTAAACCTATTGCAAATATAAATGTGTTAAGTTTTTATTAAGGGCAGTGTAGCAGGTGTAGTGCTGCATAGAAAAGGAAAGTCGACAGTAGAAAAATTGAAAGTCATCAGATTTGTCATACAGCTTCAAATGTAGCCTTTAGTGAGTCATAATTGAGGTAAAAGTCCAAATATGAAGCAGAACTTGACGAATTAGTTGTGATACATGTTTATCACTTGTTTTCCTTATTACTACTTTAGGCGTATGGTCAAGAACAAAGATTTCACCGTACACAAAATTCGGACCAATGATTGGCAAATTTGTGAATTCAGAAATCCAAGAAAAATCTAAAGGCTATTTTCCTATTTGGAAGGTAGGTGAAGTTTTTTTGTATGTCACTCAAACTTATAAATTTACTGATTCATTTATTTTTCATATCAATTGTTAATCAAACTCTGCAAATTAAAAAAAAATTGAACCCAGGTGAAACTCATTCAAGGCCTGTCTGTATAAAATATTTTAAATCCCTTTTGACACAATATTTTTTGAAAGCTTTTGTAGGAGAATTTTGCATTAGATATGCAGGAAGTATGTTTATACAAAAACTCTGCCAATAATACATGTATTTATGAGTGAAAAATGAAGCTTTTTTTATTATAGTAAATCCAAGAAACTTTAATAATTTTACCATTGTTCACTTATTTGAATGTAGTCATAACCGCAAAATAAAAATGACAACCGACGATTACCATTAAATATTTCTGAAGGAAAATGTTGCCATTACTAGAAAATAGTAATATTTACACCATAACTGATGTTCTTGGTGACATTGTTTGTCCTCTATTTGCCTGGTTTTCCAACATAGTCTAAAAGTTTTTCCTGAGATTGATGTTCTATGGTAATGGGATTCCCCGCCGTATCACATGATCAATACCTCTTAACGTTTGTGAGGAACATTCTGGAAAACATCAACGTTACAAATTCCTGGAATAATGTCGTTTTTATGGGAAAGCGTCATATTGTGCGATTCCATGTCTATTGGATACAAGCGTTTCACAGACACGTTAGAAGGTATCACGTGGTACAACGGCGAAGATTAAGATTATATATCCAGTTGTCAAAATGACTCGGACCATACGTTCAAATCAACATTGAAAGCAATTTTTACTCGAAATTTTTTAAACTCCACCAAAAAAAATGATGCTGATCCCAGTTCAAAATCAGGAACACCTTCATATTAAATTTAGTCAGTTCAGTTTTCTTGTCAAAAAAGTCATTTTTCTTTGAGTACTCTTGTTTCCTGCAACATCTCAAAACTCACCTTAAAAAAGTGGAAAGTAAGGTGTAAAATGTCCTTATCACATTTATCTCTATTCTTTTTATTTTTAGATCTTTCAAGAAGAAAAATGTGATGAAATAAGTATGACAGATGAGTCTGTATGTAATTGGTTAATGTATCTTCGACCAGCTAGATCAGAAAGTACCCAGAATATACTGACACACCAAATAGGTACACAGATTTACTTCTACACCATCAAAGAATTACTTCCTGAAGAAGAACTCTTGTTCTGGTATTCCAAGGAGTATGCCAAAGTTTTAGGTAGATATATATATATTTTAATTTTGGAACTTAAAAAATTTAGCAGATGCTTGCATGTGTGCATGTATCTTTGTCTGTAAGTAATATATGCATGCATGCACATACACAAACATGGACTGACACACATTCTTATTCTTTTTTTTTACCTAACTTCATATGACACTGTTAAACTTAAAATGCCAGTTTTTAAAGCAAAATACCAATAGATCTCATTTTCTAGAAGTTTGTGATTTAGAATTAATGTGTTCATAAAAATAAATAAATAAAGTGTGAAAGTAGTTGTTTATTTCATTTTTACTTTTCTTTTTGGATTGGTTTTTGGTCATTAATAGGTATGTTTGTGTTTGTTTTGACATATTTCATTTATTTTGTTGACTTTTTATCAACCATTACAAATATAAAAATGTAACAAAACATGGATTGATATGTTTGTGTTTATTTTGTTGACATTTTAATGTAATATTAGAAATCTTGTGGTATTCCATAAGTTGTATCTGCTGTTTGCTTTTTCATCTTTTTCAAATTTGAATAGTTCAGAAACAGTTATAACTGAAACCCATTATCAGAATCTGATAGGAGTATCTGAAATGCTGGCTAAAATTATTTATCTGATCAAAAATCACAATGTGTAAATGTTTTTTATAGGACCATGTTTAAAAATTTACAAAATATTACATGCATAATCGGAACATTGTCAGGTCCCAGTTGTCTGAAGCTTGACTAGTTTATTCAATTGATTAGTCAAAATTTCAATTACGTTGTGAAATTAAAATTCAAAAATTCAAAAATAAATAGAATTTTACCAAACTAAAGCACATTGTTTAAAATTTATCAATTTGATAATGATATATTGATTTTGTTGATATTTTAAATTTGTGTTAATCATTGATTAAACTAATCAAGCTTCGAACAACTGGCCCTGGGTCTCAGACTACTTGGTTACTAAGGCCCTTCCCACAAAAGGTATTTATTAAATTATACAGTTATTGTCTTTTGATGAGGTGGATATGGGATTAAACGGACACGAACAAGATAATATTCATTGATATCAAAAGACAATAATTGTTTTATTATATAACACTTTAAAATGACATTTAAAAATCAGATTTTAGTGTACTTAGCAAAATGATCGACATTACTGGAGATGTTCATCGAGTTGGTTAAACCGGTTTTAAAAGCTCTTTTAAATAATTTCTTGTTAGTTTAATAGCACTATCTGTTAACTTTTTTGTGTTCATGGCATCTTTTGATGTCAAAATTGCCTCCAATATTCTGAGATTTCCACAGGCACAAACGTTTACGCTGCTTGTCATCCAACATTTCATTTTTGTGAATTGCCAAAACCGTGTCAATGACGTCAGCACATGCTATCTTTTGACCTCTTTTAATTATGGCGTCATAATTTACGGTAAGTCCCATGAAGTTACATGAAAGAAGGCACATGATTGGATATTTACTTGAGTCTTGTCCAATCAGACAAACCAAAACTCAGAGAAGTGTCGATTGAATTTGGAAATTTCCTAATCTATTTATGGGTACTGTCTGGGATGAATATGTGATATCCAGGTGGATATCCCATTTTATCCTGTGAATCAAATTGCCTCTAGGCCAATCAGATTGTATGGAATTTTTCAGTCATATAATAAAGATGTTTATTACATATTTGTAGGAGTTCCAGCCTCGCCCAATCATATGAAGATAAATGAATGTTTACTCTGTGGTAAACTGTTTAGAAGTAAAAAGTTTTTGACTATGCACGAGCGTGAAGTACATCCAAATGAAAATCCAAAACGATTTCACTGTGAAGTTTGTAACCAAAGATTTACATCATTGGCAAAACTTAACATCCATGTATCAAGTCACACAGGAGTCAAACCTCATGCTTGTGGGATATGTGGAAAACGTTTTAATGACCCCAGTAACCTCAGAGCTCACACTGCTATACATACAGGTAGATATAATGGTCTTTAATAATCTAGCATCTTTTCTATTGCCACAATGTTTTGAAGGCTCAAAGTGTGTCTAAGTCTATAAGGCTCTCTCAACCTCTTTTCAAACCACTTTAAATCATCAAAATCTGACTGAATAAATGATGTAATGAATACAGACAGTTAAGCTGAAGTACACCAAAACCTTGCTTGCTATAATACCTTTCAATATCTTTCCTACCTTGCTTATTGCTACCAATCTTTCATAAATGTGATAGAAAAAAATCAAGTCATTAAAGCAGCCATTATAACAAGTCTATTTATTTTGTGTTTGTCAATATAAGCCTCTTTCTATCTCTTGCTAAGTCCCATTGAAATCTGACTGAACAAATGGTGGTAATGAATTGAGGTTGTCATAGAAAAAACTGGGCTTGCTTTAAGGATCTTCAATGACTTTTTTTAACTCAATTACTGCCATAGTGTTTAACAGTACAGTCAAACATGTCTCTAAAGGCAACCCAAGGGAACCAGTAAAAGTGGCCTTAATGGGCAGATGGCCTTTATACACAGGTTCAAATATTATGAATAAAGAACTATTGGGATACAATTCTACTGGCCTTTATAAGCAGTTGGCTCATATATAGAGGTGGCCTTAAAGACATGTTTGACTGTACCAATTTCTATTTCTTTTGTTCATGTTCATATAAGGATTTATTGGCAAACTCCTTCCATGTCATTGAAATCTGACAGAATATTGATAATGAATTGAAGTTATTATACATACATGTATGCTGAAGTACAGTAAAACTTTACTCTAATCCCTCTTGATAATTCCTAACTTCATTCACTGCCACAGTATTGTAAACATTTTTATTTTTCCGGTGTATTAATTTTTGCTTATTATACGGTCGTTTGTTTTGTGCGAAAATTATATTATGTTTATTTTGTTATAGTGGATATTTAAAAAATGCGAAAATTTAACAACTCGGATATGCCAAAATTTCCAATAACCGCGAAAATAAATACACGCAGAATTAAGTATTTTTACAGTATTTGATTCTTACTAGTCAAAAAAATTATGAACCTAAACACAAGTTCTTGTCCTGTTTCGTGCAAGTGTCTATGATCAGCATGATAATGGTGACCCTAAAGTGCTAGTAAATTTATTATTTTGACATGTATCAGTATGTTTGTTTTTGATTCATACAATTTGCTTTTCTTCTCAGGTGTAAAAGGATTTGTTTGTGCAACCTGTGGTAAAGGGTTCCGACAGAAAGCTCATTTACAAGCACATGCCATTATTCACACTGGTAAAAAGAGCTTCTATTGTGAATTTTGTGGGAAGTATTTTGCACGACAGAGTGATCTTAAAACTCACTCATACAGCCATACGCAAGAGAAAGCTTACATCTGTCCATACTGTAGTAAGTGCTTCTACAAATCTCAGAATTATAAAAGACATATGTTTGTTCATTCTGGAGAGCGGAACTTTATTTGTGACTTGTGCAGTAAAACGTTTTATACTAAGTATCACAGAAATAGACATTCTAAAACATGTAAAGGACCAGGAAATGGATTCGTTGTTAGTGATAATAAAGATATGACTGTCACTAATGGTGATGATGATGATTGGACATCCAGTACAGGACATGTAGCAACGATTAAAGATTCACGAACTAGAAAAACTGGAGGGAAAAATCTCAAGTCATGATCAACTACCTTATGAAATAAAAAAAATTATCTGTTTTATTAAACGATAATTATTTTCTTTGTTTTTTTTTAAATTTTATTCATACATTGTTACCTATGTTTGTCTGGTCTATTTTTTGTCATGGTCTCTGTGGCTGCATTGTCTAAAACAAAGCACCTAGGCTTGAGTCCCACTCAGGACATATCTGACTGGCCGTGTTGTCTAAAGCCATTGGGTTAAGCATCTAGGCTTGAGTCCCACTCAGGACATATTTTAGTGGCTACATTGTTGTCTAAAACAAAGGCTTAAGCACCTAGTCTTGAGTCCCACTCAGGACATATCCTAGTAGCTACATTGTCTAAAACAAAGGTTTAAGCACCTAGGCTTAAGTGCCACTCGTGACATATCCTAGTAGCTGCATTGTCTAAAAAAAGGTTTAAGCACATAGGCTTAAGTGCGCTCGTGACATATCCTAGTGGCTTCATTGTCTAAAACAAAGGCTTAAGCACCTAGGCTTCAGCCCCACTCAGGACATATCCTAGTGGCTACATTGGCAAAAACAAAAGCTTAAACACCTAGGCTTGGGTGACACTCAGGACATATTCTAGTGGCTACATTGGCTGAAGCAAAGGCTCGAGCGCAATGACTTGGGTCACACTCAGGACATATATCTTGGTGGCCGTGTTGTCTAAAACAATGCCTTAAGCACCTAGGTTTGAGTCCTTCTCAGGACATATCTCAGTGGCGGCTGCATTGTCTAAAACATTGGCTTAAGCACCTATGCTTGAGTCCCACTCAGGACATATCCATGTGGCTACATTGTCTATAACAAAGGTTTAAGTGCCTAGGCTTGGGTCACACAAAGCGCAGTAGTTTATGGCTGATTTGTCTCAGCCTGTTTTTACAGTTTATACCTTGATAAACAGTTAAAAAACAAAAGTCAATCCTTATGTAAGTTTTCTTTTTGCGAATGATGCTTTTTTAAAGAACCAGATTGAACAGAAAACATTGAATTAGAAATATCATTTGGGACTACTTGTATTTGTGTAGTTGACATGCCACGACAGAACTATTTTCACATTGACAGTTCATTTGAAAATAACGTCAGTCAGAGAAAAGAGATACATGTAGATTGTAAATATTATTGTGTTGTCTCAACAAATGTCAACTTGACTCAAGGTGATTGAATAGAAAGTAGAATTAGCTATACTAATGATATTCAAATTTATGCATATCCTGTAGCAATATCATGTATTGAAATAACCCTATTATATTTAAAGCGAATGGTCACTCTTGGTAAGTGACGTTATGTAATGTAGTCTGATCTTTGTAACTGATGTATTTTGGTTGTGATTTAGTAATTTCTATCCGGGCGTTGCTGTGTATTGGTCTTGCTATCCAAGCAAGTTTGATCATAAATATAACAACAGACATTAGGCTTAATAGAGATAACTTTATGGGTTTAATGGAAGTTTCTTGATTTGCTCAATAAAAAGGGATGTACCACAAGTCAATTCATTTAACAAGGTGAAAGAGATACTTACTTCAACTCCTGACCAAGTTCCAGTTGATGCGTTCGTTTCCGTCAGTATTTGTATGGGAAGCCCATACATGTCGAAACTGACCACAAACCTCAGGTTTTAATCTCAAAGAAACCAATCCCAGAAGCACTCCCTATGTTGCAATGCATGCTGCTACAACTTTGTTCATATGACATTCACATCACACTCTGGGCTTGTAAAGGTCATACCTTTAGCTGACACATTTTCTCATAAATTATTTATTGCCAGAGACTTATCTCTATTATGGATTTACATGTACGAACCATTAAGTCTAATATCCCAATTAGCGATCCAAAATTAAAGGAGGTCAAGTGCTCAAACAATTTTGAGCCTGAAAAGGGTCATACAATAAGGTTCGCCAGAACATCGTTTTGACTGTCCAACTAACACCGGTTTTAAGCATGTGGAACCACAGCGATGAACTTGCAGTTCATAATGGCATTATTATAGAGGGTTCAAAATAGTTCATACCCAAATCGCGTGGAAAAACATCCTGAAGTCGATACATACGGGTCATGTAGGAGATGACAAGTGTATTAAATGAGCCAATGAATTTTTTTCTAATCAGGCATTGGTGACAACATAAATGAAATGGTTCTCAATATTATCGTATTATTAGAACGCAGAAATAAATCTCCTGAACCAATGATATCCCATTAAATCGCCGAGTTACCACGGCAAAATGTTGCTTTTGACCCTTTCCTTTTGAGGTTCAACACATCGAGGACGCCTCAGCTAAGTCTGATTGCCAAATTAAAGTCCATATTTTCTGACTTTGGTTAATCTCCGAGAAACTGATGTCTGATAATGAACCTCAGCATGCTAGCAAACATTATGGTTTTAACCACACTACCTCAACCCCACATACTCTTAAATACTAAGAGCCTTAATCATTGAACTTCATTAGGCGCTTCATACTTCATTAGGAGTTGCAACATCGCGAACTTCAGACCACTTAGCCACTGTGGTCCTCTACATATCTATTTCTGTATATTGCTAGTACATCTAAGAGCAAGAAATGCAGCCATACAAACAATATATAGAGTGTCTTACACGATTGAAGATTCAATGGGGTTGGCAAGTGAACCACGTGATACCCCATTACGTTTCTGCCGAATTATAAGTTCCAATACATGGAATCGCTTCAGTTCACCTTTTCCCGTAAAAATGACATTACTTCGGGAATTTTTTACGTATAACTTTTGATCACATGGGTTAAAATGTCTTCATTTCATGTTCAAGTTAACTTTTAAACACATGCTGGGTCACCGCTTGGTTTGCCACTGCTTGACTTTAGTGACCTTGTTGGCTTGGTACCAGTATAATCAACTTTGTGGTTTTTGTTCATCTGCAATTGAGTCCCGCTCGGACCACATGTGAAAAAGTGAATTTTCCTTACCGTTGGCCTTTACTGATTCACCTGGTATCAGTATAATGGACTGGGGGAGTGGTATGCTTGTCTGCGGCGTACTGACTCTGTGAGCTAGCACGGTAAAGTTGCCCTGAGTGCGCGCTAGCACAAGGCAGACCATACAACACACTCGCACTTCACATGCATACACAAACATTGTTCATAGATTAATCCATAGAGATTAATTAAATAGTTCTCGTCGCGAATAGCTGAAAAATTGCTGATGCGACGTTAAGCAACATTCAACCAACAACCAACCAATCATCTGCAATTGTAGACCTGCATACTAGCATTCGGATGGTTACCAAAATTGTGAATTTGTACAAAGCAGAACAAAAAAATGTCCACAAACACAAGTACCACATAGCTTATGTATTTAGATTAATGCTTGCATTCCATTACAAAAATAGTCTCACTATAAAGAGCTGAAAAATTATGGGATAGCCAAAAACCAATTTTACTAATACATGTATAATATAAACTTGGAAATTTAAACCCACGTTTATTAGTCCAAAAATTACTGTTGTAATATTACAGTTAAGTTTAATACTATAGTTAATAAATCTGCTACCTTACTTATCACCACTGTGTTTATAGTCTCAAAATCCATTTTCCATGTTTCTCTTTAGAAACCTCTCTTAATTTATTGCCAAAGCCCTTTATAATGTCACAATTTAACTTAACAATTGGTGGTGATGAGTAGAAGTTTTACTGTATGTTTATTTTTGCGCACATGACGACGATTGAGGCGTTTCAATCAACTTTGTGAACAGATATGTATGTAATGTTTATTGTTACGTCCAGAAACATTTTTATTTTGTGTTTTGTGAAATTAATCTGTCCCTAATTACAATGGGTTTATTGTTGTTACCTTAATAAAGTCTAACACAGGAAGTCAAATTTTAGATAAGATTTTTTAATCAGAATAAAATTAGATAAACGTTGAAAAATTATACATGTACATAAAATTTGAAAAACAATATTTTGTGTCATAAAATTTGAAAAACAATATTTTGTGTCATAAAATTTGAAAAACAATATTTTGTGTCATAAAATCACTACAGATTAATAAACACTGCCATCCATAAATTATTATGTTTATAACTGGCCACATCATTATGGACAGAATATCTTCACAAAATAGCCTTAGTAAAATCATTCTGGAAAAGCTCGGTGTTTTTCATTAGAAATAGTGTTTTTATCATAAAAATATTTTTTTTCCACATTTTTGATATTATTTCACTTTTTTAGAAACAAAAGAAAAGAATTTTTTCAAGAAAAACAGCTTTTTTGGATGCATTTATATATATCACTTGAAAAAACTCACTTTTCAGTTTTGATATGATGATTATGCCATAAACCATTTTGCATAGTATTTGTATTTATGGATGGCAATCTAAGTGCTAAAACATTTGTTTTTTATTATCCTGTATATGTATTTTTATTACCACTTTGGTAAAATACTTAAAATCTGATTGGTTAAAATCTTATTTATACTATCCCATATATTTAATTTTCCAAGGCAATACGGTCGCCTGAACGGGTAATACGGATACCACGTGATCCGGTAATAAGGAGCTTCAAACCTGTCGGGTTATGGCCGCCCCCATGGTTCGCTTCAAGTATTGCAGTATATTTTAACCTGTTTGTTTTCAAAAAAGTATTAAAAGTAACAAACGATTTTTAATTTTATAAATTACAGAATATTTTAAAATTAAAATTTTGTGTCTGACGTTTAGAAAATAAGATTCAAAATTCGAGAGTTAAAAGTTCGTATCTGCGACTAAAGGGGAACAACTCGCATAGAAACGTCGTTAGCAAAATGCAGATAGATCACTACCCTTGTATAAGTGATGACGATTTAGGGAAAATATATTCTAGCATTCACATGAATCCAAAAACGCCCACGGGACTGTTTAATAAAGTGCATTTTGAATAACGTTTATATTTCTGTCGTCGGGGTGGTGAAAACATTCCTGAAATGTCGAAATCTACTTTTTCTGTGGCTACAGATCCCTCTACAGGGGCCAAATTTGTGAAGAAAACTGTAGATGAGTTAACAAAAAAATCGTCGCGAAAATGAAAAAGAGAGATACAAAGGAATAATGCCTGCTGACAACACGCCAGTGTGTCCTGTGGCTTCCTACGAAAAGTACATGTCCGTTTACTCTGCTGGAGAGAAAGGAACGCCGCTAATATTTTAAAGATTTGAATGACACGGTTAAAAATCAATTAATCATTTACTTACATGAGGCGAGTCGTTACTAACAATCCTAATTTCTATCTAGTCCATACATTATAACTCCTTTAATACACCAAAACGTATTTTGGATGGGTGTTTACAATGGTAAAAATGTTGACAAAATGGCGGTGTCTTTCGTGTGACGTAATGATGACGGAAGAATTTATTCTTTACGTAGGTGCGCACGGGGTACAATGAAGGGTAGCTCCAGTTTGAAGAGTTATAATTTTAATAAGATAAATGACATTTTTAAACTTACTTATCTCAGAAATGTTTAATAAATTTAAAATTTCCGTATTTTCAATTAATTAAAATTTGATAGAAAAGATTAACTTGTTAAGTTGTTCCAATTTAGTTATTTTATACTAATATTTAAACCATATTACAATATTCCAGTAACTGCAGTATAACTTAAATTTTCAAATGTTGATCGAGATCAGACCAAAGTGGTAATATGCGCCTCAGGAAATACGAAACCCAAGACGGTCATACCATCCCGTATACCCCGGGAAAATCTCGAATAACTAATAAAATTTACATATAAAATTTATTTTTCACAGAATACATCATAGCTCTGGTCATACTATATCCATATTCAAGATTTACATGTATATAAAATTATTAAATATCATATACAATAATAAACTGATTAATACAAGGTGAAAATATAATACTGGAAAATTATGCAAATTAGAAGAGAATAATAAAAACTATTTTATGCTTTAACTTTAACTGACAAATAAAATGCGTTTGAACCAAAGTCCGATTTGTTATGGATTGGCTCGTTTTAGGGTTTCATATTTAAGCCACAGTCCATGAGTATTGTATTTCCTACTTTGTATATTTTATATTGTCTAGTCCATCCTGATTAAAATAATTATCAACAATAATGTCACAAGTTACACTTGAAATTGACTTAAAGCCAGTGATTAGAATTTGATGAGTTTTCATAATTGATGACCGGAACTACTCAAGTAGTTAAGAATCAGAAATAATCCATTATATAACGAATGCAACAGATGAATAGAAAATGAACAAAATATGGAACCTCAAAAAATTTTGAATGGCATTTTTCATTTTTATTTAAGTTATCTAGAGGTAATTGTGTGTCGTGTATACATACGTATTACACAAACACAATATAGTCATATCATGTATCTATTCATTGATACTAACACTGGAGTAACCAGCCATTGAGAAGAGCAGAGGCAATAATTGTGTGGTATTCTTTCTTTCAGGAAACCGAGTATTGGATTATTAAAAATTTAAACAAAATTAAAATATGGTCATAATCGAGCGATTATTATTTATAATCGACCATCTGCTCATCACTAATTACAGCATGCTATTAAGTGGACAGTTCTATATATTTGTCATATTCTCAGATAGTTCTGTAAATTTGGCATATGCATTCTTTATGTCAGTGAAACAATGTTAATTATCAACAACCTAGACAGCTTAACAGCGACCTAAATAGAATGTTAAATTTATGTTGTATTTAAAATCAATGGTAAACACTATCATGTCATCTTGATGAATAGCCTGATGTTCAAAATAAATCTACAAGGAATACTTGTCCATTGTCACAACCAACCCATAATCTGTTAGTTTTATCTATAGCTAGAGCCGTTGGTTCTTTTAACACTTGTGGTTGATCGAGTATAAATTGTATGAAGTTGCCGTCTATGTCTAATAAATGTATTGTATTATTGTAAGAATCAGCTACAAGGATATGTCCATTCTGGTTACAGATTGTGTCAACTGGTCGGAACACCCTGGCCATCTTTATCTGTTTTGGTCCTGTATATTTAAACCTGAATTTTCCATTCCTGTCTACAACTATGATATAACTCCAGTCACATATCATCACAATGTCGTGGTTAACATTTTCTGTAATCCGGTGTGGTGTACCAAGATCTTTATCTATTGTTGTCTTATCTATGACCTGTAATGTTTTTCCCTGTGATGACAGTCTAGTTACTCTGCGACCATCTCCAAAAAGATCCAAACCAACAAGCACATCTTCATTTTTTGTAACATGTATACCCCATGTCTCATACGGTGATAAATCAGCAAATGTATCTATATCACCTGATGTAGATATTCGCTTTATGTGATGTCCCAAAAGTTCTGTTACCAATAAATCACTTCCTGTTGTTGTATCCATGTCCCATATTTTAAAGTCTGGTCTGAGTGACTTCATTTGTTTGCTTTGATCATTGGTCAATTCTAGATATTGTTCAAGAGTTCTTAGCCCTGTCAAAAACCAGGCTTCATGATGATTTAACATTTTAAGTCTCAACATGTCTGTTTTCCATTGAAATGAGAAAACAATATTATCTTTGATTATTTTGGAATCCCGGACTTTGGATTTATCTGTTGGAGATGTCTCTGGTAATTTGTTATAATCCTTGATTTTAGATGTGCCTGTTGGAGTACTCACTGTTACTTCGTCGGCATCTTGGAATTTTGATTTATATGTTGAAGGACTCATCTCTCCTTGGTTTGGTGCTACTGGTCCCTGGTTTTCTTTAGATATCGCTGACTTTCCTGTTGATAAAATAGGATCTGCCTGACTCTGATTCTGTTTCTCCCCTGCGTGATCACGTATGCATTCTTCTGTATTAACTTCAAAAATGAGTTGCCCAACCATTTTCTTCAGGTCGTTGTCATTATCTTGACATATTTGGAATTTTGGAGGTTGGATTGGTTGTACATTTATTTCTGAACTTCTTTTGGTTAGTTGTTTCAAGGAATCCTTGATGCCGACAGCTTTGACAATCATGTCGAAATCGCTGAACTTTCTTACTTTTTGCTCTTCTTCATTTAGCTGCTTCTTCAATATTGTCAATTCTAAATCAATTTTTTCTTTTGTTTCCTTTAAACATGTTTCATCAGCTGTTGCCTGCTGTATCCATTCATCTCTCAATTTGTTTATGATCTGATCTACAGCTAGTTTTATGTCTTTTCCTCTGGTTATTATACTTTTAATCAGTTTCTCCTTCTCTTGACTGTAGTTCTCCTGTATTTCGGTTATGACTACAGCAGACATATCTAACTTTGGAATTTGATTGGTTTTTATCTGCTCAAAAACGTTTTCAAGTTGTGTTTTGGTTTCTTTGGCAATATCCTCTATCATTTTATATTCATGTAGCTTATGGATTTCTGTAATACAACGCAAACACACTAGAGAATCACATGTTGTACAATACATCTGAAAGGCTTCGCTTTCATGATTTGGACACAATATGGAAGAACTTTGATTTTCCTCGGTAACATTGGCTATTTTAGTGACTTTATGGTTTCTGGAGGCCCTACTTTTGAGATGGTATATTTTACATTGGTTACACAGTGTTTCTGGACAACTTTGACATCTCCATAGGACGTCTTTGTAAGTGTTACAAATACCACATGGTATATTTCCGAGCATCTCCTGAGCTGCTCCAGTGGCCATGTTTTATTCTTTATTGCACTTACTTAGTATAACTATGATCATTTTGCTATAATAGTGGGAATTCCTAAGAAAAAAAGAAAATGAAATATAACAATGAAAATTAAATCTTAATACTATTAAATGTTTAACAAACTAAACAATTTATCTGATGCGATGAATTCTTTTCATAGAGTATCCTAAGACATACATACCTTTCTGTGTTCAAATCACAATCCAAAAAAGCAAAGTAAATACTTTGAAATCTGACAAAGTAAGTTAAAAACGAACTTCCAACAGAGAAGTCAGGACGGGTACTCTGGAACCGTCAGCACAACAACGTGAATATACCATAATCTTTCAAACCACTGGCATCTCAGCGATGGGTGTCTAAACTTGGTAGGATGCAAGTGAAAAAGTGTTTTTTCTGTTGCCTGGATGTAGTGGTAAGCACATTACATGCATTATGGATGAAGTGCTCTGTTGTGTGTCACTGTATAAGCTTTTTAATTACACACTCAGTGCATTCTAGTACAAAAATTGCATCATGGACCACACGAACTATTTCCAAGATAGCGTGAACAAAGAAATTATCCAAAAGCCTGGTGAGACAGGGTCCCGAGGACATGGAATTAATAGTGAAAATCTTTTTTGTTGATGAACGTTATTATTTAATTTTAAATGTTAAAGTTAAATGTTCAATAGAAAAAATGATAATTAAAAATGAAATTATCCAACTATAGAATATCTCTGGATTTTCTATCAGAACTATACGTGGAGTTATAGACAGACGATGATGTAAATTATAACACTTACTTAATTCAAACTAATTTCTTCATTTTCTGTTAATTGTAATTCTTCGCCAGCTCAACGCCCAATTTAAGGTCCAATAGTGTAAAATTAGAATATTTAATAGATTTTATATCTGAAGTACGGACCTGTCGAAACGAAAGTTTAACACTAGGTTGACACATTAATGCCAATCGGCGGCACATCTCGGCCCCTAGCTAGTTAGATAAACTATGGCAGCTTTTCAGTAATTGCGATATATCTCTTGGCAGCTAGTTATGCACATTTTTGCAACTTGGCAACCGACAGCTTATCTTGGCAACCAATCTTCGACTCCTTTTCGTTACCAAAGGGTTGAACTTTTTACAGGTCTGTTCTGTTTTTGTAATACATTCTTTTAAATGTTTAATCTAGAGTTATATGATAACACACAATTTAACTGATAATGAAAGGTACAGTGAGCACTTGTTGGTTTATAAATATTTGATTTAATTTTAGTGTATTATATACATTTTGTATCTCTTTTAAACACTTCTTCAAAATTCACTATTCACTTGTACAGTCAAAATAGCCCAGAAAGATAACCAAGGGTAACAAAAAGTGGTCTTTATGGACATGTGTCCATTATATAAATATTCAACTTAAATGAATAAAGAGCAATTCGGATATAATTGACTGACCTTTAAAAGAAGGTGGCTGTTATTTAGAGGTTGTCTTTTTATTTAACTATAGTAAACAAACAAAAACAAACTTGTTCGTGTCTTTATTCAATATGCATCCTTATATGTTTAAAACTGGAATTATGATTTATTAATAAAATTTAAAGAAAAACTATCATATTCATAAATATTACAGGAATACTTAATAAATTACCTGCCCATGAATGCTATGGACGTGATATCGATGACTAGAGAATTTTTTAGTTCCTCACTAACAACGCCGTCGAAACAGTAATTCTAAACAGTGATTAGTGATACATCATTATCTGGACATTTAATTTGTGCTATTGGATTCAATAGAAAGTGAGTTAGAACTTCAAAATTTAATTCAATCGTTCATCAATATAAACTGTATATACCATGTGTATGTGGAATTTCATACCTGTATTATTTACCTGATACACCTGTATATATACACAAACATTAGACCCCATTATATATAAAGCACGCACAGGTGAACCTAAATGAGTACTCCTCTGGACAGTCGCTGTCCGAGTTATATAAGTACGACAGTCCGTAAATGCCAAATAGGTATCGATATTGTAACGTGGCGCGTACGAATTGGTTCCTTCAATCAGCCGTCCGGTACTCGCCAGATAAAACTTCAAACTGGTGTCTATTGTCCATCGAGTGGTCCGAGCGATATACATTATAGAGTCCTAGTCACAATGGCATTTCTTGGTGTATTCCTAATATCGGGTATATTAATAGACCAAGCAGGGGTACTACATCAAATGAAAATACATATGGAGGCCCATGGCGGTCAGAACTTTCAAACTCATAAAGACATTGTTTACTATGTTCTATTGCGAGGTACATTAGACTCATCATTTGAAATAAAAACTGAATTTAACTACTCACAGAGGATTCTGCTGTTGTCTGCAGACGTAGAATTAAATCCCGGACCATCTGCTATTGAAATTTTAACAGAAATCGGGTCCTTAAAAGATGTATTATTAACAGAGATCAGATCTCTCACAGATGATATCAAAGTTGTTAAAGAAACGTGTGCAAATTTGAATGAAATGGTTGTATCGTTAGAAAGTCGCCAAACAAATAACGAAGAGAATATATCAAATTTAAAAGATCAGATAAAGAACATGAAAGAAAATCATAGAATTCTAGTCTCGGATGTGGATTGTTTATATGAAGAATGTGACTTGGAACCAATATATACTAAAATTGATCATCTTGAAATTCAAGTGGAGAAACTAGAAGCATATAGTCGAAGGGACAACTTAAGAATATTCAGAATTCCAGAAGGTACAGAAACTAACAGCCAACAATGTAAGGATGTGATAATTCAGAAAGTGTTAAAAGTATCGGACAGAAACAGCAACTGGAACCACAGAGATATAATTCGAGCTCATCGAATTGGTGGATCACATGAAGGCACCACGAGGCCAGTAATGGTCAGGTTTGCACACTGGAGCGACAAAATGACAGTTGTGAACAACAGAGATAGTTTCAGGACAGAAGGAATAAGGGTGTCAGATGACCTTACATGGAAACAAAGAAATGCAATCAAAAAGGAGAGGAAACAAACTCAAAGTAATGGAGATAGAGTATTCAGAACAACAGTAAGAAGAGGACAAGATTCAGGACAGACAATGGACGGTAGTAGATAAGGGTGTGGCCAGAACCCAAACAAATCATCCAAACAGGAATTGAATATTTAAGCATGGAATATCGAAGGTCTTATATCAAAACTGAACAATGGTGACTTATTGAACTTCATTAAAACTTTTAAAATTATAGGTTTGACCGAAACGTGGATTGAACATGACGATTTCAATTTGAATAGTACATTTGATAACTATGATATATTTCTGTGTGAAGCCTCGCGTAAACAAGCTAAAGGTAGAGCAATGGGATGGGAGGCATTGTAGCTTTAATACACAGTTCTATCAAACGATTTGTCAAACGTCTTATACCGGAGTAAAAAATTGCGATTTATTTAAATTTTGATAAAAATTATTTCATACTGAAAAAGACGTTTAATAGCAATTGTTTATACCCAGAGACAAACTCTCCTTTTTATGATGGTATAATTGACAAAGGTATTAAATTACTGGAGGATGAGTTGTTGTCTGATGATATAAATCTTAATAATAAGCACTGTATCATTGGCGGTGACTTTAATGCTCGTACTCGAACTGAAAAGGATTATTTTGTATATGAAGAATTCAACTCTTTTGAGATTGACACTTTTAGTGATTTTTTGTCCAGTATTTTTCAAAGGGCTCGGGTATCAGTTGACAGTAAGATAAATGCATTTGGTCAACAACTTTTAACATTTTGTAAAAACTATAATATACATATTGTGAACGGGCGCTGTTGGTCGGACAAAGACATTGGTGATTTTACATTTATTGGTCCAACCGGTAACAGCACTATTGATTATTTCATTGTTTCAGGTGACATATTTGATTCAGTCACAGATATGACTATACATAGTAGATCGGAGTCATTTCATTTGCCAATTAGTATAAATATAATTAGTTCCATACTCCCACAAAAACACAGTACAGAGTGTGTCAAATATAAATAAAGATGGGATGTTGAAAATAATTTAGATCAAATGTAGATAAATGTGTACATAATGTTAATGACCAAATATATGACATGGTGTATCAAGATAATGTAAACGAGGCTGTTAGTATTTTTACAAACTGTTTAAAAGAAGCTGCTAATATTTTTCATACTAAGGTTGTAAATACAGTTTTTAACAGCCTCCGTGGTTCGACAAAGAATGCGTCGAGTTTTTAAAACAAAAATTACACGCATTATCTTTATTTAGAAACACTAAGTCTGAGAATCATCTACAAGATTTCGTTCAAAGGAGAAAACAATTTAAAAACATGTGTAGTTCAAAACAAACATCATTTTTTCGTCATATTTCAAACCAGCTTGATAAGTTTTGTAACTATTCAAAACAATTCTGGTCCATTCTAAGAGGGCTTAATGGTACTGTAAATAGTATTTGTGATACTATTAGTTCTGATGAATGGTTCCAGTATTTTACAGATCTATACACATTGCCTGAAATGTCTCCCCCTATAGACGATACACAACAACATACAGAAGGTGATGTTATTACGGACATTGAATTTGACATTTTAAATAGTGAAATTACTTATGAGGAGATAATATCTTCTGTAAAAGATTTAAAATGTAACAAATCTGCAGGTCCAGATGATATGTTACCAGAATTTTTTGTTTATTCTTTTGATAGGTATCTACCACTTTTAAAAGATTTGTTCAATAGGATTTTTAATTCAGGTGTTTTTCCAAGTATGTGGACTACATCTATTATTGTTCCAATACATAAAAAGGGGGCTAGAAATAAGCCAGAAAATTACAGAGGTATTTCTTTATTAAGTATTTTTGATAAAATTTTTACTAGAAAAAAGGATTACTCAGTGGAGTAGTATATTTGATAAGATATCAGATTTTCAAGGTGGTTTTAAGAAGGGTCATAGTACTGTTGACAATATTTTTGTATTACAAGCACTTATATAGAAACAGTTTTCTAAAAAAGGAAGAAAACTATATGTCGCTTTTATTGATTTTAAAAAAGATTTTGACTCTATTGAAAGAGAAAACCTATGGAATATATGTTCAATGAGAGGGCTTTCTGGTAGAATCTATATTTTATTGAAGTCAATGTATTAAGAAGTAACTGCATGTGTGAAAACAAAAAATGGTTTTACAGAATATTTTAATTGCACTCTAGGTCTGAGACAAGGTTGTGTATTAAGCCTGATATTATTCTCATTATTCATAGAAAACTTTACAAAATCTATTGTTAAATGTGATTTGAAAGGAGTGCAACTTTTTCCAGATGTTCTGCAAGTTTTAATTTTGCTTTTTGCAGATGATATCGCTCTAATATCTGACACAGTTAAAGGTCTTCAAAGTCAGTTAACACTATTGGAACAATATTGTGATAAGTGGAAACTGGAGGTAAATCCCAATAAAACCCAAGTTGTCGTGCTCAGACAGGGCAACATACGTAAAAACGCGAAATGGTTATTTAAAGGGAAATATTTAGCATGTGTAAATACTTATACCTATTTAGGATTACTATTTTCTTGTAAATTTTCATTGTATCATATGACCGAAAAATTGGCGGAAAAAGGAAAACGGGTTTTAACAGCAGTATTGTCAATGCTCTATAAGATCGAAGATTTAAAGTTTAAAACATTTTTTAAAATTTTTGATACAAAGGTGTGCCCAGTTTTGTTTTATGGTGACGAAATATGGGGTTTTCAGTCATATCCTTCTATAGAAAGTGTTCAGATATATGCATGTAAAAGATTTCTAATTACATCTTTACGCTCATGTAATCTAGCAGTATTAGCAGAATGTGGAAGGTATCCATTGTATATTTTAACAGTTAAACGTCTTTTTAGATATTGGGGGAAAATTCTTTCCATGTCAGATGATAGAATTGTCAAAAAAGCGTATAATATGTTAGTTTTTTACGATCAACTAGGTTATATAAACTGGTCATCAAAGGTTAAAAAAATTATGTGAGATTGTGGATTTAATTTTATATGGAAATATCAAAATATTATAAATATTGAGTATTATATTGATGACATTATACAAAGGTTAAAAGATATATATTTGCAAGAGTAGAGAAAAATATAGAAAACACTTTAAAATTATCATTTTACAAATTGTTCAAAACCAATTTTTGTCAAGAACGTTATCTAGAAATTTTTAACTTAAAGAAATACCGTAAAATCATAACAAATTTCCGTATTAGTTCCCATGATTTAATGATCGAAAAGGTAAAATATAAAAAAAATTGTAAAACAAAACAGAATTTGTAAGTTTTGTAACCTGGGATTAATTGAAGATGAATATCATTTTTTATTTATTTGTACATTTTACGAGGAAATAAGACATCAATTTATACCAAAACTATTTTTCAATCCCCAAATGTTCATAAATTTGTTATTCTCTTGTCATCCAAAACATTGTCAAATATACAAGCAGTGGGAAATTTTCTATATCATGCATTTCAAAAACGAAAATTGTATATAAAACACAATAACATTGTAATATAGCTTTCATGGCAGAAATGTAATGTATATACTATGTAACTATGTAACTACTATATGGGGTTGTGGCCTTACAAATGAAGATATATATATATATATAAATCTTATCTGGTGACACTTTTGCTAGAATTATAAAACATACTGTTTTGTTGGATGGATTCACACACTTATATAAACAAATATCCCTGTCTATATACATGTATGTCAAAATAAAAGACTTTGAAAACTGGCAAATTAAGATTGACATGGAAAGTGAGTTTGGGTGCTGCCTCGGAAGGGGCAAGCCCCTCCTGACAGACTTAAAAACTTTGAACAAATTTTAGAATAGAAGGAACATAGAGTATGAGAAATTTGAAATATCTAGCATAGTTTTAAATACACCTAGGCGTGCAATTTCTGTAAGTCAACAATTTATTTATTAGCATTTTGCTTCAATTATCAATTTTAAGCTCCACAACCTCTGCTGGTTACGTGAAATAAATTGCAAAAAAAACCTTGTCAAATAAGACCACTAAAATTGTCGTTTTACAAGTATTAAGCCATCATCATCATGCTTGCTCAAACAGTTTCAATGATTGCTTTATCAATAAAATACATTCATGTTTAAGACTTCAGTCCACTAGAATTATCCCCTTTTAACCGTAATCAACACAGCGAAAGGGATAAAATGAATATTTCTGCAATATGCACTCCCCTGGCATTGAATCTGCTGGGGTATTTTTCCCGAGGATATCAGTAGGCAACAATTCTGTATTATTGTCAGAAATATAATATTGTCTAAATTTGCTGATTTTAAACTTCTCAAAAACGTCCTCATGCAAATTTTTTTCCTAGCTTAATTTGGTAAAATATATTTTGGCCCTATGTGTATCTTTTCAACATCTTGAAAAAAATTGGTTTCGTAATTTTGCTACGAACACAATATTCCGAAACGGCCGTCTGGTGCTGTAAAATAAAAACTTGTGTAACTTATAATTAACAAACTCTGTCATCAAGTACCGGGTATGGGTGGAACTAAGAAGATTTTTTCTTTAATTTATGCCAAGATTTCCCAGAAAACTAAAATTTAGAGCAGATAAAACATTTTATATCTTTTTGTTTTGTTCCAAAAGCATGATTTTGTAAGTAATGTCTGAGGAGCGACAGTGATTATTGATCATTCTGAACAGCTGAACCGTTGAAATCAAGATAATTTGCCACTGCCCTTTGCATATGAAATAAACATCATATTGTGATCAGTGTATAGGTAGGGTTAAATTTCTGTAATTTCACTTTTAGTAATGGTATTTCAATATAAGTATAACCTTTAGACTTCGATGTCAAACACCTTTTAGATAAAACAGGTGTTCTAACCTCCGTAACACAACTTCTAAATGTTCAAACGAACTGACAAACATCTTATTGTAGGACCTGTCCAGGGAAGCTGTTACAACTCTTAATAAAGTCCAATGCCTAATGAAATCAGCGTTTAAATCACGACTAATGAAATTCGGACGACGCCTAATGAAGTCAACAGAATGAGGTTCCAGACGAAACATCTTCCATGATGTTTCAAAATATAATCACTTTCGAAATTGTATGGCTGCACGACTCAACTGTAGATCTATAGCACAACACGCTTTTAACCACATGCAGTATATATGCATCCTTACACATAGTATGTAATATCAAGAAGAATTCTCGTCTGGAGCCTCAATCATTGGACCTCATTAGCCATTGTAGACTTTATTAGGCGTTGGAATTCAGTAGGAGTTGCAACACCGCGAACTTTAGACCACAAAGTCGCCGAGACTCCTAACTAGTTTTCTATATTTCTATATACTGCTAGTACAACTAAGAACAAGAACAATATATACAAACAAACGAATACATAAACATTTTCGCGTGCATGTTATTTTCTAGAAATTCGCAAGACATTCATAAAAAATCGCGAAAATAATATGCACGAAAATAAATTTGATCGAATAAATATGAATGGACAGTTCTCAATTGCTACGGTATAAATATATATAAATCACGAAAACACTGTCAGAAAATAATAACGTGTACCGGAAGTTACAGTAACTGTTCGGAACAGATTGTGGTTTTTTTCTTGGGGTAATTCTAAAGCAAGGAAAAAATGGAAAGAAATAGTTTTATTCACATTTGTTCAGGTATAATAACTTAAATCAATAAAACTTAATAATTAATACTTTATTGTAAAACACAGTTCACAGGTGAGTACAGGTGGAGTTGTACATGACGAGAGAACAGGCAATTTTACGTACATACCTAAAACCTTTACATGAGGAGCTCACGATGGGATCGGGCTCACAACGGGATGTCGCGAAAATTTCATGCCGCGAAAGGACTTTGATACAAATATCGCGAAAATATCATGCCGCGAAAAAAAAGTGTTTTACAGTATAAAGATTATCTTAGACGATTGAAGATTCAATGGGTTTCGTCAATGAACCACTTAGTACCCCATTACGTTTTTGTGGAACAATCATTTCCATTGAAGAAGGAATCTCTTCAGTTCACGTTTTCTAATAAAAGTTATTTTACTGTAGGGAATTTTGGTGTAAACTTTTTCCAAAATTTCAAACGTTCCACGCAAATATTGAAGGACATTGATCACATTGGTGAACTTGATATGGAATTGGTTTACGGGGTTTAAAGTCAAAATGCCGTATCGCACAGTGTTGTTACTAATATTGATAAAGCAATCTAAATTTTAAGTGTTGTTATTATTTGATTGAAGTAGATTTACACACATTTATCTCAATTTGCGAGTTTTCAATTTTTTATTATATTTTTGGGATTGTGGTTTTGGTAATTGACCGGCGCGGTATGTTAGTGTTTGTGTAGGGTATTAAGTAGATAGAATTGGCAAAGCTTTGAGGAGTTTATACAGAAAAAAGTTTTTTGTATCTCGTACAAAGTTTTTTATTATTAAAAAGCAGATGCAAAAACAATAAATTGGTGTAGGTTTTGTACAAATAAATTAGCGCCGTGACTTGTTACAAAAACTTTTGACCTTTGAAGTTATCGTTATAGTGCAGGAACAAGTTAATAACAAAATATTGATTTCAAAACGAGAATCTATAACTTACTGAACACATGTGATGCATCAAAACAAGTTCATCTTACATAAGTGTTTGGAAAGTATTGTTAGGAGATAAGTGAACAAAACGAGGTATGAGTATCATGAATTCTGTTGGAATTTTTCACCCCATGAATAAAACCCCGTTAACAGTATGTAATCATTGACAAAATTTTGAGAATCTTATGAACCACTATACATTTAAATAGCCTCTGATTACAGGCTGTTTTACTGAAACACATGGGCTGTCATGGATTAGTGGTATAAGATTCGTATAAATCCTAATGTTTTTTTAAACATCATTTTGACCGACCAGTTAAGGTATACACAACTCTAATAAGACCATGAAAATTATCACAACAATCTTTTCAAAATAATCAAGTTTCAGATTTGGCAAGAGACCAAGGATTAATTTAGATATTTTGAATTTTTATAACTTTTTATATTCAAAATACCCTATTCCAGGGCAAAGGCGCATTAAATCGTCCAAATAAAGCATCGTTTGTTAAGTCTTGTATATCAGTACGTCTGTAACATTATTGGGTGTCAAAATGTCTAAATTTCCATTAGTGTTCACATTAATCTTCAAACATCCTGGCTCACCACTTGGTTTGACACTTGTTGATTTGAGTGACCTGGTTGGCTTTGTGCTAGTATAATAAACTAACTGGTCTTTGCATGTGCAATGGCGGTACTGCATACTAGAATACTGAAGATTACCACACTTGTGCACTATTACAAAGTAGATCAGATATAGGTCCACAAACACAAATACCACATCACTTATTTAGATTAATGCTTCCAATCAGTACAAAAAAGGTTTCATTATGGATACCTGAAAAATTGCTGGTTAGAAGTTAAGCGACAGCCAAAAGCCAATTTGACTATAAACCTGGAACATTTTGGTACCAATCCAAGCAATTACTGTTGTAGTATTACAGTTAAGTTGAATACTGCAGTTACTGAGAAATCATATATTTTCATGGTGTCCCAATTTTTGGAATTTTTTTGGATACACTGACCCATTAAATTACATGTCAACGAATAAGTATATGTTATAATAAACTTACAATAAACGGAATCATAAACTAAGAATTAACTTCGCCCCTTTATAATGCAAAAATTTGACTAAACAACCGGTGGTGATGAATAGAAGTTTTACTGTATGTTTATTTTGGCTCACATGAAGACAACTGAGGCGTTTCAATCATCTTTGTTAATATATATTTATGTAATGTTAATTGTTACGTGCAGAAACATTTTTATTTTGTGTTTTGATACTTTAAGCTGTCCAAGTTAACAATGGACTTATTATAGTTACGTTAGAAAAGTCCAACACAGAAAGTCAAATTTTCAGATAAGAGTAATTAATCAGAAAAAAATTACATAAACGTTAAAACTTTTTACATTAAAATCAATATTTTGTGCCATAAAGATCTGAAAGATCAGTAAACACTGCCATCCATTAATTATTATGTTTAAAACTGGCCATATCATTACGGACGGAATATCTTCATAAATTGCATTATTTAAATCATGGTGATATAGTTGAATGCGTTTCATTAGGAATAGTGTTTTATAATAAAATATATTTTTTTCACATTTTGATATCATTTCTCTTTTTTTAAAGATTCCACAGTGATTGATTTCGAGGAAAACAACTTTTGTGGATACATTTAGATTATAGAGATATCACATCAAAACACTGATATTTCTACTCAAAAACTATCGAATTTCATCTTAAGTGATTATTTTGACATGATTATACTATAAACCTTTTGTATGGTACATCATAGCTCTGGTCATACTACTAGTATATTATTATTCTCCATTTGCATGTATATACAAATTGTTAAATATTATATACAATAATGAACTAATTAATACAAGATGAAAATATAACACTGGAAAATTATGTAAATTAGAAGAGAACAATAAAAGCTACTGTAAACCGCTTTATATTGGCGCATTCTTATTTTAGCGATTGATGAATGGTAAACATATTAGCGCAGTTTAGTTTTAGCATAAGCGATTCCAGTCTGGGCTGTTTAATACCTCTTTATATTACCGCATTTTCTTGCCAAAAACCCGCACCTTTTGGCCAAAAAATTGAGAAGGGGTGCCAGTATTTATAATAAAACCTTGACTTACAAATAAAATGCCTTTAAACCAAAGTTATGGATTGGCTTATTTTAGGGTTTCATAGTCAAGCCACAGTCCACCAGCATTGTATTTCCTAGAGTGTATATTCTATATTGTCTTGTGCATCCTGGTGCTTAATAATTACCAATAAAATGTTATAAGTTACACTTGGAATTGACTAAAAACCAGTGATTGGAACTGGATGATTTTTCATAATCAATGATAGGAACTGATTTAATTAGTAATTGATAATCAGAAATAATCGAGGTTGTAACAGAAAGTGAACAAAATATGTAATTCAGATGATTTTGAACTGAGATTTTCCATTTTCCATTAAATTTAATTTCTAGTTATTTGAATGTTGTTTCATGTATACATACGTTTGACACAAATAAAATAAGTCATATCATGCATCTATTCATAGATCCTCAAACTGGAGTAACCCGCCACCAAGCAGGGCAGAGACAATAATGTTTTGGTATTCCTTGTTTTCAAGAAACAGATCATGGGAAGCTTGAAATATGGTCATAATCGAGCGATTATCATTTGTAACCGACATCTGCTCATCACTACTTACAGCATGCTGAGAAATAGATAGTTTTTTATATTTGTTATATGTTTTCTTTATTTTATTGACACCAGGTTAATTATTAACCTAGACAGCTAACCAACGACCTAAATAGAATGTTAAATTTATGTTGTATTTAAAACCAATGGTAAGCACTATCATGTCGTCTTGATGGATAGTCTGATGTTCAAAATAAATTTACAAGAAATACTTGTCTATTGTCACAACCAACCCATAATCTGTTAGTTTTATCTGTAGCTAGAGCCATTGGTTCTTTTGATACTTGTGGTTGATCGAGTATGAATTGTATGAAGTTGCCGTCTTTGTCTAGTAAGTGTATTGTATTATTGTAAGCATCAGCTACAAGGATCTGCCCATTCTGGCTACAGATGGTGTCAGATGGTCTGAACTTTCTGGCGATCTTCATCCGATTCGGTCCTGTGTATTTGAACCTGAATTTTCCATTCCTGTCTACAACTATGATATAACTCCAGTAACATAACATCACAATGTCCTGGTTAACATTTTCTGTAATCCGGTATGGTGTACCAAGATCTTTATCTATTGTTGTCTTGTCTATAAACTGTGATGTTTGTCCCTGTGATGACAGCCTAGTTACTCTGCGAACATCTCCAAAAAGCTCCAAACCAACAAGTATATCTCCATTCTTTGTAACATGTATACCATACGTCCTATATGGTGATAGATCAGCAAATGTATCTATATCACCTGATTTAGATATTCGCTTTATGTGATGTCCCAAAAGTTCTGTTACCAATAGATCACTTCCTGTTGTTGTATCCATGTCCCATATTGTAAAGTCTGGTCTGAGTGACTTTATTTGTTTGCCTTGATCATTGACAAGTTCCAGATATTGATTACTTTCGCCTAGAAATTCTGACCCTGTAAACAACCACGCTTCATTATGATTTAACATTTTGAGTCTCCTTATGTTAGTTTTCCATTTAAATAAGGAAACAATGTTTCCTTTTATAATTCTGGAATCCTGTACTTTGAATTGATCTGTTGGAGGTTTCTCTGGAAATTTTTCCAATGAATCCACACAATTTTTCCTTATTTTAGGTATTGTCGCTTTTTCGTTTCCACAAGGACCGCCTTCAGTACTTGCACTTAATTTTGGCCGCATCGATGTTTCTGATTCATTTGAGGAATCTACTGGACTCTGGTTTTGTTTAAATGCTTCTGCCTTGCCTGTTGATACATTAGGGTCTGCCTGACTCTGATTCTGTTTCTCTCCTGCTTGATCATGTTTACATTCTTCTGTCCTTATATTTACTTCAAACATGAGTTGTCCAACAATTTTCTTCAGGTCGTTGTCAATATCTTGACCTATTTGGAATTTTGGAATTTGTATTGCTGGTTGTACATTTATCTCTGAACTTCTTTTGGTTAGTTGTGTCAATGAATCCTTGATGCCGGCAGCTTTGACAATCATGTCAACATCGCTGAAGTTTCTTACTCTTTGTTCTTCTTCATTCAGCTGCTTCTTTAAAATTGTCAATTCTAAATCAATTCTTTCTTTTGTTTCCTTTAAACATGTTTCATCCGCTGTTGCCTGTTGTACGGATTCATCTCTCAATTTGTTTATGATCTGATCTACAGCTAATTTTATGTCTTCCCCTCTGGCTGTTATACTTTTCAACAGTGTTTCCTTATCTTGGCGGTAGTTCTCCTGTATCTCGGTTATGGCTACAGCAGACATGTCTAACTTTGGAATTTGATTGGTTTTTATCTGCTCAAAAATGTTTTCAAGTTGTGTTTTGGTTTCCTTGGCAATATCCTCCATCATTTTATATTCATGTAGCTTATGGATTTCTGTAATACACCGCAAACACACTAGAGAATCACATGTTGTACAATACATCTGAAAGGCTTCGCTTTCATGATTGGGACAAAATATGGAAGAACTTTGCTTTTCCTCGGTAACATTAGCTAGTTCAGTGACTTTATGGTTTCTGGAGGCCTTACTCCTGAGGTGGTGTATTTTACATTGGTTACACAGTGTTTCTGGACAACTTTGACATCTCCATATGACGTCTTTATAAGTGTTACAAATATCACAGGGTATATTTTCAAGCATCTCTTGAGCTGCTCCAGTGGCCATGTTTTATTGCTCATTGTACTAAGTTAGTATAACTACGGTAATTTTGGCATAATGACTGAAATTCCTAGAAAAAAAATGAAATATAACGATAAAAATTAAATCGTAATACTATTAAACGTTTAACAAACTAAAGAATTTATTTGATGAGATCAATCCTTCTCATAGAGAGGCCTCAGAATTTAAAACCAAACATACCTTTCAGTGTTCGAATCACAATCCATTAAAGCAAAGTAAATACTTTGAAATCTGACTCATTAAGTTAAATACATGAACTTCCAACAGGAAAATCAGAACGGACATTCTAGAAGCGGAAGCACAACAACGTGAATAAACTCTTTCAAACCACTGGCATCTTAGCGATGGGTGTTTAGACTCGGAAGTCTGCAAGTGAAAAAGTGTTTTTCTGCTGCATGGATTTAATGTTAAAGTTCATTACAGACAGTATGGATTTTAGGTGATCTGTTCGTCGGGGATATTGTGTGTCACTGTATAAGTCCTCTTTATAAAACTCTCAGTGTATTCCAGTACAAATATTACATTATTCTCCATTCGACCTTGTTCCAGGATAGCATGAACAAAGAAATTTGGTTTACTTTCACAACCATATAGGAAGAGTTTATAGACACATGATTATATAAATTATAACACTTACTTGATCGTTAATTCAAACTTATTTGTTTATTTTCTGTTAATTGTAATTCCTCGCCAGCTCAACTTCCCATATAAGGTCCAGTGTTGTAAAATTAGAATATTTAATATATTTTATATCTTAAGTACAGACCTGTCGAAAGCTTAACACTGAGTTAACGCATTAATGTCAATCGGTGGCACATATCAGCCTCTAGCTAGTTAGATAAACTATGGCAGCTTCGATATATCTCTTGGCAGCTAGTTATGCATATATCTGCACCTTGGCAACCAGAGACTTATCTTGGCAACCGATCCTCGGCTCCTTTTCGTTAGCACAGGGTTAAACTTTCGACTGGTCTGTTCTGTATTTGTTACACATCATTTCAGTAAATGTTTAATTTAAAGTTATGCATTACGATCTATATGATAACACAAAATTTAACTGATAATGAAAGGTAGAGCGAGTACCTGTTGATTTGTAAATATTTGATTTAATTTCAGTGTATGATTTTCAAAATTCACTATTCACTTGTTCAGTCAAACTTGCCCAGAAAGATAACCAAGGGAAACAACAAAAGTGGCCTTTATAGACAAGTCAGTGTCCATTATATAGATTGAATATATATATACGTATTGAATAAAGAACAATTGGGATTAATTTTACTAATTTTTAAAAGAAATTGATTCTTATTGAGATGTGGTATTTAAGGCATATTTTATTATTTTTTTAATTATAGTAAACAAAAAAAAAAAAAAAAAAAACAAACAAACAAACTTGTCCATATCTGTATTATTATGCTCATATGTTTAAAACTGTAATTATGATTTATTCCTAACATTTAAAGAAAAAGTTATTCTTAAATATTACATTTGGCGATGATATTGCTATAAAAAGAAAAAAAATACTGCTTTATTGGAAACACACACTTATAGCAACAGATATCCCCGGTCTATATACATGTATGTCAAAATATAAAAAACTTTTAAAAAACTGGCAAATTAAGTTTGACATGTAAAGTGAGTTTGGATGCTGCCTCGGAAGGGACAAGTCCCTCCTGTCAGACTTAAAAACTTTGAGCAAATTTAAGAATGGAAGGAACATAGAAGTATGAGAAATTTGAAATATCTATACACACCTAGGCGTGCAATTTCTGCGAGTCAACAGTTGTTTTTGTAAGCAGCTTAAGCTTGCTTCAATGTATCAAGTTCAAGCTCTACAACGTCTGCTGTTTATTTGAACATAATAACACCATTCCTTTGTCAAATAAAAGACCACTTAACTATACAATTTAAATGAGTCTACTTGAATTATCTCCCTTTGAACGTAATCAACACTTGTTCAGAGATTGTGAAATGGATAGCAATATACAAATATTTATTTAAACTCCCCTGGCATTATTATTGAATCTTTTGAGACATCTTGAAAAATTGGTTTCATAATGTTGGTCCTAGCACTACTGGTTAGGAATAGTAATCCAAAACGCACGTCTATTGCTGTAAAAGTAAACATCAGTCCGATTTATTTATGTCATCAAATACAGGGTCTGGATGGAACCAAGTAGATTTTCTATAATGAAATTATTCAAAACTTTAATATTTTCTTCAATTTATGCCAAAATCTCAAGAAAATTATACTTTGGAGCAGATAAAACATTTTATATCTTTTTGTTTTGTTCCAAAAGCATGATTTTGTAAGTTATGTCTGAGGAGCGACATTGAATATTGATCATTCTGAACAGCTTATAATTGTTCAATATTTAAGAAATTAAAAACGATGCGTTAACTTAAACTAAATTTGCGATTTTCGTTTTTTTTTAAATTTATTTATTTATTTATTTATTTTTTTTTTATTTTTTTTTTTTTGGGGGGGGGGGGGGGGGGGATTGTGGGTAAATTAAATGTTACCAGAGTAAAAACTCTTTATTTAAAGAATCTGTTAAGTCTGTGACCCAAAACGGACCGGCGTGTTTTTGTTAAAGTCGTGTTTGATTTTGAATTCATTCATAAGGTAGAATTTGGAGATACAATAATTAAATAAAGGGGATTTTAGTCACTCGTGTGGAGTTGCTTTTTTGAGTACTAAGATTTTCCTTAACTTAAATCTAACAAAATTGTAATTGTATATAATAAACTTTGACTGATCTTCAAAATGACACCTTCACGAATATCTTGAAAAGTAATTATAACAAAATAACAAAATGATTCGGATTAGGAAAAGTCTTGGTTTAAAATGATTGTGAAACTGGTGTCTGTCCAAACATCAATGAAAAAAACCACGGTTGCGTGCGTTGTCATATATCATTTTTGAATGAGTATTTTATGATTAAATTTTTTAAAAATGGTATATGATTACTGCTTAAAGATTGATTCATTTGATTTAATTAAATCCAATATAACATGGACACTCACTTACCTTGTAGTACATAATTAAAAGGCGCCAAAAAGACACTTTCAAAGGATCTAGCTACATAATGCGGTCAGCATGGTTCCAACCCACCTGTATTCATTTATAACATGCGTATAACGGTTTGTTTTTCTTGTGCAACCTCAATGATCAAGTTGTCAAAATCACCGCGGCTTACGGGTTGCAGTGCTCCAAATTTCACTGTCTGGTAATCCAACTTGTGACTATAGTGTGAGAAAGTTCGTCGGTTTGCTTGCTGAGTGGGTTGGTGGTTTTCTCACGATAGCACTCCGGTTTCCTCCACCACTAGATATAAGAATTGACCACTTTACATTATAAAGTGGAAGAATCTTGACTGGGCATAAAACATCATACTCCACTCGATGTACATGCATAATTAATTTTGGAACTCTAATTAAAAACTGAAAATGTTTTTAAATTTGAGGTTTAGAAACAGAAATTCAAGGTCGCGGTGAAGTTCTTTCAAACCAATCTTGTGATAAAACCCTTGCGTTGATAATGTTTACACACAGTTTTAAAGATTTTAAGATTGTGTAGTGATTTATTTACAGACGATAATGTTAAGTATGATCAATACTTCAATTTCCGTGGATTTAGTTAGGGATATTACAAGTACCGTCAAAGGTCGAAATAGCTACCACCGTGACAGTAATATTATCAACACGGATCAAGGACCCAGTGCAGACGACCCGAGAGTAACTTGAATAAGTTTCAAAAACTACCTTGTCCACAGAAAATCGTGGTGATCATTGACTAATTGTGATGACGGGTAAGAATCTAATGAAAATTAACAAAAACGGTATTTTTAAAAATGCGCTAAAACCAGGTAATTTTTGCTTATCAGTAACCTACATTAACACGTGTTTATACTACCCCGCAGAGAATTTAGCGCTTCAGCTGTAGAATGCACGTGCATGGCACCAAATAGATTCAACGCAACGGTCAAATTTAGTTTACGTTGAATGCAGGTGTGAATATGCCATCAGCTACCGGCAAGAAGTCAAAGCGATGTGATTGCCCCGTAGCTACCGCCCTACTAATCCGTGGAGTGCAAACAACACTCCATCGGCGCTGCAGCCATGAACAGCATGCACGTGCGTGAGTTTTATTAACCAGATTCAGCAAAAATCGAAAATTGTCAATGGATGCAATGTACTTTAAAAAAGAAAGAAAGAAGAAAGGTGAATATGTTTTCAACTGCAAAAAGTCAACTTGTAATTTATAATGCCCATTTACAATACAGGCCTGTTGAAAGTATAACATTAAGCTAATGACCTAATCAGGCTGACCAATTCGACAGATTAATCCGATTTTGACGGGTTTGTACCATAAAAAAGGATAAACAGACAGATGAAATAAAAAGGCCAAATTGGACATGTTTTATTAAAAGTACTAAAAATTCAGACTTTTTGTATGGAAATTGTACCAAAATCAAACACTTAACGACAAAAGAGTACCTAAATGACAATCTTGTACTCTAAAATGTACTGATCTGGACAAATAAATAAATTTGATTGGTCAGCCTGACTAATGCTGAATCGTCACCTCATCTTGGTCTCTGGTTATCTATATATCTACCTTTTGACAGCTCATCTGCCATTGCCAATCTGTACCTCGGACATTCTACAACCTTTTTTTGTTTGCTCAATGTTTTAAAAGTTTTGACAGGTCTGTATTGTACATATCCTATAAAACCAATTGATAGAAGTTCAACACGTCACTGACACCTGTTTTTATTCACAGGAGCCTGTGTAGTGAAATATATTCTTACATTTAGACATTAAGGACTTGGTAAATTTTTATTAAATGTACTAATGTAAACTTAGTTGTAATTAGTTAGGAATTAACGATTCATAAAATGACATCTCGTTGTCAAATCCGGTAAACATTGGTGATAAACAAAACAGGATCAATATGATGTTGGTCATCTCCAGGTTGTTGGTAAACAAGTACTATATATATACCCAGAGGCGGATCCAAAATTTTAGAAAGGTGGGGCGTATAATGTGAGAGCTGAAGGCTCGAACCTTCTAGGGGGGTACGAAAATTTTGAAAAAAAATGGCGCGAAAATCCTGCATTCTGGTGCAATCTTGAGCTGCATCAAAGAGGAAAAATCAAGGAGGCAATATGTATTTCGGGACTGGTATCAAAAAATCAAATGAACAATATGTATTATTAGCGACATAAAGGGGGGGGGGACATATGCCCCCTATGCCCCCCACTGAATCCGCCACTGAAACCCTTGTACTACACTCATCACTGAGCACACATCATCACATCGACATCTGCTCTAGGATCTAATAAAACCATCACATCTTGAGTTGTTCCATTACACCTGACTTCTTATAAATAATTTTTGAAAATTTTATAATGGACTTCACACCAACAACAGGATTGGGCCTCTGTGTTTTTATGTGGATATTCTTAACTATATTTGACAAAATTTTTGGGAGCTTTTTTAAAATTATTCTACAAGAGTTTTCAGTTAAAAATTTATTGTAACTATCCAATATATAAGTTGTTAACTCAGATGCCCCACACAGGATCTTGATTTAATCTATTTTAAAATTTATTTAATGTACTACCTGGAAATCATGATGATGAAAAAGGCTGTTAAAGGATTATTTTAGATTTTGAAAGCATTAGAATCTATAAGATTTATTTGAATTTGTGCATTTTGCAGAGTTGTCTCCCTTTATCCACAAGTTGACAATTACTTGTAAGAAAGGTATGGGTTGCTTTGTATTACAATAATTAGTATGATTTTGTCTTATTGCATCATTAAAACTGTAGTCTGGATGTGATGAGTTGCTTTGTTGATCCAGTATGCTAGACAAAATAACCTCATTATTAAGGCCTAAGTGTACCATAATTAACACTACAGAGTGCAAAAATATTGATATGTTAGTGTTTTAGAGAAAGGTTTTTGAAAATGCTCCCTCGCCTTCTGAAAAATCCTAGTTTAATTGTGCCATCTTGTATATTTATTTCCAATTGTTCCAATGCTGAAAAAGGCGGCCTTGGTGGGTGAAAGGCAAAAGCTCTCCCTTTTGTATCACAGCGCTTTTCACCGCCTAGGCAAGAATCCGAATTCGGATAGGTACTAGTCTGAGAAAGTTTGTCAGTCCCCTTATCATAGGTTGGTTTTTTCCTGGTACATGTACTACTATTTCCACCATGATTCCATAACTCACCTACTCAATATAACTTAAAGAATCTTGATGAGAGAGTAGAACTCATTTTTCTATTCCACTCCATTGCTGTAGATACTACTGTGGTAACTCAACTGTTAGAGTGCTCGCTCCCTGTAAGTAGGAGACTCAAGACTAGAAAGTAGATAGTGACTGTTCCTCGCCAAGCACTCAGCATTACGAAATCAGGGTTCTTTTGGATAGGAACTTAAAATAAACGAGGTCCCATGTCACAGTAGGCTTTGCACGATAAAGAACCCTGCTGTATAATGCCATCAGAAATATGGTGAAGATGATATTGAAGCATTGTCTTCATTTCACTCCCTGTATATTGGTGATTAGCAGTTCCATCTATCTTTAATGAAAAATCAATATGTTGCAATATTTAAAGCTTTGGGAGGTACCAGTATTGGAAGTTTGAGATAATTTGAGGAATTGGGTAAAAAAGTGTAAAGATGGTATTAGGCATTGTCATCATTGTTAAATTGATTGTTGGCGATTAGCAAGTCCAATCGACCTTTATTAAAAAATCATTACATACTGCATTACTTAAAAGTTTGGAAGGAACCAGTGTTGTAAGTTTGAGATAAGTGGGGGAATTAGATGAAAGACGGTAAAAATGGTATTAAGGCATTATCATCATTACACTATATTGGTGATAGGCAGGTCAAACTACCTTTATTAAAATATCATTTTATCTTGTAATATTTAAGGGTTTTGAAGGCACCAACGTTGGAAGTTTGAGATAAGTGAGGGAATTAGGTGAAGTATGGTATAGATAGTATTAAAGCATTATCATCATTGTTATCTTGGTTATTAGTAGGTCTATTAGCCTTTATCAAAAAAAATCTTTTTATGTATTATTTAGGGGTTTGCATAATTTAGAGATATGCATTATTTAGGGGTTTGTATTATTTAGGGGTATGCATTATTTAGGGGTTTGTATTTCTTTAGGGGTATGCATTATTTTGGGGTTTGCATTATTTAAGGGTTTGCAGTATTTAAGGGTTTGCATTATTTGGGGTTTGCATTATTTAAGGGTTTGCATTATTTGGGGGTTTGCATTATTTGGGAGTTTGCATTATTTAGAGGTATGCATTATTTAGGGATTTGCATTATTTAAGGGTATGCATTATTAAGGGATTTGCATTATTTAGGGGTTTGCATTATTTAGAGTTATGCATTATTTAGGGGTATGCATTATTTGGGGTTTGCATTATTTAAGGGTTTGCATTATTTGGGGGTTTGCATTATTTGGGAGTTTGCATTATTTAGGGGTATGCATTATTTAGGGATTTGCATTATTTAGGGGTTTGCATTATTTAGGGGTATGCATTATTTAGGGATTTGCATTATTTGGGGGTTTGCATTATTTAAGGGTTTGCATTATTTGGGGGTTTGCATTATTTGGGAGTTTGCATTATTTAGGGGTATGCATTATTTAGGGATTTGCATTATTTAAGGGTATGCATTATTTAGGGATTTGCATTATTTAGGGGTTTGCATTATTTAGGGGTATGCATTATTTAGGGATTTGCATTATTTAGGGGTTTGGAAAGTAAAGTATTAACAGTTTAAGAAAAGAAAGTGGAGTAATTATGTGAAATATGGTATAAATGGTACATTTGTATTTAAAGCAGTGTCATCATTATGCTATTTTGGAGACTTTAATGAAAAATCACTTAATGGTGTATTATTCAGGGTTTTTGAAGGTACTTCTGTTTGAAGTTTAAAATAAGCAGGGGAATTAAGTGAAATAAAGTCATTATTATGCTATTTTGGTCACTTTATTGAAAAATCACTTTATGATATATTATTCAGGGTTTTTGAAGGTACTGCTGTTTGAAGTTTGAGATACTGCAAGTGTGGGAATTAGGTGAAGTACGGTAAAGATGGTATCATAACACTTTATTAAAGTATAATCAGAAATGGATTACACTCAGTTTTATGGATTTTTCTCAAAAAACAGTTGAACATGAGAAACAGAAATTTGGCTGTGTATATAACAAGACTCTGCCTAATTTATCATAATGGTTTGAGTTTTTCATCGCTTTAGACTTTGCCTCTGTATAGTGTAATTTTTGTCAAAAATGTTCAAGCTGAAAAAATCTAAGTTTTTGACTCCACCTCTTATGACAAACCCAACCCTTTTTACTATGAGTTTCATTCAAAGTTTAAAAGGTGTCACAGGTGATTGACTTCTAGACTGGACAAGAGTTTGATGACACCAAAATGAGGCCAAAGGAAAATAAACACCTGTGTATAAGGTTATAGAGAGAGTAACATAGATCCAACAATTTTTAAGTAAATTGCAAAATGACATGCATTTGAAGTGAATGCAATTTATACATGTTTATTTTTAACTGTTTACAAGAGCATAAGCATATCAGTAATTGTTTTTCATCCATTGCTCAATTAAGCTTCGGGTAAAAAGGTAGTACCAATTTTAGGTTTGAGATGTACATATATAATACATCTCGGTATATTTCTAAAAATTAAAAAAAAAATGAATTCTAGATACATACTTAACTTCCCTCACCCATATTTATAAGCATTTTCAAATCTGAATCATAGTGGAAATTCCTTTAGAATGCATTATGGTAAAATAACATTAAACAGAACTTAATTTGATTTGGCCTTAATACATGGCAGAGCACATGGTTGATTAGTCTTCCTTGCATTATAAACTGGTTATATGATGAAAAAAGGTCATGAACTATCATTATGCCTTACATGGGAAAAAGGCGGAGTAAATAGACTTTGTTAATTTTCCATCATTGCAGAAATTGAGAAATTTTTCTCAGTAAAGCTGGATTATAGCAAACTATACATTATGGAAACCTAAAGTGCATATTAGGCCGGTTGATAATAAATATATTTTATTAAGAAAAAATAAAATATTTTCGGTAATAAATTTTTTAGAGACAAATAACTGAGTGTAATCCATTTCTGTTTATACTTTAGTGATTAGCAGTTCCAATCTACGTTTATTGAACAATCGTTATTTATTGCAATATTAAGGAGTTTGGAAGGTACCAGTGTTTGAGATAAGTTGGTGATTTAATAATAGGTGAAATACGGTATAGATGGTATTAAGACATTGTCATCCTTACACTATGTTGGTGATTAGCAGTTCCAATCTACCTTTATTGAAAAATCATTATATATTGCAATATTAAGGGGTTTGGAAGGTAGCAATGTTGGAAGTTTGAGAGAGTGGGGGAATTAGATGAAGTAAGGTAAAGATAGAATAAAGGCCTTGTCATCATTAAACTATATTGGTGATTAGCAGTTCCAATCTACCTTTAATGAAAAATCACATGATATAATGCAATATTTAAGGGTTTTGAAGGCACCAGTGTTGGAAGTTTGTGATAAGTGGGTAAATTAAGTGAAGTACAGTAAAGATGGTATTAGGCATTATCACCGTTGTTAAATTGATTACCTGTATTGGTAATTAGCAGGTCCAATCGACCTTTATTGAAAAATCATTACATATTGCATTATTGCATATTACATGTTGGAAGTTTGCGATAAATGGGGAAATTAGGTGAAGAATAGTAAAGATGGTATTAAAGCATTATCATCATTGTTATCTTGGTGATTTGCAGGTCTATCAGCTTTTATCAAAAAATCATTTTATAATGTATTATTTAGGGGTTTGCATGATTTAGAGATATGCATTATTTAGGGGTTTGTATTAGGGGTATGCATAATTTCGGTGTTTGCATAATTTCGGTGTTTGCATTATTTAGGGGTTTGCATTATTTAGGGGTTTGCATTATTTAGGGGTTTGCATTATTAAGGTGTATGCAATATTTAGGGGTTTGCATTATTTATGGGTATGCATTATTTAGGGATATGCATTATTTAGGGTTTGCATTTTTTGGGGTTTTGCATTATTTAAGGGTATGCATTATTTAAGGATATGCATTATTTAGGGATTTGCATTATTTAGGGGTTTGCATTATTTAGGGTATGCATTATTTAGGATTTGCATTATTAAGGGGTTTGGAAGTAAGTATTAACAGTTTAAGAAAGAAAGTGGAGTAATTATGTGAAATATGGTATAAATGGTACATTTGTATTTAAAGCAGTGTCATCATTATGCTATTTTGGAGACTTTAATGAAAAATCACTTAATGGTGTATTATTCAGGGGTTTTGAAGGTACTTCTGTTTGAAGTTTAAGATAAGCAGTGGAATTAATTGAAATAAAGTCATTATTATGCTGTTTTGGTGACTTTATTGAAAACTCACTTTATGATGTATAATTCAGGGGTTTTGAAGGTACTGCTGTTGGGAGTTTGAGATAAGTGGGTGATTTAGTTGAAATACGGTATCAGGGATTTGTCAGGGTCTTTTGGGAAAAGGCCTAAACTAAAAATTGGGAAAAACTATCAACTTTTTGCTCATCTTGGGAAAACTTCAACATCATTTTCGATGCCATTAATGATTAAATCATTGACCTCTTCAACCCCAGAACTGGAACCGTTACTTTCAGCCACCAAGTATTCATAATTCTTGTCTTCACTTGTTGAATCGGAATAATCTTTTTCTGCCGCTAAGTGTTTATCAGTGTTAAATTTAAGTTGATATTCGAGTTTGTCATCATCGCATTATGCCGGTTTACTTTCAATCCCATGGTCTCTAATTGGGAATGTTCTCATCCAATTTTGGGAAAAAATCAATGTTTTTTCCATTGGGAATGGGGCCGAAAATTCTGCCCTAAATCGGACCTTGATAAATCCATATAGTATCAAGACATTGTCATCATTAGGCTTTATTGGTGATTAGCAGTTCCATCTATCTGTGTTGAAAAATCATTATTTATTGTAATATTTAGGGGTTTCGAAGGTACCAGTGTTCGAGTTTGAGATAAGCTATTTTGGTGACTTTATTGCAAAATCACTTTATGATGTTTCATTCAGGGGCTTTGAAGGTACTGCTGTTTAAAGTTTGAGATAAGTGATAAATTAGGTGAAATATGGTAAAGATGGAATAAAGGCATTATAATTACACTATGTTGGTGATTAGTAGTTCCAATCTACCTTTATTGAAAAATCATTATTTATTGCAATATTAAGGAGTTTGGAAGGTACCAGTGTTTGAGATAAATGGGTGATTTATTAGGTGAAATACGGTATAGATGGTATTAAGACATTGTCATCATTACACTATGTTGGTGATTAGCAGTTCCATCTATCTGTATTGAAAATCGTTTTATATTGCAATATTTAGGGGTTTGGAAGGAAGCAGTGTTGGAAGTTTGAGATAAGTGGGGGAAGTAGATGAAATACGGTATTAAGGCATTGTCATCATTATGTTATATTGGTGATTAGCAGTTCCATCTATCTGTATTGAAAATCATTTTATATTGCAATATTTAGGGGTTTGGAAGGTAGCAGTGTTGGAAGTTTGAGATAAGTGGGGAAGTAGATGAAATACGGTATTAAGGCATTGTCATCATTATGTTATATTGGTGATTAGCAGTTCCATCTATCTGTATTGAAAATCATTTTATATTGCAATATTTAGGGGTTTGGAAGGTAGCAGTGTTGGAAGTTTGAGATCAGTGGGGGAATTAGATGAAATACGGTAAAGATGGTATTAAGGCATTGTCATTATTATGTTATATTGGTGATTAGCCGTTCCATCGACCTTTATTGAAAATCATTATATATGGTGGAATTTGTCGTGTATATGTCTATATAAAATGGGGTATCATATTACAAACAGAAACATTTACTTAATTGGACATTAGACAATTAATTGTAATGGTTATTCATTAACTCTCGATTTATCAATAAAATTCCCCATCTTTTGTTACGGCATTGAGTTTTTATTGTTGGTTAATGTTTAACAATTGAAAAATTATAAAAATATTGTGATTTCAGATTTAATACTACATAATGTTTATTTTATTATTTTCTCTACTGAATCATTATTCCTTTTGTATAATTTGTACCCATAAAATTCATTGTAAAATTTTGGAAAAAAATACATATAATTTTCGTGGAAATGTTCGAAGAGATTTTTTTCAGTCAAAATAAAAATTTTATTACAAGCAGTGTGCAAATGAAACTCTTTCCTTGTCTGTATTGAGATATAAAAATATAAAGCATTGTGTTACCATAAGCAGAATATTTTCAATATCTAATACCTTTACTTGGGTCAAAGAATGTATTCTTTCTGAGGTGTCCAAAATTTCTTGCATTAAACTGTTTTTCTATATTACAATAAAACAGTAATTTATGAAGCAAAAATCAAATAGTAATGGACTATATTTTTGCTAGGGTCATATACCCCTATTATGACAATTTTTCCTTTTTTGCATTTTCTTTTAAAAATTCATAGTTCCTCAATTACTGTGAACATTTTTTAAATACTTTTCTCTGATAGAGCACATGAGTCTGAATAGATATAGAACAGAAAAACTATATGTTAGTGTTGTTAATATGAGAAAGTTTTAACAAATTTTCTTTTTTCTCCTTGGTCAAATCAATGATGAAGATTTTTGTTTTGGTGATTTAGAACATAGAGAATTTAAATTCAACTTTTTGTTAGATAAATGATTGTAAAAATGCATACAAAAGCTTACTCCATTTTCTCCATACTTTGGCTGACGACATTGGCCTTTTTTCAGTTACAAATCTTAAAAATTACAATACTCAAAAACTACCCATCATTAATATATAGTTTTTCAGTTTAATGGGATCATAATACATGTAATTTCTAAATTCAACAACAATATTTCACCAGTGTTATGTATTTTGGAAATTGTTTTCAAACGAGATTTCAACAAGACTGGAATATCAGATGAATACATCTTGAACATTTTTTCTTTTCCAATAAAATTCTTGTTTTTTGCCCTGTATTCAACTGCTTTTCATTTTTAGCTCACATGGATGTAAGATTTGCATGTGTGTATGCATTACTATGTGTGTTTTCATTGCATATTTTCGACTCTTAAAACCTTATCTCAATGGCCTGTATGCATCAGTGCAATAAACTAGCAACATAAATCACTCTGCCACATAGAAAGAAGACATTCTTAAATGGGGAAAAAGGGTCTTAGTAGCTGAATGATCTAAAGCATGCATTAATATGGATTAAATAGGTTCAAGTCCAATAGGGCAGATAATAGTTTGAGAAAGTTTGTCAGTTGACTTGCCAAAGATCTGTGGTTTTCTCAGAGCACTGTTTTCTCCATGAACTAACCACCATGGTATGAGTGTTAAGATTTTGTTTAGGGTGTAAAACACCATTATAATCCACATTATTCCATTGACCTGAAAATGGGCCTTGATGCCAGAGTGGCCTAAATTATGCACGTACAGATCACAGCCCCTCTTACAGGCTAAGTCCAAATCACACTTTGGCAGATCCCAGTTTGAGAAAGTTTGTCAGTTTGATTCCCAAAGGTCAGAGGTTTCTCCGAGCACTCTTACTTCCACCATCCTTGAACTAACCACCATGGTATAAGTGTTAGGATTTTGATTAAGATGTAAAACACCATTATAATCCACATTATTCCATTCACCTTAAAAGGGGTCTCGATGCCCCAGTAGTATTAAGCATTTACACACAGATCACAGCCCCTCTCACAGGCTATAAGTTCAAACCACCTGGGCAGATCCCAGTTTGAGAAAGTTTGTCAGTTTGCTTGCCAAAAGTCAGTGGTTTTCTTAGAGCACTACTGTTTTCTCCACCATCCATGAACTAACCACCATGTATAAGTGTTAGAGTTTTGACTAGGATGTAAAACACCATCATAACCCACATTACTCCACTGACCTTAAAAGGGTCCTCGGTGGCTAAGTGATGTAATGTGTGAGTATGCAGATCACAGCCTAGGTTTGAATCCCACTCAGGCAGATTCTAAATAATAGTTCAGTTGACTTGCCAAAGGTCAGAGCTTTTCTCTAGGCACTCTGATTTTCTCCACCATCCCTAAACTGACTGCATCGACATAATCAAAAACAAACATATAATCCATGTCCGAATCACAATCAAGAAGCAAAGTTAAAAACTTAGGAACTGACAAGTCAGGTGAGAGACGTGAACTTCCACCAGGGATGTGGGGCTGGGTGCTCTGGAAAAGGTAAGCACCTCCTGTTTAGCTAGCTACACCTGTCAGGTGTGTAATCAAAATTGTGTGAAAGGAACATGGAACTATGGGATGTCAAATATATGCAGGGCAATCCTGGACACAAAAACATCAAACTTATCAACAATACTGTGATGGCGGCCATAAAACTTTTTTAGGGCCTTGATAAGCCTAGACTTGCAATACCCCTGGTTCATACGATATTCACTGGTGTGTAAAATGAAATTCCATTATTAATAAATAACTTCACTGACCTCAATGATTCAACAACAGTACCAGTAATTAAAATAAGCAGCTGTTGCTTATTTTACTTATTGTAAACTGACCTTTTGAACATTTTGTTCATTAACTTGAACTATGAGTAATATTTGTATAGTGTGTCAAGTTTAACCTGGCCGTTTGACCTTTACTTTGGATATTAGATTGGGCTCATAGACTGTGTGATTTAGATAAGACAGCATGGTTCATTACAATAAACACTCAGTACCCAGTATTGCTATTATATATCATTTTATATCAAATTTGTATAGCCCCTAAATTACACAATGGGTTTGTCTGTTTGAATATTCAAATTAAAGGTAAAATGGCCAGGTCAAACTTATCACACTATATATCATAATAAAAATATTACGAAGCACAGGTGAGGAATACCTTAATGCAGTCTCCGGTGAATTTTTGTTTTTGTTTTATTCATGATGTTTGCTTAAAATAATTTTCATTTTATTTGTTTTTTAGCCTGCTTTGAAGTTTTGATGCACCTTGTCTTTAAATGTAGAAGACAAAATGGTCTCAGGTGGTAATTTGGCAGCTTTATTAAATAACGACTCTGCATATCTAATAAGGTAATTTGTTCATATAATAGAGTTCAAAATCTTCTTTTAATTGAAGATTGGGGGAGAAATCTGATGTCAGGTCTTTATTCTACAGTGTCTATTAGTTTCTTCATTTCGTAACAATTTTAATATACATGTATAGATGAAGGTCATTAGTTCAAAGGTTAAGGTAAAGTTATGCTTTAAATTGACTACTTTTAAAGATTTTGACATTGGAGTTTCAGTTTTTATGTTTTAAAGCATTTCAGCTAGCTATTTTTTATCGGGCCCATTAGGCCTCCTGTTATTTTAGATATTTGCTCAGTTGAAACCTCCCTGGCTGACTATATTGGCTTGAAATAAGTTCTAGAAAGGCACAGTCTGGTATATTGTGCCAAAATTAAACTTTTTCTAAATGGCGCTATGTCACGGAACAGTCAGTCTAGAACATAACACATGTTGACCTCATTATTTAGGTCCTATCAAAGATCAGGTAGCACTCAGCATTACGAAATAAGTCACTGTTCTGTCGGATGGGAACTTAAAATGAAATGAGGTGGTCTTTCACAGTAGGCATGGCATGAAAAAAATATCTGCTTTATAATGTCATTACTGCAATGCATGGGCAAAATTTCTGGACCTTTGTCTATAGCTGAAGATGTCTGGATATAACTGATATATACTTGATTGGGATGTTAAACACCATTACTCAGTTCAACTGATCTCAAAGATCAGGTAATACTGACTGAGCGGTCAAAAAAATATTGGAGTGGTCAACATTTTATCTGTAGGGACGGGACATTTGACAAATTTGACCTATTTTAATGTATTGAATTAACTTAATTGTCCAGTTTTGAAAGTTTGTACTTGTACTTTTGGGATTTTGATTTGGACATAGACTGGCATGCTTTGATTTATAAATAGGTTATAAAAATCAATTACCTGTTACTTAATTGTCACATTTTTATATGTATATATGTATTTATGTCGTTTCGTCAGATGTGTGAATTATGATACATGTAGGTGTGATGATTAAATCTGGGTCCTTTATGTCATCAGGATTTGCGATTACGAAACACATGTATATTATTAGCCTTATGTCTTCTAATAATAATTTCAGAAGCCCACAGAGAAATGTGATTTGATGACATCGGTTCAAGCAGTTTTGTACAGTTCAACTCAAAGGACGTTTAGATTGTTTTTTGGTGAACCTTTTGTTTTTCGAGGAATTAGGATGAATTTTAGCACAAGTTCCGTTGTTGATAATGTCAAAGTTAACAAGATTCCAGACAAAGCAGCAGGTATGTTGATCAGTGTTGTTTATTTTAGTAAAAGTAAAGTAAAGATACAGTCAAACCTGTCTATAAAGGCCACTCAAGGGAACCAGTAAAAGTGGCCTTTATGGGTAGGTGGCTCTTATATACAAGTTCAAATAACATGAAGAACAATTGGGATACATTTCTGCTAGTCTTTATAAGCAGGTGACCCTTATATAAAGGTGGCCTGTAAGGCAGGTTGGACTGTAAATAAATGTTTTATTACTGTGTCACAATCTATAAAATGCAATAAAATGTTTCAATATAAAATACATACAACTAATTATAGATTCCAGCCATATTTGGCTTACAAGACACTTTTAAAAACATACATATATAATATCTATTTACATGATTAAATACATACAATAAAAATAATTTATTTTGAATGATTCATAATTGTACCTCCAATGAGTAGGGGAGAAGGTTGGGGTGGGAGTTATACTGGAATCACCTTGTCCATCTGTCTGTCTGTTTGTCCTTAGTGTAGCGTTTATTCCTCTGAAGTTAAGCGTATTAAACACAAAACCTCAAGAGAAATCGAGCACGGCTCGTGAGTAAGTCAATCCCTTAAGAAATGTACTGTATGAGGGGAAAAATCTTGACTGAAAAGCGAATGGGGAAAAATCATGACTGAAGTTAAAACAAGTGAAAAAGGTGCAAGACTATAATGTATAAAAAAAACACTGTAAACGGCGTGGAAGCAGTACAAGACAACTGAATGTGCGCGCAAATAAAATAAAATAAATAAATCAAATTTAACGGAGTGTTGTCAGCGTTCGGCTTCCATACCAACAGTAAGTAGACCATAAGACAGAAATTTAATATTATAATTTATTAAAGGACATAAATACACATAAGGGCAAGATAATATGTATTGCAATGAAAATTAAATGGTGTGATGTAAAACACCAGCAAACACAAATTACATTGAGTACCTAGCAACAATAAGCACTATCAGCAAAAACTAATGCCTTGAAAGTTATTATGAAAATATGTTCATCAAGTCAATTACAATGCTGAACAGAAGTATTCATAACAATCGGCAGCATAACTATTTGCTCAGGAAATGTAACAATGGAACCCAATGAAAAATATGAAGGGTAAATAATCATGAAAATACCTAAGCTCAATTAACAGCTCATATAGCTCAACCTAAGCTCAATTAACAGCTCATATAGCTCAGCCCAAAAACACGAGTCAATTACAACATGTAATGGTCTAGGACTATGAAAACGAGTACCATTTTTACATTATTAATGGATGACACACGTGTATATCACGTGTACAAAAGGGCGGAACATTTAAAAATAAATGTCATGCAAAGTTATCTCTACATGACTGGCCTGAAAAATATGCATGTGACAATCCTAATACTGAAAAATTATTAAACTGCCCTATATAAAAAAATAACATGGACAAAAGAAATTATAATATCGATTCTGTACACTGCCGCAAATAAAACCCCAAACTACCGCGAAACCACCCCCCTCCCGAACGCGAGAAATTGAAAATAAAAGGAAACTAAACTAAACTAAACTAAATAAAATGGCAACAGTGTACATAATCAATACAAGGACATTCTAGCCATAAATTAATTTAAATACCTGAACTAGACGCCACGGACACCACTTCACAGCACGGCAGACGACAAAAAAAGAGAGCACATGTCTCGAGTCTCCCTATTTATAGGCATACGACTGATGACACAGTCATCGGAGCGTTTGCATGTAACCATATTTAATTTGCGACACATGCATCTAACCGACCAAGACATGACACGTACCCTAACTCAGTTGGACCATGCTGTCTACGACCAAAGTATGCCCATGCAAATTACCCACGAAATATTAACAAGTCAATTTGCATAAGAATAACTAACAGACGTGTGTTAAAAAAAACGATGTTAAATTAAATGTAGTGAAGGAGAGGCCAAAAAGGGGGCAAGTCCAGCCATTACCCAAGATAGAAGAAAAGGTAGAAAGATTAAAGATAGAAAAATGAGGTTATAGTGGGGTAATGACATGACCCACGTTACATTAGGTAGACATTATTTTATTTGAAGATTTGTTTAGTTATGCATGATCTCCTTATAAAGACCATCTTGTGTATTAAGACCAGTGTTTTAAGGTCAGACTGGTCTCGTAACCACAATAAACCAATGTGGTAACTCAATTGGTAGGGTGATCACTTCTTAAATGGGGGTGGTGGGTTTGAACCCCAATTGGGTCTTACCCAACTTGGGCAAATGAACAGTCACTACCCACATTTAATTCTTAAATGTGGGTAGTGACTGTTCATTTGGCAAGCACTCAACATTACAAAATGAAAGTCACAGTTCTTTCGGATGGGAACTAAAAATAAACACGGTCCCATGTCACATTAGGCATGACACGAAAAAGAACTCTGCTTTATAATTCATCAGCGCAACACACAGACAAAATTTTTGCATCTTCACCTATAGCTGACAACCTCTTGATGTTACCAAAATATTCTTGACTGGGATGTTTAACACCATTACTTAACTCAACTCTTAACCAGAATGAACCTTTATTTAAAGAAAATCAGTGCATTAAGACTGGAGTTTTTAGGTCCGTTACATGTTGCCTCATGATTTTAACATTAATATAAAGACAGCCTATCTACAAAGTCCATATTCCTTGGGTTCTGCTGGTGACCTTTATAGTCACAGGATACTGTATATGAAAAGACACTTGCATCATTTACCTACCTATATATTATAATCAGCTCCATGCTGGGGAGCACACAAGGCTGTCCCCAGAGACTTCAATCTCTGTCTGTCTTGGGACCAGTGCTGTATTTGTCCCAATGTGTAACCTATCTTTTGGATATCTTGATCTGTGGATCTTCTCTAGTCTCTTTTGGTCTGCCTTTCTCCTGGTGGTGTCCATCTCATTGCTACTCTTGGAATGGATTCAAAGTGCATTATATTAACATGTCCTACCCATTTCCATTTCCTTCTTTTGATGGCCTAGCTGGGATAGAGGCATGGTGTCTGTCCTCTTAAAAAGTCTGTTTGCTTTATGTTTTTACTTTATAAAACCTAAATACAGAGATGGCTTATCTACAAAGTACATATTTCTTGGGTCCTGCTGGTGACCTTTATAGACACAGATTACTGTGTATAAAAAAAACCATTTAAATCATTTGCAGTGTCAAAATTCATTAATCCAAGCCTCTTTTAGACCAGGATTACCCAATATATGATAAGCACTGCTATAATAATAATGTATTGGTGTCATGTTATTATTAAGAGTTTATTAATGCGTGATCGTCAGTCATTGACACCAGGAATATTTTTAATCAAGCACATGTACTGTTCATACATCTGGCCTGCTTTTGTGATTTTATGTAGGATAATTTTTTTGATTTTCTAATATAAAGCAGGTAGCCAGCATATTTAAGATTATAATATAGAATATTAATACATGTAAAAGTATTTTCATTACAAAGATTTAACATCTGGCAGTGTTTGACAATATTTCATGGCACATGTACAAATATAAAATTTCAACCAAATTAAAATATAGATGAAATAATTTTAGAGTCATCTTCAAAATGACACCTTAAATTTATGAAAACCATCAGATCCAAATTTGACAGATTTAAGTTAAGGAAAATCTTAGTCAAGAAACAATTGCGAAACTAAAGCCTAGCCCTGGTTTTGTTTTGTAACCATTTTTCCTTCACTTAATCTGGCAAATTTGAAATTTGAATAATTTTATGAGTTTTCAAGATCTTCATGAATTTAAGTTGCCTTTTTAAAGATCATTTAGAGCTTGTAACACCTATATTCAAATTTTGTTGAAACTTTTTATTTTTAGTACGATAAAATATCAACAAAACTTGTTAGATTTTAGTCAGGGAAAAGATTGGTTCAACAATGATTTTGAAACCAGACTCCAGTTTCACAATCATTCCTTAACTTAAATCTAGCAAATTTTGACATTCTCTTTCTAGAATTACAAATTAACATTATAAACTTGAGGAGATCCTCAAAAAGATATCTTAAATTCCCAAACATTCTAAAAATTATAAATTTATTAAGATTTGAATTATGCCAAATTTAAGTTAGGAAAGAATTTAGTTAAGCAATGATTTTGAAACCAGAGGGCCTGGTTTCCTTTAAGATTCTTTCAAAAATCTTCACTTAAAAACAAAAGTACAAGTTTTCCACTTCACTAAGAGATGGATCAGATGAAGGGTCTTCTAGCTAGTTGCCATGGCAATTTTAAACAATTCATGATGATACTGTAATCTTTATTTGAATTAATAAAGGACTCAGTGGCAAAGTGGTCTACAGCCTGTGCTTACATATCACATCACCTCTCAATGCACTGGGTCGAATCCCAACTCGAAATAGATTCTAGTGTGAGACAGTTTGTCAATTCCCTTGCCAAGGATTGACGATTTAATTTCTCTGGGCACTCTGGTGTCCTCCAACATCTATAAACAGACCTTCTCAATATAAGTGAAAAAATCTTGACTTGGGCTTAAAACTACATGACTCCACTCAGTTAATTTAAAAGAATATAATTGTGCCAACAAAATATGTCACAGCTAGCTGATTATAAGCAGTATATTAAACATCGATTTTTAAAATAATCCTCTCTTTAATTACAAAAAAAAATAAAAAAAAAAAAATAAAAAAAAAATAAAACAACAAAACTTTTCTGCAACAACAATTTGTATCGATGAATAACTCCACTTCAGTCAGATGAAATTTGTGGATTTTAAACCATTGTCACAGATTCTCACAGCTTGCTAGCAATTTGGAACACTTTCGGATTCAGTTTTAACTTGATAATTATAGGAATTATTTTAGATACATCAAACCTAACTTAAAGATCACTTCAATATAAGGGCCATCTATAAAAACCCTGAAAAATTATCCATATTTGCTCTTTATTCATGTTATTTAAACCTGTATATAAGGGCCACCTGCATATAATGACCACTTTTATTGGTTCTCTTGGTTGGCTTTTATTGACAGGTTTTACTATAGTAAAAGTATTGTTTTAAAATCTGCTAAGTTTGTGTTAGCATTTACCCTATAAATACATCGTTTTTAGAACATAGTCAATTTTGCAGCTAGCCAATAAATCATTTATAATAGTTCAATCAATGATATAAGAATTACTCCATTTTAATTTTTTTTTTCAAAATTAACTTGTACATCAACTTAAAATGTAACAATAATTACAACTGACATGTTTTATCCAATCAGAAGTAATGAAATTTAAATACCATCATTTAAATAGAATTCAAATTATCTCTGTGGTCATTCTTAGCAATTTCATTTAAAGGAACTGTTGTGTATATACTTGGAGTTTCTGTATCAGAATCTTAAACGCTTACAGTATAATTATTGCCGTTTGTTACCATGGCAGCTCAATAGTCGCTTCATCTCTTGGGAGAACCTTTATGTTTCCACAAGAATTTTATGTTAATAAAAAATTTATCAGAGTTTGGGATATATACATGTTTATTCCAAAGTGTTAATATGGATATATTATTGCATTGTCAGATACACAACATATTGCAATAGTGATGTCTATTTTATTGGCTTTGTGTATATACACTCGGTGTAGAAGCAGACGACATGCTTGGTGATCGTAATTCCTGGTCAATATTGGACAATCATATAGGTTTTTCCTCTTTACCTGCGATTTATTTTATTTGTGTAATCATAATGATTCTATCGTACAGATAGAGGTAATGGATATCGCCGCTTTAATATTTTTCTGCTTCGAGTGAAACTTTTTTTTAAAATGGCGCCGGAAATTAAAAATGAAAATGGTAAGTGTTATATTTATGAAAATTTTATATTTGTACGTTTGATTTGTTGTGATTTTTGGAAAAAAATAATTAAAAGATAATTATTTATTAATTTTTATCAAATATAATCAAATCATTCATTTCCATACTGTCGGTATTATTGTAAACCACCTTTTTTCTCTATAATTGATATTATGATTTTGTGTGTTAACGTTTCTGCAAACTTTTATGATTGCATGTGCATATAAAATTAACTGTGCACAACTGTTATAATTTAAAGTATTACATACAATGTACACATATTAAATCCATCTGCAACTGACACATATATGCATAACATTTTTTTCAATTACATGTATGTATTTTGTATATATTTACAATATTTCATGCATTTTCAGTATATGTACAATGCATGCATACAAACCTATGTGTGTATATATAAAAATACATGTAATAACTGTGTAGGAAGCAAGCACTCTACTACTGAGCAGTGCTCGCTTTGTATGTGGGAGGTCATGGATTTGAACACCCACCAGGTCTGACCATGACTTGAAAATAGGTGGTGACTGTTCTTTGACCAAGCATCAGCATTTAGATATGAAAGTTGCAGGGTCCTTCACAAGAAATCTTGAAAACTGATGCTCCATGTCATAGCAGATGAAGCACGTTTATAAACCCTCCCTGCACATTGCCCTGAGAGCACTGCACAGTTCAAAATTTCTGCCACTTCCATACAAGTGAAATATTATTGACTGAGATGTAAAACTCTATTCAATCAATCAATCATATAGTAAATGCAATGCATAAAGTAAAACATGTTGTAGTGACCTCTAATAAAAGACCACCTGTTCATTAACACCACTGTTTATGGTCTCTGCATCATCTGCAGACCTCTATATAAAGCCACCTGTTCATTAACACCACTGTTTAAGGTCTCTGCATTATCTGGGGACCTCTATATAAAGACCATCTGTTCAATAACACCACTGTTAAAGGATTTTCCACTTCATTTTTTATCTGAGGACCTCTATATAAAGACCACCTGTTCATTAATATCACTATTTAAGGTCTCTGCACCATCTGCGAACCTCTATATTAAGCATACCTGTTAATTAAAACCACTGATTTGAAGCTCCTTTCCTTCATATTTCAAAACAAACAGAACCAGTTTGTGAAAACCACCTGTCTATAAAGTCCATATTTCTTAGGAGCCCACTGGTGGTTCACCACCTGTCTATAAAATCCAAATTTCTTAGGGTCCTGCTTGTGGTCAACCACCTGTCTATAAATTCCAAATTTCTTAGGGTCTTGTTGGTGGTCCTTAATATACAGGTTTTAACTGATTAAATCATTCTGTAGTCAAACCTGTCTATAAAGGCCAACCAAGGGAACCCATAAAAGTGGCATTTATAAGCAGGTTGCCCTTATATAGAGGTGGCCTTTAAGGCAGGGCAGACTGTATCTGCATAGTACATTATATAGACATGAATGAATATCCAGTTTTTTTGTGTGTATGGCAACCTTGATGTGGTTTGTTTATTTTCACAATTTCAGTGTGTGTGTGTATATGTATGCATTTATATGGTCTATGCATATGCAAGAACATGTACATGTATTAAATGCATATTCCTTTCTAAATGTCACCATAAACGACAGTGATAATGATTCTGCTGCATTTAGATCAGTTACAGAGATGCATGTATATACTAAACAGCAATCAACATGTTTAATACTGTCTATAGTGGACAACTATCAGACCAGGAAATACAGATCAAAATAGATGGGGGATGGGGTGGGGTGCAGGAGTGATAGGTGGTGGGGGGACACTATATTATACAGTTTTTTTTAAGTTTTGATTGTTTTCTGCCTTAGACGATATTTTAGGCAATAATGATTACATCAAAAAGTGACAAAATAGTCTCGTGTGATGATGTCTTTTAGATGTCCACTTTTAAGTTATAGCATGTACTGGATAATGTTTAATGATGTCACAAAATTGATGGATTGCCACCATGCCCACAATGATCCGACAAATGTGTGACGCTGCTTTGGTACTGTGATGGCGGCCAGTGTCGAAACATAAAATGCATGGCCGGCAATACGTCAACTGTTGTAGCATATTATGACATCATATTTTAGAGGGCATAATTAAATTATACAATAAACAGAATCTTACATTAATGCTTATGTAATTCAACGAGTTTAATAAATTCAATATTACATAACAACTGTAAGATCCTTTGTGTATCCACTATTTCTTCCAATTGACTGTAGACCTGTTCATGTTTTTGGTCACCAACTTGCATTTTGCTGGAGTTATTCCCCTTTGATATCACTTTGAGATTGTATAACTTTGTATCCACTATTCTTCCAAAATTACCCTTGTAAAATAATTAAATTCACTGATTTGTTGCTTAAAAAAATTATAAATTGAATTATGACAAACGAAAATGATTTACTCTTTGTTTTTGAAAAATGAAAGAATTTGACATTTTTCACATGTTAACATTATTTGCTAGACAAATTATGCAGTGTGCTATTAATGTCCAATTAGTATTTCATTTTTCACAAGTAAACATAATTTGTGTACAAATTATGCAGGTTGTGATTTATCCAATTCTTTCATTTTTCCATAAAAAAAGAAAATTTATTTTCGTTTCTTGGTTATTAATATAATTGAATCTATATTATGTGAGAATCACGCTTTCTGACTAATTAGTTTTCCGTGGATCAATTTTTCAAAAGACGCCAACAATAAAATACCGGTTTTAAATATTCAATGATATATTTTCTATTATAGTTAATTAATTGTAATAAATGGTTCTCAACACTAGAACGAACAGTTGTGGTAGGATATTTATTTGTCTACATGTTTCCTGAAGACAGCAGCATAGCTGCCGAAACATGTAGACAAATAAATATCCTACCACAACTGTTCGTTCTAGTGTTGAGAACCATTTATTACAATTAATTTACTACTACTATGGAACTCTGCTGAATACCATTAGGTATCCACTAGACTGAACATCACCACAATTTATACCTTACGGGTGTTAATAATTATTGTTAATAATAATTCTATTATAGTTGTCTTAAACATGATATTAATCTCAACAGTTTCTTTCAATCTACATTTTCAATATATTTTAATAGACTTTGATTTAAATGTCTGTAAATCAAAGATTTTTGTGGCATATTGACTGCAACACTTGGCATTTAACAAAAACGATAAACTACCTTTAATGAGATACTGCAGATCACAATTTTTTGCACAATAGCCGAATAATGGAAAGTAGATGAATTTGTGATCTTTAACTAAGTAATGCATATTTGAAAATTGATGAATTTTGCGATTTTTTAACTTGGTAATGTAGTTACTTACTTTAATTTATCAACTGGAGTTTGTTTTGTATATATTACTTAGAATATCTTTAAGTCTATGCAAATTAAAACCCGTACTCAAGAGATAATAGATATCTATACCATCAAATTAAATGGTTGATTGAATAGGGTTTTACCTCCTAGTCAAGAACAATTCGCTTATATTGAGATGTCACCAGTTATAGGTAAAATGGCAGAAATTTTATCTTAGCAGTCACAGTGCTCAAGTCAATGTACATGGATGGTTCTTTTACGTGCCACTCCTCCCGGGGTCTCTTCTGAAAGTCCTTGTGATTATCATGTCTAAATGCCAAGTGCTTGACAAAAAAAACCGTCACTACCTATTTTCAAGTCTTGTTTAGACCCAGCCGGTGTTCGAACCCACAACTTTCCAGTTACGGTGCAACTGAGCTACCGTAGTGGTACCATCAAAGTTGTTTCTCATCTGATAAATTGTCAATGTATTACAGTAAAACCTTCATAAATTGTCACCATTTATCAAGCAAATAAATGACATTATAAAAGAGTTTGACAGTGAATTGATGTGAACATGGAACTTCAAAATACTGTGGCAGTAAGTTGGCAAAGAATCCCAAGGGAAGTTATAACAAGTTTTTACTACATACCTATGCCAAACTAGAATGTTTTAACCATGAAGAGTTAAAAACAAATAATTTGATAACGAAAATGATAACAACTTGTTTTGTATGTTTTGAAATTATGGTAAACAATACTTTTTTAATCTTTAATCTGTTCAATCAAATCTTGTTGTAAATGCCAGCTGTAGTGGTCACCATTGGCTTACTTTTTAGCAAACTCTCAGAGGTATCTTTACTGTGCACTGAGATGAGAGATCTTGGTTTTGAGTCTCAATTCAAACACTTCTATAGTAACATGAAAACCGGTAATGGTCAAGCTTCATACAGCTTCAGTATGGACAGGAGGAAAAAAATTCCTAAATCAGGTTTGAACCCACAACCCTTGATTTTAAAAGCCAGTTAAAATAGGTATTGACTGTTCTTTTGCCAAGCACCTGACATTTAGAAATGAATGTCACAGGTTCTTTGTAAGTGACCTTTAAACTGATGTCTTGTGTCCCGGTAGACATGGCATGCTAAAGAACCCTCCCTAAACATTGCCCTGAGTGTACTATAAAGGTGAACATTTCTACCACTTCGCCTATAGCTGGTGAAGTCTCGATATAAATAGATTATTATTTACAGAGACTTAAAAACAATCAATCAATATTTTATATTACATATCTGTTAGCCAAGATTTTAATACACAATATTTCAGAGATTGTTGGACTTGTTATGGGGAAATGAAAATATTGCTTGTAGATATAGAATTAATGAATAGATGACTATATTAGCAGACATTTCAATCTAGCAATTATGCAGACTTCTGAAAGCAAATAACACTTGATCATTATGCTCGCTTCAATGATGATTAATACAGTACTGTCAAAGTCACTCAACAGGACTGTCTCTTAATTCTTTTGTGAAAAGCTTGTGACTGTTAAAATTAGGGATTATACAACCCAAATTGTGAAAATGATTACAGTCAAACCTGTCTATAAAAGCCACCCAAGGTCACCAGTAAAAGTGGCTATTTTGAGCAGGTGCCCCTTATAAAAAGGTTCAAATGAAAAAGAACAATTGGGATTCAATTTCACTGGCCTTTAAAAGTAGATGGTCCTTATATGGGGGTGGCCTTTAAGTCAGGTTTGACTGTAATTCCATTATTTTTATAAAACTCTAAAATGCACAGATGTTTACATGTTTAATGAGTTTAATTATTTATATATGTTAAGTTACTAAAATAGGTCTGTTACTTTCCAGATTGATGTTTGACTTGAATTTATTTTTCTATATTTAGTGGTTTTTTGTTTTTTTTGTAATTGGGAAAATTAGCTTATTGGTGTGAAAAAACTCATAAAATTGTGTAAATCTGACCTAATATTGGCTCAAATTATCAAATTATTACCCAGTTAGAGCTTTATCATGCATGTGACAATGTGTTCAGTTTTCATAGAAAATTCAATTAATGTGAGTACAGTTTGATATTTTTGACTTATAATAATAAAAAAAACCCTAAATTTCCAACATCTAAATAGTAATATACAAAGAAAGTAATTACACCCTAATGAAATTATTTTATATTATTATATTTCATGTAGATTTCTTTGATTATGATTGGCCATACAACAGACAACATTTGTAGTCAAACAACTGTCAAACAATGGTGTTTGTCAGTATTTCTAAAGCCATAAAAAAAACTAAGCACCAAGAAAGACAGGGTTACAGTGCTGAACCTGAAAAGACATAAAATATAATAAAAAGCATGCCACCTTTGGTTCTGGGTGTTAGAGTGGATTATCCCACTCCGAAAAAAAAAAAATATTATTATATATTTTATATAACCTAATCATTCTGAAAGTTCTGTTTTTTAATACACTTTCTTCTAGAGTTGCATTATAGATAATTTAGCTTGTAGATATAGAGTTAATGAATAGATGATTACCGGTACTCTCGTCCTCATTTTAATCTTAACAAGTGTGATTACTTAGACAAAAGATTGCCGAGATATACAAGATTGTCGAAGACATCTTGGAAAGAATAACATAACCACTTGATTACCGAGTCCACTATAATAATATTATCAATACACACAGACTTGTTACATCTGTATTACTTTTTTTTTATTGGAAGTTCCGTCCTTCATCTGTCCAGACACGTTCTGTCTGGAATAATTCTTCATAAATTTTTTGTTGGTTATTTGGTTAGATGAATGTTGCTTAATGTCGCATCAGCAATTTTCAGATACTCGCGATGAGAACTATTTTATTAATCTCTATGGATTAATCTATGAACAAGTTTGTGTATGTATGTAATGTGCGAGTGTGTTGTAAGGTCTACCTTGTACTAGCGCACACTCAGGGCGACTTTAATGTGCTAGCTCACGCCGCAGACAAGCATACCACTCCCGCAGTCACATTATACTGATACCAGGTGAACTAGTAAAAGTCAACAGCAAGGAAAATTCACTTTCCCAAATGTGGTCTGAGCGGGACTCGAACTCACAGCATTGAGAGACCCTGGGTTTTTAGACTAATGTATTATCTATTAGGCCACTGCAGCCTCATCATAAATTTTATGAAACACTTTTTTGTGAAAATTAGTGCAAAGCAACAAAATTGTTAAAAGATGCACATATCATTAACCTGAGTTTGTTTGCTCATTTTCCTAGGAGTTAATGGCCCCTTTAACTAAAAAGTACCTATTGAGGGGGATTCCCATTCACTGAAATCTCTTGTTTCTTTTTTATTTAAGAAATAATGTAATTTTCCAATGTCTTTATGAACTTATGGATGCTGGATGGAAGAAACCCCAGTGCACTAAAAAAAGCACTGACCTTCGGCAAGTGAACTGACAAACTTTCTAACACTAGGATCTGTCCCAAACCTCGGCAGTGAGAATTGTTATGATCTGTACCCTCATTAGACTATTTGATGACAAATTAACTGTTTATAAATAATGTGTAGAAAAATTTAGTGGTTAAATGGCTAATCATAGTTAAACCTTAATTCATTGCCAAAATTCATTCAGTCAAAGTTATGAAGCAAAAATAAAGTAAAATTAAGGAAATAAGTAAAAGAATCAAAATTAAAGCAAGAAATATTTGTTACTTTCAATATGGACGCCACATTTTCAAAAATGGCTTACAACTTAAAGGGAACGATTGTATATTGATTTGTATTTTTATCTGCTGTGAATGTCCTTTTATATGGATGTTTTTTGTCCTATAGTATTCTGAATTGTCAAAGTTCAATGCTCTTATGATATTCAAAGGGAAATATTGAATTTCTGGTGTCGTCTGCTCTGATAAGATGTTATATCATATTCAGTGGTCGTCAATTTAATTAAAATACACCAGGGGATTACGTGTCTGAAGTCAATATAATTAATAGTGTCCACTGTCTTGTCTTCAAATTACATTCACTGGGTATGATGCAAAAAATAATCCTCTATACTCATTGTGGGTCTGAGTGAGTTGTTTCAAGCAATGGATCCTGCCTCATCTAGATTCAAATTCCACTCGGGGCAGATCCTAGTGTGAAAAAGTTTGTCAGTTTGCTTGCAATAGGTTAAATGTTTTCTCCTGACACTTTGATTTCCTCAAACATCCCAGAACTAAATGCCTGAATATAGGTGAAACAATCTTGATATTGACCTAAAATATCATTATTCAACTCTAGTCCACTTTTTGCTTATTGATGCAAGTCCATGGCTTTTAACCATGGATTTACCAATAGCTGGTGTTTTATCAATATAAGAGAAACAATAACATTCACTCAATTGCTTACTTAGTTTTCTTTATGCAAAGCTTTACTTTTATTTTCGAATGTCAAGAGTGTATTTAGGTGAGATTCTGACTTAGAGGTGTTCAGTTATAATCCCACAGATGGTAACTTGGCTGTACCATTGGTTTATCAGCAAAGCACATAAACCAAATGTCTGAACCTATGGTTCCTCTCATACTGAGCAAGAGAACAGTTACAAAGGCCTTCCGTCATTTATGTGAAAATGATACTGTATAAGAAGAAATATTCGCAATGTATTAATGGTTTGAAATTTTCACTGTCAAGTCTCAACCGTGAAAACAAGTACACCACTTAGTTTTCAACCTGTTAAAAAAAACAATGGGATAACTTACCAGCTCGTCAACTATGAGAGTCAGTACAAAGGATCACATTTCTAAATATAAATGGTGAAAATTTGAACCCGCAAATATTTCTTGTTATACAGTATTTATGGTAATTGAAATACAGTCAAACTTGTCTAAGGCCACCCAATGAAACTGGTAAAAGTGGCCCTTATGGGCAGGTGGCCTTTATATTCAGTTTCAAATAATGTAAATAAAGACCAATTGTAATACAATTCTACTGGTCTTTAACACAGGTGGCCCTTATATAGAAGTGGCCTTTAAGGCAGGTTGGACTGTATTTTTTTCGAAGAAAATGGAGTGAGCTGTTGTTGTTTTCTCCGACCATATGTTGTATGACTGCGATGCAGACTAATTTATATACACCGGGGAGTTAGGAGTCTGAGCTGCAGAACTGACAGATAATTTGTCAATATGTTTTATAAAACACAGTTGGGCATAAAATCCCTACCCACCACTATCTTATATCCATTTATATCAAATTACCCATGGTTCTTAAATAATAAATGATGAGTAATGGCTTGTCTCTTTCTATGACATTGTCGATACTTTATTTATTTTCCTGATGAGAATTTCTCAGGATATCTAGATAATAACTTATTTACAAATCTGTGATTTTTTTACAATATGGTTGACATGACAAAAATATCTGCCTTTAAGATGAGAAATAATTTTTGTTAATGATTTTGTCATTTCCAATAAAATCTTTGATATAAAAATTTTAGCAATCAGTAAATAATAAACTGAGTGGAACAGATAAAGTGGAATAATGATATTTTATGTCCCTGTCAAATGCATTTCACATATATGGAGGCAGTCAGTTTTGAGATGGTGGAGGAAAATGGAGTGCTAGGAAATCAGTGTAACAAAAATTTTAATAAACCAAGTGGAGTATTAAAGTAATGGCATTTTATTTGCCAGTATTTCACTTATACTTAGGTGGTCAGTTCTGGGATGGTGGAGGAAATGCGAGTGCCAGCAAATCTGTAAAACCAAAATTTGAAATAAAACTGCGTAGATTCAAGCAGAACAATGGTGTTTAATTTGTCCAAGTGAAGAATATTTCACTCAAATGGAGGTGGTCAGTTCTGAAATAATGGAAAAAAAATTGTAGTCTCTGTAGAAGAAAACCATCAACACTTGGCAAGTGAACCAATAATTTTTCTCACCCTAGAATCTGTCCATAGTGGAATTTGAACCTAGGTGCCTTGTGTACTCTTACTGTAACAGTGACCAGTACTTGCCTGATTGGTCTACATGATCGGGACTTTATCTAGGCATTAAATATCCTGCTAATGTCTTAATGTATTAATAATTGATCTTGAAATCAATTTTAAGTATTATTGATTTTACAGTTATATCATAATGCATGGATTTTCCGTTTGACTTGAATTTCAAATTCCATTATAACCAATCTGAAGCTTTGATCCACAGACATTAAAAATATTTTTAATTGCCATGTTTTAATGTCTTGACGTAATGCATATAATGAATTAATAATATACTGACTGGCATTAAGACAAGTTTGGCAAATGATGACTCCAAATGACTGGATTTAAAATATTTATTTCATTATCTAATGCTACAGTAAGACCTCATTTTAATGCCCTTCAACAATCTGCCACCTTACATATTACCACAATAAAACCTTGCTCTATTGACCATATATAAATTTTCGATCACACTTATCACCACCGTGTTAAAATCATAAGTTTATTTTTTGTTTTACTCCCTGAATTTATTTCCTTGCCCCTTTATAATGTCACCACTGTGGTTATTCAGTTGGTAGAGAGCTTGCTCTGTAAGTTGGAGGTCAAGGGTTCAAACCCTGGCCAGGTCAGACCCAAGACAAGAAAGTGGGAAGTGGCTGTTCTTTTGCCAAGCACTCTGCATTACAATATGAAAACCACAGTTCTTTTTAATGAGAACTTAAAATAACCGAGGTCCTGTGTCACAGTAGCCATGGTATGATAAAGAACCTATAACCTTCGCCTATAGCTGGCGACTTCTCAATATATGTGAAATATTCTTGACTAGGACCTTAAACACCATTACCCCACCCTATATAATGCCAATATCTTACTGACCATGTATTTTGATTCGAGATTTCAATGTCTTTTAATTCTTTTTCATTCTGTGCTTGAAGTGGGAGGTCATGGTTTGCTTATAGCCAAGACTTCAGAAAAAAGTTTCTATTGACTGTTCTTTAACCAAGTTACCACTATTGTTGCTCAGTTGGTAGAGTGCTCACTTTGTTTGTGAGAGGTCCAGGGTTGGAAAACCTGACTGGGGGCTGACAAAGACACGAAAATAGATAGTGACTGTTCTTTCACCAAGCACTTGGCATTTAGAAATGAAAGTCACTAGGTCCTTTAAAAGAAACCTTAAAGACTGATGCTTCATGTCACAGAAAAAACATCAGCACACTGTAAAGGTAATAATGTATTCTAATTTGGGTCTGACAAAGCTGGTGATGTCTCAATATAAATGAAATATTCTTGACTTAGATAAAAAACTCTATTCAACCAATCAATCTTTCATTGAACTCTTGGCTTAAAGTTCAAGTGGTGTGGAATAATGGTGCCCCAGTCAAAATTTTTACACTTATACATTGGTGAAATGCCTTCATTTATCATCTTGGTAAAGAGATTTTCCAAAAACCATTTGGTGGAGAGATTTGCCAAAAACTATTTCATTTCATGAAGAGATATTTACTTCCTTGAACCAATTGTTCAAAAGGAATCTTCTGTCATAAACAAATTGGTAAAGAGACCTTTTGTCAAAGAACAGTTAGTCAAGACTCAATACACACCTTTTGTCACAATAACCAATTGTCATGGTGAAGTGATGTCTTCTGCCAGAAATCCAATGGTAAAAAGACATTAAGAAGTCATGCTTAGATATTGTATAATGACAGGAGACATTCATTATCTTTTGGTAGCATCTGCAAAATTGTAATGAAGAAAAATGGACAGGACAGGAGTTAGTCATATAAATCTTTCAGATATCCATCACCCTTTTGGAGACATTTTCTCCAACATATCATATAAATCTCTTGAAGATGGCGTCATTGTTTGAATATATATTTAGCCTGAAGTCACATAAATTTGTTGCACACAAATGTATTGTTAAGTGACACTCTATGTCTTCTCCCAATATAACCATTGATAATTTGGGTCTCAACCTGAATCTTATGAAGATGGTGTCACCTTTTGGCTATATTTAGCCTGAAGTCGTATAAATCTGTTGCATTCTGAAGAGACATTTTTGTATGTTTTTTCAAAGATAGCCATTGATAATCTGGGTCTTAACCCGAACCTCTTTAAAGATGGTGTCACCTTTTGGATATATTTAGCCTGAAGTTGTATAAATTTGTTGTATTCTGAAGTGACACTTCTGTATGTTTTCTCCCAAGAAAGCCATTGATAATCTGGGTCTAAACCTGAATCTCTTAAAGATGGTGTCACCTTTTGGAAGTTGTATAAATTTGTTGTATTCTGAAGTGACACCTCTGTATGTTTTCTCTCAAGAAAGCTATTGATAGTCTGGGTCTTAACCTGAATTAATCTCTTGAAGATGGTGTCACTGTTTGAATATATGTAGCCTGAGACTACAGTTGATACTCTGGGTCTCAATTCGGATCTCTCGAAGATGGTGTCAACTGTTGACTATATTTAGCCTGAAGTCGTATAAATCTGTTGTATTCTGAAGTGACATTTCTGTATGTTTTCTCCCAAGATAACCATTGTTAATTTGGTTATGCTACAGTTACACCATAACTAGACCTGATATTGATTTACATGTCTGTGTAAGTGTTTCGTAAGAAACAGAAAGACTGATCTTAAACACCTTTACCGTGTTATATATATATATATAGTGTTGTCTGGTATTACAGTAGCTAACAGAAAAGTCATTATTCTTTCTAATTAGATACTAGAATTTCCTTATTTTAATCTGCTCTTCTGATACTGAGGCCTCAGTGGCTAAGTGGTCTTCCACCAAGATTTGAATCCCACTTGTGAAAAGCCTAGTATAAGAAAGTTTATAAGTTTGTATGTCAAAAGTTTGGTTGTTTTCTCTGGATACTCTGGTTTCTGTGACTTCTTTGACTGTTCCCTTGATGAAGATGGATGAATTTCTGTGTAAGTGTTTCATAAAAAACAGAAAGACTGATCTTAAACACCTTTACAGTTATATATACATACATGCCATATCTCACGCCTTGAGACAAAACCTTATGGATTTTTGTTAATTTTTCAAACTCCTGGCGTTAGATCAATTTAATATATTTTATATAATATATAGAGTGGTCTGGTATAACATTAGCTAACAGAAAAATCATTATTCTTTTTAATTAGGTACTAGAATTTTCCTTTAATAGGCTTCTCTTCTGATACTTGGGGCTTCATGGTCGAGACTGGTCTAAAGTACTCTCACCTCACTGATAGATTTGAATCCCACTCATGAAGATCCTAGTCTGAGAAAGTTTCCTTGCCAAATGTCAATTGTTTTCTCATGGTACTAGGTGCATCACTTGCTAAGTGGTCTAAACCATGCCCTTACAGATCACAGTGTCTATCATTGCCCAGGTTCAAATTTCTTTCCGGGTGGATCCAAATGTGAAAAAGATTGTTAGATCACTTGCCGAAGGTCCGTTTAGTTTTCCCCAGGCACTCTGGTTTTCTCCACCATTCCTGAATTGACCACTTTGATATAAAAGAAAAAAATCTTGACTGGGATATAAAACACCATTTCAAAAAAAAAAAAAAAAAAAAAATCAAAAAAAATCTCTAGATTCTCAGGATTCTCTGGGTGAGTAATCTAGTTTCCACCACTATTTTGTAATTTTCTTTGTAATTGTATGTGGTTTTCTAAGTTATTCTGTAAGAAACAGAATGACAAAATTACAGATGCCTTTACAATCTTATATTTGTTGTCATCTAGAGTTCCTAACAGAAAAATTTCCATTAGATATTGGAATTTCTCTGTAATTAGCTTCTCTGTTACTTCAGATCGACAGTTTAGACATGTTTTCAATTTACACAGGATTTGGTTTTCACAGGCTCTACTGTAATATGTTGCATTTTGACTTTGTTTAACATCAGAAATGTCAAAAATACAAACAGGCTATTCTATACATATGTCACCATCATTATGGATAGCTAGTGTTGTTTTGTTGTAATTTCAGAAATGTCAAAATCGTATTACATTAGTCTACGTTTTGTGTCTATAATCGTAAATCACAAACGAGCAGATGAATAGTTAATGATACAGGAATCGTTGTTACTAAACTGGATGTAATAGATTTTTTCGGTTTTATAGATTCAGAAATAAAATCCATTGTTCCTTGTTAGTGATGTAGCTGAAATCATGTTTGACGCACGAACGCATCTTTGCTTGGGGACTACAACATTTTAAATTCAGTAATGTGTCATTCAAACATGTTTTGTAACTAAAAACGATAAGGATTTTTTATTCTAAACTAGATTGCATACAAATGTGTTGTTAGAATTGTTTAGGCAGAAATGTTCTTTAATGAAAACTGTTTTCCGCTGTGTCGCTCAGTTTGAAATTGCCATTGTTATAAATTCTAAAAATGACAGAATGGAACATAGATCATGATTTTAAAAATTATATTGATCAATTTGTTTTGATAGAAACATGAAACAACTTATTTATTTATTTACAATTTCAGAATTTTTTTACACAATGGTAATATTTCAACTGTGATGATATAATTTCAATTATTGTATTTGTCATAATGCTTCTAGTGTAAAAATAATTACCTTGGAGAGAAAAAGGCAGTTTTAAATGTAGTTTTGTAGTTTTGGATATGAGCATTTAGTTTTTGCGTGAAAGGTCTTGAAATTGATTTTTGTTTGAAGTCAGTAATTCCATAATTCTGTTTTTTATTTTTGACATAGAGTGGAGTTGAGATGAAAATGGTGTATTATGATGCAGTCAAGATTCTTTGACTAATATATTGAGATGGTGGAGGAAACCTGAGTGCCTTGAGAAAACTTTTTTACACTAGGATCAATCCCATGTTGAGGTTGGCACTTTAAACAACTCTTCCACTGTGGTCGCTCTTAAAATTACTTATTAGCAATCAGTTTTTGTGCAGAAGGTCTTGAATTTGATTTTGGTTTTTTACCCCCCCCCCCCCTTCCAGAAATTGGTGAGGGCATATAGTAATGCATTCCAGTTGCCTATCTGTCCATCTATCTGGGTGTCACACTTCTTGTCCAGGCTTTTACTTCAATACCGTCCATCAGATTTAATGAAAACTTACAGGAATGATCAATGAGAGGTGAAGTTGTGCATATTGCTTTACTGTTCTGGTTTAATTATTTTTCTAGGAGTTATGGCCCTTTTTATTTATTTTTTAAATTTTTTAAAATAAATTCATGTTACAAGGACCTCTTGGGTGGGGTTGGAGGGGTCTTGCTTTCACTGAAAGCTCCTGTGTTATAAAAAGAATCTGGAAGTATTTGCTGGATTTGGGGGGGGGGGGGGGGTGGTCTTTCATGTAAATTACTTTTTTACAAAAGAATTCAAGGCCGGCTTTCATGCAAAATACTGTTTTACAAAAAAAAAAAAAAAAAAAAAAAAAAAAAATGAAAGTAGGGTTTTATGCATAAACTTTTTTAGCAAAAGAATTCAAAGTAGTTTTTCATGGATAAAATAATGATATATCAGACTCTAATTGCCATTACCGATTTCAACCTCGTCAAATTTTAATTATTTTTTTACTAATGATCACACGATGGGATTTCGTGAAGGAAAATCTACAGTGCCTATTATGTGCTGCCAATAGTAATTGAAGTAGCCATGGATAAAAATCCCCTCTCGAGAATAAGTTTACATATAGTGAAAATTATTTATATCGGTAGTAGTAATGGTCAGATAATTAGAAATCACTTCAAGTGTTGGTCAACAGAAGCTTCAAGTGTCGGTCAACAAAAGCTGTTTCTTAGAATTCTCTTTGTGGTGATAAGTCAATAAGCAGAATACATCATTAGATCTAATTGTACCGAGAGTGTTGTTATTATTGTTAAGGGATATGCAAAGGTTAAACGATGCATCATGGTCATAATTTTATTTTAACACGTTTATCATACTTGGAGGTCGGGGTTATGACCGTAATAACTATGTTAATCACAACCATTTAAAACAGTCTTAAAGCACTTTGGTCCTGTTCTTCCTTAACATAATTCTGGTTTTGAAATTTTGTCCCTTGTTTCATAATCTGTTCTTAACTAAGGGTTTCCTTAACATAATTCTGGTTTTGAAATTTTGATAATTTTGTTAGTTTTCAAGCTATTCCTGAATTAAAGATTCATTTTGAACCTGTATTCTTATTTAATAACTAGAGCTATGCAGTTTTCTTTGACAGGAAGCTTCACAGGTCTTTTTAATGTAATGGAGAAATGGTGTTTTATGCCCCTGTCAAGATTCTTTCACTCAAACTGAGGCAGCCAGTTCTAGAATAGTGGAGGAAACATGAGTACCCAGAGAAAAACACTTGACTTTTGTCAATGAAATCGACAAACTTTTTCAAAGTAGGATGTGTCCTGAGGGGATTTGAACCCAGGGTGTGAGAGGGGTTGTGATCTGTAAGCAAACATTTTTGGCCACTTATCCACAAAGGCCCTCACAGGGATGTCAAGGCTATAGATGTTAATCATAACCACTGAGAAACAGTTTTAAAGGACTTGTTAGGGACCCTCACAATACAGTACATTTTCCAAAAAAAACAACAACAATAAGTTGTTGAGTGGAGTGCAGTGAAATAATGATGTTTGTCATCCAAGTGAAACTTCTGTCATGTATATCCAGGTGGTCAGTTTTAAGATGGCGGAGAAAACTGGAATATTCAGAGAAAACCACTAACCTGCTCCAGTTAACTGACAAGCTTTCTTACACTAAGGATCTGTCCCACTAGGGGATTAAAACTTAGGTAACGAGAGGTGCTGTGATCCATAAGTAAGCACTTTTTGTTTGCTCATCCAGTCATTAACTGTTAGCATATTTATTTTCGTGGTGTACTGATTTTCGCTTATTTGGCGGTCATTTCTTTTGTGCGAAAATTAATACCGAGGGAAAATAAAATTATGTTTTTTGTTTTATAGTGCATATTTAAAAAAAGCAAAAATTTAAATACGTGGAAATGTCTAAATTTCATATACCCCGAATAATACACTCAAAATTAAAAACGTTTACAGTATGCTTAATTTTAGCAGAAAGTCAGACCTCTGAAAGAGCTAAAATAAATCTGCCGTTTAATTTCTTTGTTTACAGTATCTAACGTTTCTTACAAGTTTACAGTTTCATTTACATGTATTTGTCAGTTTATTTGAACATAATGCACTTATTGAACATTCAGAACACTGTTATTGTGTTTGATATCTCTTCAATGCCATATTCATCTTCATAAAGAAGTGATTTTATTGACATTGAACAGTTGTTCTGTAAAATGGCAGCCATCGCATACCCAGGAAACCAAGCTGTTAATACCATTAAATTGCAACAGCAACCATTATAAGATAACCAATCAACTTAGTGGAATTTCGATCATCATTGTCACATTAATGTTTGATGCAAACACATGCTTTAAAACCTTTTAAGGTACTTGTTTTTACTGGTGATATGTACGGCAAATTGCTTTTAAACACCTATCACATTTAAAATCAGTTATAAACACATTTATCTAAATGGATAAACCTGATAAGTTTTTTATCAAAAGAACTTTTTTAAAAAAGATGAATTTTTCAACCTTAATTATTTAAATCATGATTCGATTTTAAAATTCTCACCATCATTTACCGATGGCCAATCCAAGGTCATTTAAAGCAAATGAGAGATATAATCAAATTGGTCTTGTATACAATCAGGGTTTGTGGTTGTTATCATTGGCAGTATTTAAACCCCCTTTGCGAGTGTACATAGGAATTACTATTTATATCCCCGCTTCAAAGAAAAGGGGGGTATACTAGTTTACCTCTGTCTGTCCATCCGAAACAAAAATTTTTCGCAACAGTTTTCTCAGAAACCACTTAACACCGACACTTGAAATTTCATACTGTAAAACGAAATTTTTGCGGGTTTGGAAAAAAACCAAGGGGGTTTTATAAAGAAAAACATAAAGGAGATTTTTGAACATCAAAGTACTGAAATGAAAAGCAAGGTGGCAAAGTTATTGAGGGGCATTATAGTGAGGTTTTGCTGTAATAAACTTAAATGGGCAGGGCATACTAATTTCATACATTTTCCATACTATGGTGCCCTTTACTTCATAATATTATCATTGAAGTATCAATCCGCAATGATAATATTTAACTTATCTGAAGTTGTAGCCAGTTATAAGCAAAGGTGCAGAAATTAAGCCTGTGTATTGGGCTGGTGGAATTATACAGCGGGGTTCTCTATTGTGCCACGCCTACCATAACACAGGACCTCGTTTATTTTAAGTTCCAATCTGAAAGAACTGTGACTTTTATTTCGTACTGCTGAGTGCTTGGCAAAAGAACAGTCACTACCCATTTTCAAGTCTTGGGTCAGACCCTGTTGGGGATCCGAACCAGTGACCTCCCACTTACGCAGCTAGCACTCTACCAACTGAGCTATCACAGTGGTAATATTATCGATAGAGAAAAAATACAAAATCCTTCTTTCTTTTTTTTGAAAAAAAAGTTGCTTTGGAAAATGGGTTTTAAAAGCAAATGCTGTGAATGTATTTGATACACTTACTTGTCACAATCTAAAAATGTCTTGGTATATATTTCTGTCTCTGTAGAAATCTGGATCTTAGCTTTTAAGTAAATTTGTATTGTAGAATGTAGAATGTAAAAAACAAGATGACACATGTCGTTAAGAAAATGTCAGACACAATCATGTATGGGGATGTATTTACCAGTGATTATTCGCTCTCAGGTTTTACAGTTAGCATTCTCGTCAATATGTCACTGAGAAATGGATTGTTTTGGAAACATTGAAGGAAAAATAATTATAGTATCAAGCCGAGAACTGTAGCCTTAAAGAAAAAAAATTAACATTCTATGTTTTCTGTTCTCTGATGAATAACTTAAAATTGTACCAAAGTTTAAACTGTGAGACATAAAACCATTCTCTGCTGATCTCCTCTGAATAACAAGCTGCATATTTCTTGTTATTTAAACTGAGTTTAGCAATACATAGCATGATAAACGTTATCTCTGTAGAATGACAAATATTTTCCGAGAATTGATCAAGTCGGTCACACTCCGAATGACAATCAACCATTTCTATCATTCCAGAACTGTCTGCCTTGATATAAGTTTAAGAATCTTGACTGTGATGTCAAATACCATTATTTTAGTCCACCATGATAAAAAATACCGTACTGTTATTGCCATTAATCTCTGTTTTGTGTAGGTTTTATCACAATTTCCTCCGTTTTTAAATCGCTACAGTAGCCAAGTTGGTAGAGTGCTCACTCTGATGCCCCAGTCAAGAATATTAAAATTATATTTAGACTTCACCAGCTATAGGTGAACTGGTATAAATTTTGACCTCTGCAGTGTGCTCGGAGCATTGTGCAGGAAGGGATGTCTAATGTACCATGTTTGCTGTGACACAGGTAATTAGTTTTTATTGTCTTTTCCCAAAAACAAGTCACAACATATTTTGATGTCTTGGTCAGACCCAGCCAGGATTTAAATCAGGAACCTCCCACATAAAAATTGAGCATGCTACCAGATGAGATACCATAGTGGTACTTTTGAATCTAGTTGAATGGAAATTGCGAAATCTAGATTAATTAAAAAATATACAAGATTCTATCTGTTTAAAGAACATTATCATTATGTGTATATCTGACTTGGTTTAACAGATCTTGACAGTAAATATTGACTGTTTGCACGGCGAGGTTTGTACACATCAGTGGCATCATCAAAGGTTCCTAACTGTCAACTTTGGTATAATAAAAAATTCCTGACGAGTCCAATATATATCACTGAGGGAGAATTACTGAGTGACGACAAGCATATGTAATCCTAATTATCAGTAATGACCATGTAATGACGTAAAAAATATACATAAATCGGTAATATTTTCTTTTTAATGGCATATTCACCATTATCTGATTAGCTAGGCAGATTAATAATAAAGCCTCTCTGATCTACAAGTGCTGAATGCTTTCATGTTGACATCAGCCAGCTGGAAGGAAATGGGGACTTAACGAAGGGCTTTTAACTTAATTGTGAAAACAATATTGAAGTTACAAGATTAAGAGAATGAAGTTTTAATTTAATCAGGTTGACAATATCTGCAGGAAAATAAAGACTAAAAAATTGGAAAAAAAAATTGGATGTTAAAAAATTTTCAAACATGTAATGGTACTTAAAATCTCTACTTTATTTAATGATGGCTGTTGTTAATTAATATAATAAAAAGATAGCCACTTTCTTCGTTTTTATATCATTTTTTTTTTTTTTTTTTTTTTTTTTTTTTTTTGTACAGATAAAAGGCTCTAACCTTCTAGGGGTCTGCATCAATTTTGAAAAATTCATAAAATACTGCTTTATGGAGCACAAAATCCTGCATTCTTGTGAAACCTGAACTGCATTAAAGAGAATAAAGTTCTTTAGAGTCTTGATTCATAGCAGCAAAAAATATATGCACAAATACACATGTATGTATTATCAGAAATCAAATATGTTTTCAAAACGTTGAGTTGAGTAATGGTGTTTAACATCCCAGTCAAAAATATTTCACTTATATTGAGATGTTGCCAGCTATATGGGAAAGTGCAGAAAATTTGCCTGTGTGTTGCGATGATGGCATTATACAGCAAGGTTATTTAGCATGCCAAGCACACTGTAACATGGGACCTAGTTTATTTTAAGTTCCCATGTGAAAAGAACCATGACTTTTCATTTCGTAATGCCAAGTGCTTGGTGAAAGAACAGTTACTACCCACTTTCAAGTATTGGGTCAGACCCTGGCAGGGTTCGAACCCACAGCTGCCCATTAACGGAGCAAGCACTACCAACTGAGCTACCACAGTGATTTGTTTTCAAAGAACTAGCTAGCATAATATTATACATGTACATTTCTCACAGAACTAGCATACTATTACCCATTTCTTTATCAGCAAACTTCTTTCAAAGACAAGAAACTGACTTGTTTTACATGATATGGATCTCACATGGGTTTGGCTTGAAGACATCACATTGTAGTGAAATGAACATTGTTTGCATTGATTGGTCTCCTTTGTGACATACAACGAATGCAATACAGTGGTACTCATACATTTTTTCATCTATGCTGCAGTCAGAAAAAGAATCTTAACCTGTTTTATATGTAATCAAAGTTTCTGAACATATCTGTTGATGACAAGCCTCATCCAGAATACATTTTATCTGCACTCTTTTTCAGAGAAATTGATCTGATACTCATGATGTAGAGTCTTTTTGGTTGTAAAAATGATCTTACACTCTGGTGTAAAAAATATATTATGTAATGGTAGGTAAATGAACTTTTAAAATGATATAATAAAAACTAAAAATTGATTTTGACTTTATTGAAAAAGAGACCTTTTGCCATGGGCTTGCTCATTTGATGTCTGGTTGACTCAGGAATTCAATCAATCACATAGACGTATATCTTTACTTATATAAGACTTTATTCCTTTTAATTCTTATTCATACTAATGCCGTAGACTTATTATTGACAGTTTTATTTAAATGTAGTCTGGAGATTAAGGTGTTATATGTGCATCTCTGAATCCAATGTCAGATTAGATCCCTGTTAAGATGTTACAAGTTTCAGCACTTGATCTACCAGTATAATTATAATCTTACCAATGCATACCAACATAATTTATACAAGCTTAGTGCATCTTTTCTCTAGTGTCAGATTACACTCATGTTTGAACAAACATGACACTGATGTTTGACTAAATACACATGAAATCAATAATAAATAAAGAAAATTCAGTGAATTAGGATCGCCTAAGTACATGTAGGTAGTTTTTTGTAATTTGCCCTCAAAAAGTTTGGTGGCCATCATCACAATATTGTTGTTGTGTTTCTCTTTGTCCAGGATTGCCCTGGATATATTTGGCATCTCATAGTTCCATGTTCCTTTCACACAATTTTGATTTCACATGTGGTATGTGTATCTAGCTAAACAGGATGTGTTTACCCTTCCAGAGCACATGGCTTCACTTCCCTGGTGGAAAATCAAGTGGCTGGATAATTTCTCACTTACTCATAGTATTTCTCAGAAACTTGGGTTTCCCCTGCCATTTTAAACTGCCATGCTCGTAACTGTTGGCAACAAAACTTTGTCATAAGAAGCCAATAACCTATTATGGTTGTAAATATATTTACATTTTATATGATTTCATAAATGTCAGTTTTTGTCTGCTAAAAACTTATTTTTTGGTTCCTGGGTGGTAATTAAATTAAGTATGGCATCGAATTCTCAGAAATATTGGCTGATCACACTTGTAATATCAGGTATTTCTTTATTTTTGTGTGGGTTTTGATCCTGAAGTTTTCCGATTCACTAGGTCTGCTTTTGTGTGAAGTATAAGCAAGAAATCAATTAGTTTTGTTAATTTCATTTCTACCACGGAATCGACGACAGGTTCTTCATCTACTGACATGTCTATTATGTGTAACTTACAATGGAAAAATGTGTAAGATTTCATCTATAATTAGATTTACTTAAGGACCAACTATATCAGCTTGCATGCTGTTGAGAATAAGAGAGAAAAACCAAAGAAGCTAGGACTCAAATTTCATATTCTGTTGCATTTCAGACAGTTAATTCCTGGTTGTATTAATATTTCAATTTCATTTCTGGTGCTGAGATTGTACTAGTTGGCCACATGTGGAAATTTAAGCTGTGACAGGAGGAAAAAAGAAGCTAGAACTAGAGTTTCATATTCTGTTACATGTCAGACACTGAATACTTGGTTGTGTTGGTATATCAATTTCATTTCTAGTAGCAACTGAGTTGCAAGGTGCTGAGAGTGTACTAGTTGACTGCATGTGGAAATTTAAGCAATTACAGGAAAAATGCAACAGTCACATTTAATCTTACCCTTGTGTTGGTCTGCCACTTAATCTCCCCATGATTTTTTTATTCAACTAACTTAAATCAAAACCAGGTCCCTGCATCCTAAAACTAACTTGGTGTTCAGAGCCACTATTAAAGAATCTTTTACACGTGGCGGGTGTAGCTAGCTAAACAGGAGGTGCTTACCATTCCGGAGCACCGGCCTCACTTCCCTGGTGGAAGTTCACGTGTCTTACCTAACTTGTCGGTTCCAAAGTTTTTACTTTGCTTCTGGATTGTGATTCGGAAATGGATTAGTATGTTTGTTTTTGATTACCATGAGTGACCAAACTGCTTATAAAAAGAAGCTGAATTTCATATTCTGTTGCATGTCAGACATGTAATTCCTGGTTGTGTTGGTATAACAATGTCATTTCTTGTAGTTACTGAGTTGCTAGATGCTGAGAGTTTACTTAATTTGGCTACATGTGGAAATTAAAACTGCAATAAGACAAATGCATCCAACTTGAACCATATACCTTCTATTGTTACAAAATGCTCATCATACTCAGCTGATCAGCCACATCCCAAGTTTTAGTTTGCCACATTCTTCACATCTTTTATTGAACTACATTGTATCTTGAATCAAAACCAGGCTTTTGCATCCTTGAACCAACCTGGTGTTATATGAACTTTGACCTGTGAATTATTAATTATGAGAAAGGTATAACAAAACATTTGTAGACTGTGTTTGAGGTCGACATGAGTAATGCTGGACCTGAGGATCAAGATATTGCTTTCTGCTTCATACAGTTAGGTCTTGTAATATTAGACCTGAGAACCAAATTGTTGCCTTTGCGTTCAGACATTTTGGTTCTCAAATGATTAAACATAATACATGTCGACCTCAAATGTAGTCAATAAGTGTATTTTATTCCACTGCACTGCTAAGCTGGAGATATCTCATTATAAGTGAAATATACCATTAAGGCGTGAATAAAAAATGATTGCTACTTCACCCACAGTGACATCTTTATGTAATAAGGATAATCTTCTTAATATTGCAAATGCAATCCACTTACAAATAATTATATCTGATGAATTTTACAAAAACACAAATTTAAAAAAAAATAAATAAAAAGCGACAATATTGAGTAATAAATGAAAAGGAAATAAAAATTTCATCTCCTTTGTAAGATAATAGGATTATATTAAACAGAGAGAATTTTCAGTTAATACAACAAAGTAAAATTGTCTCCAGACATGATATTCAGCATTAGAGAGGTTGCATTTCTAAATATAAATATCGTCCATAAATGACTCTGGGTCGATATGATGGTTATAGCATTCTCAGGTAGATCTTAGATGAATTATATTTCTACATGGTAGTTTCAGCAGACTGACTGTGTGTTGTAATCCTTTTATGTAAAGGAAATGTTTTAAGCGAGATCAATCTTCACAAGGAGTGGAGAGTGGAGTAATGTTGTCATAGTCAAGATTTCTTCACTTATATTGAGGTGATCATGTCTGGGATGGTGGAAGAAACTGGAGTGCCTGGAAAAAAAACACCCTTGGGCAAGTGAACTGGCAAACCTCTTTGCACTAGGATCTGCCATAGGTGGGATTTGAACCTAGGTGGTGAGAGATGCTGTGATATGTAAATTCATGCTTTAGACCACATGTCATCCAAAGCCACCAATATTTAAAAGGAAGTAAAACTAAAATTTTACTCTCACCTCCAAAATGGTGCCTCAGTTGCCAAGTGGTCTAAATCATAGGCTTAGGTTTGGAGTCTCTCTACAGCTAGATATGAATCCTGCTCTGGCAGATCCTAGTGTTAGAAAACATTGTCTGTTTGCTTGCCAAAGTTTGTGCTTTCTTTTGGAACTCTATTTTCCTTAACAGAACAGGCAGAGATCAGTAAGCATGCATTTTAGACAACATAGTCACAGAGGCCCTTAGATATTACATGAGTGTGAGTGGTTGTAGAGTTGAGATGAGTATTGATGTTTAACATCCCAGGAAAGAATATTTCACTTATATTGAGACATCACCAGCTATAGGCAAAGGTGCAGAAAATTTGCCTGTGTGTTGCGCTGATGACATTATACAGTAGAGTTTTTATCGTGCCAAGCCTACTGTGACAAGGGACCTCGTTTATTTTAATTTCCCATCAGAAAGAACTGTGACTTTCATTTCGTAATGCTGAGTGCTTGGCAAAAGAACAGTCACTACCCACTTTCAAGTCAACTTATCTCTTTCGATAGAATTGTCATATTTGTTTTCTTACCATGCTTGCTGTTTTCTGTGGGTACTCTGGTTTTCTCAGCCATCCCAGAACTGACTGAGAAGCATTGTGATTAGTAAGCATGTGCTTTACATAACATTACCATCAAGGCCCTTGGATTTTAAAATGGTTTGAAAATTAATGGTTGCTATTAAGGGCAGAGCTGTTAACAATCTGTTTAGATATAGTACTCTTAGAGACTATTACTATAACGATGTAAAAATCATTTGCACTTGTTAAATAGACTACAGGAAGTAAAATGTAAAAATCTAATTGGTGCTTGTCAATACAATTGAATAAGCTGGTGTCACCATCATTCCCGTTTGACATGATACTTTTCCTGGTTATTCCATCAAAATCACCAAAAGATAATCAATACCAGTATATGTTATTACTAATAAAACACGTCAATGAGATTATCACAAAGCTCGGATCATCACCATGTTTTATTCATGATCCTGATACGTACAATATCATCTGTACTTTTATAGTGAGTGGAAACATAAAACGCATGATATTAATTGTTTGTATTTATTTACCTGGTGGTTAATGATAATTATTTTATGAAACGCTAGATGAGTTTTTTAGACATGATTTGATGAAATACTGTGAAATCATTATTTTTGTGGAGAATCCCTTAATGGCAAAAAAAAAATATTTGGTCAACTGTATGCATTGTTCGGTGCTTTTCTGTGTTAAAATATCAGTTTTCCACAGAAACTGTTGTTTTCTTACTTTAATTAACTAATTGGTTAATTTAAATGTTAGATAAAAATATTATGCACACTGGCTACCTGTAGAAATATGTCTATGTTAGGGGTTGATATAGAACACAATTTTCTATGTGACAGGTTGCTTGTAGAAAACAAATTTGTCCTTGTGATGGGTTACTTGTAGAGAAAACATTTGTTCTTGTGATGGGTTGCCTGTAGAGAACACATTTGTCCATCTGGTAGGTTACTTGTAGAGAACACACTTTTCTTCCAAATCTGTTCTTTTGAGATCTATTTTTATTTTTTTATTTTATTTTACTTTTTTTTTGCCATTTGAGATATGCGTATCTCACATGACCATGTGACCTTTAGGGACATCATAATGAAAAGACAACCACTTTACGTCATCTGGCAGGAAAATGCATGACTCCTGATTCTCCAAATTTCGAAAGTTAAGAATGAATTACGTTGATTTCTATTTTGTACTTATGTATAAATCAAATTAGAATGTTGATTAACAAAGTTGAATAGCATGTTTTTACAAACAGGTGTCAATGTCTATGTTAATCATTTATGAAGCCAGAAATCAAAATCCATATGAAAGCCACAGGTGGCTGGTAGAGAGCACATTTGTCCATCTGATGGGTTGTCTGTAGAGAACACATTAGTTGCCTTTGTAACAGGTTTCTTGTACAGAACACATTTGTCCTGTGTTGCCCATTGCTCATTATGTGCTGCCTGTAAAAGAAAACATGCTTCTGTGTGGTAGAAAGAAGGAAATTATGAGTCGGAGACCTCAATCAATACCCATGATATACCCTTGTCAACAGGACATTGTTCTCATACCAAATATTTACCTTACTGAAATATATACTGTATTATTTCTTATGTTCACATTTCGAAGAAATTTCTGTGATAGCAGTAATTTTATTTTTGCTTTTCCACAAGGAAATTATATTGATTTTTTCAAGGTTTCCATCTTTTTTTAGTTATGTTTTAATTTATGGGGTAATTGCAGAACCAGGAAGTGGAGAAATCTAATAAGCTGAATTATGTTGCAGAAAAGTACACTCTGTAATCTAATTGGTTAAAAATTAGAGTGATAACATAGTAATATAAAAAAGATGTATAAAATTGGCCATGATAAGTTATAATTTTTTATCATGGTACATATATAGTACAGCATATCCTGTAATTTAAGACCACACATAGGACTTAAGATATATGGACTTTATGGACAGATGGTCTTTATTTAGATGGTAACCCTGCTTGCTTTCACATCACAGCACTTCTAAATGTTGGTCTAAATTCAAATTCCACTCAGGCAAATCTGTTGTGAAAAAGTTTTGTCATTTACTTGAAATGGTTGGTTGGTATTCTACACGTCTATCTGTGTCATATTGACACTTTACTCTTGTTTAAACTATGATCTGTTTCAAGTAACATTCAAACAAGCAGTACGAGTTACTGAGTTCCATATATGACTGATTAAGACCACTCTGACAATGAGATGAGTTGAATAATGGTGTTTGATGTCCCAGTCAAGAATATTTCACTTATATTGAGACATTACCATCTATAGGCGAAGGTGCAGAATTTTGCCTGTGTGTTGCACTTATAGCATTACACACCAGGGTTCTTCATCGTGCCAAGCCGACCGTGACATGGGACCTTGTTTTATTTTAAGTTCCCATCTGAAAGAACCCCGACTTTCATTTTGTAATGCCGAGTGCTTGGCAAAAGAACAGTCACTACCCACTTTCAAGTTTTGGGTCAGACCCGATCGGGGCACTCTGCCGATGAGGTTCCAAGTTAAGATTAAATTATTTGCATGATAACACATTATCTCTGGTGATTGTCTTTTTCTTTTTTTTGGAGGACAAAACATCCCTGGTATACTTCTGACATAGATGTCCAGTCAATTGGATAATCAGATGTTATTAATTAATTTTGTCTGGTCTTCTACTTATAAAGAAGATAATTATTTTATTTGTTCAGTCAAATAACAGTTAGTATAAGCTCATATTGTCTGGTCAGAAGTTCAAAGACAAATGACCATAAATTGTTTCTTAAGTAGTCCTGTACAATGTCATTAGAATACAGAATTATTAGACCTTCAAAGAAGGATATAAAATATTAATGTCATATCACTCGTCACATCTTGGCCAATTCCATGACGGCATTTAATCTTGCTGCTAGACCCACACTTGGCCTTGGTTTAGTATAGTAACTAAGCTATAAGCCAAATGTTAATCTAATTAACAAAATACAATCATGCTTTGTATCTTTTTTAATACACTTAGTCTCTCTATATAAATATACACCTCATTGTTACAACTCTGCCAATTCAAATCTAATCTCAGAGTTAGAGGGACTCTTAGTCTGAGTTTTCTTGAGTATAATTGTATGGCAAAAAGGTGAAATTATTTAACAGCTAGTATACAACCATGCATTGAATATAGCTTCTTTTAATATGTTATGTTCAGTAAGCATTTTGTGTCAAAAGGGGTTTGGTGATAAATCAAGGAAGATAAATAAAGAAAAAAAAGGATTTTGGAACTTCAAAAAAATATGGTGATAAACCAGGTGGCAAAGTTATCAAGTGACATTATAACAAGGTGACATTGTAACAAGGTGACATTACAACAAGGTTTTACTGTACTTCCAAATAATACAGAAACACTTTAGAAAGGAAGTAATTTGTCACTAGTTGTATAGAACCAAGTGAAATATACAACAGGATGTGTAGATAATTAAATGAAATATGAAAGTGTCTAATTTCACACTTTTTAATCAAATATGAATGGAATCTGTCAAACCAAACGCAATCTGAACTGCAGATTTTGATTGGTTGTGACAGGAATAAGTTTACCAGAGATATGTTCTGATTGGTTAAGACAAAGTTTTCATTTACTCAGGATTTATTTTGATTCTTTTATACAAGGTTTTTGGTTTATTCAGACTTCGGTTTGGTTGGTATAAATTTGGATTTGGTTTATTCAAGATTCATTAGAGTTCCCATGTACTATTTGATCAATAACATTTGTGTAGAACATTTTGGAAAAAGTTTACATCAAAATTTTCCAGAATAACGTTATTTCTACAGAAAAACATGAACTGAAGTGATTCCATCTCCAATGGAAATAATTGTTCTGCAGAAACGTTATGGTGTATCATGTGGTACACTGGCAATCCTCATTCAGATTTTGCACTGTAATAATGCAAATTTTTATTTTCTGTTGTAGAAATTCGGCCTGGATTTGTGGTAGCTATTGTTTCTACCATTTTTGGAGTTGTCATAGCCATATCTGTTTACTTTTTGTGGATGTATTGTCGACGGAAAAAGGAAAAATTAATCTGGCAGAATTCAGAAGATGACGACTCACCAAACTCCTTTGTCCAAGACAGAAACATGAAGATTAGTCAAAGTACACCAGAATTAGCAGCAGAGGCGGCAAAAGATACAAAATTTGAAATATTTGGGAAAAAAGGGATTTTCAAACTCTCTTCAAGGCAATCAACACTTCCTACAGTTTCACAAAGACACGTTTCATTTCAGCGGCAACTTTCGCATAAATTGGACATAGAATTTTCAGTACAAAGTGTTAAACATAAAGAACAGCCAGACTTGGGAAACATCAAACCGGAGCTCTATAAACAAGCCTCGGTGGATAGTATTAAAAGTGAACATTCTATATGTGGAAAACTATTCTTTAGTTTAAAATATGACCAAGAACAAAATGGACTCATTGTAAACATCACAAGAGCAGAAGACTTACCCGCAAAAGATTTTTCCGGAACTTCTGATCCATATATAAAAGTGTATCTATTACCGGATCGGAAACATAAATATCAAACAAAAGTTCATAGGAAAACATTGGTGCCGGAATTTAACGAGACGTTTACATTTAATTTACCATATAAGGAAATTTCAAGTCGAATTTTACAGTTTAATATTTATGATTTTGACAGATTTTCTAGACATGACATGATTGGTGCTGTGGTTTTAAAGGACATTTTGTCAGAAGGAAGCCTTTTAAAGGAAACATTTTACGTCAGAGATATACTTAGTTCTAATCAGGTAAGATTGATGTTGTAATCTTGTTTAAGGTCACATAGGCAATCTTTCAGCTATTAGCCATGAGAGCAAGTTGATTAATCTTTAAGGATTAATCTAAGAAACTGGTTCATGTATGTCCTAGATGTCCTAGTGTGTTTTGTCTTGTACTAGCACACTCAGATGCTGCAGCCAAGCATACTATTCCCTAGGTCAAATGATATACTAAGTATATGTACCAACACTTGGTGAACCGCTTGATAGTTTGTCTCTAAATACTTAGTGCCAAACGATTTTTTTTATGTATGACCTGACCAGGGCTCTAACCTATGACCCCCAGCTCTTAAAGTGGATGTTGTACCACTGAGCCACCAACATAGGTAAACTAGAACATAGATTAGGCATTAAAGCATTCAGAAAAGTGTTTGACTATAAGTTTGGTCTAGTAATGGTATTTATTGTCCCTGTCAAGAATATGTCACTTATATGGAGATGTTGCCTGCTGTAGGCAAAGGTACACCAATTTTGCCTGTGTGTTGCGCTGATGGCATTATACGGCAGGGTTCTTATCATGCCATGCCTACTGTGATACGGGACCTTTTTTATTTTAAAACAAAAACAAAAGAATCGTGACTTTCATTTCGTAAAGCCGAGTGCTTGGCGAAAGAACAGTCACTACCCACTTTCAAGTCTTGGGTCAGATCCCGTCTGGGTTCGACCTCACATCCATCCACTTACCATACTGTGAGACAAAACCTCTCAGGTTCATTATTTCATTAATTCTATACACCTTCACCACTTCGTGATATATTCCTCTGCATGTGAACTCTGGCATGTATATTATTTGATTATTATGGGTAGATGTTAATTAATAATAATTATTAATGATTAATCATATTAATTATCAATCAATAATTGATATCTATATTTCTTTTATAGATTCAATTTATTGTACATAAAAACTTTGTGGATCTTGTCAATAAAGTTGTTGATGAGGAAATTGGCCTTAGTAAGACCTTTCACCTGGCCATTCATTATGTTTATTACATTCTGACATTCTGAAAATTACCTTTATCTGGAATCAAACATACCATGCTTAAATTTATACATTGTGGCCACTGTTTTAAGGTATCTTTGCAAAATGAACCTTTTGAATAAGACCACTTTTCCATTAAGACCAGTGTTTTAAGGTATCTTTGCTTTATATTTCTATCAAAATGAACCATTTGAATAAGACCACTTTTCCATTAAGACCAGTGTTTTAAGGTATCTTTGCTTTATAATTCTATCAAAATGAACCATTTGAATAAGACCACTTTTCCATTAAGACCAGTGTTTTAAGGTATCTTTGCTTTATAATTCTATCAAAATGAACCTTTTGAATAAGACCAATTTTCCATTAAGACCAATGTTTTAAAGTATCTTTGCTTTATAATTCTATCAAAATGAACCTTTTGAATAAGACCAATTTTCCATTAAGACCAATGTTTTAAAGTATCTTTGCTTTATAATTCTATCCAAATGAACCTTTTGAATAAGACCACTTTTCCATTAAGACCAGTGTTTTAAAGTATCTTTGCTTTATAATTCTATCAAAATGAACCTTTTGAATAAGACCACTTTTCCATTAAGACCAGTGTTTTAAGGTATCTTTGCTTTATAATTCTATCAAAATGAACCTTTTGAATAAGACCACTTTTCCATTAAGACCAGTGTTTTAAGGTATCTTTGCTTTATAATTCTATCCAAATGAACCTTTTGAATAAGACCACTTTTCCATTAAGACCAGTGTTTTAAAGTATCTTTGCTTTATAATTCTATCCAAATGAACCTTTTGAATAAGACCACTTTTCCATTAAGACCAGTGTTTTAAAGTATCTTTGCTTTATAATTCAATAAAAATGAACCTTTTGAATAAGACCACTTTTCCATTAAGAGCAGTGTTTTAAAGTATCTTTGCTTTATAATCAATCAAATGTCCCTCTGCTCCAGATATCAGTCCAAATGAAACCTGTATATAAAGACAACCTGTCCATTAAGACCAGTTTTTAGGTCGTTTTGCTTCATATTTCTATCAAAATGAACCTTTTGAGAAAGACAACCTTTCCATTAAGACCAGTGTTTTAAGGCCCCTTTACTTTATATATCAATCCAAAACGAAACCTGTATATGAAGACCACCTGTCTATAAAATCCATCTTTTGTGGTTCAAATATTTAGCCTGTTTATTCAGGATATACTGTATACTGGCAGGGATTCATCAAGGGCCTATTTAGGGCCGAAATTCGGTTGATTTTTCTTTTTTCCCAAAATGGGCTAAGAAAATTCCCAATTAGAAAATTGTGTTGTTTTTAAACGAAAACGTACGTAAATTTTGTGAAAATGCCCCCCCCCCCCCCATCAGCAAAATCAAGTAAAATTTTCTAGATTATTTTAAAATAACATCTGCAAAAGAAGATGAAAATACAGCTTCTACATCAAAGGCTTCCAAGGTTGTGAGTAAACTGACTTCTGACATGATGTCGAAGTTTTCCCAAAATGAGCAAAAAGTTGATAGTTTTTCCCAATTTTAGTTTAGGGCCTGTTCCCAAAAGACACTGATAAATGCCTGACCGGTATTTATTTTCACTAGAAAAATGGTGAAAATTTGCCAAATGTCTTTGGTCTGTCCTTATATTTAAATCTTTAAACTGATTTTAATAGATACACCATTTAAAAATGGAAAACATGACATTTTAAGTTCTCATGTAAGACCTATATGAAAGTTCTGAGATATTTTCATTCAAACACACGTACATGTACATATTAATTTTCCTTTAAAAATGATACAAATTTTACAAATGGTGTTTACAGGTTTTACTTTCACTATAGAGTTTAACCCTCTTGCTTCCACACGAACATATGTGTACTCTACCAGCAGCCTGTCATACGGACACATATGTACTTTCAACGGAATTGACAACTCTTAGATAAAAGATGAAGATATACTTATATTTTTTTGTAAAATTATAAAAATGCAAAATGTTGACTATTGAGATTATAATCTACAATTAAGTAATGACGTCATATGACTACAAACGCGTCTGACGTCATATTGTATTGTTGACGTCATATCATTTCGCATTTTGAACTTCAATTTGGCACTGCCAACGTTGCGCTGAAAATTAATTTGCAGCAAGAGGGTTAAAACCAACAAAAAAGATACAACATTTGAATATTGAAAACATGACATCTCAAGTTCTCTTGTACTTATATGAACGATATAAAAATTCTGAATTTTTTTCATTCAAATATATTTGTTTTCCTTGATAAAATTTGACAAAGGGCATTGGAAGGTTGCTCTGTTGTTATAAAACTTAAAACACCAACAAAACAGATGTATTTTCAGGCTTAAAGACGTAAATCCAGCCTAATACCATGTGATATCGGAAAAAATAATTACATCTTCACTGTATATGTACAAGAAGTCACTTGCGGCTGTTTATTTTGTAGAGAGGCCAATCAAGAAAAATCTGCATGTTTAGACAAACAACATTGACCTGTTCATTTGACCTTTCATTAAGAATATTCATTTCTAATGATCCGCCCAATACACTGGTAGTGTTAGGATTTACAGTAAATACATAAACAATGTATGTTTATCATGACGTAGAGTAAATAATTGCCTGTGTTCTTTATACACCAATGTACTTTTCCATCATAAATATTTTAATAAAAGGTCAACCAGACAGGTCATTGTTGTTTGCCTATGTATATATATATATATATACTAGTATATATATATATATATATATATATATATATATATATATATATATATATATATATATATTATTCATCAAAATTATGGATTTTTTTCATGCCCCTATAAATCATTTTGTCAGATCAATCTGACCCAATATCGGGTCCATTAAGTTTTTCAGAGATGACATTTCTAGGGAATACCATGTTTGTCTGACCAAGCATCCAGCATGTTAATTTGGTCACTCATATTTAGAGATAACAACCTTGAACAAAATATTGTGTCAGCTCTATCTGTTTAAACATCTAGCACATTAATTTCACAATTAATGCATTTTTGTAGATGACACTTCTGGCAAAAAGCTTGTAAGCTCGTTCAGCATGTCAGTTTCACAATGTATTTTCAGCTATAACACCCTTGATCAAAATATTGTGTCGGCTCTATCTGACCAAACATGTAGCACGTTAATTTCACAATTAATGCATTTTCGTAGATGACACTTCTCGCAAAATGCTTGTAAGCTCATCCAGCATGTCAGTTTGACAATGTTTTTTCAGACCTTGAACAGAATATCGTGTCAGCTCAGTTTGTCCAAACATCAGCACAACAATTTGATAATACATTTTCAAACATAACACTTGAAACAAATGCTGTAAATGTATTGATTTTAGCATGTGCAAAATTTAGGGAAAATCATAATTTGGGTAAATTCATGTAGACTTGAATTAGCTTAAATCTCATAGATTATACCTTGTGAACTATTTTCGTAGTTAATTTGGCCATAGATTTAAATATGCCCTTAGCTGTATCGTCATGGAAATTGCTAAAATTAGTACAGCGCGAAAATTAATATGTTTACAGTATTGTGTTAGCCTAATGACAAATTTCCTGTATGTCAGTTTGACATTATGTTTTCAGCAGAAGCTTTATGATAACTTTTTACCCTCTAATAATTTAGTGCCTAGCCAGTGATAAAACTTACAAGAGATACCATGTCATTTTAAATTAAAATGTCCAGTCAGTTTTACCAATATGTTTTTAGCAATGACACTTGTAACAATTATTGTGTTGTCACAATCTAACTTGGTATCCAATATGCATTCTTACTTACCCTTATGATTTTGGCGTAAGTTGTACGGTATTGAAGTTAGAATTATGATAGCTCAATTGCTAGTTAAAACTTATGCCTTAAACAAATTCTAGTAATTTCTGGTTATTGGAGTTGAAACCGTTTTCTAGTCCTCCAATTTAATGACCACTGCAGTAGGTCAGTTGGTAGAGACTGCTCTCTCTGTAAGTGGGACGTTGTTTATTTGTACCCCGACCAGGTCTGACCCAAGATTTGAAAGTTTGTAGTGACTATTTTTTCGCCAAGCACTTGATATTACCTAATGAAAGCCATGGTTCTGTTAGATGGGGGAAAAATGAGGTCCTGTGTCACAGTAGGCATGGCACGATAAAGAACCCTGCTGTATAATGCCTTCTGCACAATGCACAGGCAATTTTTCTGCACCTTTGGCTTTTGTTGGCAACATCTTGATATAAGTGAAATATTGTTGACTTGGACATTAAACACCATTACTCAACTCAACTCCCACAATTCAATTTGAATGAAGAGCAATGTTTTTATGCTTTCCAAGAGTGCATGACTGGGATACAGTGTTGTACATTTGTTTAAAGTGGCTTCTCAGCGACGTGGTTATGAATGTGACGATGATCAGGATATATCATTCATATCCTTACCTTACCTTAACCTTAATGCTCTCCTCGCCAGAAGGCGCATAAGGACATAACGCTATCTTTCCATTTTTGCCTTTTCTTCCCTGCTGTTTTTGCTGTGTTCTAGCTGGTCCACTCATCTGCATTTTTTCCTTTTCAGTTGTTCTCCTCCACATGGACGTAGGTCTTCCCCTTTTTCTTTTCCCATCTGGTTGCCACCCTAGTGCTGTCTTGCAGTCATTTGTTCCCTCTTTCCTCAGTATGTACCCCATCCAGTTCGATTTTCTTCTTCTGATTTCACAGCTTATGTAGTTCAGTCCAGCTTTTTCCAATATTTTTCCATTTGTGACTTTCTGTTAATATGTCATTCATACGATGGCACTTCAAAAAGTTTTGAGACTAACAGAGGAAAAATAAAAAAAAAACCATTATTTTGCTTGTAATTTTTATTTTAATCTTCAAAGTACTCTCCTTTAACATGTATACACTTTTCCATCTGAGAAATCCAAGGTTTGAAAGCAGCAGAGTAGTCGGACTTGGGTATCCTCTTTAGACACTGATGCACAGCACTACCAAGCTGACTTCGAGAGTTATACCGACGGCCTGCGAGCATCTTTTTCAAGGTAGGAAAAAGGAAAAAAGTCGCATGGGCTTAGATCTGGTGAATATGGGGGATGTGGAAGTTGTATTACTCTTTCATCGTGAAGAAACTGCTGCACTACATTATTATCTTGTGGGAGGATGCATTATCATGGATGATGTGTATGCCTCTTAAACCAGTTCTAGGGCGAAAATTATTATAGTGTTTTTAAACAGACTTTAACACCTTGTCCCAATAAAATATCCCAGTAACAGATTTACCTGGCGGAGAAGGAATCTGAACAACAGGGCCATTCGAATTGAAGAAGACTGTGTACAGAACCTTTTTTGAACTTTGAAGTCATTTTGCTATTACATGTCTAGATTGTCCTTTTTTCAACCACTGCTTATTATTTATCCTTCTTTGGGGCTCAAAATAATGTATCCAAGTTTCATCTCCTGTTAGTAACTCACTTAATCGCCTAACACCAGTATTTTTGTATTTTTTCAATATTTGTTTGCAACTTTTAACTCGTTGTGCTTTTTGTTCTTTTGTTAAAAGATGGGGTACCCAACTTGTGCATACTTTTTTCAATTTCAGGTGCTTTGTTAAAATTTGATATGTACTACCCGTTGAAATACCGAGACACGAAGCTATATCAGAAACTGTATACCTAGCGTCTTCGTTCACCATGGCTTCAACAGCAGCAATGTTTCTTTCAGACGATGACGATTTTGGATGTCCTGAACAGGGGTTGTCTTTAACAGTTCCTTTCCCATCTGTAAACACTTTCACCAATCTATAAACTGTTGCTTTAGACACAGACAATTCTCCATAAATTATTTTAAGTTCACTCAATATCTGTTTACTTGGTATTGACAAAGCACAACGGTTTTTGATATAGCTTCTTATTTCAGACTTCTCTTCAGGCTTCATTTTACATCAAAATATCATTAGTGTATATGACTGACCTTTGTTTAAGTCCAAATATCTCTGTAATTACTAAATATTTTTTTACGAAATTTCATACGTATATCACCCGTGATTTTACCTATTCAATCCCAGTTATCTTGTACATACGTGTCACTACAATTTTATGGAAGCCAATAAGTCTCAAAACTTTTTGAAGTGCCCTCATATCTTTACCATTTAATTTGTAAAACTTACTATCAAAATTTAACTAAACTTACTCCTAGTCTCAAAGAGAGGGTAGGCAATAGCTAGTAGGCAAGTGTGACAAAATGTAATATTGTTATGTTGTCTCAGATATTGTATCAGCTGTATCTGACAAAATATCTTGTACTTTGATCAAATTGACAATGTATTTTCAGTGATTGCGCTTCATTATTTATAATTAAATATAAAGGATATCAAGTGTTTTGATTGGATAATTCTGTTCAATTCAATTTTTAGTGAAGTAAATCATATCATAATCAAACCAGCATGACGTAACTAGGTGATGTATCCATACACACATTTCTATGTTATAAACTTATAGCATGATAAAAAAAAAATCAACATAATTTCAGTGTTGGTTATTTAATTTGAACTTAACAAAATTTAATTATAACCATTGATTCTTATCGATGCAAATTATACCATGTGTGCAGTCTCCATTCTTGGCAATTCTCAATGAATCAAATCAAAACAAGAACCAATGCTTATGGTTAATAAATATGAAAAATTGTGTCATCTAAAATATTGTGTTGGCTTAGGTTGACCTAATATTTAGTATGTTGATTAAATAACAATTCATTTTCAGTGGAGTCACACTTTTAATAATTTTATATTAATATGAAATATTGTGTTGGGTTAATCTGACCTTCGATATTTGGTTTGTTGATGAAACAGACAATGTATTTTCATTGATCACAATTACATGTATGTCAACATGAAATGCCATGCCATCTTTAATATTGTGTGGGCTCAATCTGACCAAAATATCTGGTATGACAAGTAAATTGACAACACATTTTTAGTGCAATCACACTTAATTATATATAAATACAAAATATTGTGTCATCTCGAATATTGTGTCAGTTTAATCTGACCTGATATCTGATTCATCGATCAAAATGACGATGCTTTTCGACAGTATCACTTGTAACAAAGTTACTACACAAATACATGACACTTTCCAATGGCTCGTAGACCTTTAGTTTCGTATTAAGTGAAAGTCGACACATTTTGTTCTCCACCTTGGGACCATTATACAAACTTCTAATGCATTTCGTGAGATTCATTGTCTTGATTTTATAACGGTCTTCACGCTTGCGTGTATTTATTTCATTTTGCCAAACAATGACTTTTTTCTATAAATTGCACTTTTGGGAAAATGTGTAAATTTGGTTATACAATCATTGATCTTTAAAGCTATTTTTGTGACATTTATCATCACCATCGTCATTCTCATCATCATCATCATCATCATCATCATCATCATTATGCTCATCATCGTCGTCTTCATTGTAATCATCATCATCGTCATCATCCTTATCATCATTAATGTTTTGTTGAAAGTAATGAATGTATCTGTAGTGTTTTTAGATTGATTTCCATGCTAGTCACATATAGGAATACTCTAATGGGAAAGAGAGTTTACTTATCTATGTATATTCAATAAACTTCAAAATTGTCAATTTACTTATCTTATCAGGGGCCTCAGCTGAGTGGTCTAAAGTGCTAGGTTACTGATCACAGCACCTCTCACTGCCGAGGTTTGAATCCCACTTAAGACAGATCCTGGTGTTAGGAAGTTTGTAGGTCGGTGGTTTTTTCGAGGCACTCTGGTTTCCTCTACTCGGATTGTATCAACTAAGGCATCAATATTGAATCATCTTTGCATACATACCAAGACCCTGTGCATGTTTATCATTAACAGGCCTTGCTTCCTCAGGGTTCGCAGAGTCTTGAAAAGTGCTTGAAAAATGAGTCCTGACTGGAAAAGTCCTGGAGTTCTGTCAGTCTGTCTTGAAAAGTCCTGGAATTTTGAACTAATTAACCTGAAACTGGCGGTAAAAATCAAGCTGCAACATTTATGATAAATAAGAAAAAACATTGAGTAATCCCTCTTGTCTCGGTCAATATCATTTGTTGGTCTACGACTTGTAATGGTAGAATTCCGGATGGTGTACTAATACAAGAAGGAAACTACAGAGAATAAGACACTCTATTTGATTTCAGTGGTCAAAATTACCGAGTTCAAAGTCCTTGAAAAATGGTCAAAGAGTCTTTAAAAAGTCCTTGAATTTTGTCAGGCATTGGCTGTATGAACCCTGTCCCTTATTTTGCAGACTTTCCAAATTTCTGTCAATGACAAAACTTGTGTAAGGGGTAAAAGTCAGCTTTGCTTACGGTTTTTGGATATATCAGAAACTATATTAGATAGTGCAAAAGATACATCATTTGCAGGGAAAAAATATTCACAATTTTCACTGCGACTCATTATCATGAATATATATCTTCTCAATGAAAATTTCTAATTTCTTTTGGTACACTTTCCTTACAGTTGGAGCAGTAAAAATTTCTTTCCGCAAAATAGTTTTAAACATAAAAACTGCAAAAGTTTCCTACCACCAATATTTCTTTTTATACAGTATGCTTGTGATCTGTACTGTTCTATTGAGGCTGCAGAGACTTATGGATAAGATGTTAGTCTACAAATCCAGGGTATCTCACTGCTGTGAGTTCGAGTTCTGCTCAGACCACATGTTGAAAAGTGAATTTTCCTTGCCATTGGCCTTTACTGGTTCACCCGTGTTTAATGTGACTGGGGGAGTGGTATGCTTGTCTGCAGCATATTGACTCAGTGAGCTAGTACCTTAAAGTTGCCCTAAGTGCACGCCGGTACAAGGCAGACCATAAAACACACTTGCACTTCATATGAATACATGAACATGTTCATAGATTAATTCATAGAGATAAATAAAGTAGTTCTTGTCATGAAATTGCTGAAAATTTGTTGATGCGATGTTAAGCAACATTCAACAACAACAACTGTACTGTTCTAAATCGGTACAAATATATTTAAGGGTTATTGAGTAACTGTGCACTAATTTGCCCATTAATTTATTCATCCTTCATACGTTGGCCTAGATGAGTACAGTTTTTATGAAGACACATTACCATACAATACCAATATTACAAGTTAAATGACAGTAAGTGTAGTGGGAAATGGTTTTTTGAATACCCTTTACCCAGTACATTTAACCAGACTATTCCCAGATTGCAATAAATTCCGTTGATTTATTTTCGAAGGGAAATTAACAAAAAATGGTATTCACTTTTATTTTTTGATTTATCCGGCATTAGAGATTTCTAAGGTTGCATCTCTTGCTTCCAATGTCTCGTGAGACTCATTACAAGGACAATGATGTTAAATATCTCATTAATCTTAGTATTTAAAATTTTCATTTGCTTATTAGTGAAGCTTTATTCAGATTTTTGTCTTTGATACACAATGACACACCGATCTTGTGAAGAATTTTTTCCTTCATACTAGTGGAAATTTTATCATTAGAATTTAAGATACATTGTTACATGTGAACCAGAATATTTGTGTCCATTAATTAATCAACTTGATTATTGTAAAGATTTGAATCTTGCTCAGGACAGATCCTAGTGTGAGAAAGTTGGTCAGTTACCTTGCTGAAGTTCAGGGGGTTTCCCAGGGAACTCCTGTTACCTTCACCATTCCAGAACTGACTGCCTTGATATAATGGGGTTCGCCAGTGTACCACATTATATCCCCTAACGTTTGTGCTGAACACTTAGTTGGAATGGATGTGGAATTGCATAAGATGACGTTTTCCCGTAAAAACGATGTTATTCCAGAATTTTTTTATGTTAATAGTTTCTAAAACATTCCGCACAAATGTTAAGAGGTATTGATCACGTGAATTGCATAAGATGATGTTTTTCCCGTAAAAACGATGTTATTCCAGAAATATTTTACGGAAATGTTTTCCAAAATGTTCCACAAAAACATTAAGAGGTATTGATCACGTGGTACAGCTGGAAACCCCATTGATAGAATCTTGACTTCGGCATTAAACACCATTACACCACTACTGTTTTCATTTTCATGGGCTAACTCAGTTAGTTGATAGAGCATGCTGCTAATGATGGAAATTAAAAGATTCTGGCTATGAATCCTGTTAAATGTTATAAATTACCAGTAAATAAACCTATTATTATCAGTTTTAAATGTTTTTGAAGACCCTTACAATTTAACAAAACTGTTCCCAGAATTCTATGAATACAGTTGATTGATATCTTATAGGAAATTACATTAAAATGGTATTTACTCTTATTTTTTTATTTATTCGACACCAGAGATTTCAATGGTGACATTGCATGATCCCCGATGTCTCGTGAGTCTCATCAAAAGTACCAGAGATTTCTGTGTTTACATTTCTTACACATGATGTCTCGTGAGTCTCATTATGAGGTGCTAATCATCTCATTTATCTTTGTATTTCAATATATTTTATGTTTCTTGGCATAAATTTATAAGTTTTTTTGTTTTTCCTAATATACAATGACACAGATCTTGTGATTGTTGTTTTGAGTGGGGTGTATTACTGAAGTTTACGTCCAAATCAAGATTCTTTTATAATACCAAGGCAGAAAGATTTGGGATAATGGAAGAAAATGAAGTACATAATGATTGACTTTTTTCAAATGGATGCATAAAGATTTCAGAATATAGAACTTTTGTTCCCAAATACCATGGATAACTCATAATATTTATTTCCAATCAGTAGTATATTATTTGTTCATATTTTGAAATTAAAAACTGGAACTTCTGGATACTAGTAACTGAATTGGTTGGTTGGTTGAATGTTGCCTAACATTGCACCAGCAATTTTTCAGCTATTCGTGACGAGAACTATTGTATTAATCTCAATGGATTAATCTATGAGCAATTTCGTGTATGCATGTGAAGTGCCAGTTTGTTGTATAGTCTGCTTTGTACTAGTGTGCACTCAGGGTGACTTTAAGGTGCTAGCTCACTTAGTCAGTATGCCACAGACAAGTATGCCACTACCCCAGTCCATTATACTTACACCATGTGAACCAGTAAAGGCCAACAGCAAGGAAAATTTACTTTCCCACATGTGGTATGAGTAGGACTCGGAACTCACAGCAGTGAGAGCCCCTGGATTTGTAGACTGACATCTTATCCATTAGGCCACTGCGGCCTCCCTACTGGATAACTCAAGGTAAAAATTGAAGTCAATGTGCACTTTGAGAGACATTAGTTGTGGGATATTCTGCACAACACATTAATGTGCCATTGTGCCTCTCACTGCTAAGGTTTGAACTCCACTGATGATGTTAGAAAGTTTGTGTTTCTGAATATTTGTAGTTTTCTCCAGAGTTTATGAACTGACTACCTCCGTATATAAGTGAAAGAATTTTGACTCGGGTCTAAAAAACAATTACTTTCACTATTCCAGTTATCAAACAAAATCTGCAAAATCTGTAACAGAAAAAGGAAAAAATGTAGCAGCCAAAGTGGGACTCAAACCTGGGACCTTTCCAATACTAGTGGGATGCTCTACCTAATGACTCAGCTACACGACCACCTATCGAGTCTAGCCTGCCACTTTCTTCCCTTCCTTTTTTTTTCGATTTAACTCCCTTGTATTGAAAACACCAACCCTGGGACCAACCTGTTTTTTGGCCATTTTCCAGGGACAGACAAGCTCCCAAATGTAACAGGAAATAGAAAAAATGCAGCAGCCAAATTGGAACTTGATCCTGGGACCTTTCCAGTACTTATGGAACACTCTACCACTAAATTACCTTGACACCTATCGACTCTGGCCCACATCTTTCTAATGAAACTTACCAATGTACCATTTGGTCATAATATCTCTTAATGTTAATATGCTGTATGATATGAAAATTAAATGTTTAAAAAACATTAAAAAATTCTGCAATTATATCATTATTATGGGAAATTTTTACTTTGTGGGATTCCATATCCAATGATAATAAATGTTCCACTTAAATGTTTTGGAGTAATTAACACATGGTTCATGGGTAAATACCTGATGCAGGATCTAAAATTAGAGAAATAAAAAAAAAACTTGAGCAATATGGGAAATGTTTGAAAAAGTTAAAATTTCCTGGAATAGCATCAATTTTATTGGAAGTTTTCACTTTATGGGATTTTATATCCAATAAGAATAATTGTAACGCAAAAACATTACAGAGTGTCACATAGTCCGATGGAAGACAACCAGTCTCCTAATTATATATAAATTGAGTTGCATATCATGCAAATATGGCCTAAAATGTGCAGCATTTTGAAAATTGTTTTGAGTCCCCGAGCACTTAAAATTATCGGAGAATCCATTATTATAATTATAGTGAACAGAAGAGACAAATTTATTTCATGCTGATGAAATGTTTCAACTAAATTGTTTGGCGTTGTTTTAATGGTTTTTGTGATATATTGGGACTCTTTGTACCCAGAAGACTGAAATAGTCTTTGAGTGCAGGATCAAGCCTGGAGGATATGTTTTTGAAGTTATATAGGGTTTTACCAATAAAAATAATTGACATTGGAAGTATTATGTATTTGTGCAAAAATCAAATAAAATGGCACAATGAATAATTGATCAGAGTATTCAAATACCTTTATAATTTTTATAACAACTTAAAACATTGTTACTTTACCATATGGGATCTCTGTAACCTGTAACACAAATTGACGAGGGAATTATGTAATGACATCATAATATTTTCATCGAACTTAAAACAATTATCAATATTAATTTACTCTCGGCGTGTCCTTGAAAACCATGAAATATGTTTAACTTAACTTGTGAAATAGATTTAACTAGTATAATGGGCCTAATTAGAAGATGTTTTTCAGTATTTTTATTCCTTACTTAATTTAAATATTTTTTTGTAATTATTAAGATATTTGGGAATTGGGTGTTATTTTGAAGATTACTTCAAGTTTATAGCATTTTTGTTTAGTTTTTGTCAAAAATATTTACGAGTATTTTTTTTCCTAAAATGCTTGATAAAATTTCTTAAAGTTAAGTTAAGAAAAATCTTAGTTAAGGAATGATTTTGAAACAGGGGCCACAGACCTCTGTTTCACAATTATTCCTTAGCTAAGATTTTCCTTTACTTAAATTTAGCAAATTTTGGTAATCTCTTTTAGGAACTACTGAGGAATATTTTTGTCCAAACTAAATGCAAATGTTTTAATCTTGAAAGTATCCCAAAATTAACACCTGATATTCCTGAATATCTTGAAAAATAACAAAATTAAGATTTTGAATTTGGCAAGATTTAAGTTAAGGAAAATCCCCCACCTCATCCAAGCATCTCTGATGTGATGGATGAGTGGGATTCTCTGTAATGAAGCCCGAAGGCTGGAGGGTTAACTTTGCAATAGTTCAACCTACCGGACATGATCCTAAGTTCAAGGTTTAAAAATATAGTACTTAATCACTATGTATCAATACGCATCACGCCTATAAATACCGTGTCCTTCACAACCCGCACGCTTATTACAAAGCTGAACAATTTGTTGTGATCTAACATAAGGGAGGTAGTGGGAGGGAAGTTAACCCTCCAGCCTTCGGGCTTCATTACAGAGAATCCCACTCATCCATCACATCAGAGATGCTTGGATGAGGTGGGGGATTCTCTATCCATTCAGCCCTCAGGCTGTTCGGGTTAACTTTGCAAATTCAAAGAACAACAAAATGTTCTCTTTCATACTTACAATAATTCAACAATAAAACAAAACTCAAAACACTTTTTTGAACACTTTATAAATCTCATATTCTTACAACAAAATTACAATCATCATTTCCATCCAACGTAGTACCACATCTTTACTTTACCCAACTATCCTGAAATAATTATAAACTTGATAATAATACATCCGAAAAACGATTAGGTTCTATATCTCTATGATAAAAAGATTTAAATGTATTGACTGAAGCCCAATTAGCTGTATTTAAGACATCTCTGATTGAAACACCAGCTTTAATTGCTGCTGAAGTTGTAGCACCTCTCACAGAATGTGCTTTAAACTTGTTCAGATCTATACCTGATCTTCTCATACCATCACATATCCACCTTGCTAATGTAGAAGTGGATACATTTTTACCCGTCTTATATGACACCAATAACTTGGATGTCTTCCTGAAATCTTTAGTTTTCCTGATATAAAAATTAAGTGTGTTGACAACACATAACTTAGATTGTTTAAATGGTTTTAATGTAACTTCATAAAAAGGATGAGCTACTTTTGATGTTTTCATCAACTCTGGAACAACAAATATAATGTTTTTACCCTGTTTTTTCATGTAATTCAAATCTAGTGAAACCAATGTTTGAGCTCTTTGGGCTGTAGTCAATGCTAACAGACACGTTAACTTTATAGTGATATCATACAAACTCAAGTTACTGAGTGGATGTAAAGATGTCAAAAACTTAAATAAAATGTTAACATCCCAAGTTGAGGTATACCTTGGTTTAGGAGGTTTTGATATAAACAAACCTCTCATATACTTTGACAATAAAACATTGCCAATCAAAGAATCATTTCCCATAGTGGCCAAAGATTGAATTATCATACTTTTATGTGTATTAATAACACTATAAGATTTCCCTTGCATTTCAAGTGAAGACAAATAATTTACAACCTGCGAGTCAGTCGGATTAAGGGGATTAATTTTCCATTTAATACACCAAAACTGCCAGTGGTTCCATGCAAGGTCATATTGTTTGTTTGTAGATCTCTTCCAAGACCCCTGGATAATGTTGACAGCTCTGTTTGAAATACCTCGATTTCTGAGGCAATGATGCTGCAGCATCTATTTTCCCCAGAGGATGTGGATCGCCCTGTGGGGATGTAACTAGAAATTTCCATAGTGGAAGTCTCACTGGTTTGTCTATAAGCATTTGAAGGAGGTCTGGAAACCATGTTTGGTTTCTCCACAATGGCACAACTATAATAGCTTTTCTTACCCTGTCGTCTTTTACCTTCGATAACACTCGTCCTATGAGACTGAAAGGACAAAAAATATATGGTAAGTAATCGTTCCAGTTAATAGAAAAGGCATCTGTAGCCAAAGCATACGGATCTAAACACCAGGAAACAAAATTTTCTAATTTTGTATTGAATCTGTTTGCAAACAGATCTATATCTGGCTGAAAAAAGTGGGAACAAACTCGAACAAATATATTCTGATTCAAATCCCATTCACCCGATGTTTGAAAATTTCTACTCAAATGATCTGCTGAAATATTGTCTTTCCCTGGAAGATGTTTAGCAGATATATGAATATTTTTACTGTGACACCATATCCAAATATTTTTCACCAAGTCAGATAACTTTATAGAAGTACCCCCTTGATTATTAATGTAGGCTACTGATGTAACATTATCACACAGTATCTGAACATGTCCATTACTAAAAGTGTTGCATAAACACTTCAGACCAAAATATATAGCCAACAATTCTAAATAGTTTATGTGTTGACAACTTTCATACTGGGACCATAATCCCTGAGTGTAATTGTCTGAACACTTTGCACCCCAACCTATTAGAGATGCATCTGTCTCTAAAATGAGACCAGGCTTAGGTGGACGAATGGCTCTACCATTCATCTGATCTACATTATCTAGCCACCACTTAATCTCGTCTTTTGATTTCTGAGACAAACACATTAAACTATCATAAGTTTTACCTTGACTAAGATTCAAAGTTTTCTCCCTTTCAATATTTCTGAAATGTAATGATCCTAACCTGACAGCCCTCATTGAGGAAGTGAATAAACCTATCAAACGTGCAACTACACGAATAACCACCATTTTCATTGACAAAATTTCACTGCATAATTTCTTTAATTTCTCAACTTTTTCTTTTGTCAAAGAAACCAAAAATGTTTTTGAATTTATTTCATAACCTAAATGTACTATAATTTGACTAGGAATCAATGATGACTTTTCATAGTTAACTCTAAAACCACAGCTAACAAAAAGTTCCTGTAAAATTTCACAATTTTTTGAACATATGACAGGATCAGCTGCTCTAACCAATGAATCGTCAATATAATAGTAAGCCATTATACCTCTACTTCTCACAGAAGCAAAAATTGGCTTCAATACTTTGGTAAAACATCGTGGTGCACAAGCAAGACCAAAACATAAAACCACAAATTTATACAATACACCATTCCAATAAAACTTTAAATACTTCTGAAATTCTTGTGCTATTGGTATACTCATATAAGCATCACTCAGATCTATTGATGTAAAGTAATCATCCTTCTCAATAGTGGCAAGAACAACTTCTAAAGTTTCTTGTTTGAAATGATGATATTCAACATATTCATTTAAATTCTTTAAATTTATAACAGGCCTAAATTTACCATTTTTCTTTTTAACCAAGAAAATATTTGAAATGAATTCACCTTCTTCATGAGAAGTAGGTATAATGGCTCCCTTTGTCAACAAAGTATTAATTTCCTCATTTATCAGCTCAGTCTCATCACTGCTGAAAGGAATGGGTCCAGGCATTTTCAACTGAACAGGCTCCTCATAAAACTCTATTTGTAGACCTTGAACAGTTGACAGTACCCAAGAATCATTTGTAATACTTCTCCAAAATTCTAAACAATTCTTTGTATTACCACAAATCTTACTTACCTCTACTGATACCAACTCTGACTCTGTTGAGTCTGGCCTCGGCGATTGTAAGGATATCGCCCCCTGCTTCGACCTCTTGACCTCTGGCCTCGATTGTCTAAAAAATGAAACCGTTGTCCTCTACCAAACTGACCCCTACTTTGATTATTAAAAACATTAAACTTTCTTTTATTTTCCTCAAATAAACTAGACATTTTCTTATTTAACTCTGAATTATCCCCAAACAACTCCTTGTTCATAGGCTGTTCTTGTGAACAAATTGGGGATAAATATCTAGGTAAACTAGACCTACAAATTAGTCGTCGTTTAATCGACATTTGATAAATTGTATTACCCATAATAGAAATTCCATCTACCAATAAAGGCATAATCTCCTTACACTGTAATGTTTTCGGTTTACTCACCGCCATATCCAGTACCTTAGCTATAGGGTTTAAACCCTTTATAAACTGTTTTTGTATATCTTGCAAAATAACATCCCTAGACTGTCCTTGTTTTCTTAACTTTGACCAAACATCTCTATTAATTTTTGGCACCCTTAAACTATCAGAACAGTTCTTGGGGTTTAAATATTTTTCAGTCACCTTCTTTAACTCTGGTGCAGGCTGTGTACAAGCCTTAGAAATTAAATTTTTTACCTTCTCGCCAATATCGGGACCGTACTGGTCCTCTTCAAAAATTTCTGGGATTAAAAAATCCCCTGAATCATCATCATTATTTTCATCAGCATCGTCGGATGCTTCCATAAAATCATCATAAAATGAAGTTGGGTCAAATCCAGTTACACCGGAATCATTAGTTTTATTATTACTGTCTACCTTACTACCAGGCACACACGTGCTCGATTTGTTCTGATTATTCACAGTGCAACTAATACCAACAAGATTCTCAACAGCACCTGTCAAACTTACCAGTCTATTTTCCAACGTAACAAATCTATCATCTGTATTATTAGTATCATATAACATTCCGTTATCCGTATTCCGATTTAACTTTTGTTTTTTACCGGAAGTAGATACCACGCTAGACTTCCGTTTCCTACTAGGGGACATAACCCCTCTATTTACATTTTCGTCCAAACGCGGGACTTGTTCATTTTGAACCATTTCAATTTCTGTCGGGACATCGTCCACGACCCCACCAAATATTTCAGATAATTCCTGATCAGAAGGATGTAAACTAAGCTGTCCGTCGGACTCGTAATCACTTCCATATGGATTTGTTTCAATAAAATTTTTTGAAGGCACTTTAGCCGAAAAATCACTAACGTGAGTAGTAGTTTGACTAACATTATCAGATACACTGCGTGTATCTTTGGTGGGTTTTTTATCCATTTTTCTTCTCGAAGCACTTTGATTTTTCTGCCGCATAACTGAAAAATAAACTCTTACCTTTTCAAGGACTCCTTGTGGACCACGTGCCTAAAGAACTAAAAGCGTGCGGGTTGTGAAGGACACGGTATTTATAGGCGTGATGCGTATTGATACATAGTGATTAAGTACTATATTTTTTAACCTTTGAACTTAGGATCATGTGCCGGTAGGTTGAACTATTGCAAAGTTAACCCGAACAGCCTGAGGGCTGAATGGATAGAGAATTTTAGTTAAGGAATGATTGTGAAACAGGGGCCAGGTCTTATTTCCTCTCTTTTTTTCCAGTAGATCTTTTGAATGTGCATTTGAGATAGTTTTGAGTTTAAACTGGGACCAAGTATACTATATCATAACAGATTGACACTTCATAAAAAATCATGTGCAAAAATTGATTTTGTTTGAGGGGTAATGAAAAAAAAAACTTGTTGACTTTTAATTTCATTGTATTTACTAACCCATAAAAATAACAAAATTTAATCCCCTCAAATAAACATAAGTGCTTTTACTGAATTTACCAGTTTTTATGATAAAATTAAATTTTTATAGAAAAATATATGCGTAAAACTGGAGTGTAAAGTATACCTGATCATGGTTTAATTCAGTAATGGTAATTTTTGAATTGACAAGGCACATAATTGGATTTTCATGTTGAAATTTTTAAACTGTGCTCAATTTGAATTCAAATCAATTTACTATACATAAATCTGAAAAATTTTGTGTGTGCAATAATCTTGTTAGTTTATCATTCTCACATTATCTGAATGTGCAAATTACACACTGTTTTGCTTTTAAAGTCTCAGGTTTCATTTTGAATTTTTTTTATTCATTGAATTTTTTAAAAAAAGAAGTTTTTCACTAGTAGGTAGAATGCAGTAATAATGGTGTTTTATGCCCCAGTCAAGATTCTTTTATTTACATATATAGAAGCTGTCAGTTCTGGGATGGTAGAAGGAATTTGAGTTTGGTACCATTTGTTGTGCTAAAAGATATGTTACTTATTGGTAAGAATGGTAGAAGTTTTCTTAAATTTACTAAACTTCCAGTTTTAGAAGAAAGGAGGGAGGGACATGCCGGCCTAGAGGGCCAATGTATCACAGTGCCTCTCACCACCACCTATGTTCAAATCCAATTCAGGCAGATCCTAGTGCGAGGAAGTTTTTCAATTTGTTTGGCGAAAGTTGGTGGTTTTCCCTAGGAACTCTGATTTCCTATACCATACCTGAACTGACCATCTCAATACAAGTGAAAAAACTTGACTGGGGGCATAAAACACCACTGCTCTACTCTACAATCCTAAAACTGAAGTGACAGAATCTTGACTATGGTATAAACATCGCTAATCCATTCCACACTCCCACAAGCCACAACTGATCATCTCTATATATGGGTGTAAGAGTCGTGACTTTAGCATAAAACATTGCTATTTCATTCCACAGTATCACATAACTGACCATCTCCATATAGGTTGTTGTTGCTTAACTTTGCATAAGCAATATTTCAGGTATTCTTGATGAGAACTACTTTATTTATCTCTATGGATGAATCTATGAACAAGTTTGTGTATGCATGTGAAGTGTGAGTGTATTTTATAGTCCGCCTTGTACCAGCGTGCACTCAGGGCACCTTTAAGGTACTAGCTCACCAAGTCAGTATGTCACAGACAAGTGTGCCACTTTCCCAGTCACATTATACTGACACCAGGTGAACCAATAAAGGCCAACAGCAAAGAAAATTCACTTTCTCACATGTAGTTTGACAAGAATTGAACTCACATTAGTGAGAGATCCTGGATTTATAGACTGGCGTCTTGTCCATTAGGTGACAGCGGCCAGACTTCATATAGTTGAAAGAATCTTGACTTGGGCGTAAAACTTTATGGCTATACTATTCCACTTTTGAGTACAATAGATATTTGTAGCATATTACATCTCGTAATGGGAAATATTTAATTATCGGATCTAGGATATTGATGGATATATTTCCTATCTGTTACACTTGTGTATATTGATATTCATGTCATTTTTCCTATTATTTCAGCGTTTGAGGCTATATACATTGATGACATAGATATTATATAAATTGCTGTCCAAGATAGCTCATTTTCAGATTTGCTCCAAGCTAACCGGTTTTATTTAAGATTCAGATGACATTTCCAGATCTATTGTAATTAGCATGGTGTGGTGCATTATCCTACAGCGACATTCATGAATGAACAATTCCATTGTTGATTACAAAATACATGGGGGGAGGGTACTAAATTCATGTAAAATTTCCACCAAAGCATCCGCCTATCTGCCAAACAAATGTTTACACTAAACATACAAGCAGCTCAAACACAAAGCACAGACATTGAGTGGTGAAATTGAGGTCAACCTGGTAACCAACACTTACTTTGAGAAATTCATCAAAACGTTTACAAACATTAAAACATTTTTATTATAACCCCCAACATCTATCCAAACTATGGGTGTGTGTATGTATGTGTGTGGGTGGGTAGGTGGGTGGGTAGGTGGGTGGGTGGGTTATGTAAGAATACAAGATTCATCATGTCTACCTTCCTGTTTTTGTAAATTAATGTGGGCCATAACAGTATTACAGTCAAACCTGTGTATAAAGGTCACTCAAGGGAACCAGTAAAAGTAGGAGAAATGGGTAGGTGACCTTTATATACAAATAATTTGAATAAAGAACAATTAGTATAAATTTTTCTGGTCTTTATAAGCAGGTGACCCTTATATAGAGACTGTACTGCTTTAGGGAATTTTCATGGACCTGACACAGATAAATGCCTTGATCCAATAGTGTGTCATGACCTTGAACTATGATCATTGCTTAGTTCACTGTCCCACAGTGGTAGGTGGGATTAGGGGTTACAGTCATGATGTGTTTCTGTGTGTAGGGTGGTGGGGGATATTAGTCCATTTCCGACAGTTCTAGTTTATCTTTTTCACTCGACCAGTTGTGCAAAAACATATATTATCCACTTACCAATACATGCAAGTTATTCAAATAACCATCGATGTTCAAAATGAACCATTCTCTGCCAACATTCCCAGTTACATAGATCATGTAGTAAGCACACAATCAATTTATTCAGATTCAACCCCTTTGTCTCAATCCGTTTGTTTCAATCCCTTTGTCTGAATCCCTTTGTTGCAACCCCTTTGTCTCAATCCCTTTGTCTCAACCCCTTTGTCTCAATCCCTTTGTCACAACCCCTTTGTCGCAATCCCTTTGTCTCAATCCCTTTGTCTCAACCCCTTTGTCTCAACCCCTTTGTCTCAATCCCTTTGTCGCAACCCCTTTGTCGCAACACCTTTGTCTCAATCCCTTTGTCTCAACCCCTTTGTCTCAACCCCTTTGTCTCAATCCCTTTGTCTCAACCCCTTTGTCTCAACCCCTTTGTCTCAATCCCTTTGTCTCAACCCCTTTGTCTCAATCCGTTTGTCTCAACCCCTTTGTCTCAATCCCTTTATCTCAACCCTTTTGTCTCAATCCCTTTGTCTCAACCCCTTTGTCTCAATCCGTTTGTCTCAATCCCTTTGTCTCAATCCCTTTGTCTCAACCCCTTTATCTCAACCCCTTTGTCTCAATCCCTTTGTCTCAACCCCTTTGTCTCCATCCGTTTGTCTCAATCCGTTTGTCTCAATCCGTTTGTCTCAATCCCTTTGTCTCAATCCGTTTGTCTCAATCCCTTTGTCTCAATCCCTTTGTCGCAACCCCTTTGTCGCAACACCTTTGTCTCAATCCCTTTGTCTCAACCCCTTTGTCTCAACCCCTTTGTCTCAACCCCTTTGTCTCAATCCCTTTGTCTCAATCCCTTTGTCTCAATCCCTTTGTCTCAAAACCTTTGTCTCAATCCCTTTGTGGCAACCCCTTTGTCTCAATCCGTCTGTCTCAATCCCTTTGTCTCAACCCCTTTATCTCAACCCCTTTGTCTCAATCCCTTTGTCTCAATCCCTTTGTCTCAACACCTTTGTCTCAATCCCTTCGTGGCAACCCCTTTGTCTCAATCCGTTTGTCTCAACCCCTTTGTCTCAACCCCTTTGTCTCAATCCCTTTGTCTCAATCCCTTTGTCTCAATCCCTTTGTCTCAACACCTTTGTCTCAATCCCTTCGTGTCAACCCCTTTGTCTCAATCCGTTTGTCTCAATCCCTTTGTCTCAACCCCTTTATCTCAACCCCTTTGTCTCAATCCCTTTGTCGCAACCCCTTTGTCTCAATCCCTTGTGGTAACCCCTTTGTCTCAATCCCTTTGTCTCAATCCGTTTGTCGCAATCCCTTTGTCAAACCCCTTTGTCTCAATCCCTTTGTCTCAATCCCTTTGTCTCAATCCGTTTGTCTCAATCCCTTTGTCCCAACCCCCCTGTCTCAATTCCTTTGTCGCAATCCCTCTGTCTCAATCCTTTTGTCTCAATTCCTTTGTCTCAACCCCTTTGTCTCAACCCCTTTGTCTCAATCCCTCTGTGTCAAGGGGTGGTGGTGGTCGAGTATGTAAGCACACTTTAAGGAATATCAGTATCTCTTGCTGCCTAGGGGCGATTCTCTCTTTGGTATATCCTAGTTTAAGAATTTGTCTGTTCACTTGCTGAAGGCAGGTGAGTTTTTTCCAAGCACTCCAGTTTCCTCCACCATACATGAACTAGGAGTGTACAAGTCTCCACTCCTCTATGCCAAATTTAAAATAACAGAGCAATAAGCAACCATGAAACACTACACTAGCAAATAGATGTTTACAGACTGAATTATGTAAACAAAAACAATTGATTAAAAAAAAAACTGTTAACAAAATCAACACGCAGATGAAATGATGCATAGTAATGTCAGCTTAAGATTTCTTGCCAAAAAACGATTGACATTTAAAGATTTTCTGATTGAAAGGAGTGATAAACTGACAAAGTTTGAAATTACGAGTATATTATTTATCGACCAAAATGCTTATGTAGGTAGATGCACGAAATTGGGTAAATTGAATTCTGTTTCAAATTTATTTATCAAATATACTATGTATTTTATTGTCTAAAATGGGTGCAGAGTCCGATAAATTGAATTGTGTTTCAATTTTATTTATCAAAGATACCAAAAATATATCTTTGTAGGTAGACATGCTAAATACATGTATAAGAAATTGAATTCTGTTTTAAATTATCAAATATACTATGTATTTTATTGTCTAAAATGGGTGCAAAGTTCGATGAATTGAACAGTGTTTTAATTTTATTTATCAAAGATACTGTGTATTGACAAAAAGTATATATACGTAGGTAGACAAGTCAAATTTTAGAAATTGAATTCTGTTTCAAGTTTATTCATTGAATATACTATTTATAGACCAAAATGTATTTGCAGGAAGATTCACAAAGTTTATAAATTGAATTTTTATCAAATAAACTATTTATCAAAATAAATGTATATGTAGGTAGAAGGGACAAAGTTGGATAAATTGAATTCTGTTATAAATTTTTTTTTCGAGTATTCTTATTATGGACCAAATTACCTATATGTTGGTAAAAAGCTAAATTTGATAAATTCAATTCTGTTTCAAGTTCATTTTTCGATTGAAATGTATTAAATTTGAATTAAATAAGTAAAATAATAGAATGTTTTTATTGAAATGTAACAAATTTGAATTCAATAAGTAAAATAATAAAATTTTTTAATTCTCAAGGCCATTATAAGAAGCCATTCAATTATTTATTTTAAAAAATAAAGTAAATGTTTTTGACAGTAATGAAATATATTGATTTCTAGTCTCGTTAAATGTCAGATACAATTATTGTTTTTACATTATTGGATTTTTTACTTAATAAAAGGTAAATGGTCTCTAAGCTTTGTTATCTGTTCTGTGTAGATCATATAGGATAAAGCCTGGGATGCAGGTGGTCCAAGAGGGACTGACCAAGACTTGAAAATAGGTAGCGACTGTTCTTTCACCATAAGGAGATACCCTAATAATCAGTGCCTTCATTACATTAGGCATAGTCTGCACATTGCTTTGAGAGTACCGCAAAGGTGAAAATTTCTGATACTTTAACTATAACTGATGATGTCTCAATATAAGTGACATATTCTTGACTGGGAGGAGAAACCCCATTTAATCATTCAAACTTTGAGAGTAGGATGCACTTTGGAAGTTGTTTTTTTTTTGTGCCAAGAAATAATTATACAGTTAATGGTTTTTTTTTCAATTTTGAAAATTTACTCTGGAGTTTGTCAAAATAGTTTGATTTTAAATGCTATGATTTGTCATTGCTGATATCAATAAAAAAAATGAAATACTTAAGAAATGACATTCTTTTTTTCCTTATGTATGCAAGTATGAATAACAATGGCCAGTCCAAATTGCATGACGGCGAAGATATTTACAATCTTCAATTTCAAAACAAAAACTAAATATGTATTACCTTGTATGTATTTAAAAAAAAATCCAATTTTTATTCTGTATTGACACCCATCGTCGGAAAAATGGAAGCGCCCACAACCATTTCCGAATCACAATCCAGAAGCACAAACGATAACAAAAAATAGTTCTTCCACTCGCCATAAGTTTTATTTATACTGCTTTGAGAAAATCAAAATTTCATGTTAAAATCACATGTACATTGATTAACTGTTGCACATGATAACATTCCGTATTGTATTTAACCTTAAAAAGTTAACGTGAAAAGGTACTTTGTGATTGTAATGTATTCAAACGCGGTGATTTGACGTAACAAGTTAATGACGTATTTACATGATGACGTCAATTATTATCTATAACACTATAACCTACAATTGCTCAAAATGTGTTATAGAAGGGGTAACAATGACAATTGTAAATATTTTACAGTATAACTTAAATCCCTGTTTTTTATCTCTCGAATACTATAGATATTTTTTCTTTTAATTTTTTTTTTGTTCCTGTTTACAACTTGAAAACTGAATTCCTTGGACCAAACATATCATAATTATTGTTTTGTTCTAAATGAATTTGTGTTTACCAAAAACTGTCAAAACTGACCAAAATTTTTGGTCTGGAAAATGTTTGGTTTAAACAGGTTCCACTGCAATTATTTTGGTAAAAAATTGTGAAGCAGACTATTGATGGGTACCAAATAATTATGCTGTTATCAACGTAATGTTTATTTTCAAATCTAAATGCCAAAGTGAATTGCATAATTTCATGAAATAACTCATCATTATAAAATTATTGTGTAAAAAAACAATTATGAATATTGTAAAATTGAAAATCTATAAAAATCACATTAAATGTTATCAATCACATATAATTATGTAATGTAAGATAAACTCACATGATTGATGATATTATTAATATACTTTACTTTTGTTTTTAAAAAAATTGCAAAATTAATTTTTGTTTTTTCAATTTTCTTTTTTATTTTATTTTTAATGAATTGTAGTCTTTGTTAGTCATATAAAAGTCTTGTGACTTGTTTTGAGCTTTTAAGTGGTATAAATGTTCCACAGATAAATTTTAATTTGATGTGACAGCAGCAGGGGAGCTTACTTATTAAAAGATGCTGAAGGTCAATTTTTTCTAGGCACTCAGGTTTTCTCCACCTTTCCAGAACTGACCTACTTGATATAAGTCAAAGAAGCTTGAATGTGGTGCAAAATGCCATTCTTTCACTTCATAACCATTAAGATTATTTTAACCACTGCGGTAACTCAGTCAGTAAAGTGCTCGCTCTATAAGTGAGAGGTTGTGGGTTCAAACCCTGACTGGGTCTGACCCAGGACTTGAAAGTAGGAAGTCTACGTTCTTCCACCAAGCACTCAGCTTTATGAAATGAAAGTCCCCGTTCTTTCAGATGGGAACTTAAAATAAACGAGGTTCCATGTCACGGTAGATGTGGCACGGCAAAGAACCCTCCTGTATAATGCCATCAGCGCAACGCAAAAGCAAAGTTTCTTCACCTTCACCTATAGCTAGTGACATCTTGATATAAGTGAAATATTCTTGACTGAGACATTAAACACCATTATTCAACTCAACTCATTAAGATTGTTTCGAGTTACCCAGCCTTGCTGGTCCACAAAGCATTATTCTACACCTTTATATTTCTGCATCATTGTGTAGTAAGGATAATAGACAACCATAAATGCATTACAGATATTATCATATTACACTTGTCTATAAATTATTATTGTAAATCTTTGTTTAATGAAAATATCATGTAAAAAAAAAAAAAAGATAAAATCGCATCAAAAATTGGAAAACAGTATAATTACCTAAGTGAAAATATAAATGGCATCCTGGATAGGATGTACAAAGATTCAGACTGTATGGTCTGGATTTTCCTGGAAAATCTGGAATCCAACATTAAGACTCACTGGGGATCCCAATAGAGAGGACTTCCATTTGTGCCCTCTACAGAAAAATATATTTTGCCTGAAAAAGCCTAAAAAGAATATATTCAAGCTATTTTTTTAGCATTTCTGTGAAAAATGATTAAATTTATCAAATATTTTGCATGGAATTCAATTACAATAGATGTGGGTACAAAAGGAAGTCTTGCCTCCCAATTTCCTTTCAACCAGGATCTCAAGACAGAAACCAGGGTCACTATACAAAGCAGGGATCCCTATTTAAGGTTTAATCTGAATGCTAGTAATCAGCCAGCTAATGAATTCTTGAAATTTCCAGGGAAAACAGCAAAAATGACAACATGTTTTAGTAGCTTTGATTGGGGTTTAGTGGGCTGATTAGTCATCCCCGTTTTGTACAGGGAACCTGGTTCTTCACTTAAAATCTTAATTGAAATTTCAAGAATTCAATAATGGAAGCTGTCAGATCATAAAACCTTAACAAAGAATAAATTAAAATGGGTTTAGTGGCCTGATTAGTCTGACTTTTTAAGCTTATGATCACAGGTGCTTGATACAATAAAAAAATCATCCTATGTCTTCTCCATCCTTTCATAGAGACATAGGATGAATCTTTTTTACAGTATCTAGCGCCTTTGCTTATGGTCCTGATATGCTATCAACTAAACAATGATTCTAGATACAAATCAGAATCTGCAATAAAACTACCATGTATCATATAAATTATAATTCATAAAAAATTTACATGTTACTACTAATAACTGTTTTAAAATCATAAATAAATGATGGAAAATCCTCCAAGGGACATTTTTACTCTCATGCATCACTGGAAGAAACAATTAAAATTCAGCCATAAAATGTATACTTTGCATGCACAGTCAAACCTCCATTCATTGCCACCATTTGTTTAGTCTAGCAAAGGCCTTATACAGAAGTTTGGCAATTAATTGAGGAGAGACTGTTTTTTAAAGTAAAACACCATTTGTTCAGCCTAGCATAGCCCTTATAGAGAAGTAGGGCAATTAATTGAGGAGGGAGGTATTTAAAGTAAAACACCATTTGTTCAGCCTAGCATAGCCCTTATAGAGAAGTAGGGCAATTAATTGAGGAGGGAGGTATTTAAAGTAAAACACCATTTGTTCAGCCTAGCATAGCCCTTATAGAGAAGTAGGGCAATTAATTGAGGAGGGAGGTATTTAAAGTAAAACACCATTTGTTCAGCCTAGCATAGCCCTTATAGAGAAGTAGGGCAATTAATTTAGGAGGGAGGTATTTAAAGTAAAATACCATTTGTTTAGTCAATGACTGGCATTATACAGATGTTTGGCAATTAATTGAGGAGGGAGGTTTTATAAAGAAATTTATTTAAAAAAATGGATTTTGGTACTTCAAAAAAGTATGGTAGTGAGGTGGCATAGCTATTCATAATTTAAGGTTTCTTTATGACAAAATTTGTACAATATTCATACCCCCTCTCTTCAACACAGTAGGGTATACTGGTTTACCTCTGTCCTTCTGTCTGTCCATCCATCCATCCACACATTTTTGTAACAGTTTTCTCAGCAACCACTAAACACAATTACTTGATATTTTGCATTCAAGTTCAGTATGAGGTCCCATTCTGCAAGTACCAATTTCAAGTTTACCGGACATCTACTTTCTGTTTTCAAACTTACTGTTTATTTAGCCTATTTCGGAGAAAGCAAGATCGCAAAATACTCTATAAATTTCAATACGACGGGTACAAATCAATGATTCTTTTACTTACATGAGCCGAGTCGTAACTGAAAATTTCTGTTTCGGTTCCATCCTTGCTTAATATATCATTTTATGGGACAAAATATAACCTGGGTGGGTGTTTACAATGGTAATCTTTTTTACGAAATGGCGGGGTTCTTTATGTTACGTAGTCATGACGAAAGAGTCGACTATTTACGTAGGTTAGTGCAGCTCAAGAACGGATTGATTTTTGCGTAACCGGGATGACCAAAATCGATTTAATAAAGTAATAAAGTGAACTACCTTTCTGCATTTTTAAACTTTTGAAAAAATTGACGTAAATTCAAACTTTTAAACTCAACCCGACCTTTGAACTACCCTTCATTGTACCCCTCGCGAACCTACGTAAATAATAAATTCTTCCGTCATCATTACGTCACACGAAAGACTCCGCCATTTTGTCAAAATTTTTACCATTGTAAACACCCATCCAAAACACGTTTTGGTGCATTAAAGGAGTTATAATGCACGGATTAGATCGAAAAAAGGATTATTAGCAACGACTCGACTCATGTAAGTAAATGATTATTTGATTTTTAACCGTGCCATTCAAATCTTTGAGATATTAGCGTTATTCCTTTCTCTCCAGCCGAGTAAACGGACAGTAGTTCAATTATCAATGAATGTGTTCAATGGTTGAAAATTTTAGTAACAGTTTTCTCAGCAACTATTAATCACAGCCACTTGAAATTGTGTATGTGACTTAAGTATGAGGTATTCTGCAAGTACCAATATCAAGTCTGCCTACATCTACTTAACATTTTCTTTCTTTTCTAACATATGTTAAAGGCGGGGGTATACTCAATAAGCTCAGTGAGCACTAGCTCACCGATCTTTGTTTGATTTGATTTTTATTTACAATGGTATTCTGATCATGTATAGGTTAAAACGACATTGACCTGTCCGCTTGACCTTTGATTTAAATATTCATTATAGACAGGTAAATTTAAGTAATAGGTATCACGCATGTATATTCATCTATATGATGTGAACACTAATCATGGACAATGTGTACATGTATTAACTGTGAATCCTAATGCTACTCATGTAATGGGTGGACCCTCCTATGTGAATATTCCTAATGAAAGGTCAAACAGACAGGTCAATGTTGTTTGACTATATGTGTATATTATACACAGGAATGGAACATAAGTTTTGTGCGTATATGGATCATAAATATTATGTGTAAATTCCGAGGTGTTGAGATGAAAATGTTGAAATACATGATATTGAATAATCTGTCCAGCAGTTTTAATGGTGTTGACACATGCTGTATTGAATATTCCGTTGAGCAATTTAAACAGGAAATTAGATGGCGACAGCATCAGTGCCTCAATATTGATATCATTTTCTAGACAAGTTGAAGTGAATACTCATTTTTTTTTTGTAGCAGATCTTGATGAAATCACGGGAATGTGAATTTTTTAATTTCCTCCAGAGGATAGTAACATTTCCATAATAATATTGAGTAAGGTCAATGTGTGTTAAAATTTGTCACAGTTTTAAGAGAGATGGGTTTAAAAAAAAAATATTTTAACAACTTTTAAAAGCTTAGATAAATCTCTGTTTAAAGTGACATTTTAAAACATTTTTGAGACAGTGTTTTGTTTTATTTATTTTTTGTTTTTGTTTGTATTAGTTTTTATTTGCTATTATAAGATTTTTTCTCTTGCTGTGGTTTAAAAGTCCCACCGTATGAATCACAGCTCCCCATACCACCTATAAGTTTTATATCACCATTAACAAATCCTTTTGTGAGAAACTTTTCAAAGCTCCATGATTTTTTCTGGACATTCTGGTATTCTCACAATCCTAGAACAGCAGGGACCTTGGGTGACTTAGTGCTCAAAATTGAATCGCAAATCACAGTGCCTAACTTGGGTACATCAAAAGCCTGAGGAAGTATGTTCTTTATAAATGTTGCATGTAAATGAAGCATGCATGCACCAGATTTCAGAGAGCATGAAATTGATTGGTCATTTAAAGATTTTGGCGGGAGGCAATCAAATTCATAGAATAGCTATTAGACTAACCATTGTTGCTGTATGAACCACCCCTATATAATCAGTAAACAGGATATGTTTTAGGGTCCTTAATTAATAGAATTGCATGTTTGGTCTTTAGGTTTATTGAATTAGCTCCATTCTAAGACAGTAAATTTCCGTTTCGTAAAGGTTAACTGAGAGATTGCATGTTTTGTAGATATTATCATGTATTAAGCGATACTTAATAAATTGTCAATTTATGGGAAAACATACATAAAGAAAATTATCTTATCAAAATTTACACTAACAAAGATAGATGGGAGAATTTTGTTTTATCATTAAGCATCTGAGGTTCATCAATATTTCAGTAATTTAGAATTCAAATGATTCGGCATTTTTTTTGTGTTCTTAGGAAATTACTGACAAAGTAAAGTTGAATGATAACATATGAGTGACTCATTCCATATGACATATTGCATTTGATTGGTTGATTGGTTGAATGTTGCTTAAAGTCGCATCAGCAATTTTTCAGCTATTCGTGATGAGAACTATTTTATTAATCTCTATAGATTAATCTATGAACAATTTTGTGTATGCATTTGAAGTGTGAGTGTGTTGTATGTTCTGCCTTGTACTAGCACACACTCAGGACGACTTTAATGTGCTAGCTCATAGAGTCAGTATGCTGCAGACAAATGTACCACTCCCCCAGTACATTATACTGATACCAGGTGAACCAGTAAAGGCCAACGGCAAGGAAAATACACTTTCCCACATGTGGTCTGAGCGGGACTTGAACTCACCGCGGTAAGAGACCCTGGATTTGAAGACTGAGGTCTTATCCATTAGGCCACCTTGGCCTCAAATTGCATTTGATAATACTGTTGATAAACAGTAAAACCTAAATTCATCTCCACCATTTGTTCATTCAAATTTTGGTGTAATAAAGGGGTTTGTCAAAAAATTGGGGGAGGCATATAAAGAAAAACATAAACAAAATGGATTTTGGGACTTTAAAATAGTGTGGCGATAACAGGATGGCAAGGTTATTGAGGGGCATTATAATCAGATTTATCTGTACTTAAAATCAGGGATGTCAATGAGTATTTGAATACTGGATCAGAAAACTTATATAGAATAACAAATTCAGTACTTGAGTACTCAGTGATTTTGAGTCTATGCAAGTGATATGTTATTCAGATTGCAAACAAGGTGACCATACCATTTATGTCAAGGTATTTTATCTTCAAATGTAGTTTAAGCATTTTTGCACTTAATGGCAACAGTTGAACCAGTCATTACAGTCAAACCTGTCTATAATGCCCACCGAATTGCTGGCCTTTTAAAGAAGGTGGTCCTTATATAGAGGTGGCCTTAAAGGCAGATTTGACTGTTCTTTTGTCTTCTAATACTAAGTACCAGATGAGGAAAAACCATCTCAAATTTTAAGTCTTATACATGTATACAACTTTGCTGGAGTTTGAAACCCAAGACCTCTTGTTCTAGAGGCAAAAGCCCATGCATCCACTGAGCCAATCGGTTGGTTGAACCCATGACCTCCCAATTTAAGCACACAGTTTAGACCATTAGGCCACTGAGGCTCAAATGAAGTAAAGCTTCTTAGCCTTAAAAGTTTATAATGATTTAGCATACAGCCACCGATTTTTAGCTCACCTGGCCAAAGGCCAGTTTGGGAACCAAACTTTACAGGAATAATGTATGTAAGGTCATTTACTAAGATTGCCCAAATTTTTCTGATCCGCCAAATAAAATGGCCGCCAGGGCCAAACAAAGTTTAACATTGGGCCTATGGGAAAACGCACATTTTGGCTATCTCCTCTGAAACGACTGAAGCGAATTCAATTAAACTTTACAGGAATGATGTATGGAAGGTCTTTTGCAAAGATTGCCGAAATTTTTCTGATCTGCCTAAAAACATGGCTGCCAGCGGGGAACATAGTTTAACATTGGACCCTATGGGAAAACACATTTTGGCTATCTCCTCTGAAACTACTGAAGCAAACTTAACCAAACTTTAGAGGAATGATGTATTGGAGGTCCTTCACAAAGATTGCCAAAATTTTTCTGATCCGCCAAAAAACATGGCTGCCAGCGCAAAAGATAGTTTAACATTGGACCCTATGGGAAAAACGAATTTTTGGCTATCTCCTCAGAAATGACTGAAGCAAACTTAACCAAACTTTAGAGGAATGATGTATTGGAGGTCCTTCACAAAGATTGCCAAAATTTTTCTGATCCGCCAAAAAACATGGCCGCCAGTGCAGAAGATAGTTTAACATTGGATCCTATGGGAAAAGCATATATATGCTATCTCCTCTGAAGCTAGTGAAGCAAATTGAATCAAACTTTACAGGAATGATGTATAGAAGGTCCTTCACATAGATTGCAAAAATTTTTCTGATTGGCCAAAAAACATGGCTGCCAGCGGGGAACATAGTTTAACATTGGACCCTATGGGAAAACACATTTTGGCTATCTCCTCTGAAACTACTGAAGCAAACTTAACCAAACTTTAGAGGAATGATGTATTGGAGGTCCTTCACAAAGATTGCCAAAATTTTTCTGATCCGCCAAAAAACATGGCTGCCAGCGCAAAAGATAGTTTAACATTGGACCCTATGGGAAAAACGCATTTTTGACTATGTCCTCAGAAATGACTGAAGCAAATTTAACAAAACTTTACAGGAATGATATATAGATGGTCCTTTACTAAGATTGCCAAAATTTTCTGATCCGCCAAAAAACATGGCTGCCAGCGCAAAAGATAGTTAAACATTGGACCCTATGGGAAAAACGCGTTTTTGACTATGTCCTCAGAAATGACTGAAGCAAATTGAACCAAACTTTACAGGAATGATGTATAGAAGGTCCTTTACATAGATTGTCAAAATTTTTCTGATCTGCCATAAAACATGGCTGCCAGCGGAGAACGTTGTTTCACATTGGACCCTATTGGAAAAGCATATATACAAATTTGCTTTAAAAGCATTTTAGTTAGGTGAGCGATACAGGCTCAGCCACACTGAGCCTCTGGTTTAGTCAGCAAGAGGTTTTTTATGACATTGAAGGGAACATGCATGGAAGGGAGCATTTGTCTGACTATACTAGAAATATTTTGGTGATTATGAATTTCATGGTAAAAGTTTTGTATAGACCTGGGCTGGGTAACTCGAAGCTATCTTAGCAGTTACGAACACTTAACTCCGTTGTGTTATATAGGCACTAAGTGTTCGTAACTGCTAAGAGAGCTTCGAGTTACCCAGCCCTGGTCTGGGGAATGCAAAGCTATCTTAGAGATTATGAGCACTTCATGTTATACTATTAAACTAACTTTTATTTGCAGCTACTAAACTTCTCAAAACATTGTGTGACTTTTTTAGTTTGGACTAAAGCTGAATACCGGTATTTGGTATAAATACTAGTAAAACCATTTTCATAAACCAATTAACAGTGATTTACTTTTGCAATTATTTTTCCTTGCAAAACATGCAAAAACTTATCACACACAAATAAAAATTGGTTTACACTTTTGGTGTTACACATCTGTAACTATTAAGATAACTTGCTTCAAGTTAAGACATCTTATTTCTAGTTTAGACAGCTTGGACTTAACCAGCCCTAGCTATTACTACAGTATTTATTTAAATTTCTTCTTGATTGATCTTTTATGGCTGTTATGTAATATGATTTAAGATGATTGAAGTTAAACCTACTCACTTCTGTAGTAAATAGACTTTAATTAAATCACTCACTCCTGATCAATTGATATTCAGACATGCCATTACATACATACTTCAAATGTGCCGTAATTGATAAAGATTTATTTTTATTTTTTATTTTTTAATAGATTAATTGAAAAAGGTCAATGTGGATAATGTATGCAGTGTTTTTCTTTTCATTTATTTATTCCATCAGACATCCTCAAGCATGACTGGATTCTGTATTGAATCCTAAAACTTGGACATTTATATTGTTCGAGTTGAGTTGAGTAATGGTGTTTAACGTCCTAGTCAAGAATATTTCACTTATATCCAGACGTCGCCAGCTATAGGTGAAGGTGCAGAAATTTTGCCTGTGCGTTTCGATGATGGCAAGATGTATGGTGTATGATGGCATTATGCAGCAGGATTCTTTATCGTGCCATTAATAGCCCACCGTGACACGGGACCTTGTTTATTTTAAGTTCCCATGCGAAAGAACCATGACTTTCATTTCGTAATGCCAAGTGCTTGGGTAATAAACAGTTACTACACACTTTCAAGTCTTGGGTCAGACCCAGTCAGGGTTCGAACCCACGACCTCCAACTTACGAAGCAAGCACTCTACCAACTGAGCTACCGCAGTGGTTATATTGTTTGAATAAAACATCATACCCTGGAGGAAAACTGGGGTACCCAGGGAAAATCACAAACACTTCTGTTACAGATTAATTAAATTATATACACCTTGTATTTATTTGCTGTGTGAATCACACATCAGCAGGCATAACTGGCTGGAAGAAATAATTGTATTGGATTTGTATCTTATAATTTTTTTGTCTGGATGAATGTGTTCCCTTTGACTGTGATGTCAGAGAACAGCCAATGGTTCTGTGATCATTTATTTAATAATTTGCTATGGTAGCTCAGTTGATAGAGTGCTCATTCCATACGTGGGAGGTTCAGGTTCAAATCATGGTTCGCTAGTCTGATCAAGATTTGATATTAGGTGTTACCTTAACAGGGCATGAAAATAGATATTGATTTTTCTTTTGTCAAGCGCTTGGCATTTAGAAATGAAAGTCATGGGGTCCTTTGGCAGAGATCTTAAAAATCAATGCCTCATGTCATGATAGATGTGGCAAGCTAAAAACCCCTCCCTGCACATTTGCCCCAAGTGCACTACAAAGGTAAAAAATTCTGTCACTTCACCTATATCTGGTAATGTCTCAGTATAAGTGAAAATATTCCTGACTTGGACATACTGTCAAACCTGTCTTTAAAGGCCACCCAAGGGAACCAATAAAAGTGACCGTTATGGACAGGTGACCTTTATATACAGGTTAAAATTATATGAATAAAAACAATTGGGATACAATTTTACTGACCTTTATAAGCAGGTGACCTTTATATAGAGGTGGCCTTTAAGGCAGGTTAGACTGTAACTGCATTCAGTAAGTCCATTTCCCACTGTTTCTAATCAGGCCTATAGGATTTACTAGTATACCATGTCCCACCTCATAAATTCAGTTTTATATGCCATTACATCAAGTTAATGTTTTCCTGTTTACAAATATGTTGTGACAAATGTTTTCCTTATAAATGCTCTACACGTGACAATGACACAAATGTTATTGGGTATTGATCACATATTGAGTTGGCAATCCCCATCGTTCTTGTATCCAGATATTGAAAATTGGGCCATTACGATACTGACCTTGGATAGACATTTTTTAAGTCACTCAACTTGGAGCCTAGAGGATTTCAGAAAACATTAGTACAGTAGTGATTTTACTGAGAGAATTTTTACAAGAGTGATATCCACACTACCGAACAAGAGAGATTACGGTGTTGTTTGGCACATTTGAAGAACTTGAAGAAAACAACCTCTTGGCACACAACTAAAGTGATTGTATAGTTAACTATTTCCTCCTGAAGTGAAATTCTGTTTGCCAATATATATTAACTCATCATTTTGATTTATTCCAGTCTTTATTGAAGCTTTCCACTTCCCACTCTTGGCAGATCTAGTGTTTTAAAGTTTGTTAGTTCACTTGCAGAAGTTTGGTAGTTTTTTTCTTGGTACTCTGGTTTCCTCCACCATCTCTTACATGACCACCTCAATATACAGTCACCCAAGGGAACCAGTAAAAGTGGCCTTTATGAGCAGGTGGCCTTTGTATACAAACACTCAGCACACAACTAAAGTGATTGTTCACGTATTGTTAGCTATTTCCTCCTGAAGTGAAATTGTGTTTGCCAATATATATTAGATCTAGTGTTTTCAAGTTTGTTAGTTCACTTGCTGAAGTTTGGTAGTTTTTTCTGGGTACTCTGGTTTCCTCCACCATCTCTTACATGACAACATCAATATACAGTCAAGCCTGTTTATAAAGGTCACCCAAGGGAACCAGTAAAAGTGGCCTTTATAAGCAGGTGGCCCTTATATAGAGGTGATCTTTAAGGCATTAGACTGTATGTAAAAGCATCTTTGTAAAGTTTTATTCTTACATTCTGATGGGACTCCTCAAGATTTCACAGATAAACAACAAACAAACAAAAATGCAAATTAACTTGAATTATAACACTCCTGTTTGATCTTCAGTTGCATCATTATACAAACACGTACATGAAGTTGTAATTGATATATAGATTTTTTATTATCGTTTTTACTTTGGTTTGAGATTAATTAAAAAAGTCAACATGAATTACGTTCGTTGTGTTGTTATTTGTTGATTTAATCAGACATCAGACAGCATGACTGGAATCTCGAAATCCATTATTCAAATGTTATATCAGTTTGTTTTTATGTAGACAATGTTTGCTTAGTTTTGTTCAAAGGGATGTGTATTTGTTTTTTTGTGCTACAGAACCAGTGCATGCATAGTATTTTCTTTGATATTTGGTATCATTCAAAACATCTTTCTGGTCTTATGTACATACGATATCTCTATCTTAGGTAGTCCTACTGCAGTAGCTCAGTTGATAGAGTGCTCGCTCCGTAAGTTGGAGGTTGTGAGCTTGAGCCCCAACTGGGTCTGACTCAAGACTTGAAAGTGGATAGTGACTGTTCTTTTGCCAAGCACTCAGCATTACAAAATGAAAGTCACGATTCTTTCGGATGGTAACTTAAAATAAATGAGGTCACAGTGGGCTTGGCAGGATAAAGAACCCTGCTGTGTAATGCCATCAGCGCAACTCATAGGCAAAATTTCTGCACCTTGGCCTATAGGCAACATCTCAATATAAATGAAATATTTTTGGCTGGGACGTTAAACACCATTACTCAACTCTTAGGTTGTCCTGGATATATTTGACATCTCATAGTTCCGTGGTTCTTTCATTCTGAATTTTGATTTCACATTATTAGACTAAACTAGCTAATCAGGAGGTGCTTACTTGTACATTTCCTGAGCACATGGCCCCACTTTCCTGGTGGATGTTCACATGTTTTACTAAATTTTCCATTTTTCAAAGTTTTAGCTTTTGGGATAGTGATTGAAAATGGAATGGTGTATGTTTGTTTGGGATTGTACTATCTGCTCCAGGTTGAGATCTTGGTGCGTGAGAGCAGTCTTATAGATAACCATCTTACCACCTTGATCTGATGCTCAGATTCCAATAAGGACTATCTTGGTACAGAACAATTAATCTTTAATTTGTAACTGTATAATAACATTCTAATCAACTTTTCCAGCAGTATCTAGGTGTTATCTGATTTCACGTTCTTAAGAATTCATTTTCTGTGAACTCGATACTTTTAAAATAAAAATGTCATATCATCTAAAAGCCCCTACAAATATAAAACATTTTTTTCCATAGGATATTATTTATGGTACCCGAATGGAGAGCATATAGTTGCTGCTTTGTCAATCCATCCTGTGCATCCATGTGTCCATTCATCATAATTTTTTTCTGGAGTATAACTCAAAACCTTTAAGAGATATCAATATGAAACTTCATAGGTAGATAGAACTGAATGAGTAGAAGTTCTGCACCTAAGAACCACAACTCTTTTTTAGAAAGAGTTTAATGGATATAGGTGCAGTGCACAAGAACTATAACTTTTTTTTGTGTAATTTAAGAATTATTGCCCTTTGCAAGTTAGGTACATTGCATTAAATTTTGCAACACAGAAGAAAAAAGCAAGTCACAGCAATCAGGAGGTGATTCCTGAGCACATAACCTTACTTTCCCATTTATTGCCCTTTGCGAAATAGGTACTTGACTTTAAATTTTTGCAACATTAAAGAAAAAAGCAAGCCACAACAGAAAGAAATGAAACATTGTGTTGGGTGTTATGTTTCAGTCAAGAACATTTCACATATATTTCATTTTTTATCTAAATATGTTATCAAACTGTCACCATTATGTTTATTTCTAATTTTTTTAGAATTCTTAGGACAAGTTATTATTAATTTGCAAAAATTCTTGCAAATAATTGGCCCTAACTGGTGAAAAATGGACATTCTCTTTAATTAATGTAATTGACGATTGAACCTCTGCATGTGATGCATACACACCTTCAGGTGAAGGTTAAGGCCCATGGGCCTCTTGTTAATTTTTTAAAATTAAATTAAAAAAAAACCCACAGTTTTCGAAAAATTTCATTTTTATTCAATTTGCAATAACAAATTTTAAATTTTAATACTTGTCTAATCTGAATTCTGTCATGCATTCTGGATAATGCAATTGCACTTGTATGTCACGGGAACAATAATATTCCTTGTAGACAAAGAAAATAAATAAATAAAAAAATATTTGGTTTCCTGCATTCAATTCACAGCAAAAATATTTAAGAAAATAAAATTGTTGTTAAATGTGAAAACCCGGCGGGGTTTTTGAATCATTAAATTCTGTTAGCTGAAACCACTTTGTAGACAAAATTGTTTTCTCCTTAACAGACTAATGGAGATTTTCTTCCATGTAATTTACCATCAAAGAAAATTTGTTTTTAAAATCCATTATCCTAAAAATATTGTAAGGATACAGAAAAGGCTAGTATAATTATCCTGCTGCTTCAAATTTAAATTTGAAGCATTACAAATCTGGTAAATGTAGACATAGAGTTAGTGGTATTATGACAGTATAAAAACAAAGATGGTGTTTTAGCATCAAACTCAATAAATAAACTAGATTGTGTCTTAAGTTGCAAGCAACATTGAAAAAATAAGTCGCCCCGGCCCCCAACTTTGTCTGGTCTAATATAGGTCCCAGGTCTCCTTTTAAATGATATGAGTTCGTTATATCATGGTTTTGAAAAATATATATGAATTATGGGAATTTATTTTAAAAAGGTAGAAAATAATGTTTGGGTCCAAAAATGGTCCGCTGCAAAATAGGCCCTGGCTTTTTTTGACTGAATCGGCCAATCACCTCTTGGTATTTGTTACCATGACAATGCAGAAAGTCATAAAAGTCAACTTATAAACAACTTATGCTTGCAATACAGTAAGACCTTGATTGAATGTGCTATGATGACTTTGCCATCTTGCTTATTACCACACACAGTAAGTCTATTTCTTTAAAGTTTTTCTTTATTAATATCCCTTTATTCTATAGCCACACCCCTTCCTCCTTGGCTCTGTGGTAGAGTCTCTGCCTCAACTCCAGGATGTTGATGGTTCCAACACCAGTTAGTTAATATGATATTCAACAAACTGATTCCTTGCCTGGTACTCATTATTGAAACAGAGTATCAAAACTGATGCATCCTTGGAGTGGGATGCTTCTCTACTGGGGCCTGAATTTTGAACTGGCACCTAAAGTGACCCCAAGTGCAGGCTAGTACAATACAGACCATAAAACACACACACATTTCATGCATAAAAGAAACTATTCTTAGATTAATCCTTAGAGATAAATCAATTTGATTTTGTCACAAATTACTGAAAAATTGACATTTCGCCGGCCATGCCTATTTTGTTCCGACAGTGGCCACCATCACAGTACCAAAGCAGTGTCACGGCAACTAATGACATACTAGTGTCGGTGACGTCATTAAACGGCACAATTCAAGCCAAGTTTTCATTCCTTTTGCATCTAATTCAAGCATGCCGGAGCCTTTGTCGGAACATTGTGGGCATGGCTGGCAATCGGTCAATTGCTAAAGCGATGATAACTAACAAAAAAATACTACAACATCCAAAGACCCACCCTAAAAATGTCTGACTAACAATTAGTGGCGATGAATTGAGATTTTTATGTATTTGCGTAATGCTTTATTAAACCAGTCTTCTACAGTTTCTGATTTAAATTGTTTTCAATTTGAACAATAAATGCAGGTGTTTGTATAATGTTATGAAATCAATTGTATATGTCTGTGGCATCAAATTAAATTTTTAATTATTTAAAAGAAATTGAAATTCTGAAAGTATTGCTTTGTTTTGGATATGTTTATTATGCCTTTGTTGACATCATAAAAGCCAATGTTTGTTCTAGAATTTAATCAGTTATTATATCATTTCTATATATATAGAGGTTTATTCAAGGCAGGCAAGTTTTCAATTATTTAAAAGAAATTTGAATTCTGAAAGTATTGCTTTGTTTTGGATATGTTTATTATGCCTTTGTTGACAACATAAAAACCATGGAATGTTTGTTCTGGAATTTAATCAGTTATTATGTCATTTATTTATAGGTGTTTATTAAATGCAGGCAAATTGTATCAATTTTGTCGGATTTATGGGGTTATTGGTTAGTAGGTCATACTTATTTATGTCTATACAGTAAAACCTGTATATTAAGACCACCCACAGGACCTTAGAAATATGATCTTTATATAGTGTCACATGTGCACAGTTGTGGTCTTCATGTGTATGATTAGATTTAAAACATGAGTAAATGTTGAAAGTTACAAATGTAATATGACTTACACTATCAAAATCTTTTTACCCAAACGTATCGCCACAGTATTTTGAATTTCCAAAGTCTGCATGTTTCTTCTGCTTTTCTTTATAAATCTCTCTCAATTTATTGTCAAACTTCTTTGAAATGCCAAAATTTAAATGAACAATGAACAAATGGAGATGAATAGAATAAAAATTTTTACATCCCAGACAAGATTCATTTCAACTAATATCAAGATGGTCAGTTCAGGGATGGTAGAGGAAACCAGAGTGCTCAGAAAATTACCAGCCTTTATGTAAGAGAACTGGCACCACACTAGCATCTGTTCTAAGTGGGATTCAAACCTAGTAGGTGATAAGCACTGTGTAAGTAAGTGTGCACTTTAGACCACTTGGCCCCTGATGGTGGTAGTAAATTGATGTTTTACTGTAGTTTAGTTGATTGTGTGAAGTAATATTAACTGTTATTTATGTTCTGTTTTGTTATAGGAGAAGTTTGATCTCGGCGAGTTAATGGTATCCCTGTGTTATTTACCAACGGCTGGTAGACTAACATTTACTGTGGTGAAAGCAAGAAACTTAAAGGCTATGGACATCACAGGAGCTTCTGGTTAGTGAAATTTAATAGTTTTATTGAGACTATCAGTTTCAGAATGGTGGAGGAAACTAGAGTGCCGGGAGAAATTCCCATCCTATTACAAGTGAACTAACAAGCTTTCTCACACTGGGATCTGTTTAGACTGAGATTTAATCCTAGGTAATGAATGGCACTGTGGTTTGTAAAAGGGATATCTAAGTGATATCCCTATCATAGATATACTTTACATGTACTTAATTTAGTGGTAGTCTTATTGTAGCAATTTTCACGCTTGACAAATTATGCTAATTTATGCTAATTTATGATTTCTGTGAATAAATGTGTTTATAAATATAGGCTTACCTGTACATGTTTCCGTACCCGTTCACGAACTTGTGATCACTTGTGCTCTCATTCTACTTACGCTAACAAAATACAGTGATTATTTCAACCATCTTTTACAATTTTATTTCACTAGTATTCCATTATCGAATTCCCGTTTTGGAAATTAATTTCTACATACAGTAAGCATTGTCTTATTTCCGATATGGAAATTGATTTCAGCACTTCCAGGGAGCTTGTGAGTGCACTCATTTATGGTCACGCCAATAAGTGGCAACTGAGCATTTGTTCTAAAATTTGATTGCTCAAAAATAAGTACATTTACAGTAGCATGGGAGCACAAGGTCATAAGATCACAAAAATGGAATATGGGGTTCTTTAGCATATACCTCATGATCAATTAATTAACTAACCCCTTAATGTTTGTGCTGAACATTTTGGGAAATCCAAATCATCATGCAAACACCTGGAATAACATTGTTTATATTTGGGAAAATGTCAACTTTTGCTATTAAATATCCAATGAAAAAGATTGTTTCGCACAAATGCATTGTGGTTCCTTTTAGTATATGCTAGCCAACCTCATCACACCTTATTGTCGTCCCCATAACAGGGATATCAAAGTAATATTAACACATAGTTGCATTATGGGTAGTCAATGTGGCTCATACATTATTCATTACTTAGTTCTAAGACCAAAAGATAGGCCCACAAACAGTATTTATGTGCATATGTGGGACTAAATCATAATTCTTGGGTCAATGTCGCAAGGACCTCTTTCAGATTGAACACTGATAGGCCAATAAAGATTGTCTTTGTTTCTGTAGCCCAACAAGGAGTGAGTGTGATTAACCCTTTGGTCAACCCCCCCCCTCCCCTTTCCCCTACCAGGAACCTGAGGACCAGACATTTTTAGTTAATGATAGTTCATCTAGATTCAATGCCAGTTAAGGCTATTAAGTTGAATCTAAATGTGTTATTAACGATGGAAAATTAATTTGAAACTCATATTCATATTCCGATATATTTATCATCTAAGTTCAGCAAAGTGCATTGCATTCAAGTTATGAGTTTAATAATGACCCCTTAGGGACTGAGAAAAATAGGTTACCATGGTAATATGTTATTGCGTACAGCATCATAAAGTTATAGTAGGAATCACCCGAACATCAGTGCTTTTATTACTTCAGAGATTTTGTTTGCCTCAAATTTCTACTGAATAAAGGATGTTTTATGGAAAAAATTACCAAATATGTCAAATTGACCCCTGAAAATTACCAGTGAAATCTAATGATGTGTTACATATAGTGGAATACAAAAGTCATACTGTGCATACACAGATGAAATCAAGTTGTATAAAACCTGTCTTTGAAATGAGAATCTCATCGCAAACATGTCATAATGTACCAGGGGCACATAGGGCAAGGACTTAAGTTTTCCACCTGTCTCTGTCTTGTGTTATCTTCTCCAGTTCTCCCAAAAGTTAGTTAAATGTTCTTTCATTTCTTTCTCCACAGTTCTCCTCCAGATAATTTTGGGTCTACCATGTTTCCTTTTTCCCTCCAGGCGTCCATCTGAGAGTAACTCTAGTGATGTTACTAATTGGCTTTCTTAGTACATGTCCTATCTATGGCCACCTTGATATTGTCAGAATTGTTCTCATATCATGTCTTAATGTAGCTTGGGATTTTGTCATTGGTTTTAAAAGACCATTACCTTGATAATCTCTAGTGTGATAGGAGATGTTCATCTTATCATATGATACTTTTGATATTGCACAAAATGCCTTTTTACCACAAATGACTACATTCCCCCCCCCCCCCTAGCATAAGCTCTGGAAAATGAGCTTAGCAAACCATGATACAAAAAATAATCCAAAATGTATAAGATCTCCATTGTTTGGTTGGAGATGTTCATCTAGTCAGTCTTCCAGTCTAGACTTCCATGTGGCTTAAAGTGCCCTTGACCACAGTTGACTAGATCCCCTCAGTACTGAGAAAGAAAGGGCTATAAAAAATAAGCTTCGCAAAACATGCCACAAAATGTCAGCCAAAACCTTTTAAATCTTCGATTTTATTGGAGATGTTCATTCAGTCGATAATAATCTTATAAATTCTTCAGTATGTCACAAAGTGCTAATGACTAGATATCCTCTAACTCTGATACACTGCCAAAGAAAGGGTTCTGAAGAATGAACTTAAAAGATTGATTAGCCAAAACTTTCAAATATGGTTTGATTGGAGATGTTCATGTAGTCAGTCTCCATCAAGTCTTAAGTATATATGACATGTATTTTATGTCACAAAGTGTTATAAACTACTAGTGACTAGATGCCCCTACTACTGCCAAAAAAAAAGAGTTCTAAAAATGAACATAAAAAAAAGAAAAAAAAACCTTTAGCACCTCCATTTTGAATTTTGAAAATTTTAATTTAGTCATTCTTCATTATGTCACAAAGTATGCTTTACCACAAGTGACTGACTATATGTTCCCTATAGCACTGAGAAAAACAAGCTCAACAGAAATTTGAATATTGGAAATCTCCATCTAGGCTGTCTTCATTATATTAAGTCTCCCATTGTCATTTGTTCATATTCAGTGTTGTCATAGTAAATTTTAAGCCATTTTATAAAATAACTTTAATCCAGGTATTGAATTTTGATTAGAAATATAAAATCTCTAAAATTCCATTAATAAGAAACTTAATTTTGATAAATAGCCCAGTGAGATTATTGTTAATTTGTTTTTGAAAATTTTAACGAAGTTAATTAAATCAATGAAGTTCTGAGTAACAACTTCATTAATTACACTAGGATATTTAGAAAACAATATCAAATCTTTAGAATTTGTTTTACAAATAAAGAATTAAAATTTATAGGCAGTTTCAGATATTCTCAAAAAAAAAGTTTTTTATTAGAAGCTCTGAAATTTAAGCTTTTAATTGCTAGCATGAAGAATGAAATATTTAGAAAGTCATATAAAAAGCTTTAGAATTTGTTTTGCAAATGAAGAATTGAAATTTATAAGCAGTTTCAGAATTGCTAAAAAAACAGACAATTTTTTTTGAAACGGCATTGGCAGCTAGTTAATTGAATGACTGTATGAAGAGTGATGTACTTGGAACACAATGTCAAAGCTTTACAATTTGTTTTACAAATAAAAAATTAAAATTTATAGGCAGTTTCAGAAAATCTTAAAAAAAACCCAACTTATTGAAATTTCATTGAAATTAGAATTTTTAAAAATTTTTTAATTGTTGGTATGTAGAATGAATTATTTAAAAAACATATAAAAGCTTTAGAATTTGTTTTACAAATGAAGAATTGAAATTTATAAGCAGTTTAAGAAACTCAAAACATAAAAAACTTTGTTTTGAAATTATATTGTTATTAGACGTTGTAAAGTTTATTGATTGCCTATATGAAGAATGACATTTTCTCGTTTATATTTACGGATATTGATGTTCGGATTATACTAGATGTTTTTAAAACTATCGTTTATCAATTTTCATTTGATGCAGGGAATTAATATCAGTTTCCATCCAGGAAATTAATTCAATGAACTTTGTTGATTAAAATCAAAATTTTTAAGGAATGACATTTACTTTGACTGTACTGCATGGAGTTATGCAGTAGAATGGACTGTCTCAAATTAAATGAAAGCCGAAGGCTTTCATGGTTATTTGAGACAGTCCATTCTACTGCATAACTCCATGCAGTACAGTCAAAGTAAATGTCATTCCTTATATTTACAATCATTTGTAAGTTTTTCCAATTAAACACAAAATATAAACTGACATTTTAACACGTTTCATAAAAGAAAAACAACTATAACTACCTCGTTAAAAATTGACTGTTCCAACTGTCGGCATCATTGACGTATCGCCGGCCACGCCCACAATGTTCCGACAAAGGCTGACATCATGGTACCAAAGCAGCGTCACGGCAACTAATGACGTACTAGTATCAGTGACGTCATTAAATGGTACAATTCCCTGCTCGCGTGCTCCATTCAACTGCATCGAGTCATGAAGTAGAATCGAGGTCAAACACTGCATTGAAGCAAAAACAATGTGATTGTAAATATTGGTTAATGAATTAATTATCAGAGAGCAGTAATGGTGTTGTGGTAAAAAATAAAAATATGTATACCAAATGCCACAATGATACAGTGAATTTTAGTTTTCACCCCCGCCTTTCAAAGAAAGAGTGCGATATTGAATTTGAATTTATGTCTGCCCTTCCATCCATCCATCCAGACACTGACAGGTGAGACTTGACAAGTATGTTTGTTTGCTCACTTTCCTGAGAGTTATGGCCCTTTTAAACATAAGTGTAAATCACAAAAAGTTCTTACTGGCAGGAATCCTAATTTGTTTCCTCTAGAATTTAATTTAACTTTGATATAATTTACCTAAGACTAAAGAGATGACTATTACTTTACTATTAACTCAATGAAGTTGCTAGTACAAAGAAAATCAGAAAGGCTTGTACAAACTCTACCAAGAATAACCATCATTTAAATTTAAGTCAAAATTCAAAGAATGAGTACAAAGTGAAATCTGTTCATCTCGGAAATCTCCAATTTCTTGATAATTAAGCCAAACTTTTTGAAAATCGGGAATGAGTTGTTTCTTATTTGGCAAAACAAAATCATTACGATGATTTAGCTTTCCTTTGATTATCAAATGAAACTCTTTTGATCTCAAACTTTAACTATGTCCAATGATTTTAATTTCCTATGGAGTTTAAGATAATAAGATTTAGCCATGTTTTCTTCTTGATTCTTGATTTGTCTCTTCCTCCTACCTTTGTGGCACCATAATCAAATTCCAATTTTATTCATTGTGACATGAAAATCTTGAAAATTGAGATTGATTATTTAATTAGAAACTCTTTTGTCATTGTGATTTCAAAATTTTTAATCTCATTTCCAATTACATTTGACTTTTCAAAGTATTCAGAAAATTTTTAAATTGGCATCAAAATTTTTAATCTCATTTTCAATTATACTTTACCTTTGGATTCAAAAGTTCAAGAAAAATGTTTAAATTGCAATCCTGATTTTGAAATTTTTAATCTCATTTTCAATTACTCTTTACTTTTTAAGAGTCAAAGGAAAGTTTAAAATAGCAATTGTGATTTTAAAATTTTGAAACTCATTTTCAATTACATTTTACTTTTCTAAAGTCAAAGAAAAATTTTTAAGTAGCAATTGTGATTTTAAAATTTTAAACTCATTTTCAATTACATTTTACTTTTCAAAAGTCAAAGAAAAATTTTAAGTAGCAATTGTGATTTCAAAATTTTTAAACTCATTTTCAATTACATATTACTTTTCAAAAGTCAAAGAAAAATTTTACTGTAAATAGCAATTGTGATTTTAAAATTTTTAAAGTCATTTTGAATTATAATTTACTTTGCAAAGGTTCAAGGAACATTTTAAAAACTTTTTTTTGTTTTGTTTGGAAATTCTGCTGCTGCTGAGGCTTTTTGTTTGAATTCAATTAGCTATGACGTATATCTCCTTATGAGAGCCAAAAAATTAACACTTTGGTTGTCCCTTGATCTAAACTAATTTTTATATAAAAAGAGATATCTGTCTAAAAATAAACCAAAATGTGTTGAAAATTGGGATTTAATTGACAAACTCAAAGTGACTGCTCTTTTTAATTGAATAACAAAGGGAATAATCATATTAAATCCCAAACAACATATTTCAACTTAACTTATTGAATTACTTATTGGTAATGAAATAATCTTCTGGGATAATTGAATCTGAAGTAAATTTATATAGATATATATTTTTCTTATAACACCTTTGGGTTTTGATTTAATCAGAGTGTTTCCGTCAACATTATTTACTAATCTCCGAGGTATCATTGAAGTACGTCAAGACCTATATTTCATTTGTTGACCTATATTTTGATTCTTGACTTATATGCTCCAGAAATACCCTAAGAATGGATAAATACCTTATCAAGCTTTTTATTAGCTATTGTGATCAGTGTTTGTCCATTGTCCGTCGTGTGTCATGCATCGTACATCATGCTTCAACTTGTCATTGAAAAGTTCAATCTTCGTCAAACTTGTTCAGAATGATCTTCATGACAAAGGCAAGGTCAAGTTTATATATGGGTCATATCTGATCAATACCTGGGGCACTAGGTCAAATGAAAGAGAACCCTTGTTAACACTCTAGAGTCCATGTTTTTTTTTTTATCTAATCCTCATATAATTTGTCTTCATGACAATAGCTAGCTTAAGTTCCTATTGGGGTAATGATCAATAAATAAGTAACTAGGTCAAACCAAAGAAAAACCTTGTTAACACTCTAGAGGCCACAGTTTAAGTTCATTTTTCATCATTCTTGCCCAGTACAATCTTCATGACAAAAGCTAGGTCAAGTTCATACATAGGTCATGTAGGATTATGTAGGTCAAGAGGTTGAACCATAGAAAAACCTTGTTAACACTCTAGAGTCAATTTTTGGCCAATCTTCGTATAATTTGTCCAAAACAATCTTCATGACAATAGCTAGGTCAAGTGTGTATATGAGTCATGTAGGATTAATAAGTAGGTAATTAGGCCAAGTCAAAGAAAAACCTTGTTAACACTCTAGAGGGCACAGTTTAAGTTCATTTTTCATCAAACTTGCCAAGAACGATTTTTCATGACAAAAAGCTATGTCAAGTTCATATATGGGTCATGTAGGATTAACAAGTAGGTCAAGAGGTTAAAATATAGAAGAACCTTGTTAACACTCTAGAGTCCATATTCTTCATATAACATTCTCTGAATGATCTTCTCGGCCAAATCTAGTTAAATTTCCTATATGGGTCATCTTTGGTCAATAAGTATGTCACTAGGTCAAATTATAGAAAAACTTTATTGATTCTCAAGACACAATATTTTTCATGAACTTGCCCAGAATGATCTTCATGACCAAATCTATGTCAAGTGTGTTTATGGGTCATGTTTTGCCAATAAGTAGGTCACTAGGTCAAATCATAGACAAACCTTGTCAACACTCTAGACACCATATTTTTCATCCAATTTTCATCAAATCAGAATGATCTTCGTGACCAAATCTATATTAAGTATGTACATGGGCCAATAAGTAGGTCACTAGGTCAAATCATATGAAAACATGGTTAACCCTCTAGTCAACTAGGTCAATTATAAAAAGGTTTTCATTGCATCAAACTATTGAAGAACTTAGTTAACACTCTATAAATTACATTATTGGAAAAATGTGCAATTGAATTCATTCTCAGGTGAGCACCCAGGACCTCATGGCCTTCTTATGTTTCTAACATTTTGGATGAAACCAGAGTGTTATAAGAATACTATCCACCTTCAGCAAACGATCTAACAACTTTTAGAAGACTTGAAACAGTTTATTAGTTATCTTGCCAAAAATTGGTTTTTCTGAACACTCCCATGTTTTATTCCACTATTCATGAACTTACTGCCTTGATTTGAGTGAAATCTTTTTGACTAGGGGCTTAAAACACTGTAACAAGACATGTTACAGGTCTATACATATGTTCTTTATATGCATGTTTCAGGATTAATCATATCCCTTCTGAGTGGACATGGCCGAGTGGTACTGTCACTGACTTTCGAAGTCAAGTGTTATGGGTTCAAACCTGACTCAGGACTAGGGAATTTTCTAAGATAATTTTCATCTCCTGCACATAAAATAGCTCGCAAAAAGCTTGTTATCAGGTAGTTGTTTGAATGAGACTCAAAACCTAGGTCCTGTGTCTCAGTGATACCTCTGTAGAGTTCGAAAATACATGTATGTATACCAGCATCAAACAATATGTTGCCTACCAAATGTAATGTGTAGGTCAAAGGTCAAGGTCATGTGGTCAAACCTTAAACTTGGTCTACATAGTTAATGTTTAGGAAGGGGAATATTTGTTTCTGAAGAGACTGCTCTAGTTTTATGCCTATTTTAAGATTACATCACCATTTAAGGCTTATTAAAAAAATGTTGTTTTTTAATTTTCAGATCCCTATGTCAAAGTTTCGCTGATGTGTCAAGGCAAAAGGATAAAAAAGAGGAAGACATCTGTGAAGAAGAATACATTAAATCCAGTGTATAATGAAGCCATGGTGTTTGATGTTCCGCAAGAAAATGTGGATGATGTTTACATGGTGGTTAAAGTTATAGATTATGACAGGTGTGTAAAAACAAACCATCCCAGAACTGACCATTTCAATATCAGTGCTAAAAGTTATAGATTATGTCTGGTGCAGAGATGTACAAATAGTATTCGCTCAATTTGTAAAATCCTTCTTTATTTCATATAAATCCATATTATTTTTTTAAAATTCTCAAAAAATTATTTTTGGTCAATTTCCATGATTTTTTTACTGTTAAATGTAAAATTAGATGAAATTTTCTTAAAAATAGTTAGAAAATGGAATTTCATTGTTCTTAATAGATAAACATTTTCAATTCCATAGATTTTTTTTAAATTGATTATGCTTCACATGGCAGTTAAAAATTTTCCATGCTGTTCACCTTATGTTTTCTTGAATATTATTAGACAGTTAATATTTTGAATTACAGTCAAACCTGTCTATAAAGGCCACCCAAAGGAACCAGTAAAAGTGGCCTTAATGGGCAGGTGGCCTTTTTATACAGGTTCAAATAATATGAAAAATAATAATTGGGATACAATTCTACTGGCTTTTATAAACAGGTGGCCCTTATATAGAGGTGGCCTTTAAGGCAGGTTGGACTGTATCTTGAATATTATTGAAAGAAACTACAACTAATTTTAGATTTATTAGTGAAAACTTTATAAAAAATAGCTCAAGAAATAAACTTGAAGGAATATTGTTTACAATCATATGGTTTTATATGAAATAAAGAAGAATTTTACAAATGGCTGATTCTTTTTACACATCTCTGTATTTGAAAATTAACCATCCCAGAACTAACCATAATGAAATAATCTTCATTTTTCCACTCTACTCCACTCCTGAGAATTATAAGTTATTCTTGTCACAGTATTGAAAGCTCATGTTCTTGAAAGCTATATCAGAAAACATTAACATATATTTTCCATAAAAAAAATACTTTTACCATCTGAAAGGCGGAAAATGTTTGAAATATAAGAGCATGCAAAAACAATTATAGGCATCATGTTACTAAAATTTCTATTACGAAATCTAAAATTTAACTGTGTTGGCATTACAAAAACTGTTAAATGAAATATGTATGCCAGAAGGAATCCCTTTTTTAGTTAAAATTTCAAAAATATTGGTTATATTTACAATAATCTGGCTAGAATTACCATATTTCTGTCTTGTGATGGTCTAAACACAGCTCACCTTTCCCATTAGTGGGTAAACAATCCCATGTGTTCTAGTTTTATGTCATATAACTTATTTTTATATATCATTTGGCAAATAGATGTTGTAGGGGCAAACACTATTGACCTGTCTGTTTGACCTTTAATTTAAATATTTGTTATGGACCAGTGCATTTATAGGGAACATTGGTGTTTATTTCATCTATATCATGGAAAAAACATGCATTGATTAACTACACAGTGAATCCTAACACTACCCATGTATTGGATGGATCCTCCTGTATGAATATCCCTAATGAAAGGTCAAGTGGACAGGTCAATGTTGTTTGCTTGTACATGTTGGTATCATTCTAACATAAAAAATGTTCATAAATCTAGCTTTACTGAATGAAGAATAAAGACAAAAGCTACACTGACATGTGTCGAAATGACATTAACCTATTTTATTAATGTTTTTTTCCATTTTAAGGCTAAATTGAAATAAGATCTATATTAATAAACATAAGCTTTTAATATCAGAGATGAAATTTAGAATTTTACAGTCAAAATGACAATAAATGAAATTTAGAATTTTACAGTGAAAATGACAGTAAATGAAATTTAGAATTTTACAGTGAAAATGACAGTATAACCTTTATAAAAAGACCACTCATTGGACCTAAAAAATTTGGACTTTATAGACAGGTGATATTTATATAGAGGGTATTTTTGGTTGAAATATGAAAGAACCTTAAAGCAAGCAATGGTTTAAATATTTAGATGGTCTTAAATATAGAGGTGGTTGCTGAAGTAGGTTTCACTGAATGTTGTATCCTAAATTTTCAACAATCTCTGAGTGAGTGGGGCATTTTTTGATGATTTCTGGGCGATGACCAAGCGTCTTGTTGCTCATTTTATTTTTGTCAGATGGGTCCAAAAAGAAAAGTGAAATAAGTGAAAAGAATCTTGACTGGGTGTATAATACCATTTATTGTTATTACTTGACCTGTTTTTATTTTGCAATACAAGAATTAATCCAATCCACCTCTCCCATTAACAACACACACACACACACACACACACACAATGCTTGATATTGTGCCATTTGGAAGATATTTGAAAAAAATGTCCAAAATATATATTAAATTTTCTGGATTGTTGAATTTAATACTGTCATTCAGCCATTATGTTCTTTGATCTTATTAGGTGACATAGGCAATATGACACTTAAAGTACTGGTAACAGGAAACTAACAATTTTTCCAGACATTGATGATTATGGTTTTTTTTTCAAGATATTGATTTCATTTTAGATATTTATTGTGTAAAAAGTTAATGGAAGCTTGTTTTGATATGTGGAATTCAAACACGTTTTTAGCTCACCTGAACCATTGGCACTAAAAGCAGAAACTTTAGAGGGGGCCCTATAAATTGTTTAAACATCATCAAGGACTATTTTAGTAGCTACCGGTATATATATATAGACAGTATACTAGTATATAAAAATTACATGTATAGGTAAACAACTTTGACCTGTCCGCTTGACCTTTCATTTAAATATTTATCATGGACCAAGTACATCTATCTATAGGTAACACAGGTGTTTATTCTGTATACATCCTGAGATATACTCACGTCATAGAGTACATCTATGTACTATGTATGTATTAAATGGATCTTTAACACTATCCATTTATTGGGTGGACCTTCCTATATGAATATTCCTAATGAAAGGTCAAACAGACAGGTCAATATTGTTTTCCTATATTATTAAGAAATTATCAATATGTAAATATGGAATGTGATATACCACAACAACACTTTTTGATTAATGAAAAGTCATTAAAAAACTACAAGATTCAGGTGAGCGATAAGGTCCATAGGCCTCTTGTTTCTTAATACTATATATTAAACTAGTAAAATCAATCAATCAATCAATCAATCAATCAATCAAAGGTTAAGCTTTATCATAGCGGCTTGTAACAGTGAAACAATGCAGAGTTAAATAATGATGTTTTAGGCCTAGTCATTCAAGATTTAAGGTTGCAAGTTCAATTTGTAGGACCCTTCTAAAAATTAGATGCTTCATTAATTGAGCTATACAGACTCATATCCAACTGTTTGCTGCACCAAACTTTCCTTCTTTTGGTTCAAGTACCTTGAATTTCAATTTTAACTCTTTGCTAAACCTACGAGCATAAGTTAATTATTTTCAAGTGTAGTAAAACCTCAGTTTAATGCCCCTCAAAAACTTTGCTACCTCATTTATCACCACACTCTTTTGTAGCCAGATCCATTTCCTATGCATTTATTTATTAGGCCCCCCCCCCCCCATTTTTGCTAAACCTTTCATATTGCCACAATCTGGAACAAAAATGGTGGAAATGAATCAAGGTTTCAATATATTGTCAACTATTTTTGTTTTTAGAATTGGTAGTAATGAGGTGATGGGTTGTTGTGGATTAGGACCAATCTATCCCGGTATTGGAAGAGACCATTGGTTTGAGATGTTGGAAAACCAACGTAAACCGATAGCACAGTGGTACACCTTGCAGGAACATGTTCCATACTGTAACAACACCACACCAAATGGGAGACAGACACGACAGTCAACTGTGGATTCTAGTGAAGGTACAGGAAGTACATTCTGATCACATGACTATGGTTAGAATATGGTCACATGATTAAATCCCCTTTGCCATTAGGTCAGGTGAACATTCCTGACATAAAGCTAAAGTTGAGATGGAATGGCTGAAAGGATTTGCAAAATGGACATTTTAAATGTCAAACTGAGTTGCTGTTAGTTTGTTGGTGAATTGGATAAAAGAAAAGGAATGAAAGTGGATGATCTTTTTATAAAAATTGCTAATTTAGACTTGTTTTAAATCTCATTCAGAGATACATACAGATCAGAGACAAAGACAAATCAAGTTGTAGAATCTATATCTAGCTAATCTAGATGTAGCTATATAGTAAATTAAAAAAAAATCCCAAAACAAAACAAAAACTGAAACATCGCTAAAACTTGAAAATTGATCATCAAAAGTTGCAGATGCAGGTACTAATGACCATATTTATTTGTGAAATTTTCTCTACATTAAAACTTGTATTCCTGCATAAATAATGACCACCCATGGAACCCAAGAAATATAAACTTTATAGACAGATGGTCTTTATATAAAGATTTCTTTTGATTGAAAGATGAATTAAGAGGACTTTAAAACACTGGTTTCAATAGACATATGGATTTAATATAGAGGTTCTTTTTGGTTTAAAGATGAATCAATTGGGTCTTTAAAACAGTAGTTCTAATAGAACAATGATCTTTATGTTTTAATATGAAGGTTCTTTTTAGTTGAAAGATGAACATGGGGATCTTAAAACACTGGTCGTAATAAAAAAGGTGTTCTTTATTTACAGGTGATCACTGTAGCCAGTTTGACTGTATTTGGTATAGTAAAAGATGCTAAATTAGGTTACAATAACTTGATATGTTTTTCTTGACATAATGTCTATACAGTAAAACCTCAGTTCATCACCATGATTCATTCACTCAAATTGTCATTTTAAAGGGGTTTAGCAATAATTTTTTAAATTGTGAGAGGTTTATAATAAAAAGATGTAAAAGAAATTAATTTATGGTAATTCAGAATAGTGGGGCAATTAGAGGTGACAAAATAATCAAGGGGCATTTAAATGAGGTTTTACTGTATGGTTAAATATTAAGAAAAAAGAAAACAGAGAAAATGGAATTAAGGGTGATTGAGTAGGAAACAAGACAATTGTTTCAGCCAGTGTAAAACAGAAATGGAGAATATTTGGTATCTGTCTACTGTTAGTTCAATGTTTGGTGTTAAAAAAGAACTCCATCAATTTGGTACATGTGTACCTGTATGTAGATAAATGATTTTACAGGATGAGTTCAATCATTTTTAAGACTTGAATTAAAGAAATTTTAACAAACAGCAAAAATTGACAGGTTGTGAAATTAGGTACATCATATGTGTGAGCAAAATAGTGTTTTTTCACTTTTTATCAATTTTAATTCATTTTGCTTTTACAGTATTTATGTAAGCTTTTATTAATATTTCAATTTTAAATTTGGTTCAATCAGACTTTTAGAAGATGTTTTTAGAAATTGTGTTTTTTAAAAAATCATTTATTAAATATTTTTGGGGTATTATGTAAATTTTATCAATTTGAACTGTTTTTGCTTTTAAAGTATTTCACGTAAGCTTTTATCAAAACTTTAATTTTAAATTTGGTTTATAAGCCTTTCAGAAGATGTTTTTAAAGATTGTTTTAAAAGTAACATTTCATTGATCATATTATATTTTTGGAAAAATACCATTTTTGATAAATGAATACACATAATTGATTTCAGACTTTAAACTTTGTTTTATCCTTTTTATACACTACTTAAACTATGGTGATAGAGGTGTCTAGTCATTTGTGGTGAAGGGCTGTTTGTGACATAGTCAAGACTGCATCATGACTGACATGATAAACAACTCCAATTAAACCAGAGATGATAATGGTTTTGGTTAACATGTTTATGGCATGTTCTGCTAAGCTCAATTTTCAGAACAGCATCTCTCTCTCTCTCTCTCTCTCTCTCTTTTATTAATTTTAAGTTCATTGATCTGTTACTTCCTTTATATGCTTTAAAAGTGCTAAAATGGTATGACCTGGTTTTAAATTCCTGACATTTTTAATCCCATCAGAATTTATATTTAAGATGAAACACTATGACTGTTTTAAACACACAATCATATCAAATAAATAGTATTCAATCAGTTTAAGTGCTGACACGGTTTTCATACTTAGTGAGCGTGTTCATTGATTACATTATAAAGAGATTGAAATCGTAAAACAATCGAAAATTAAAATTTCAATCAATCTCTTTTATCGTAAATCACTCATTTGTTGAAATCGGGGAAAAATTCTGTTATGATATGTTTTAATCATTTTTATCAAAACAGTGATAAATTTCATCTTTGATTCAGTGAAATGTAATTTATATTGTCTTGTGACAGCAAAGATGCTTGATGAGATTTCAATTTTTGCTATTGCAGTTAAGTATTTGTAAGTTATACTGTTTACCTTAGTGTGGTCCTGTTGTCTTGCCCCAGCAGCATGACTTAGACAAGACACTGGTTTTACTTTTGTAGTTTTATTGGCAGCTTTGGTTGCACTATTTGTTTAGGTTTATACTTTACAAGAGTTGTTTCCCTTATTGTCGGTCTTGTTGTCTTGTGGCAGCAAAGGGGCATAGACGATCGAGACATAAATTTTGCTATTGTAGTGAAGGCAGTTTAGGTTTATAATCTATAAGAGTCAATTGTTTCCCTTCGTGTGGATCTTATTGTCTTGCCAACACCAAAGGGGCATAGACAAGAAAGGTTTTGCTATTGAAGTGTTGTTGACACTTTAGGGTTACACTTAATGAGAGTTGTTTCCCTTAATGGGGGTGGGTCTTTTGTCATATCTGATTCAGCCCTTTATTTCATCTTCTTCATTTGATATCACTAAAATAATCATTTTATCCATCTAAAGCCAATATGGCTCACCAACTCAAATTACCACAGTGATCCCCATAGAGTTTGATATTATTTGGTTGTTAAAAATGATAATGTAACTTTATCCTGAAATTGATATGATTCCACATCCAGTGGAATCTCCATTGTTGAGACAATTAAATTATAACTAAAATAATTCTACTTCTATATGGTTCTGTTTCTGTAAAATAAAAAAATTATAAACCTGAATGTTCTAAAGCGCTGCACTTGGATTACAGTACCTCTCCCTCCCTAGGTTTGAATCCGACTTGGGACAGATCCTGGCATAAGAAAGTTTGTCAGTTTTTCTTTGGGCACTCTTGTTACCTCCACCATCTCTGAACTGACCTTGATATAAGTGAAAGAATCTTGACTGGGGCATAAAATCTACTGCTCCACTCTGCGCATATATCAGTAACTGCATTCAAAATTCCTTCGTTGCAGAGTATGTGCTTTTGTTTCATTTTGAACTAATTACTTAGTTAATTATACTAGACAATATTTTATTATGTCTTTATTTACTTTTGACCTACTTTTGGATGAAATAAAAAAAATCAATCGTTGTTTTTATACCAGGAGGTTGTTGGCTTCTCGGACAATAACCAGAACTTATTATACAACTTCAGATATTGCTTTTATTGGATTCATTAAATGAAATGAATAAATCCACTGGGATTTAGGATCAAATTAACTAACGTAATGCAAGTTGAGAAATATTAAATAAGTTGAATTAATTCAATATTAAGGCAAAAATTTGTTTTATATATATAAGAGAAAATGTCTTTGTCTTCTACTTCAAGGTAAATACTGTATAATATAATATAATCCAGGGATTTATCAAGGGCCTATTTAGGGCCGAAATTCGGCCCCATTCCCAATGGAAAAAACATTGATTTTTTCCCAAAAGGGCTGAGAAAATTTCCAATTAGAAAATCGTACCAGATACAGAGCTGAAGTCTGGTCATAAATGTGGCTGCTTTTCTCAATCTTCAATCAACTCAATACACTACAAGCATTACGGTAGGTTTAATCATTAATGACATAAAAAATGATGTCAAAAATTCCCCAAAATGAGCAAAAAGTTGATAGTTTTTCCCAATTTTTAGTTTAGGGCCTTTTCCCAAAAGACCCTGATAAATCCCTGTAATCTGTGATCAGGAATGTTGTACACTGAGAAATATTTCCTAGATGAGCTATGTACATTATAGGAAACCTTTAAATGTTACCATAACTTGAATGTTACCATGAAGACAAATAACCTTGATTGTTACCATGAAGACACATGACCTTGAATGTTACCATGGGGATATATGACCTTAAATGTTACCATGGAGACACATGACCTTGAATGTTACCATGGAGACACGTAAACTTGAATATTATCATGGGGACATATGACCGTAAATGTTACCACGGAGACACATGTCCTTAAGTGTTACCATGGAGACAGTTTAAATTTCAATTATGCATGATTTAAGTTAAGTGAAATCTTGGTTAAGGAATGATTTTGTGAAGCTGGGGCCAGGTAAGGAATGTATGTCATGTGTAAGGTCAAATCAAAAGTTAGGATGACCCTGGAAGTCATCTTGGCGATATGCGGAGGGTGCATTACAGTAGAAATCAACTTGCATCAGAGATCTTGGGTTATCATGGAGACAGGTAGAAGGTGCATTGTTATACACATCAACACGTGCCAGATGCAAATTTGATAAAAAATATGTGTATTTTAAAAATATTTTTGTATATATCAAGTCCCTGTATTCTCCAAACCATGTATGTCACAATTCAACATTTTTTTATTTTGAGTTTTGTGTAAATTTTCTGTACATTACAACATATGTAGATGTCTTGAAACTTTGTTAAAACACTTGTATGCATATTGTGCCTGTTTCAAGATTTGCTGCACAAATGCATTTGATATAATTGAGCCCTCAGAAAACAGCTAATTTGCTAAATAAGCTTTTTTGTAAAAAATATCAAAGTCTTTGTTATATTAGTATGTTGTACTGGAACTAATATGTACAGGAAAACCTCATTATAAAACCCCTCTATAAACTTTGTCACCTTACCCTCACTTATCACCACATAATTTGAAAGTTTATTTATTTATTATACCCCTTGCATACTAGTTTGAGGGGGTATATATAGGAATCACCATGTCTGTCTGTCTGTCTGTGTGTCTCTCTATCTATCTGTCTGTCCATCTGCCTGTAAAACCGTGTCCAGGCTATATCTCATAGCTGCTTTAGACGACTGTCATTAAACTTTACATGAATAATCTTAACGGTCTAACAGTGTGTCATGACCTTGAAAAGAGTTGTACCTGGACCTTTCTTGTAAATGACCCATCTATTTATAGGCCTTTTTCTGTTGCTTATCTCTGATGACAAAAACAAGATGTTACTTCACTGTGAGAGTGATTTTTTTATTTGCATGGCTAGACCATATAAATATTTAATTTCCATATCCCACAAGTCTCTAAATACACAATGTCATGTAAAAAAATATGACACTGGAATATATCATTAAATTTTCAATAGATTGTCACAGAAAAGGCATGGTCCCAGGAAAGGCATTGTATTGGAAAACTTATCCTTATTCCTAAATATTTAATGTACATGGTATTATAGTCTCTGCATGAAAACTATGGGCAAACAACATTGACCTGTCCGCTTGACCTTTCATTAGGAATATTCATATAGGAGGATCCACCCAATATATGGGTCAGTGTTAAGATCAAAGTTCAAACATACACAGTGCTCAGGTTTACTTTATGGTGTGAGTATATCTCATGATGTATATACAAAATAAACACCTGTAATTCCTATACATAGATGTACTTGGTCTGTGATAAATATGTAAACGAAAGGTCAAGCGGACAGGTCAAAATTGTTTGCCTATACATAGATGTACTTGGTCTGTGATAAATATGTAAACGAAAGGTCAAGCGGACAGGTCAAAATTGTTTGCCTATACATAGATGTACTTGGTCTGTAATAAATATGTAAACGAAAGGTCAAGCGGACAGGTCAAAATTGTTTGCCTTTACAAGACTGTAGTTTGTTCTATTGAATTATTTACATACATATTTTATGAGTTTGCAGGAAAAAACATGGTGCTTGCATGCGTTTCTTGGACATACATATTTTATATCTACAATTGATTCTCAGTATTAAACATGCAAAATTCAAACTTGTCATCATATTTTACCCAGTCAATTATTTACATATATATTATCTAGGGAAAACATGCATGTCTCTTCAAAACATACTGAATCTCCATACCTAATTTTCTGCATGAAAAATGCAAGATCTAATTCATCATTGCAATTTATCCAAATGAATTATTTACTTAAATATCATGTAGGGAAAACAAGGTGTATGCATGCATGTGTCTGCATAACATATCTAATATTGTAATTTTCTGCATAGAAAATGCAAGATTCAAATTTATCGTTACAATTGAATTATTTAAATATACATCATGTAGGAAAAACAAGGCGTATGCATGCATCGTCTCTGCATAATGTATTTAATATAATTTTCAGCATAGAAAATGCAAGATTCAAATTTATCATCACAATTTAGCACATTGTATTATTTAAATAGATATCACGTAGGGAAAGCAAGTTGTATGCATGCATGTCTTAACATGTTTAATCTCGTAATTTTCAGAAATGCAAAATTCAGATTTATCATCACTATTTAACACAGCAAATTATTTAAATATGCATCATGTCGGGAAAACAAGGTGTATGCATGCATGTCTCTACATAACATATTTAATCTCATAATTTTCAGCATAGAAAATGCAAAATTCTAATTTACCATTGCAATTTATTGCTATGAATTATTTATATTCAGAAAAACGTATTTAATATCCGTATGTAATTCACGGCATAGAAAATACAAGATTGACTACATTTATCGTTACAATTTACGACAATGATTTATTTGTTTGCAGGGAAAAACATGGCAAATTTGCGCAATTCTCAACTGTAAATATTTAAAGAAGTCTGAAATAAATCCATCGTTGCATTTTTATCACAATGATTAATTTACATTGAGCATTTTCCCATTTCTTGACTGTAAATATATAAAGTCTAGATTAAAAATATATCATTGCGTTTTATCACAATAAATAATTTACATGGAGAATTTGCCTACATCTTGGCTGAAAATATATAAAGTCTAAATTAAAACTTATCTTTACAATTTATAGCAATGAATAATTTAAACAGGAAAAACATATGGTGCATTCTTTATCTTTTCTTGGCTATAAAAATTTTGAGTCTAATTAAAATTTATCATCACGTCTTATCCCCGTTAATTATTTATATGCGTATATGTATTTAGATAAAAGATTAATTAATACCAATATGTAAATATCTTCTATCATCAGCATGACTTCAAATTTTTTTTAAAAGCAAGCTGTAAACATTCCCATAATTGTACTACTTAAAACATTTAAATTTGCTTTGGTCAAGATTCAAGAAAAAAATTGTTGGTTGTTGGTTAATTTTGTGGCCCCCCCCCCCCCTCCCCTCCTCTGACAAACAAAGTTTTGGGGGTATATAGGAATCATTTTGTCCTTCTGTGTCAATATCTTTTTAATTATATCTTTAGTGCCTATTGATGGAATTTGATCGGACTTGAAAGAATTGTACCGAGGTATTTGTCTCTCTAAGAGGTGGCTCTCATTGATTTTTAAATGTGTGCTGATTGTAAAAAAAGAATTTTTGTGTTGTTTTATCTGTGTAGGACAAAGGTCAAGGTCACTGTTTGTCCGCTCTCAGCCCTCTACTGTGCATCATAATCTTTTTCACATTTTCAACTTTTTCTCCAAATCCAGGTAGTCAATGGTAGTGAAACTTAAAAAAGATGTTCCTTGACCAATGTCCTTTCAAGTTTTAGAATTTGGTTGACCTTGACCGACATTCAAGATCACAATGACCTTCAACAGTAAAAGATGTCAGGATCAACAAACTCAGAAGTATGTAATTATACATGCAAAACATCAGACCATGAAGATCTATAAAGTTTGTGAAGCTGGTTGACCTTGACCTAATACCAAATGGTCCACTAAATTTGTCTACATGTGTACATGCTTTTAGAATATATTCTTTGCACTCAGGTGACTGTTAAGGCATATGGGGCTCATAAATATATTATTACCAATTTATTTTCTATTTTGGGTTTTAAAATTTATGAAATGCCATTTTCGGGATATATATATATTACCAACATATATTCTATTAATTTTTAGCTCACCTGAGCTGAAAGCTCAGATGAGCTATTGCTATCCATCTTCGTCCGTCGTGCGTCGTGCGTCGTCCGTCGTCCGTCGTCCGTCGTGCGTAAACTTTTTACATTTTAATCTTCTCCTCCAAAACCACTGGGCCAAATTTAATGAAACTTGGTAACCATCATGCCTGGGTGAAGCCCTCTCAGATTTGCACAAATGAAGGAGTTATGTCCCCTTGGGGCCCCATAAGGGGGGAAATAGTGAAAAACTTTAAAAATCTTCTCCTCTGAATCTACAAGACATATACCTTATTTATTTCATATATAACATCCTTAGGTCATCTAGTTTCAGATTTGCACAAATGGTAGCCATGGGGCTCAAAATGGGGAAATGGTAAGGTGCTGAGTGGGGAAATTGCTAAAAATTATGTATTTGTCAATATATCTTGAAAACTATTAACTTTTTGTATAGGCATGTATATTAGAATATTTTAGGTATTATCCTAACGATCATTTTGATATATGAATGAAGGTCATAGGTTCAAAGGTCAAGGTCACAGATGTGAATGAATACCTGAATGGTTATTTATCTTGAAAACTGTTAACTTTTTGGATATGCATGTATATTAGAATATTTTAGGTATTATCCTAACGATCATTTTGATATATGAATGAAGGTCATAGGTTCAAAGGTCAAGGTCACAGATGTGAATGAATACCTGAATGGTTATTTATCTTGAAAACTGTTAACTTTTTGGATATGCATGTATATTAGAATATTTTAGGTATTATCCTAACGATCATTTTGATATATGAATGAAGGTCATAGGTTCAAAGGTCAAGGTCACAGATGTGAATGAATACCTGAATGGTTATTTATCTTGAAAACTGTTAACTTTTTGGATATGCATGTATATTAGAATATTGTAGGTATTAGCCTAACAACCATTTTGATATATGAATGAAGGTTATGGGTTCAAAGGTCAAGGTCACAGATGTGAACAAGATCTGAAATGATTATTTATCTCAAAAACTATGAACTTTTTGTATAGGCATGTATATTAGACTATTTAGGTATTATCCTAATGATCATTTTGATATATGAATGAAGCTCATGGGTTTAAAGGTCAAGGTCACAGATGCGAATGAATACCTAAATGGTTAATTATCTTAAAAACTATTAACTTTTTGTATAGGCATGTATATTAGAATATTGTTAGTACGGGCACAGTGGTCATTTTGATAGATGAATGAAGAGCATGGGTTCAAATGTCAAGATCACAGATACAAACAAGTACTGAGATGATTATTTATCTCAAAAACTATAAACTTTTTGTATAGGGATGTATATTAGAATATTGGCCGAATTATCATTTTGATATTTGAATGAAGCTCATGGGTTCAAAGGTCACAGGTGAGCGTTAAGGCCCATGGGCCTCTTGTTTAAATTGATGAGAAGCCATTTTCAAAATATACATATTACCTACATATTTTCTATTTAGAGTTTGAAATTTATGAGAATCCGTTTTCAGGAAATATATTATTACCTATATATATTCTATTTAGAGTTTGAAAATTTATGAAATGCCATTTTCAGATAAAAATATATTAATATTGCCTGAATTATAAGAGTACTTACCGGAGATTAACTTTCCTTGTTTTATTGATTATTTGAAAGCTTACCAGAGACGATTAATTTTCTTGTGTAACGCGACACCATACTGTACACGGTATCATGGGACATTTAGTAATCGAGAGATAAATTAGTGCGGAAAAGTGAAAAAAAGCGAAATTAATTGCTTAGTTGGCTACATCTATATACATGTACATTGTAATTGAATAAATAGACTTTGTCTGAAAACTTGAGATAAATATAAAAAACAAAAATAATGATCGTCTGCTTGGAAGTAATAGCCTGTTTGTAGCAAGTGCATTGGCAAACTTATTCAGGATTTGTTTGTCCTAGTTGTCTAAAAACTTTGTAGCTGAATAGTATAAAGCAATCTTTTACTGATCACATTGCAAAAACTCGAATCCTGCTCTTTTGCTGCAGTATGTAGACTGTGTATCAGAAAGTTTGTCGATTCGCTTTGCAAATGTCCATTGTTTTCTCCAGGTACTTGAGCTTTGCCTTTATATACCATTACAGAACTGACCATTGCCCAATGTATACCACTCTTGTAAAACATAGGAGATATGTCTTCAATATGAACTGGTTACAAATTGTTTTGCCTCTCAACACCTAGGTTTGAATTTCTCTCTAAGCCATAATAGGCTAGAAAGCTTGTGGATTTGTTTTCTCCAGCTGGTACTCCAGTTTCATACATCATCTGTGAACTGACCATTGTGATGTGTTACACTCAAGTGAAACTTATGAGATAAGATTTATCTGAAATGTAAGCAGATTCACAAATCACATCACTTCTCAACACTTGGGTTCAAATCCCACTTTGAGGCAAATAAAAGGGTCAGAAAGATTGTGGATTCACTTTCCAAAGGTATATAATTTTCTTTAGGTACTAGTATTCCAACTTCAAACATCATCTGAAAACTGACCATCTGTGATGTATTCCACTCATGTTAAACTTATGAGATAAGAATTGTCTGAAATTTACAAATCACATTGCCTCTCAACACCTGGGTTCAAATCCCCCTCTAAGGGAGATAATAGTGTTAGTGAGTTTGTTGATTCAAGTTCCATAGTTTTTCTCCAGGTATTTCAGCTTCATGCACTCTCTTAGAACTGACTGCTACATAATATGCCACTCTTGAGAAACTTACAAGATAAGAACTGTCTTAAATGATTTTTTCTTCAAGTGCTTTAATTTCACTTTTGCGTTTTCGTTACAAACTCCATATCTTTAACCTCTGCACATGCAAGTATATTAATTTTCCCTGATTGATGTGTGAGCATGTAACATGATGACATGTGTACATAATTATATTGTATAAATTACCGGCTAGGCATCATGGAAGCCTTGTTTAAGATTGATGCTATTAGTTACAAAACAAATAATTACGAACCAGACGTTTTTATGTTCAAATCAAACACGATTTTATGATGAAATATGAGGATATTATGTCAAATATTGCCATATCATACTCGATCTTGTTCTTTCAACAAACCTTATTGGCTAAAACTTTCCATATTGGGTTTCGAAACTTTAAGAACAAGTTCAAAACATGATTTACCAGTAAACCTAAAATTGATGGGACCAGGACAAACAGCAAAAGAAGAAAAAAATTGTCTTGCTGATTTGTTGAGTAAGTTTCTGAGATCAATATAGTTATCTTCCCCAAGGCAGCCATAGAACAGTACAATTTCCTTTGGAGTGATGTCATTCTCAGCCAGAATTAATGATACATCTCACTAATGTCTTGATCATGAGACAGTCATAATTTTTTGCTGTGATATTTTAAACAAAACCATGCAGGTACATATTGATTTTTCATGACTGATGTGTATTTGTGCAATAGGAGTGGAGTTAGGTTATGGTGTTTTACGTCCACACCAAAATTCTATCACTTACCGGTATACCAAGGCATTCATTTCTAGGTTGGTTGATGGAGGAAACAAAGCACACGGAGAGACCTAACATACCTTAACAGACTTTCTTTCTAAACAGTATATTATGTGCTTCTGTCTAAAGTTCATGTGTGGAACAAAGGTCACAATAATTTGAAATTTATACACCTTGTTATTTTCTTTCTATCCCTCCCTTCTTTTAATCCAGGCAGCATCTCTTCTCCATCCAGATAGAAAAATGTCAGGCTATAGTTGAGATTTCAACCACCTTTATTCTTGGTCTAAAATATTAGGACTTGGAATGAGATTTTGCCATAGACACCTTGTTCTTTTCTTTCTATCCTTTCCTTCTTGCCACCCAAGTAGTATCTTTCCATCCAGATAATCCCTTCTTTCCATCCAAGCGACAACATTTCATCCAGATCTTGTAGTTTAGAACTCAAATACCTGATTACCAGTATATTAGAACTTCAAGGTTAAAATTTTTGCATGGACACCTTTTTTTCCTGCCCTTTCCTTCTTTCCATTCAAGTAGCTATCCAGATATATTCCTTCTTTCCATCCAAACCTCAACTTTTTATCCAGATAGAAAAAATGTCAACCTATCTTTGAGAACTCAACAACCTTCTTTATTCATACAAGTATATTAGAACTTCAAGGGTGAGATTTGGCCATGGACACCTTGTTCTTTGCTTTCTATCATTTCCTTCTTTCCATCCAAGTAGCTATCCAGATAGAAAAATGTCAACCTGCAGTGTAGAACTCAACAACCTTCATTATTCAATACCAGTATATTAGAACTTCAAGATTGAGATTTCTCCATGGATGCCCCAAGTCGTAAAAATTCTATTAAAACCTTTACAAAAGGCAACTTATGGTTTTATGTTTATAATTTCATAAACATAATTACAAGGAAGTGAATTTAGAGAGATTGAAGACATTAATTACGAAACGAAAGATGAAAGACTGTTTTGAAATATTAGTAAGATTGATAATGTTGACATTTCAGTGTGATGATTATGTGGGCTGAACCCGCTTGATGTTATGTCAATACTGACATTTCTCAGAGAAATTGCCTTCTCTTTATTGCAAGAAAAATAAATTAAAAACATATTTTATGTACTTGACTTCCATTTTGTTTCTATGGAAATTGCTCTAGTAACCTAAATTTCAAATAGCAAAATTATAGACATCCGGGATTGGACCAGTATAAATAAAAACAAAATAATGTAAATAAATAAATAAATAAATAAATAAAAAGAAAGAAACAAGATATACAACAGAACCTAGGGTTCATCAGCAGCACTTATAAAATAAAACTTTGGTATTATAAAATGGTTTGACGATGAATCGAAGGATACTTGAGGTGACAAATTTTGGAGGGGCATTATAACAAGATTTACTGTACTATGGTGATAAGTGAGATAGTAATTTTTTCCAAGGGGCATAATAACAGGGTTTTACTCTGTTACCCCATATGTTATGTGATGAAAGTCTCATATGAATATTTATTTCATTATAATTTAATTCTAGGTATCTTTTAAATACCATCTTTTTCAGTTTATTTATGATAACCAACATTGGTCACATGATCAATAGCCGGTTGTTATGGTTGCGAGCACATTTTGTCAGTTGACGTCATTTGTATTATGCGTTGTATGAGGGTAGATATTTGACTGTTAAGTTTTAAAAACATTTAATTGTCATTAAAATTATAAATATTATACAAGTGGATCGGTGTTGACAAAAAAAAAAAAGATTTTAGCACTAAAATAAAACTGCATATTCCTTCTGTAAAGCAAAATTGCTAAACTAAGTATGCCCCAATAAAAAGAGGCTTACAATATTCAGTGATTTGTATCAGAAGTCCATTATTACTAGAAGTATATCATGCTATATATAATTCAAAAGCATATGTACATATTTTCATATTTTAATTATTCAATGCATATTTTTTAATTGTAAATTATGATGATTATTTTAATATGTTTATATATATATATACTTTAAATCAAGAAATTTTCGCATCAGATATCGTGAGAATTGACATTTTCCAATTTTTTTTTTATACTTTTATTTTCTTTTTTATTTTCCTATCATTGTTAATGCAAATGGAAGATAATTATGTCAAAACAAACATTTGTGAGAGTTTTATTTTTCACTTGTTTATGTTTTTATTCTCATGAAATTATGTGAAAATTAAATGCATGCAAACATTTCCTGATTTAAAACATTTCATAATTATTTTACTACAGTAATACATGTACATAGTGATGGTTGCTTCATCATATATTTCTTGTAAATTTTTACTTGTGTGTATTATCTCATACTGAATATTGTACAAAGTATTACAACTTAAATATTTTTTCATGTCATGTGATCAAATTTCCATTTAAATCTACATTTCATATGGTTGTTTCAACATGTGCAGGTTGTCCATTATATTTTGACAGAATAAACGCAGTATATAAATCCATGATGTCAACAATGCAGGGGTGGGTAACTCGAAGCTCTCTTAACAGTTAGGAATACTTAACGCCTACTTACGAAACTCATAGAGTAAAATCGGGTAACTCGAATCGATCGTAAGTAAGGTACTCATCGTAACATGTACTTAACTTTACGACAGCGGAATACCTCCCTTAGACCATACTTAGCATAACATTGCACATTCAAACAAGAGATTTATACATTAATTGCATGTGTTCTAGTTATTATTTCATTTTGACAACATCAGTTAAAGTTTTTTTGATCATGTTGATAAATTCTTTAAAAAGACAAAAAAATTTAAACTGTTTTTAAAACGACAATGGTTTGTTTCAAAATTATGATCATTAATAATGTGATAATAATTATTAAATTAAAATTTAATCGGAATAGTTCTCAAATTATGCTTAAAACCGTAAGCATTTGTTTTACCTTGAATTATTTAATATTATATAATTGAGAGAGAGAGAGAGCGTGTGTGTGTGTGTGTGTGTTGTGTGTGTGTGTGTGTGTCTTGGGTAGTAATCTTTATGGAAAATAAGATTAATACATGTATTTATAAATGACATAAAAATCTACATGTGTAGCATCAAAATTGTTTGTTAGTAATTCCTTCTCTATGGATATTTTTTCACAGCAGAATTTAACCATTTCATGTTGAATACTGCTATTTTAGCATCTTAAGTCAAAATTATCCTATGTCTATGTGCATTTTCTTTCTATAATATTTAACAAAGTAACTTGTGTATGACACTGAATCATTTATGGATTTTAAGTTTAAATAGATTTCATGTAAATTACAGATCTGCGCGAAGCATGCTCTCTTGAAAACTACGGAACTGTATAATTTATTTAACAATAAAAATTTTTTTTTTGATGAATTTGCTTCAAGGATTTTCCATTTTAAGCTTGCTTATTGTTATATGACACGTATTTTGTTATTAAGAATGATTATTTTATCAAAATAGGATAAAGAAAACAAGGGAATGTCACAATGTTATTAAAAGTCACAATGAAATCTAGCGAACGTATCTACATGTATTTCAGTGAAACTTAATGCAAAAATATGAAAACATAGACAAGTGCAGGATTTTTTTGTAAAGTATGTGATCCGATGGGAACTATAATTTAATTTCACCCTGAAAATTTCCCTATTTAAGTGTACGTTGTGTTTTCAAACTACTACATTACATAATTAGTTCATGATAGTATATTGAATTTTATGGGGTTAACGTTTTCAAAATTCAACAGGCCCACTTTGTAATCCAGTGTTACTTTTTTACCCTTTTCGAAGCAGTTGCTATTTAGTTAGTGATTTTAATTTGCCATATTTCTTTTGACTGTCATTTAATTATTTGTAAGTTCTACTGTCTAAAGTAATAACAGGGTAACCAAACATTAGAAGAAACTACGAATAAATAAAAGAAAAACGCTGTATATTGCAGAATATAATAATGAAACCAATTCGTAAGTCTACACGTAAACCGTGATTGTAAGTATGCATTGTATATGTCGTATATACTTACGATTGTCGTATCATCTACTTGTGAATCAGATTTAAGATTGCTTCGAGTTACCCATCCCAGAACTATTGTGACTTCAATACGGAAATTCTTGTGTTATTACTTTAGTATAATCATTTGTATAACTGTTGCGAAATCAGCTGATCAAAGCTTAAACTAGCACTGCTCTTCATGCCACATTTGTATGCTCACATTTTCCTGATGTTTATGAACACTGCTTGAGGAAAAATTCTATTTTTTTCAAATCATCTCTATGTTTAGGTCCTCCGTGTGTTTATAAACTTAGGTGAGTATAAAGCATATATGCAGGCAAATACGGGATGTTGTCATTTGTATATGATCACCCCTTCTCACGCATTATTTGTTATGTTAACACCAATAATGAAATAAACTTGCTTATATATAAACACTGCCATTAAACTGTGAGCAACCTGTACAAATCGTGGCTGTGATGTGATAAATTATGATTCATAATATAAATATTTTTTCATATTTCATGTGATATAAAATTTCATTCTTGTTGTACTGTACAAGTGATAACTGTTTCTTGTTATTTCTGCTAGTGTTGTACAAATTGTTGCTGTGTACTACGTATTCTCTCTGTTGACTTTGAAGATTTGTGGCGCAACTTCAAAAATAGTTAAAAATTTCTGTGACTTTTTAAGTTCCAGATTTTACTGTTTCATAATTAATATATTTATATGCCTGTTTCCAAGAAAATGAAGTATTATGGTAAGACATTGTCAGTCTGTCCATCTGTCAGTAAAAGTTTGTCTGACCTACTCCTCCAACACTGTTGAAGATATTATTACTATACTTGGTGTACATGATTACCAGGTAATGAAAATCAGATGAAGATTGTGTGAGGAAGTAACTCTGTGCAAATTTCTCAGAGTTGTGCCCCTTTGAAATTCTAATAGTTACCAAATTTCTCAGAGTTGTGCCCCTTTGAAATTCTAATAATAATTTTCTTATCTGTTCCAAATTGTGAAATCGCAATCACATAAAATAATCAAGACAGTGAGAATAGGTACACAGCGAGAATAGCTACGACGCCAGTATGATTCTGTACAGAGATTTCTATATATATAATTGAACTTGTTAATGTTTACAAATGCTCTCCCTTGTTGATGTTTTGTGATTCTTGTTGGTATCCATTAAAAAATCTCTATATTACCATTATTATCATAAAATAAAACCAAGGCTTTCCAATTCTTTTGTTTTGTTGTTTATTCAATGGTTTGGTTAGAAATCAAAAGAAATGGTTCATTCCATTTTAATTACCCAGAATACCTGAAGAAAACCGCCAACCATTTTGGCAAGCAAACAAGAGTTGTGGAAACAAATGGGGATGTCTTGTTAAAACAGACACATGCCAGTATTTTTATGCCAATTGGTTAAATGTATTCCACCTATATGGTGATGGTGGAAGGAGCAAAACCATTGACCTTTGACAAGCAAACAGGAGACTATGTTCCATTTTGGACATACACATTTTCAATATTGAAATCTGCCATATATATATACAGCTAATGTAATGTCAAAAAATCAACCATATTTTTTGAGAGAAGAACACTATTTTTTTCATGGCTTGACTAAAACTATCTAAAAATCCTAGCTTATATGTTTTTATAGGTCAAAGGAGTTGATTAATGGTGTTTTAACGTCCCAGTCAAGAATATTTTACTTATATCTAGACATAGCCAGCTATAGGCAAAGATGCAGAAATTTGGCCTGTGCATTGTGCTGATGGCATTATACTAGTTTATTTTAAGTTCCCATCCAAAAGAACCGTGACTTTCATTTTGTAATGCTGAGTGCTTGGGGGAAGAACAGTCGCCACATACTTTCAAGTCTTGGGTCAGACACAGTTGGTGTTCTAACCAATGATCTCCCTCTTACAGAGCAAGCACTCTACCAACTGAGCTAATAAGTGGTGTACTTTGAACAAGACTTTGCCACATAAAAATAACACAATAAATACATTAAAATAGATGTATTCTGAAAATTTTATTATACAAAATAAAAAATAAAACATACAAATTTTATAATTTTCAAACAATAACAAAACTATAAACTTAAATATCAAAAATACAAAATGTTGTTTGGTTATAAATTAACGTAAAATAACAATTGGAATTGATTTTAGGGATGGATGTAACAAATTGAGTTGAGAGTTAAGTTGAGTATTTGTGTTTTTAAAATGTCCCAGTCAAGAATATTTCACTTATAAGATGCAGAAATTTTGCCTGTGTGTTGCACTAATGACATTATACAACAGGGTTCTTCATGAAGCCACACCTACCATGACATGGAACCATGTTTATTTTAAGTTCCCATCCAAAAGAAATGTGACTTTCATTCCATAATGACGAGTACTTGGTCACAGGTGACCATTTGATACCAAGCAACGCTTAATGCCAATAACTTCTTTATTCCTTTTTGGAGTATCCTACCATTCAATGAATGAAATTGATTGCAATACGGTACCATCCAATCAATTTTTTTAACACTAACCATTTTTGTATAGAAATACATGCTTAACACAATAACCAAACTTAACAAATATCCTGATCCACTCCCATATTTATAAATGTACAGTCAAACATTGTTGAGTGTGACACTAAGGTTCAATATATTGTTACAATACAAACCAGTACAGTGAGGGTTAATTAATTTACTACATGAAAAAAAACATTTTACCATTTGTGGTGACCAGAGTCCAATCCACAGCAATGAAACATATTAATTGAAGGTCAACATCCTAACCACTTGCCATAACCACATTCCAAAAGATTAACAAAACTCAGCAAATTCTGCTACAAGGGAGACAACTCTTTTTTAATCTTGATATATATATATTACCGGGTATTTAAAAACCATTCACGTCATTTTGTTATTGACAACGCATTTAAATTTTTTAAAAATTATTATCATAATAAAAATTTCTACAGAATTTTTCATTTTTTAAATGAAATTCTATTTCACACTTGAGATCAATTCTCATTCAAGATGATCAAGGTTTCCCACATTCAAAATTATTAGTAGTAATATTTCTAAAATTTATGAAAACATAATCCTTTTTAAAGTATCATTTCAATTATGTTACATTTTAAAAGAATTTCAAAGAAATAAGTAGTAAACAGCAATTTTGTTTACCAGGAATGGAAATGTAGGATTTGTGATTATTGCTTAATAATTTAAGCACTAAGTTCTGTGGAGCACCTTCTGCCAAGTTTAAATTATTCAAGCAAACTCAGTTTTCATTTAAACAATCGCAAAGGTTGTCAATAATGTAAATTGAAATTTACAACTCAATAACATATACCGGTACTTTGAAATCTACAACCTGTTTTGTAATATCTTCAAACTCCTGATTTACATTATATCTAACTTTAAGTGCAGTAAATAAACCTTCTCTGGTTTAACCAAAATTTGTCCAATAATTTGACCATTTAAAAAAAAAAAATTTTTTTTTGATCCATGTAGTTTGAATAACCCAGGATATTACTAACAATATCTTAATAATTTGCACATGAAGATGAAATGGAATGTTCTCTTAAAACATGCTGACAAAACATTGCGTAGAATTCCACTACACAGTTTCATTTTTCATCATTTATAACAACTTCCTTTCTACAATACACAGTGCAGTAAAATCTTATACACTGTCTCAGCATCATCTGCTCAATCAGGCTGTTAATATATTGTCCATGTAACTTGTTTCATTGTCTGTTTGTCGCCCCGCTCTTCAAGAGCCAATCTGGACTTCTCTACAAATAAAATTATTAAAATTTTTTTTATTAACAAGCATATTCAGTGAATTAGGATTCCTAACCAGCAGGGGTTTTTTGTGTGACTTGCACTTATGTTCAAAGGGCCATAACTCTGAGGAAAAGGAGCAAACCAACTCTGTATACAGTATGCAATAAACTAACTTTATTTGGCAGTTATTTTAGACAAACAAAATCACTGTAAACAAAAGTTCATGTCATGTGAAAGAAATTGTTAAAGTGTTTCTTATCTACTAGTGTGCACTTATCACTGCGTTAGAATTTCAAACTCAGGTACCTACAATGTTGCAGATGAACATTAAAGACCATTCGGCACTGAGTCCATCGATAGACATACATTAACCCTTCCTCACGTGTGGTTGACCAGTGCTGAGCCCACCATGATGAAACACCTCAATTTTGAAGACTTGCTGCCTTACACCTGAACCACTTGGCTACTGTGGACCTTAATGCAGTTGAGTCTCACAGGTATAACATGACAGGCTCTTACCTGTAATGTTTGGACATCCATGGAATAAAAGAATGGAGATCTGTGGACAGAACTGAACAATGGCTTCTACTGCTTCATCTGTTAGCTTTGTACATCCGTTTATGTGGATTTCCTACATATTTACAGAAGAACAGAAACCACATATTAAACAACTAATACACATAAGAAATTAAATTGACATGACTCATTTTAATGCTCACTCTCATGTAAAGTGCAAGAAGTACAGTGTGTATTACCTTTTCCACTGTAACAGGAAAGGGAAAAATGCAGGGGCCAAACTTGGACTCAAACCCAGGACTTTCCCAATACTAGTGGGATGATCTACCCACTGAGCTATCCAGCCCCCCACACCTATGCTACATATCCAGAGTTTTTGAGATTTCAACTACAGCTGTGGTCTCGTCTAAACTACTGGATTAAGGATAACAATACCAAACACTACCTAAGGTTCAAATCCCTCTTTGGCAGATCTTACTGTGATACAGTTTGCTTACCTAAGGAAAGTACCGGTAGTTTTTTCTGGGTACTCCAGATTCCTCTACCATCTCAGAAACTAGCTATCAACTTATAAGTAAAGAATCATACCGGTATTATGCAACTTCACTCCATTGTTGACATAAAAACAATAATACCAGTGTTAATTTTACGGCACTTGGCGGCCATAAGGGAAATATTCTTGACTGCTAATTTAGACTCACACTCACAATCAATCAGACAGAACACAAAGCAAACATAAGAAATCATTTAGATTTACAAGGATGAAAAAAGCAGGATCAGACAGAGATTTAAACCCACAATCTCTAACACTATACATGTATTGATCCTTGTTTTTTTTTATATATATATATTTTATTTTTCTATATTTTTTATTCCCATGACTTCCACACAGGAAACCTAACACAAGCTCTCTCAGATGGACTTCAAATGGCAGCAATTGCCATTCCACAAATGACCACCAAACTAACAGGATGAAAAAAAAACATGGTCAAATTGGGGTTCAAACTCAGGACCCCCTGCGTGATATGCAAGTGCTCTACAAACGTAGATACCAGGCCTATTACACACAGAACAGATATTATTGATATTATAATCTGTCAGCGATATTATCTTTCATTTGGCAACTCCACCTTTATACATATAGACCACTGCAGTAGCTCAGTTGGTAGAGCGCTTGCTCCGTAAGTGGGAGGTCATAAGTTCCAACCCCAACCAGGTCTGACCCAAGATTTGAAAGTGGGTAATGACTGGTTTTTTTTTGCCAAGCACTCAGCATTATGAAATGAAAGTCATGGTTTTTTTTTATGGGACTGTTCTGACTAAATGTCAGATTTTTTGTTTTTTGAATTTTTGTTATTTGTTTTTGATTTTTTGTTACTTTTCTTTATATATTTATATATCGATATATAGTTAAACTTGCTTATAGTGGCTACTCTATAGATTTAGTCAAAGTGACCACTATAGACAGGTTGATGTTATTGCCAGGTGTTGTTATACACAGATTAGACTTTATTATATATTATAATGAATTACCGTTCTTGATTTCATATTTCACACCTGTTAATTACCGGTGATTACCGTTCCTACCTATATACGGGCGTTGTTCTCACTCGTGCTCCACGAGGTCTATATCATGGTCGATGTTTGTGGTCCACAAATATACTACATTTATTTTCGCTTCATACAGCACACAGTGTAAGTTTTTACTCTTATTTAATTTATTTAAATATGTTTTTTATATTTTCTTATTTTTCTATAATTTATTTCGACTACTTCAATCAATTTACTTATACCTGTGATTGCTAATTACGTAATTATATTGTTATGGTGTGTTCCACACATTCAATTTTGGTAGGTTACATTTTATTTATACTTATATTTTTGGGTCAGTAATATTAATGGAATTATTCACGGTTACATGTTTAATACATACGTAGAACGCAAAGGTCAATTTTTATGTCGTTTGTACGATTATTATGAATATTTATATGTAATTCTTTATGAGGTTTGCTATATGCATGTTTCCTTATTCTATTATAGCTTTTTACCACATACGCATATAACTTCAAATAAACAACTAAATTCAGACACATTTGAAGCGTTGGGTTATTACTTCTGTAACAGACAGAACAGTAAAAAGACTGTATACAAGTATGGAGGCCCAGCAGGACACAGATCTAGAGGGTAAAGGAGCCAGGATGAAGAAATTCACCGAAAAGGGTAAAGAATATGATCGTCAGCACTTGAATGAGTTGTATAATAAATTAAACAACAAGTCACAAGTTTTAATAGATGAGATTCACAAAGGCACTGATGTTGTTGAACTGAGACCAAAATTCGCTGACTGGATGGTGATGTATGAATGTTATTTAGAAAGTCACGAAAATCATCTTAAACGTTTAGAGTCGTGTGACGTTGAAGAATTTCAAGAATATTTTGCTGTAAAAAATAGTGTTTTACAAGATTTTATGACATCCACGAAGTTTCACATACACGAAGCGGAAAAGGTAAAAATGCAAGACATCCAAAGTAATAAAAGTCAACGGTCACATGCCTAGTCGAGTACGAGGTCAAATATTTCATCTAAGCGGCTTAGGGAGGAGGCGAAGAAATTAGAATTAATTGAAAGGTTTAATTCATTTCAGCGAAAGAAAGACATTGAGTTAGCCAAGACAAAATTAAAATTCGAAGAGGAAGAACTCGAACTTTCAACAAGCATTGCTGTATCTGAAGCAAAAGCCAAACTATTTCAAATGTATGAAAATGACACTGTCAATGATGATTTAGCTTCAGTAGGGACAGAAACTCAAGCTGATGACGTTGGTTCTTACATTAACACTAAATGTGACAAAAATAATGCCAGTAATATTTCATCCTGTTCTTTCTTCATGTTATTTGGACGTCTATATGAGAGCCACCTGCCCAAAAAGGCCACTTTCACTTGTTCCCTTGGTGGCCTTTATAGACAGGTTTCAACTTAAATTCAAATCAGAAAGTTGGTTTATTTACCTTCAATGTTTTGCCACATGGACCCGATACTAAACTAAATATTCCATTGTCTGTAATCTGTACAAAAAGGTAAAAAATGCACAGTTAATTAAAGTGAAAATTCATACCCGTACTAATCATAATTTGAACAATTCTTGTAGGTCTAAGGTACAATAATAACTAATAAACTATTTAACCTGTTTATGTTGCTTTATAGTAGTGTAATAGAATCTACCCCTGCTTTGTTGTAGAGATTTCTGTCTTCAGTACAAAGCAGGGGTTGATTCTTTTTCTCTCAAATCCAATATATGCCTGTTTTGTAAAACTTTTTCTGTAAAAGTTATGACAAAACTAGGCAAAAAGTACTTTTTTTTGCATTGTGACCCAATGAAACACAAAATGATTTTGATCGTGCGTGTAGTTTGTCTTCTCCTAGGGTAGGACAGAAAAATCTCACCCTGTTCAAATGTGGGAATTTCTTGTCTGATATGTGAGAAAACATAATCTCTTACAGACAGATGTGGACTACCAGTACTCTTTTTCGAACTCAACAGAGTTATTTTTAGCATGCACAGAGACATAGGACCAAAGTTCTTAGTCTGATTTGAAAGACCCTCCCTGTAAATTATAAATTAGCTTTTTACAGCAGGATGAGAGAAAGTTGAAGAGAAATCAGCTCTATACATTTCAGTCACCATTGGCATTTGAACCCATGACCTTAGATTTTAAAAGCAAGTGGCATACCACTATGCCAAGTTGCCCATCGTCTTGTTGGTCAACAGTAGAACATGTAGTGATACAGTAAAACTTTAGTCATTGACACATTTGTTCATTCATATTGTTTGCATTATTAAGGGGTTTAGTAATAAAAAAGCAAATTCAGAGAATTAGGATCCCCTGCCAGCAGATTCTTTTTTTTTTTTTTTTTTTGTGATTTGGACTTCAAAGGGCCTTAACTCTCAGAAAAATGAGAAAACCAACTCAGGTTCATCATATGTGCATCTCTTATCTATGTTGATACTTTGCACAAAGTTACGTGAAATAGTGCATCATAGTTTTGGAGAATTAGCGCAGACAAGAATTTACAATGGACAGAAGGATGGACAGAAGGACAAAAGGAAGGCCAGAAACTCAAATTTAACACCCCCTGTTTCTTCGAAAGACATGGGATAATTAAGGCAGATCTAAAAACATTAAAGAAAAAGACTAGGTCTTCAAAATGTTGTGGCAATAAGCAAGGAGGTAAAGTCACTGAAGGCATTTTCACAGTTTTACTGTATATTACCTTTGTATTAGCCACATTAAGACTTCTTAAAAACTTTGAGTGTTGTCCTAGCGATTCCAAAATACTGTCTGTTAACTGATTACACCCTCCAACATTGAGGTATCTAATCTGTGGACAATGAGTGGACAATGCAATGACGGCTTCATCTGTTATGTTTAAACATCTTCTTAAGTACAATGTTTGGAGATTTGGACATTTTGATGCAACTTCACATATACCTGAAAAAAATATATACAAAAATTGATAATTTCATTTATATTGAGATTTAACCAGCTATCCCTTCCTCTGATGACATGATGATATAAACACTTCAAAAATCACTCAAAGCAACCACCACATTGTTAAGAGGCAAAATTAACACAGTTTAATACAATTAAAGAAAATTCCTCTAAATCAAAATAAAGTTTAAATATCATAAAATTATACTTTATTTTGTTTTGATCTCTGTGTGTGTGTGTGGTTTTTTTTTTTTTTCATTTTCATTTTCATTGTCATTGATCTTTAATTTCTTTAGATCAAGCCCATTTTGTTTTGATTTGGTTTTTTTGTTTGTTTGTTGTTTTTATTTATTTATTTATTTATTTTTTTTTTTGCCATGGCTGCCTGTGATACATTACAACAATTTTCAATTTTTTTACAGCCTTGTACAGATGATCCAATGACCTCTGCTTCTTAAAGCTTTAATACTCTCCTTCCAAGCAGGGAACCCAAAGACTATAGATATAGTTATAGCACTCTGTCTAGGTTTGAAACCTACTCATGGTAGATCCTAGTGTGAGAAAGTTTGTCAGTTTGCTTGTGTTTTTTTTCTCTGGAGACTCTGGTTTCCTCCACAATCCCTAATCTGACTACCTCAATATAAGTGAAAGATTTTTGACTGAGGTGTGAAATTCCATCACTATCGTTTCTTAACACTGAATAGCCTGTTCTAGTTCAGAACTCAAAGCCTATGGCAGTGGTAAAGCCTTACCTTGTGATGTGACATTTGTTCTGGACTGTTTTGTAGAATTAAGGTCCAATTTAACTAAATTTGGACATTTCTGTAAATGAGTTAGACCATTATCAGACACATCAGACTCACTGAGATCCAAAATTTTTACTTTCTCATGTAGAACCTGCAAATTGACAATAATTTTATGATAAATTCCTTTACCAATGCCTTAATTGTTCATGTACATGTATTGGTTAATCACTGTTAAATGAAACAAAGCCAACAACTCTGTAAACAAGAGGCCCATGGGCCTTATACGCTCACCTGATAACTAATGGCTAGCTGATAGATTTAAAGAAAACATAAATACTAAACCCCAATGAATTTTTTCTTTACATCAAAGTGATCATTGCATCAATACCTACAACATTCTAATATACATGCCTATACAAAACTTTTATAGTTTTCAAGATAATTAACCATTTCAGTATTGTTTTCGCATCTGTGACCTTGACCTTTGAACCCATGACCTTTTTCTATACCTCAAAATGATCATTGTATCAATACCTACAACATTCTAATATACATGCCTATACAAAAAGTTTATAGTTTTCGAGATAATTAACCATTTCGGTATTGATTCGCATCTGTGACCTTGACCTTTGAACCCATGACCTTTTTCTATACATCAAAATGATCATTGTATCAATACCTACAACATTCTAATATACATGCCTATACAAAAAGTTTATAGTTTTCGAGATAATTAACCATTTCGGTATTGATTCGCATCTGTGACCTTGACCTTTGAACCCATGACCTTTTTCTATACATCAAAATGATTGTTGTATCAATACCTACAACATTCTAATATACATGCCTATACAAAAAGTTTATAGTTTTCGAGATAATTAACCATTTCGGTATTGTCTCGCATCTGTGACCTTGACCTTTGAACCCATGACCTTTTTCTATACATCAAAATGATCGTTGTATCAATACCTACAACATTCTAATATACATGCCTATACAAAAAGTTTATAGTTTTCGAGATAATTAAACATTTCCGTATTGTTTCGCATCTGTGACCTTGACCTTTGAACCCATGACCTCTTTCTGTACATCAAAATGATCGTTGTATCAATACCTACAGCATTCTAATATACATGCCTATACAAAAAGTTTATAGTTTTCGAGATAATTAAACATTTCCGTATTGTTTCGCATCTGTGACCTTGACCTTTGAACCCATGACCTCTTTCTGTACATCAAAATGATCGTTGTATCAATACCTACAGCATTCTAATATACATGCCTATACAAAAAGTTTATAGTTTTCGAGATAATTAAACATTTCCGTATTGTTTCGCATCTGTGACCTTGACCTTTGAACCCATGACCTCTTTCTGTACATCAAAATGATCGTTGTATCAATACCTACAGCATTCTAATATACATGACTATACAAAAAGTTTATAGTTTTCGAGATAATTAAACATTTCAGTATTGTTTCGCATCTGTGACCTTGACCTTTGAACCCATGACCTTTTTCTATATATCAAAATGATCGTTGTATCAATACCTACAACATTCTAATATAAATGCCTATACAAAAAGTTTATAGTTTTCGAGATAAGTAACCATTTTGGTATTGTTTTACATCTGTGACCTTGACCTTTGAACCCATGACCTTTTTCTATACACCAAAATGATTGTTGTATCAATACCTACAACATTCTAATATACATGCCTATACAAAAAGTTTATAGTTTTCGAGATAATAATTATAACCAGAGGTAAAAAAAATTAGGTCACGACCTTCATAATTGACCTTGACCTCAATTTGAAGATACTAACAAGAAGATGTCAAAACTGAAAACCCCATGTCATTATCTGGCCAAATAGTCAAGTTATAACAATTTGAAGCTATTTTACGATTTTTTCAAAATTAAACGCAAAAACGCGTAACCTATTTTTTGTCCGAATTTCACAAAATGAACAAACTATAGGCTAAAGACCCTAGAGAAGCCAAATATCACATCAGATTTTTTCTCTAATCAATACTTTCGGAGAAGAAGATTTTTTAAGATTTTTGCACCCCTAGGTCACCTTGACCTAGTTATGGTAGCCATGGCAACACCACAAACAAATTTGAATTGCACCGACCAAGACATGCATCTGACCAAGTCTCGTTGAAATCTGCCCAGTGGTTCGTGAGAAGAAGATGAAAATGTAAAAGTTTACGACGACAACGACGACGACGACGACGACAGACAACGGACAAATTGTGATCAGAAAAGCTCACTTGAGCCTTTGGCTCAGGTGAGCTAAAAAGGGAGTGTAGGTTATGAAACACTGACTCTTCAAAAATATTACCATACTCTATCTTGTTTCAAGTTTCATGGAATTCTGTTCAAAATTAGTGCCGACAAGACATTTAAGTGAAATTAACAAAGGGCGATAACGCTGTTCATATATACTGATCACATCACCTCACAGCTAAGGATCAAATCCCACTCAGGCAGATCCTAGTTCAGTCCACTTGCATGAGGTCTAGCTTTTTTTGGCACTCTAGTTTTCCCCACTATGCCAGAATGTACAGCCTGAATATAACTGAAATAATCACGACCAGGGAATAAAGTGGAGGCAATGTCCTACACCCTGATGGTATTGACCAACAAAAATTAAATTTTATTTATCTGCAACAATATTTCTGACCTTGTCTATGTTGTCATCATTGATCAGACCTCTTTTTGTCATCAAATAAAGACATTTATCTTTTAGATTAGCTGGTAAGTTTTCTATATGTATCAGTGTACTAGATAGGTTACATATTACTGCATTGGTGCATCTGAAAGAAAAGATTATCATGTTGTTGTTGTTAAGAAGCCAATGAATATGGACAAAGCATAACAGAAAAAAAGACAAATGACATTCTTTTGAGTTGGTATGATACCTCCAGTTTCCATGACATATGATAAAGCAGAATTTAGAATTCTCGGTTTGTACTAATTATGAAGCGTTGTCTGTCAAAACCAGTTCTTATCATCATATAAACAATAAACTATCACAAATTGACACAATATAGAAACAGGTGTCTGTTATGTCCAACATTGGATACCACAGGTGAGCTGCAAAACCCTTAACCCTAGCCATTTAAAACTTGAAAGTTTTACTTATGAGGTTGAAAAGTTTGAGTTTACATATTTCAATTGAATTTAACGATTTTGTGATATTATCAAATTAAATCATTATCTGAATTTATCATTCGAAACAACCACTTTGTGGGATATTTTAAAAACATGATGATTCATAAGGTAAACTGCAGAAATGGCCGATTTTTTCATTAAAGATGTGACACGAATGTGACATGATTTGAATTTGGTTGCAAAACCAACCAAAGTGGCTGCGATACCATTGACAACTTACCTGTCAAGCAGAGTCGTTACTTTACCATAAACAGATGACAACTCAACTTTTGGAGGAGATGCCGACATGTTGTTTATTTTGGAGATTTTATTCAATGATTTTAGCCAATGAAAATCGACAAAGGAATTTACTTCATCCTTCACTTCCGGATCAGGTGACCTTGTAGAAACGTCATCAAAATGGCATTACAGCCGTCTAAATCCGACATCCAGGCTATATTTAAACGTTTAAGATCTATCCCAACAAATAAAGTAAGTATAGAACATTCCTGGAAGACCCGAGAAACAACCATATTGCTAACAACCCCTGTTTTATTACACGTCGAGTGTGTTTTTCATTGAAAAAATGGGCACATTATGTCATATGTTACGTTTTGTTTACACGAGTACAGTCGGTTTTTGCGACATTATGTCGCTGTGTCGTAATACACGCATATCTCTACTCAAATTCAATTATTGATAAAGTTAACAGTGATGCAGGTACATTTAAAAAGGGACAGGCTTAATAAACAATATTTCACAAATACATGGAACAAATGACCCCCTTCCCTTTCAAAGCACTTGAAAAAGATCCGGCCTATAAAGTGATGTAGTTTTCCAGAAGTTCATTGCATATGTGAGGAATTTGTTCACTGTATGTAGGATACGGTTTGGTCATTATTACTATTAGTGAAACGAGATGGGTCGTATCTGCAGTCTAGGTTGAACATATGCAAGTCCCCCATATTAATTGGTTTCGCAGTTGTACCATGTGATACCCTCTTACATCTATGCAGAACACTTATTTCCAATGGATATGGAATTGCATAAGATGACAATTCCCATAAAAATGACGTTATTCCGGGAATTTGTGACATTAATTTTTTTATAAAATGTTTTGGACAAACTTAATTTAAGAGGTAGTGATCACATGGTACAGCAGTGAACCCTATTTGTGTTAAATTAACCCTTGAGATTATTTACAGCTTGAACAAACCTAAAACTTCAAAATTGACTGCAAACTACCTAAATTTAGAAATCAAAACTTACTTCTTCACACGAGACCGTAAAACCCAATTCAAGTCCTTGTAATGTGTAGCCATATGCTACAAGAAAAATCTAGTCCTTTGTGCTCACATTGACATAAACATATTGTATATAGGACCTCAACTTAGTCTTGATCCTCATGATGCCTCGATATAATTGAAATAGTTTTGACCTGGATGTAATACCCCAATCTTATCAATATGTTGTCTTGTTGTTAACACATAGTAGAACAACCTTATGAAATGGGACATTGTTTATATTCCTTGTACAAATTTTCTTAGTTCTTTGAAATATAACAAATTAACCAGAGAAGCTATCCTGTGGTAGTTAACAATAAATTTGCCAACTTTTCCATGTATTTGACTTTGCTTGAAACATTATGCTAACAGTAACAAGCTTTACGTAGACCTGTGATTCATATGCTAACATTTTACATTTCTGTGTTTGAGGTTTTATTAAATAGTTTGTGACAAGCCTTATTAGATTTCCAGCTACCATTGACCTTTCTTGTCGTAATAAACTTCAATTTCTTCAAAGGAATACATTTCCTCATTAAAACTTATGGTATGTAAATAACTGAATTTCTGTTTCAGCAATGTTTTGACTGTGGGAGTAACAATCCAACATGGGCCAGTGTAACCTACGGAGTGTTCTTGTGTATCGATTGTTCAGCTACACACAGATCATTAGGAGTACACATAACCTTCATCAGATCAACACAACTTGATACCAGTTGGACATGGGTACAGCTCAGAGCCATGCAAGTTGGAGGAAATGCAAATGCGGTAAAAATTTCAGGAATAAAATATAGATGTTTTAATTAGATTTTCTTTTTCACCTATATATGGGATAATTAAAGAACATGTGTACCGGTATTTGGGATGTACCTGAATGATATTTCATTTTAATAACAACTTGATAATAATGTAAATAAAAATTGGAGGAAAAGGAGGTAGTAATTTATCACATTCTTGAGTACATTCGCCAGTCAATTTGTAAAAAAAAGAACTTATTCACCATTCAACTAAAATCATGTTAATATAGAAGTTTTGAGTATTGCTTTGTTTACTTTTCATGATTGGACATTTTATCCATGTGATTTATGCTAGTTTGTTTGACTTTGTTTTGCAGACTGCCTTTTTTCGTCAACATGGTTGTACATCCAGTGATTCTCAGCAGAAGTACCACAGTCGAGCAGCTGAAATGTATAAACACAAACTACATTCCTTAGCTACCAATGCCATGAGACTACATGGAACAAAGGTAGGTTTTATCCAAAGAAGATTAGAAGAAATAACATTTTGAAAACTTTTAAAGTTTGATTTTTTTATAACGTTGTAAGTGATATCTTTTCTAATTAGTAAGTGCACTATGCATGAATCCTCAGTACAGGTAATGATTTAACAGGTGTTCATTCTAGGAATTTTCGGGGTGGGGTGGTGTTGGTTAAAATGTTTTCCTTCAAAACATCAATATTTGTTCATTTACGCAAGTTGAATATTTCCCACTTAGCCCTTAAAATGAGAGTCATTTGGCTAAATGAGGATCAAGCACATGGGTCCTTTCTAGAATGAACACTGGATTTAACTACATGTATGTTATTGGTCTGTCTGAACTCCCAATGTTATAACCATAGTGTAGTGATTGAAGTGAATGCATGGATTGATGATGGTTGTGGGTCCAATCCCAGGTCCCATCACAATATCTCTATGTATATTTGAATGCTTAAACATGTACCGGTACATAAATAATTACCTTTATCACATCTGGCAAAGCCTGACATTAAGAATCGTTTAATGTATATCCATTCAATGAAATTATTATTTAAATGCTTGGATTTTCATTGACCAGATGTGACTGTTTTGGCTAGTTAGCTCACCTGGCCAAAGGCCATGTGAGCTTATGGCATGGCGAGGCGTGCGTGCGTGCGTGCGTGCGTGCGTGCGTGCGTCAGTAAACTTTAATCTTCTCCTCCGAAACTACTGGGCCAACTGAAACCAAATTTGCTATGGAAGGTCCTTGATAGAGTCTAACTATAGTTTGTTCAAATCATGGCGATCGAATATCCAAGATGGCCGCTGTTACTAAAAATAGACAAAACCTAAAAAAATCTTCTTCTCTTGAACCACTCATTGGAGGCAAAAACTGATGTGATATTTGGATTCTACATAGTCTTAACCTTTAAATTTGTTCATTTCATGAAATTTGGTTTAAAAATAGGTTACGCGTTTTTGCGTTTAATTTTGCAAAAATCGTAAAATATTTTTAAATTGTTATAACTTGACTATACGACCAGATAATGAGATGGGGTTTTCAGTTTTGACATATTCTTGTAATTATCTTCAAAATGGTGTCAAGGTCAATTATGAAGGTCATGACCTAATTTTTTACCTTTCTTATATTATTTATTATCTCGAAAACTATAAACTTTTTATATAAGCATGTATATTAGAATATTGTTCCTATTGATGTAACGATCATTTTGATATATAGATTAAGGTCATGGGTTCAAAGGTCAAGGTCACAGATGCGAAAGAATACTGAAATGGTTCATTATCTTGAAAACTATGAACTTTTTCTATAGGTATGTATATTAGAATGTTGTAGGTATTGATACAACGATCATTTTGATGTATAGAAAAAGGTCAAGGGTCCAAAGGTCAAGGTCACAGTAGCAAAACAATACCAAAAAGGTTAATTATCTCGAAAACTATAAACGTTTTGTATAGGCATGTATATTGGAATATTGTTGGTATTGATGTAACGATCATTTTGATATATAGATTAAGGTCATTGGTTCAAAGGTCAAGGTCACAGATGCGAAAGAATACTGAAATGGTTCATTATCTTGGAAACTATGATCTTTTTGTATAGGCATGTATATGAGAAAGTTGTAGGTATTGATACAACGATTATTTTGATGTATAGAAAAGGGTCATGGGTCAAAAGGTCAAGGTCACAGATGCGAAAAAATACTGAAATGGTTCATTATCTTGAAAACTATCAACTTTTTGTATAGGCATGTATATTAGAATGTTGTAGGTATTGATACAATGATCATTTTGATGTATAGAAAAAGGTCAAGGGTCCAAAGGTCAAGGTCACAGTAGCAAAACAATACCAAAATGGTTAATTATCTCGAAAACTATCAACTTTTTGTATAGGCATGTATATTGGAATAGTGTTGGTATTGATGTAACGATCATTTTGATATATAGATTAAGGTCATTGGTTCAAAGGTCAAGGTCACAGATGCGAAAGAATACTGAAATGGTTCATTGTCTTGAAAACTATGAACTTTTTGTATAAGCATGTATATGAGAAAGTTGTAGGTATTGAAACAACGATTATTTTGATGTATAGAAAAGGGTCATGGGTCAAAAGGTCAAGGTCACAGTAGCAAAACAATACCAAAATGGTTTATTATCTTGAAAACTATAAACTTTTTGTATAGGCATGTATATTGGAATATTGTTGGTATTGATGTAACGATCATTTTGATATATAGATTAAGGTCATTGGTTCAAAGGTCAAGGTCACAGATGCGAAAGAATACTGAAATGGTTCATTATCTTGAAAACTATCAACTTTTTGTATAGGCATGTATATTAGAATGTTGTAGGTATTGATACAACGATCATTTTGATGTATAGAAAAAGGTCAAGGGTCCAAAGGTCAAGGTCACAGTAGCAAAACAATACCAAAAAGGTTAATTATCTCGAAAACTATCAACTTTTTGTATAGGCATGTATATTAGAATATTGTTGGTATTGATGCAGTGATCATTTTAATATAGATTACGGTCATTGGTTTGAAAGTCAAGTTCTCAGATGCGAGTTGCAAGTTTCATAAATATCTAAATATCCACATCAGAGTTATTGCTCCTTAAATGTAGTATATATTGTGTTTTTGTGCTGTTTACGGCCCAGGTGAGCGGTACAGGCCCTATTGGGCCTCTTGTTTCAAATGTATTTTAACAAAAGCCTTTCTTTTAATTCTAAGTGCATGTGCTCGTGCATGCTGAATGCTGTTCTGTTAAGTAATGAAAAATATTTTTTGTGTTATTATTTGAATGTATATATACATATATATCCAGGGTATTGAATTAATTTTGTTTAGATTCTTTGAGTGTACATATTTTTGAAAGATACATGTAAGAGCACTAGGAAAAAACAAATTGCATTTTTCCATACCACAGGTTGATTTTAGGAAAACAATGAAAAAAATCCCCATAGGGTCTAACATTTATGAAAGAAATTGCATTGTGTGAAGTTGACAAAGCAGAGAGCAAAATTTCAACACTTTGTCCAAACCTTGATTATCAAAATTGTATAACTTCACTTGCTAATACTACTATACATGTATAAATTTGAAAAAATGTTTAAATTTAATGTTCAGAAACATGTAGATAACTTGATTTTGTTTGTATAAAATTACTACCAATTTCTCCCTGACAAAAAATCTCTGATTTGGCCACTAAAATTCAAAAAAAAAAAAAATAAAACAGTGATGAAGAGCAAATTAAGTCTGGTTGTTCTTTATAATTAATCATAAAATTTCCAGATAATGTCACATAATAACATCCTTGCATTAAAGACCCTACCTATTACAAACACATAATGTAGTATGTTATATTTAAGAGGTTCAGTTTTACTAATCTTAAATTCAGAAAGTAGTCTTTAAAAATTGTTACAAAATCCTTGTAGATAGTATGTTTACTTTAATTTAAGATTTTATAAAATGTTATATGATCATAAATCTGTCATTATCTGTGTATTAAAACCTTGTAACCTTGTTTTTATATACACAGTTACATATAGATGCCAAAGGAGACAAGGTCAGCATACTATTATATGACGACCAGAATTGTCACATTTTGTTTTGCACTTGTTCTCTTTAACTGTAACATTTGTTACTCTGTTCTTTTATTTATGTTAATCATATACAAATATAATCTTTCTTTTTTTATCACCACAGTTTTGTATTTTAAATTGTAACTTTTTTTTTAAATGCTTCTATTCATAGAAATAGTTTTTTCCTCAATGAGTTGATGAAAACTTGAATGTCTAGAGATAATAAATTTAGTGTGTGACAAGTAATATTAGCTGTGAAATAATTATTGTTTAATGTTTGATCTTTTTGTATTTTTCTTTTTCTGAATATTGATTTTGAATAGAACATTTTTGATGTGTTTAACCATTTACTCTGTTCTAAACAAATTCTAGAAGTTGTCAATTTTTTATGTAATATAGTTTGAATTGCTATGTACCTTTAGATTTCTCTGGATTACTGCTTTTTTAAATACATTGAATTTACCCAAATGTTCATTTAAGAATTAGATATTTTTGTCTCGAGTGAAAAAGGAAGTTAGATTTTTTTGCACATGTATTGCTAAATTAGGTTTCGTTGTATTTCAATTACACAAAGAGCAACAATTAAATTTTGAAAAAACACATGCAAGTAATTGAATTTACCCAAATATGTTTAAATATTTTTATTAAATCACATTGGAATCTAAATTAGGATTTGTTGTATATTCATTGCATAAATGCAATAATTAAATTTTGAAAAAACGTACATGCATGAAATTTGAATTTTCCAAGACCTAGTGATAAATTGATATTGTGTGATTAGTATAATTAGTAGATAGATTCTATGCAAAACAGATATATTACAAGTCTGGTCATCTGTTGTATAAATATTTATTATTATTATATTTTTATATTGGCCTGCATGGCTTATACATCTCACTTTTAGAATTTTACCAATCCTCGCATTTTCATCATCATGCTGTTTAAATATATGCAAAAGAAATAACTTTATTGTCAATTTTTTTATGTATCATTTATTTTGGATTAGGCTTTGTATAGAAAATATTCGTGGTTTGAGATTTGTATAAAAATATTAGAAAAAATCTTTTGTAATTAACATGATGGGGCGGCCTAACACAGATGTGGTCATGTATACTTGGAGTATTAACAAATGCAGCTATGGAGAATGGTGTTTAACAGATTTATGCAAAGCAAACTATATGTATTTTTGTTGCTTAAATGAGTAAATCTGTTGTATGGACATTACATGTTGAGTCAAGCTAAGACGTAGGACTTGAGTCAGCTTTTATGCTTAAAGAGTGCAAGTAAAATGTGTGGCATTAATACTGTGTGAAATACAGATAGTAGGTAATTCAGAAAAAGACCTTAACATCACATGACAAATATAGCCACACTGGTTTAGCGGCCACCAGGTTTTTACTTACATACATGACTTTTTACGTGTTTTTTGCTGTAGTTTGTTACATTTCTAGAGTGGTGACTTTAAAGTCCAGTTTTACCATCTGAGCAATGTACATTCATAAAAAATCTTGAATCTATTATGCTCTTAAACTTAGGAATTCTAGACTCTTGAATTTTAAATGTCATTTACACAATCTGATCAATTTGAATTCATTTACATGCAAGTCTTGTATCTATTATGCTCTAAGAGTTATAGAGTCTATCTTCTATACATACATGTATTGATATAATAGTCTATGGTTTTGTTATAATTGTGTGCTTTAGTAGATAAAGGAGTATTATTGTAGTTTTCTGCGATATATCATCATCTATTTTCCTTGGATTAGTATTAATATTTAAATGCATTGCCATAGTTACTTTTTCATTGCTTACTAACATGGTTCAACTTGCTGTTTACCAATTTTTGGTTGTTAGTTCTACTTACTGTGCCCAGTTTCACATTCAATTTTCCTAAATTATATTTGTCAATAATATTGTTAGTTTCATAATTTCAGGAATTTATTGTGTCATTTTGAAGATCGCTTTAAACATGTGGCATCTGTTTTTCTACTATACCCTTAAATATTGCCAAATTTAATCAGAAAAATCTTAGTACAATGTAAAGGGACAATTGTAAAATTAGGACGCAGTCCTAGTTTCACAATCATTTTTTGATTAATTTTTTTCTCATCTTACAACTGGCAGATTTGAAATCTGAATAATTTTATTTGTTGTTATGGTATTAGTAAATTTAAGGTCTCAATTTGATCACTTTAACTTTATAAAGTCAAAATTTATTTTAAAAACATTGATCTGTTAGTTCGGAAATGATTGCTAAGTTGGCTAAGGTTTAAGTTCAGGGAAAATCTAGTGAAACTAGGGCCTGTTGTTATTATTTAAAGATTTACTTACAGTATTAAATCACATTGAAATAAGACTGCTTGGTTTATTATTTAATTTTTAGTGGATAACTTTGTCAATTTTAAGTTCATTTGTTTATAATGCTCGGTGCGAGCACCTGTTTTCATAAATGGACTACATAACAGTTGATGTAAACTGTTCCACTGACAAATTTTGTTGTAAATCAAGACTAACATGTGTTAATCAATATTAAATATGATTTTCTTATACATTTATTAACTTTTGTAGAAAAAGAAAGTGGTGATTATTTTCTATGAGCAGTAATTTTATTTTCAAATGAGGGCTTTTTTTTTAAAAAAAAAAAAACAATATTTTTGTGGGACTTTTCTTTTTAACAGACATTAATCAAATTTTTTTCTTTATTATCATTTTTTATCAAATGATGGAATTATTTGATCGAATTATTATTCTTTTTTATTATCTTTTTATTAAAATACATTTTATTACTATATTACTAACTTCATCTTTCATTAACAAACTTTATTGTGTTACCATATTAATTTGAGACTGAGGTTTGCTATTCCATTGTTGACTTTTGTGGCATCACATCAAAATGTGAAAGCTGAATGTTTAAGATGGCTAAGAACCCAAGTTTAGTCTTATTATGTCTATTGGATCTTGGCCGGACATCAAATTTCTGTAGAATTTTTCTTTTTCATAAAAAAATATTAAATAATTTATTCTTTTAATCTTGACTGCTACTGACTTTGGGTGTGACATTGGAGTGGCCTTAGAGTAGGAGAAAAATAGAAAGTCAAAGGAAAAGACCTCTCATTACCAAGGTTTAAATCTGACTTAAAGGAAGATGGTCGTGAGAGGAAGTTTGTCAGTTTGCTTGCCAAAGGGTGTTTACACTAGTTCCCCCCCCCCCCCCCCCCCCCATCCTACAACTGACAGTCTCGATGTAAGTGAAAGAATCATGTCTGGGAAGTAAAGCACTATTTCTCCCTACCATACAGCAAGAAACACCAACATTATTCCATTTTAATATGATTGATGCTTGTGTTTTGCCCATGTGACACAAGATTACAAGAATATATGTATATAGTAAAAATTTATGTAATGAGATTACTGTTGCTTGTTGCTGGTTACATCTTCATGTACCGGTAATCTAAATAATCTTATCATCTCAATAAACTAGAATGTTTATTGAATTACCGGTAATAAAGTTGCAGAAACGATCTCTGCAGTTAAGTTATATGTACTTGTACCATTTCATTATTAGATTTACACTATTCACTTCCGACAATCATTGTCTGTGTTTATCGGAATTGTCTGTTTATGGAATTCATTTGGATGGATATTTATATTCTCAATACTCAGTCATAATGCATTAACAAATTTTTATTCTTTATTTACATACATATTTTATATGTGTTTTTATGTGTTTACTTACCAGGTAAATTTTATTGCCTTGCCTTAACCAGCATGAGGATAAAAATATTAGTATTTATTATTTAGCAATATATGCATCACATAGAAATTAAACGATAAATCCCGAGGTGTTAGCATGCAAAAAATATCGATATTTGCACACAAACTTTGTTCTAGTCTGAGGTTTCCCGAATCAGTTTTTCATATTGCACACTTTGTCACATGACGCTGTCATTTATGACGTCATATCATGATTGTTGTTACATGGCTGAAGACGTCATCGCTGTGTTGTTGTTGTATTGCACTAGTTCTTATATTCATATACAAGAACTAGTGCAATAGTATGGATTGTAAGACAAAATGATATTTTTAGATAAAATAATAGAGGGAAGTAAACAAAATTAATTTTGCTATATAATAAAAGGGTTATTGAACTGATATTGTGAAATATTGTCCCTTGTTGACTCAAAATTGGCACTCGTAAGTTTGTGTAAATGTCGAGTCAACTCGGGACAATATTTCACAATATCAGTTCAATAACCCTATAATATTTTACAATTGTATGTCTAGGTTTCCATAAATTTAAAATAATTAGTAGCCAAATTTCCAAAATTTGTGAAAATATAGTCCTTTTTAAAGTATTTTTCCACAAATTTGCTAAAATAGGTTACTTTTTGAAAGAATTCCTCAGAAATTAGTAGCCAATGGCGATTTTGGCTACCAGGAATGGAAACATAGTATGTTATTAAAACCTCTACTTACTTACAAAAACAATAAGTTAAAGTCTGTCCCGAGCCATTAGGCCCATCAGGCCGGAGCTTATCCCGGTTTCGGTGGCGTTAAGCGACTGAGAGTACAAGACTCTCCCCTGAATGGGACGCCGGTCCATCGCAGGGTTAACCCCCAGCATGTTGCTGGTACTCATTTAATTTTCAGCTGAGTGAACTGGAACAACGTGAAATTAAGTGTCTTGCTCAAAGACACAACACATCGCCCGGTCCAGGGATCGAACCCACGACCTTCGAATCATGAGTCCAACAAAAACAATAACACAGTTTATAATATTGATATATTCATGTTCTCGTATGTAATCTCTAAATCTACAGTACCATAGCACTTAAGAATACTGTTAAAAACTTTTTTCGTGAAATTTAACAAAATTGCACAATTAACAAAGTTTGAATAACTATATTATAAACTTATTCATCCATTCTTCATTATTCCATGCTGATATCACAAAATTATCTGCCTGTTTTACTTATTCCCTTTTTTCGATCATTAAAAAAGTATATATATGTATTTGTGAAAAAAGACCTTCTTTATAACATTTTCATAACAAAAATACTTGTAGAAGGAAGGTAAATGCTTTGAATGCTTTGTTTAACAAATGTTAAAGTTGTGATATTTCATTGAATGATAGTTTTAAAGAAAAATGTTAATTAACACTTTATTATTTCCTTTTAGCTTCATGTCGACAGTCATCACGAACCGACGTCGCCCGAGACAAAGGAGGAAATAGATTTCTTTGCTCAGCATACAGAAGAGACACAAGAAAGTAATGGTTTAGAAGACAATGCTAAACTTTCCTCTCTATCCACTGTATCTCAACCACAGCCTATCAAAAATGGCAATTTGAGTAAAGAAATAGGTAAGTTTTTAAATAATATTCTGATATTGTTATTCTATAATTATGTGCTTGAAGAAAAAGGATGACAGTTTTCTGAGTACTATTCAAAATTTAAAGTCTCAATATTATTGAAAGTCTTTGACTGGGATGTAAAACACCATTACATGTAGATTTTGTTAGAGTACATTTACTTAGCTTTATAGAAATTTTTGACATGTCTTAAGTTAAATATGCAAGATGACAAGAAAAGTTGCTGTAACAAATCTTCATAACTGACATAAATGTGTGATCCATAATAGGATATCAGTATGAAAAATAAGGCTTCCATTGGTTGGGAACACTTATTGATAATTAATAATACAAGGGGCTGGAGAATATGCTGTTAATGGTGTCATACATCACTAAATTATTAAAAGAAATTAAAAGTTGGTATGAAGAAAATTTTAAAATCATTGAAGAGCAAGATATATGTGGAATAAATCTGACAGTTTTTTGTCTTCTAATTTCAGACCCCTCAGAGGGACCTAGTGTAGAAGCAGCCCTAAGTATGTCTCCAACACAAGCTGCAGCTCAGGCAGAACCTAGAAAATCCATAATTGGAGCAAAAAAACCAGCTGGTGCTAGGAAAGGGGTTAGTATGATATAATCTTGTGTTTCCATTCCTGGTAGCTAAAACCTCCATTGACTACTAATTTCTGAGAAATCCTTTCAAAAAATAACATATTTTGCTACAAATTTCTGAGAATTTCTTTCAAAAATTAATGTTTTTTTAGCAATTTGTGTAAAATACTTTTAAAATTGACTATATTTTCACAAAATTTTGAAATTTGGTGACTGATAGTGAAAATTTCAGAAACCTTGTGATTTGTAAATAGTCCAACTCTGAATTTACTTCCTTGGTTGTCTCTATCTATTTAAGCTTGTGTAAAAATATTTTGATCCTATTGTATGATAAGGGGTTTGAGTTTTGTGTATCGATAATAAAGTTGTATGTGGGAGGTCAAGGGTTAAAACCATGGCCGTGAGTGACCAAGACTTGAAAGAGGTAGTGGTTGTTCTCTCACCAAGCATTATGCATTTAGAAATAAAAGTCATGGGGCTCTTTGGAACAGACCTTTAAAACCACTGTCCCATATCAAGATAGGCTTAACATGATAAAGAACCCTCCCTTGACATTGCCCTTATCACACCACAACAGTAAATATTTCTGTTGATATTTCTCTTTACCTATAGCTAATGGCATCTTGATATAAGTGAAATATTCTTGACTGGTACATAAAACCCCATTCAGTCAATCAGTCAATAATGAAATTGTATGTATTTTTCACAAGATTTAGATAAGGCCCAAGTATAGTGTTCTTTAAGAAATAACATTCTATTTGATTGTATTCATTCAGTATTATGAATGAGTCGGGAATATTATTGAATGAACTGTTCGCAATTCATGTTAATTATGCTACTCCTGACTCTCATTCATAATACAGAATGAATACATTCAAATAGAATGCTATTTCTTATATTTACAATCATAAAAATATTGATAGCATGTCGAAATGTAAAATTATTGCTACAATAATTTATTTCATTCAAAATTCTGACAAACATACGAGATTGATGGAACAGCCTTGCTCTAAATAAGGATGGTAACATCGGGGCTGGACTTGGATGCTGACCAATCAAACAATGCATGGCATAATAGGATGGCATTCTGTGATGTAATTGGATAGTTAAACTTATGTAATCTGAGGTCATGACTCCACATCGTATTCGAGAGCAATTGAATGCCAGCAAAAACAAATAGGTTCATCTAAAGAAGGTCAATTCAAATTATAAATATTTGAGATTAAATTGAAACTTTTGTTACAGAAAGGTAAAGGATTTGGTGCTCAGAAAGTAAGTACAGACTTCTCAGAAATAGAGAACAGAGCACAACGTCTTGATAAAGAAAGAGAAGAATTAGAGAAGAACTTAGCAATACAGGAGGCAAAGACACAAGAAGAAAAAGATAAACAGATGTAAGATTTTATACAAAGTTTGAAATGCATGCACATTGACACACATAAATGTAGTAAAAACTTGTTTCATTGCTGCCATCATTTATAATTGGGTTTTGTGATAAATAGAGACAGATTTTTTGAAAAAAACATGGAAGGAAAGGATTTAAAGTGGGAATAGGGAAATGACAAAGTTATTGGGGGACACTAGAATGAAGTTTTTCAGTAACTGTATCTAGTATTGACACTTTTGTCAGATCACTACTTTATCAATACCTTACATGCATGTAATAAGTCATTTTAGTTCACCTGTGCAAAATTATAAAAAAAAAGAAAAGAAACTTGTCATTCCTTGAATTTGGATGTGGTGTTAGCATCCATTGTAATATCATTTTTAATTGGATGAAAGCAATACTTTTGTTTATCATATTATGATTAACCAGGGAGGTTTTTGGTTAAAGTTCACATGTCTAAGTTGTCAGTTCCAACGTTTTTACTTTGCTTCTGGATTGTGATTCGGACATGGATTATTATGTTTCCATGATTATGATAAATATATTGCAAATAAATTAAGAAAATTTCAGTCAGTATGTTAAGCATTTATTTAAGATAGTTTCTGATTGTTCTTTTTTCAGGGCCTCAATGAGATTAGCTTATCAAGATATGAGTATACAGAGAAAGAAAGAAGAAGACAAACTAAAGGTGTCAGATCCTAAGAAAGCTGAACAACTAGAGAGACTAGGGATGGGATTTGGTGGTAGCAAGTAGGTATTGGGTAGATGTATAATTTGAGGAGGGTGGGTGGGGTAGAATTAGTAGTTAAGGGGGTTGGGGTGATGGTTGTTGTTTAGTGTCAGATCCTAAAACAGATGAGCCATTAGAGAGACTTAAGAATGGGATTTGGTGGTAGCAAGTAGGTATTGGGTAGATGTATAATTTGAGGAGGGTGGGTGGGGTAGAATTAGTAGTTAAGGGGGTTGGGGTGATGGTTGTTGAATGGGATTTGGTGGTAGCAAGTACATGTATGTATTGGGTAGAGGTAGTAATAGATTGAGTTGGGTGTCTTTAATTTTCAGTTCTGAAGAAAACTGAACAGGGATTTGGTAGTAGCAACTACATGTATGTATTAAGCAAAAGAATAAGCAATTTGTATAGGGTTATTGGTAAGCTTCAAGCTCCAGATCAAAGCTAATCAATTGGAGAGGCTGTGTCTGAGATTGGGTGGTAGCAAGGGTAGAGGTAGTATAGTAGATTATGGGGTGTGTATTGTCATTTAGCTTTATGTCTTTTGTCTCATTTTCTTCCTTATTTGTCATTTACAGAGGTATAAGTCACTCAGCAATATCAGACATGCAAACTATTCAGCAAGACGCACCAGAAAAGCAAAGTTCTAAATTTGACAGATATGAAAGTCGATCATCAAGATCACGGAATTTCTATGATGATGATTTTGAACCAGAAGGCTTTTCATCTAAATCTTCAAAGTGAGTGAATTTAAACATTTTATCTGAATCTTAAATTTTATGAACATGAAATTATTAAATTGTCTTATATGTACATTATTCATGCGATACACTTCTGAATCGCTGAACATGATCACAGACACTGACCTCCTCAAAACAAGATGTGTACATATAGTGTCTGATCACCGTAGCCTATAGCTGGCGACGTCTTGATATAAGTAAAATATTCTTGACTGGGATGTTTAACACTATTACTCAACTCAACTTATCTGACCATGATGTAGTATTCCCAGATTTGGTGATCCAAGTTTCTTTAAGCTAGGTATAATCATATGCAGGGGCCTCAGTGGCAGAATGACCTAATGCATTAGCTTACGAATCAGTGTCTTTCATTGCCTAGCTTCATAGTCTGCTCCAGTCATATATCCTAGCATGAGAAAGTTCGTCAGTTTGCTTGCTGAGGTTGGTGGTTTTCTCTGGGTACTGTGGTTTCCACCACCATCCCAGAACTGACTGCCTTGATAAAAGTGAAAAAATCTTGACTGAGGCGTAAAATACCATTACTACCAGTAGTATTAAACTCAAACTCCATTTCATAAAACACCATTCCTCCATTCCACTAGAATTGTATGCCTCCATGGAGTTTAATTTGAGATTATGGTATAATTTTTATGTTCTTTTTATTAATAGATATGATAACCCATATGGTTCAGAAAAAGATTCATTTAGTAGTTGGGGCAGTAGTAATAAGTCTGGTAGTTGGGACATTGATAGATTTGAATCCAAACAAAGTTTCTCCGAGTCCATTTCTGTCAAAAATGATGATGACAAGTAAGTATACATTAAAAATAACTGCGATTTTTGTCTGCAAAAAAAGAGCAGCTCTGAGACAAAGGAGTGTTATTATTCTGGTGATGTGTTATAAGAACAACGTACAATGTATATTATAGTTGGATATTGATAGAACAGAGCTTTGAATAGTCTTGTTTTTTTTGAGAGAGATTTAGTAGCCAAATGGTCTTCAGGACAGGTTAACATACATATAACAGTGAATATCATGGATTAGATTTGAATCCAACATTGCAGACCCTTGTATGAGAAAGTTTGTCAGTTACTTGCTGAAAATCTGTAATCATCTCAGAATTAACTGTCATGATTAAGTGTACAATTCTTGGCAATGGTGTTAAACACTATGTCTCCATTCTAGTCTAGAGTTTATTTCTGTAAAAAATGATGTCAGAAGACATATACACTGGTTGTAAAAGCTCTATTAATAAATGCAGCAATTTTGCATAGCTAGTATATGTGACATGAAATTTAGATCAGCATGAATACATGTATGTTGCTTTTGACTGTCTGATTATTTATTGAAAATTTTGTGTATGTTAGATTGTGTTTTAATATTTTGATTATAAATATTACTACTAAATCCTTTAAATGTATCACTTTATAAAAGAATAAAAAAATACATTACGTGTCAAGAATATTTTGAGCCAGTTTAACCTAGTGTATTCAGAGTATTGCAAATAGTCATTTCAACAGTTTCGGACATAGGGAAAAAAATCTGCAAACAGATTTATGACTTGAAATGTCATTCAGTGTCTGCAGAAATAAGGCTGAAATACTAACTGATCTAATTTTCAAAATTTTAATGTTTTTAGAGAATATAATGACCTATATTTGTAAATATTATTTAGTGTCATTTGCAGTATTTTGAATACACACTAAATAACATTATTATAATTTAGTTTAGTGCTCTTCTTTATTATACAGTGTTCAGTCTAGAAGAAGTCCCTGTGATTTTGGTCCAAAATTGAAAATACAGACCCACAAAAATGCTTTTTAATCTCAGTTGAGTGTTAAGAAAACATTGTTCTACCCCTGGTGTAGATGAATTATTGTTTTAAAAGATGGCACAGGATATTCGTGTCAACTAACCTCGAAAACAATTTACACTGAACTACCGTTATGTTTTTGAAAGGTCTGGGCCTTGTACCCAAAATCGCCATTGGCTACTAACTTCTGAGAAATCTTTAAAAAAGTAACAAAATTTAGCAATTTTGTGAAAAATATGTAAATACTTAAAAGGACCATATGCCTTAACAGTTTTAATATTTGGAGAAACCTAGCAAGGACCTCGGTTCTCTGGGTTGAACACTGGTTATACTGTCCGTAAATTAAGCATCCCTTTTTTTCCAAAAAATCATTATATATTGTGAGTTTGTTTGATAAAAATTCATATATTGATGTATATAATATTTCAAGCATGCCAGAGGAGAATAATGATAATAATGAAGGGTAAATGTTGCATTAAGCATTTTGACCTACTGTTGCAGTCATTGTGTTTGTGACAGTGAATTATGCACATGTTCTATAGAAATATAATTAAACTTAAATATCTTGATATTGTTCACTTACTTATCCTAGTTGTGACTGAAAATCGCTATATATACATACATGATTACCATAAAAATTCAGTTGGAAAATGTTGCTGCTTTTGGGATTTTTCATGTTAAAAATGGCGATGTTTACACTAAAATGGATGTCCTTGGAGACATTTTGTGTTGTGTGCTCAAAATGATGTACCATTTGTATGGATTTTTAACTTGTAAAATTCCCATAGTGGCAATATTTTACTCTGGCCAAAAATATTCTATGGTAATCTCAAATGCTCAAGTGAGAGTTAGTGAAAAATACCAAATTTTATTCAAGGATTTTTTATGAAAATTGCCCATAATTCGTTGTCACAAGCATAGTGACCTTGATAGTAATTAAAATATTACTATGTATAGTATATTTTGGTGATGCTTACATATTTTATAAGTACTGTGGCAAAGTTACATGTGTATATATACACTTAACATGTTACAATGAATGCCGACCCTTATAATATTTTGTTTGTAGTATATTTTTAGTTCCCATTGTTTTGTTTTCATTTTCATTTTGCTTGCAAATTTAAATAGAAGGAGACCTAATTCATATCAAGGTCAAGGTCATGTCACAAATGTAAAATTTTTGAAAAAATGTTTTACATGCCGACTGATATTAAGAGAAGGGGTCTTGGTAGACAAGTGGTTTAAAGCATGGGCTCACAGACCACAGGCCATCTCACCATCTAGGTTTGAATTTCACTAGGTACAGATCCTAGTGTGAGAAAGCTTGTCAGTTTGCTTGCCAAAGATGGTGGTTTTCTTAGGGAATTCTGGTTTCCTCTACCATTCATGATCTGACAACCTCGATCTATGTGACTTCGCATAAAAATGATATTAAGAGACACAGTAGTTCACAAATTTAGCTTGTTCACATTTGGTAGCTTTATATTAATTTAAGTTGTTTATAAATCCATATGCTTGCTTGTAAATTAAAGGGTCTAATGCAAATAAATCATTATTGTAGAATATTGTAGTGTGTAGTTTGTAGCATTTCATAGCACATGGTTATTTGCTTTATAATGTAAAATGTTTAGTAAAACCTGTATGAAAAAAACCACCTTCAGGAACATGTAGTCTAATCGACTGATAATGTTTATATAGATGTTGAAATTTGGAGCAAAAGGGCCTAAAACAGTAGTGTTAGTGGTGGTGTTTGTACATGTTGTATAGAGCTTCTTTTTAGTTGAAATATTACACAAACAGACTTTGAAACACTGGTCTTAATGAACAGGTGGTTGCTATAGTAGGTTTTACTATAGGAGTTTTGCTTTGAGTTAGAAATATTTTACATGAAGTTATAAAGTAGATGAATTTTAATTTATTTGTTAACATCAGTACACATTATGTAGTTGTATTACAGTCAACCCCGTATATGTAGAGGGTTTAGCAGTAATTGCTATTGTTAACTTTATAAAAAAAAAGAATTTAACAGCTTATACTAGAGGCCTTGGTGACTGAGTGGTCTAAAAGTGCACGCTTACGTTTCACAGCACCTCTCTCTGCCTAGATTAGAATCCACACGGGACAGTTCTTATTTTGAGAAAGTTTGTCAGTTTGTTTCCTGAAAGTTGGTAGTTTTCTCCAGCCATTCTGGTTTCCTCTACCATTCCTGAACTGACTTCCATTAAAAAATAATCTATACCTCTAAAATCTCAATAAAGAAGACTATTAACAGAAAGAGAAAATCATTTGTACTTAAGTGGTCATTGGATCTAATTGCAGGCTTACAGATTACAGTTACTCATACTGCTTTGTAGTAATCTAACTCAACCAGATTCTAGTGTGGTTTTGATCAGTGTACTTGCTGAAAGTCAGTTGTTTTCTTGTGGTTTCTCTCCCTGCATCTCAGGTTCTTGTTGGCTGAGTGGTCAAAGCACACACTTATTGATCACAGTCCCTTTCACCATATAGATTTGAATTCCAACTTTGATAGGTCTTTGTAAGAGAAAAATTGTCAATTCATTTGCAGAAATTTGCCACTATTTGTTCTGTTAGTTTTAGCAGTACGAAGTAGTTTGAAAATACATGTAAATCAAGGGAAACTCCATAAAAAAAAACATGAAAAAAACATAAAAAAATAGAATTTGGGAGTTCAAAATACCGTTACAATAGTTAAGGTGGCAATGTTATAGAGAGTCGTAATAAAGTTTTATGGTTCATACTTTATAAACTATACAATTTTGTTTGACAGGCCAAGTAGAAGTAGAAAAGCCTATGACTACAGCAGTACAACCTCCTCATCAACAGATGATGCTCAGAAAAAATTTGGAAATGCTAAATCTATATCATCGGATCAATTTTTCGGCAACGCTAGGGATCCTAATGTAAGTTTATATTATGTGATTTTGTAATATTCGTAACTTATTTACTCATATTGACTACTGCGGTAGTTCAGTTGGTAGAGTGCTCGCTCCATATGTGGGATATTGTGGGTTCGAACTGCAGGCCAAGTCTGACCAAGACTTGAAAATAGGTAGTGACTGTTCTTTCACCAAGCACTCTACATTTAGAAATGAAAGTCATGGAGTTCTTCGGAAGTTACATTAAAAACTGATGCCCCATTTGATGACAGACATGGCATATTAAAGGACCTTCCCTGCACATTGTCCTGAGCGCATTACAAAGGTAAAAATATCCGCCACCTCACCTATAGATGGTGACATGTCAATATAATGTTGTATTCTTGACTTGGATGTTAACACCATTCAATGAGTCAACCGATCAATTTACTCGTATTAGAGAAGAATTCTAGAATAGTCATCCATGTATATAAGTGTAGAGGCTTCTTCAACTACAACTTCCACTATATGAAACAGTCCACCATGGCTTGATTAGTAGTAATTAAATTACATTTCATGTCTTTGTTTATTGATTTTATGGTTTCAGATGGAAGCAAAACAAAATTTGGCAAAATACGAGGGCAGTACAGGTATATCCAGTTCTGATTTATTTGGTGGTCAATCTAATTCTCGTAAACCTTCATCAAACTATAGCAGTGGGCCTGATCTACAAGACATAAAAGATGGTGTTAAACAAGGAGTTTCTAAAGTAGCAGGACGATTATCTAATTTAGCTAATGGAGTTATGAGTTCACTACAGGTAACTAAACAAGAAAGAATTTGATTAAATGGGATTGTAAAATCCAAGTATAAAAATTTAATAAAAATTTAAAGCGGAATTTCATTTCTCTGTATTTAAGACATGTTGTCTATTAATCGGTCCACTAACATAGAAGTCAGCATAGATAAATTTAGAAATAGCTAGTGGTAGATTTCCCTTACAGTAACACCTGTATATAAAGACCACCTCATGAGACCTATGAAATATAAACTATACAGATAGGTGGTCTTATATAGATTTTCTTTTTGGGTGAAATATGAAACAAAGAGACTTCTTACCGTAAATAATAGTCTTAAAATTCAGGCAGTCTTCATATAAAATGTTCATTTTGGTTGAAATATGAACCAAAGGGGACTTAAAACAGTCTTAAAGGACAGGTGATCTTTATATATAGAGGTGGTTATTATAACAGGTTTTATTGTAGCTATCAATACTAATTGTAGGATAGTTCTGAGTTCCCCTGTCAACTGGCCATCAATGTGTGGGAAAATAAATAAGTAAATTACATGCCTATTAGAAGTATGCATATGATTTCAACTCTTTTTATGCCTGGGATGTCAAATGATACAGAGATTCACTCTTGCTGACTTGTTTTTAGTGCCATTCATAATCTTCTGCAAGCAATCAGTCTGTAAAAACTGCAAAAAAGAACTGGTAAATTTCCTGCATGTGAAGCAGGCCCTTTTTATTAGGTTAAAAATAATAGTTTCAGAAAAAATTAATCCATATTCTCCTCTAGTATATGAATAGATGGTCCTTTAAGGCATGTTTGGCTGTACTTTTAATAATTTATAGTTTTCTTGTAACATTTTGCACCTCCCAACTTCAAACTAAATAGACTTTATAGAATAGACTTTGAAAAAGATAAAACCCATTGAAACCTTTCTTCTATCGAAACACTTACTCTTTCTTGCATGAATATGTTCTTTATTTTTGATAAATAGATACTTGAGGAATGAAAACATGAAATTATAGTATTTGCATTATTTACTGATTGCATGGTTAGACATAATTTATTGTGAGATAAATCATTTACTATGTCAAAAGAACCTTAGTATTGAAATTCTTTAGGTCAGAGATCAAGTGGTCTAAAGTACCTGCTTGCAGATCACATTGTCTCTCGACTTCCAGTTTAAATCTCATTTAAGTAGGTCCTTGTTTGTCATTTCGCTTGCCAAGGGTGGTTATTTTTCTCCAAGCACTCCACTATCCAAGAACTTATCTTAATATATTGAGTCATAAAACAGCTCCTGTCAATGTCTAGGTTAGAATCCCACTTGGGACAGTTTGTCTGTTCACTAACTGAAGTTCAGTGGTTTTCTCTGGCATTTGGATTTCTTCCACCGATCTTTACCTTGCCATCTCCATATAAGTGAAAAAAACTACTGGGTCATAAAACAGCCCATTCTACTCTCATTGACTGAACACATAGAGAAACTATGGTGAGATAATGTGTTTAGGTTTTAGAAAAAGTATCAATATTATTTATATGTTGGTTTTGTTGTAGAGAAAATGATGGTACATGTAATTGATACTAATGTATGGAATATGTATAAAACAATGTAGGTAATGATGGTTATTTCTGCTTTATTGGGTTTACTTGTCTACTGAACATGTGTCAATCAGTTTTTTCAGATCATTAATCTATCTGTACAAAAATATGTAAAGGGGGATAATCACATACCAAGGGAGATAACTACATATCAAGGGAGCTAACTACATATCAAGGGGAATAATCACATGTGAAGAGAGATACTGGTAATCACATTGTGGTCAGAAATTAGTATTTGGTTTCTAAGAAGTCAGCTATTCAGTGATCTGAAATACTGAATTAAAACCCCTGAGCTTTCAATCTTTTGGTGGCCCTTTCTTGTGGTTTATCTTGTGGTCCTCTTTTTTGTAGTTTTGAATTTTATATATTTTTATTGACATCATTCTTGGTATATTTGTATATTCATTTGGTGTACAATGTATATATGTATTTAAATTTATATTTACATTTATATGCACATTTAAACAATTGCATGCACATATATATGTATATTTTGTCATTTTCTATGGTATAATTTTTCTCATTATGATTTTATTTATATCATATTTTGAATCTTTTTTCTTGGTATTGTTTTTGCGAAGCATTTATGTGATTGGTCTAAATAGGGTCTGTAAGTCTTGTTTCAAATCTATAATTTTGTATGTGGGTACAAATTTTTTATACATAATTTTACGTCACAAAAAAGATGTTACCATCACTGGCATCAGTGCATTAAAGGATCAGTTAGTAAATGAGGTGATTTGACACAACCTCTAAATATAGAATAATTTCTGTGACATGATGAGACATACAGTCTCTATTGGTTCCCAAAATGGATATTTGTCGAAAAGAGGAAGTCATTTGAGCATGAAATGCTGTTAGCTGGTGTAATGCTTATTCGTAAATGTTGAGATACCTTCAATGTTTGTGCAAATTTATTTATTTACTGGTGAGAAGACATTTAATACTATCCACCCAAAATAATATAAATTATATATATTATATGATTCTGTGTCCAGTAGAAATAATAATTTTGCACAAAATGTTATGGGGCATTGCAGGACACAGAAATGAAACTCTGAAACAAAAATAAATAAGCTTAATGCAAATTTCCATATTGGGAGTCCAATACTTATTTGTGTGTGGGTATGCTTTAATTTTTTTCATGGCTGGAACATGTTGCTGTATTTTGTCATTACATGTAAACAATTTATACTCTCAATGTTGTAATAAATATATATTTAGTTAAGATTTGATTGTGGCCAAAACTTTATATTGATGCAAAAAATGAGTAGGCATGTTATTTGTTGATCAAATAATGTAATATGCTCAAAATAATTTTTATTTTGAATTTATTTTTCAGCTTAGATATTAGAACATTGATTTGCTTTTTGTGCATTTATTTCATAAATATCTTGATTTTAGGGGGAAACATTAAACAGGAACCCCTTTAAATTATTGTCCTAACTATTTTTGAAATCATTTAATTTTTCAGAATTAAAATAGATAGAAGTAGATGACAATTTAAAGAAAATTTAAACAAGGTGTAGTAATCAATTGATGAGTTTGTTTGTTGTTTTTTCATCATTTTTTTTTTTTTTTTTTTTTTTTTTTTTTTTTGAAATTTTAAAAATCTTCTTTTACATGCAATAGTAAATTTCTCGTGTCAGAAAATAGTTATCTATTCTTAAAAAAAATTCTTCGCATCAGCTATATATAGAGCTAGAGCTTAAAATTTGTGTAGGATTGTTTGCCATTTTGCATGCCAAAGGTTTTTTTTTTTTTGTTTTTTTTCCAGGCACTCTGGTTTTCTCCATCTTCTCTAAACTTGCCATCTCGGTATAAATGAAAGAACCTTGATTGAGGCATAAAACTCCATCACTCCATTCCACTTATATGCTTTAAAGTTTGTCCTCAAATATAATACTTTTCATCAAATACTGTATAGTTGTTTATCTCTGCGAGGAAAAAGTTTTGTGGTTCAGACACTGGAACTTATCCACGGGTATAAAATTTTGTGGTGCAGTGGCCAGTGTTAACAATTTTCTGTACGTATTTTCTCAGTCGATGTTTAATGAATGCTACATGAAAATATTCACTTAGAATTGAATTTTGCACCATAAAGTCAAACTGCGTATATAGCGAAATTAAATCCCCAGTGAATAAAAGCAACTTTACAGTAATATGAATTTGAATTATTTCCTGGATATTTTGTTTTCCCACCTCAGATAAAAATCCTTTATTAACATTGGTCAATTAATAACCTAATATGGGGTTATATCACTGGTGATTATCTCCCCAAAAAATATTCGGTCAGAAGCGATTACATCTACTGTAACCTTTGTAAACAGTCTGCGGCCACAATGGTGTCGTCAAAGCGGTTTGCTGTTTCTGCAGATGTATTAGTTAGTGTTTTGACAAAGATCTTTGGTGGGATAAATTCGTTACATAGTGATTTAGTGACCTAAGACGGAAATATAAAGAGTCATTAAAATTCATGCTCCATATATTTTTAAATGAGGTCACTAATTCACTGTGTATAAACTACATAATAATATTCAGCTTTTATATCAACAATATATCCTCTACCAAGGGCCAGGTTAATAGAAAGAATGTCTAGCTATACTTTCCTATTGGCTTAGTATCTGGTATGCACACTTTATATGTTTGTTTCTTTTCAAAAATATTAAGAGTTGTGCCCCTTAAAATTTTTTAATCTGAAATTTCTCAAAGTTTTGCCCCTTGAAATTTTAATCCTGTGTTTTGCGATCTTTACCAGCAGTTTAATGGCAAAAATGTTAAACAGGCTTATCTTGTTCCACCTAGTGGCAATATCGTTAGAAATTATTTAGTTCCACCTAGTGGCAATATCGTTAGAAATTATTTAGAGTTTATGTTTAATTCATAGAAAATTGAGGTTCAATTATTCATGTTCAGATTTACTTAATTTTTCACCACCAAATAGAGATTTTAATGTTAGGATGCTTATAACCAAGGGTTACTGTATCTTAACTTGTTTAACAGTGCTATGTGTTACATAAGTTAATCTTTCACAACTGTTTTTGGTGATCCTTTCACTACCAAATCCCGTAATCCAGTTTAATGTTTTTGATATTTGAATCAAATTAACAAGTGTTTTAAAATTGTGTTCATTAATTTTTAAATTTCTCAAGTTTTTAAATGCAATTTTGAATATTCAAGTTAATTAAAAATTACTCAAGTTTTTTACATTCAAATTTGAAAATGCTCTTTCATTAATTAAAAAATTCCCAAGTTTTTAAATAGAATTTTGAAAACTCTTGTTAATTCAAAATTTCGCAAGATCTTTGAATTCAATTCTGAACATTTTCTTTTTACATGAAATTTCGATAGATGTAAAAGCTTGCAACTTATATATGTATTGCTTTATATGGATGCATAAGTATATATATATATATTGGCATTAGACATGTACCTATTCTTTCAATATTGCTTATTTCTATGTGATCATGATATACAGTAAAACCTTGATTCATCACCACCATTATTTGTTTAATCTAATACATGTATGATGAAAGGATTTGGTGATAGATCAAGAGAAACATACACAATATAATTTGAGGCTAAATATATAGTCATTAGTGTGGCCATTAGTGGGTGGCAAAGTTATCAAAGCGGAATTAAAGAAAGGTTCTTATTACAATTTGGCAAAAAACGTTTATTTTGAAAAAAAATGGAAAATTATTCCAACAAAAAAGGAAAATTATACGTAATTTTGATGCTGCAAAGCATAGATATGAGGTTAATGGCAAGAATAGGTACAAGCCAACAGCGTAAGATTAGGTCAAATGCCAGTTCTGTATTTAAGTCAACTGTAATATCTGCATTTTCTCTGCTATTTTCATCATATTGCTAGTTAAATGATTTTATCTTAGTAATATATTTATTTATCATGCATCTCATATTATTGTTCACATTATTTCTTTTTCCTTTGATTTCATTTTCCTCAGGAAGGATTTGGGTGGGGTGGGGGTGGGTGTGTGTGTTAAAATTAGGTATGTGAATTTGATATATACCCAGTATCACTGGATTATACAGTTCACTAAACTCTTGTCTCTAAAGCCTCTCACTGCCTAAGTTTAAAGTCCACTCTTGCAGATTCTAGTATGAAGAAGTTAGTTACTTTGCTTGCTGAAGCTGGAGGTTGGTCAAGGCTCTACGATTGCAAACCCAAAATGTTTACTAGCCAGAGCAAAAATGTTACTCGCCACATATTTGTTTTATAAATACAATTTAACTGGGATAAATTAGGCTGGAAACATTTCCCATTATTGCTTAATTTTGAAGATGCAGGCACAGCAGATGGTGCCCAATGTTTTTAAATAAATATTTTTCATTCAATTTACTTTTATTGTGGTATCAAACACAAAAATCATAGTGCATATCCAAAAGCAAAGCAAAAACTTTGAAAAACAGAAAATTAAGTTAAAAACACGTGAACTTAATTCAGAGGTGTGAGGCGAGTCGCCCCAGGAATGTAAGCATCTCCTGTCTAGCTAGATGCATCTGCCTCATGTAAAATTTAACACCATGTCTTTTAAACATACTTTTGCCGGTTTGAAACTGTTTTTCAGGCCAACTCGGGACTCGGCTTTCCGTCATCGCTTTAGTCAGTTTAGAGGATTACGTTTGTTTTTCCATCGAGTGATCACTGGCACCGAGTCGTAGACAAGGTCGTTTTTTCCTGGTCATTGATAACATTAGAATTCTGGATTTTTATTCGTACTCGTGGCTTGAAAAATAAATATATTTGCCGATTTTGTTAACGACTCATAGCGATGAAATATATTGACACTTGAAAACGTGATCACACAAACGCTTAACAACTTAACAGATTGGAGCTATATGATTTAAAGCGCTTTAAAGATTAAACTTGATGAGAGTAATTTCGTTATCGAAAACGGAAAGAAAAATCCGGATTTGACTTTCTACTTTATACTTGCACATGGGCGAGTGAATTAGACATATCCACTCGCATTTACAAATAATTACTCGCAAATGCGAGTGTTTTACTCGCAATGTAGAGCCCTGTTGGTGGTTTTCTACAAACACTCTTGTTAAAGTAATTAAACAGTTTCAAGTTTATGTATGTGTGTTTTCCATAAGAGCCGGCAATAGGCATATTTGACCACCTAAAACTTCAAATTGGCCAGTTAGAATTCATAAAATTACCTTCAGAAGACCTGAAAATTGTTTTCAGCCTAGCCCTCTTTGACCCCTAGCCTGTTGAATTAGCCAGTGGCAATCTACCTCCTGCTACAAATTTTAGGGGAATCAATGTGTTGGACAATGGACATGGCTATCAGCTCATGAAAAGTTTTTCTTGCATCCTAGATTGAAAAATCCATAAAAAAGAGCAATGGAAGGTATTTCCGTCTTGTACCTTACAAATTTTATCATTGAAATTGGAGTAACTCAGTAAGCTGCAATCTCGACAAAAAATATCGGAACTTGGGTTGAAATTCCCCAATCTCATACCACAAATAGCGATAGATTCTATTAATCTATAAAATTAGGAATTTTTAACTTCATCATTTCATTATCATTGTGTTTCATATTTGTTTATTTCATAATAATATTTTAGTCTTCGTTATTCAATCAAATTTGGATGATTTCTAAGACAGGAAAAAGAAATATGGAAATTTTCTTTTAAAATCTAAAAGTAATACATTTATTTTGTTTTTGTATTTTCAGGATAGATATGGAAGTTAATGTCTATATATATAGATAATGTATACCACATTGAAACAATTTTAAAACAGCAATTTAACAGTCACTATGCATGGTTGTCGGCAGGATTTTGGTGGAAAATAGTCATCACTTCTTCCATATTTATGGATCACCATTGGATCTTCTTCCATATTTGTGGATCACCAATGGAAATTCTTCCATGTTAGTGGATCACCATTCGAAAATACAGTCATTACTGCTTCCACATTTATGGATCACCATTGGCGCTTCTTCCATATTTATGGATCACCAGTGGAAATTCTTCCATGTTAGTGGATCACCATTCGAAAATACAGTCATTACTTCTTCCACATTTATGGATCACCATTGGCGCTTCTTCCATATTTATGGATCACCAGTGGAAAATACAGTCATCACTCAATATTTTTGGATCACCAGTGAAAAATAGTTATCACTTCTTCCATATTTGTGGATCACCAGTGGAGTTTCTTCCATATTTGTGGATCACCAGTGGAGTTTCTTCCATATTTTCGGATCACCAGTGGAGTTTCTTCCATATTTGTGGATCACCAGTGGAAAATACAGTCATCACATCTTCAATAACTGTGGATCATTGGTGGAAAATACAGTCTATGTTTATATACTGTGCTGGGAAATCAAAAGTCATTTCTTTTTCCGGGTTGATATATCACTGGCTCATTTATTTTGACTAAATTACTCTGTTATTGCTGATTTCAACATGGTTACCATGCCATCTGTAAAGTTACCATGGTGATCGGTAATGTCTGGCTGTAATTGATGATGTCATCATGTCATCTGAATAGTTGAAATGTGATTGGTAATTTCTAACTGTTATTGATGATGTCATCATGTTATTTGTAAAGTTGCCATGGTGTTTGGTAATGTCTAGCTGTTATTGATGATGTCATATTGTCATCTTTGAAGTTGCCATAGTGATTGGTAATGTCTAGCTGTCTGTTAAATTGTTGACAGTAATAATTCAAGATGATTGTTGATTTTTTTGCCATTATTGCAAACTGTCTGACTTAAAGTGCCCAGCAGATATGTTGGTGCAGTTTGTGGGTCAGTGGATTGAACACCTTTAAATAACTAGACAAAGTATTTATGAATGGTCTTTGGGCAATGTTAGGTTTTGTAAAAACATCTTTAAAATTGTCATAAAATGATGTGCATGTAATACTGTACCATAGAAATGACTTTTCATTTTATTTTGAACCTTTTTTGTCATCTAATGATACAGGATTGTTACCATAGAAACAACCTATGTTGTGCACCATTTCAAATTATATTTATATAATTTATTTGCCATTTTAATGTAAAACAGTGATGCAGCCCATAACCTTTGTTACACAAACTGTGAAATTGTTTTGTTATTATTGTTTATATGTAAAAATGTTATTTTTATTCTGAGAACCATAAGGTTTTGTTGTGTTGGATTCAAAATTAAGTTCAGTTACAATTTTTTCTACTAAACAACCTGTATAAAAATTCAATTTCTTTTCTAAATTGGTTAGATTGTTTCTTTTTGTTTAGAAGATATTTAAATTTCGTTGTGAAGATTAAAAAATGTAGTGAAAGCTGATTATGTGATCATAAAGTATAGTAAAATCAGTATTAGCCTTTAATCTGTTACTAAATGGCTGGTTCCATTTCTGTCGGCTATTGAAGTGAGCCATACTTGTACCGGACCCGTTCTTGCCAGCTGCCTTTTTCTAAACTTCTTTGCTTGTCTCAAATTAAACTCATTATTTCACATTCAAGTGTGTATCTTCATGACTGTGTATCTACATGTTTTCACATTCATGTGTGCATTTTCATGATGTTGCAATCAAGTTTAAAGTAAGAAATCCTGGATTCAAAGTTAGAGAGACCTGTAATAACTAAATCATCTCAGATATTCAAGGATGATGGTGGAAATAGGTAGCCATTTAGAGCGGGTCCAATGAGAGTATAGATTTCAATGACAAATATATGTGATATTTTGTTCAAGCATGCAGTATTCTATCCGAGCCTTGCATGACCGTAAGAAGTAACCCCCTAGTTGTGATCTTGTGATAATCGATAAAACTGTTCTTGTTAAATTCCAGTGATGGAAATAAGATGAAATGTTTCACCAGTCCTTGTCGGATAATTTCCAATATAGGAGATTATTGATAAAGTAACCAGTCCTTCCCAAAAGTAACCAGCCTCGGACAATAGGACTGTTGTTATTTCCAACACTGAATTCTATCTGTTATTTTGTTTCATATGAATTCATATTTAAAATTTTTTCTACCATAAAATTTCATGTTTAGAATTTCGTTTTCATAATATTTCATTTTCAAATTTTATTATATATTGTAAAATGTTATTTTGTTTTGGAAATGTCAACTTCTAAAGTTGCCTTGGTGGTTGGTATTTGGAGATATTTTTAAAACATTGACCTCTGAACTTAAGTACAATATAATTATTACCTCCCTTTTTCTCATTATTTAATTATTTCATGCCCCTAGACTGCCTGAAAATCAAAATTATAAAGTCTATCCTGTAAAAAATCTCCAATATTGCACTTTTTATTCATCTTTTTGCATTCTGAAATGACTGGCTTAGACACTAAGTTTATGACCAAAAAGAAAAGGGCAAAAAGGACTATTTAACTCTACAGTTGAGTGGTCCAGTAGTGGTTCACCACCTTATTGCTTCTAGTTCATCTTTTTAGCTCACCTGAGCTGAAAGCTCAGATGAGCTATTGCTATCCATCTTCGTCCGTCGTGCGTCGTGCGTCGTCCGTCGTCCGTCGTGCGTAAACTTTTTACATTTTAATCTTCTCCTCCAAAACCACTGGGCCAAATTTAATGAAACTTGGTAACCATCATGCCTGGGTGAAGCCCTCTCAGATTTGCACAAATGAAGGAGTTATGTCCCCTTGGGGCCCCATAAGGGGGGAAATAGTGAAAAACTTTAAAAATCTTCTCCTCTGAATCTACAAGACATATACCTTATTTATTTCATATATAACATCCTTAGGTCATCTAGTTTCAGATTTGCACAAATGGTAGCCATGGGGCTCAAAATGGGGAAATGGTAAGGTGCTGAGTGGGGAAATTGCTAAAAATTATGTATTTGTCAATATATCTTGAAAACTATTAACTTTTTGTATAGGCATGTATATTAGAATATTTTAGGTATTATCCTAACGATCATTTTGATATATGAATGAAGGTCATAGGTTCAAAGGTCAAGGTCACAGATGTGAATGAATACCTGAATGGTTATTTATCTTGAAAACTGTTAACTTTTGGATATGCATGTATATTAGAATATTTTAGGTATTATCCTAACGATCATTTTGATATATGAATGAAGGTCATAGGTTCAAAGGTCAAGGTCACAGATGTGAATGAATACCTGAATGGTTATTTATCTTGAAAACTGTTAACTTTTTGGATATGCATGTATATTAGAATATTTTAGGTATTATCCTAACGATCATTTTGATATATGAATGAAGGTCATAGGTTCAAAGGTCAAGGTCACAGATGTGAATGAATACCTGAATGGTTATTTATCTTGAAAACTGTTAACTTTTTGGATATGCATGTATATTAGAATATTGTAGGTATTAGCCTAACAACCATTTTGATATATGAATGAAGGTTATGGGTTCAAAGGTCAAGGTCACAGATGTGAACAAGATCTGAAATGATTATTTATCTCAAAAACTATGAACTTTTTGTATAGGCATGTATATTAGACTATTTAGGTATTATCCTAATGATCATTTTGATATATGAATGAAGCTCATGGGTTTAAAGGTCAAGGTCACAGATGCGAATGAATACCTAAATGGTTAATTATCTTAAAAACTATTAACTTTTTGTATAGGCATGTATATTAGAATATTGTTAGTACGGGCACAGTGGTCATTTTGATAGATGAATGAAGAGCATGGGTTCAAATGTCAAGATCACAGATACAAACAAGTACTGAGATGATTATTTATCTCAAAAACTATAAACTTTTTGTATAGGGATGTATATTAGAATATTGGCCGAATTATCATTTTGATATTTGAATGAAGCTCATGGGTTCAAAGGTCACAGGTGAGCGTTAAGGCCCATGGGCCTCTTGTTTTTTTTTAAAGTGTAAAATGGTTCAATCTGTCATTGTTTCGGCATATTACTTTTTGAGAGAATTACTCTGAAAGCGAATTTTAGCTAGAAGCAATGGAAATATAGAAAATTTAACATGTAAACCCCAATGGAAGTGGGTAGTCCTTCATGAAATGATAGAACTCAACTGTACTATTAGACTTGCATGTATAAATATGAATATAGAATAATTGAAAATATTTGAAAATTTAGGGATAAAATTTTAATTGATGGACGTGTATTTGTCAGGTCTTTGTATATATTGCATTTTCATACATTTTTTTTAATTGAAATTTTTGCACAAATGACAAATTAGTGATAAATGTATTAGTTGCTCAATGAAACATACATACTCGTGTTTTAAAGTCAGAAGCATAATTCATATTTATAAATTAAGATAACGTATACTAGCTGGTTTTGCTGCTACATTTTTCTGTGAAATTTATAAATCCCTATCAGGATTAATGAATGTTAATCTCCATTTTAATTGTGAGAGAGTATTTGTTCCACCAGTGAAATTGTTCCAAAGGAAAGTTTTCACAAGTGATTTACTTCAAACAGAATAAAGTCACTAGTGATTTCTACTCTTTACATACTTGGTTCAGAATCACTAGTGATTTAGTTAACAATAGAATAAAGTCATTAGTGATTTCTATTCTCTTTACATACTTGGTTCAGAATGGCTAGGAATTTTATGTTTTCTCAGATATTTTTCATGTCAGATACAAATTACATATACACAATCGCCCCCATTGTACCTCTTTAAATGAGGGCATTAATTGAATGAATGGTCTGCTATATAATCATATTTGCTTGTTATATTTCAAATTTGTGGGGTTCATTGTTCACTTATACATGCATATTTATCATGAATATAGAAAAAATAGAACATTATCATTTGCATTTTGTGACTGGAAATTGTCAATAAAAATATTAAGTTTGATTTTTTCCAATATAGAATGTCAATTTTTTTCTCTTTATTTTCGATTCATGTGCATGCATTTAAAATATTTTGATTATGTGCAAATATCGTGTCTATAAACACAATGGGTATGTGATGATAATATATTGTTAGAGTTCACATTCCTGTCAAAATCAGGAATGATAACTCTTGTTAAACCAAAATAAAATACAATTTAGTTTGTAATGGTTAAAATAAAGAGCATATTATTGTACATACAAACAAATGTAAATTATGATATTAAAATTGTAAGGATCTATGAAAATTTTGTAGTTTTTTTCTTTTCTTTAATGTTGTAAATACAAACACATACTTGTCTCCTAGGTTCAAATATCCCATTCGGGCAGATCCTAGTGTGAAAGTTTTTGGTTTTGTTTCTGGTGGTTTTCTTAGGACACTCTGGTTTCCTCCATGGTTTCTTCCACCATCCCTGAACTGGAGCCTCAATCTAAGTGAAAGAATCTTTACCAAGACTCAAAAACATAACTCTACTCCACTTCTTGATTTATCAATCTCTTTATGATGTTTAACCACTACATTAGCTCAGTTGGCAGTATGGTCACAATTATTGTAGTTGGGAGTTCAATTCCCATTGGATCAGAGAATATATTATTGTTCTTGTACAAAATATTGATACACAACATTTAGAAATGAAAACTTGAGAATTTCAATTGACAAGAAGGTTGCAAAAGTATGAAGTGTAAAACCATAAGGTTAAAATTGGGATTTTCAGCCCTGTTATTGGGATCAAAACTTGTAATGTTGCATTAGACAAAAACAACTGGTCCAACGGGGCATGGGCATACATTTTTAGTCAAATCTGAAGGACCCTGGGACTTTCATTTCTACATGCCAAGTTCTTTGCTAAAGAACTGTCATTATCTATTTTAAAATCTTGATCAGACCCTGGCCAGGGCACCTGTTATAAGCAAAATGCAACAAACTCGGTAAGTATAATTTCCTGTGAATTTATTTTGACTTATGTTGTTCTTCTAAGCACCTGTACTCTCATCAACTACATTTGTAATTTAATAAAAAATATAATCAATGGTGAAACGTGTTTAATCATTCAAGTGCATTAAATATACATACTAACATCCTTAAATAGTAAAACAAGGTTTAATATATCATTATCTTCAAGATGGGCTTTGCCAGCGTACCACAAGAATAACCCTATTTAACATTTGTGTATTTTTATTTATTTATTTATTTTTTTTGGGGGGGGGGGGGGGGGGGGGAGACGTTTACGTCTCAATTCTTGGAATAACCTTTTTTTTTTAAAGTAAAAAAAAAATGAAATACTAGTATATTGAGGTGGTCAGTTCACGGAGGTGGTGGAGGAAACCACAGAAAAACCACTGGCCTGCAGCAAGTGAATTGACAAACTTTCTTGCACTTGGATCTGTCCCGAGTGGGATTCAAAGCTAGGTGGTGGGAGGTATTATGATCCCTAAATGTGTGCTTTAGACCACTTCGCCACTGAGGTTCTAATAAATATCCAATGGAAATAAATGAATTAAAGAAAGCATGTGGTATACTGGAGAACCCCATTCTTGGGAATGTCATAAAAGGAAAACCTATGGTCGCGCAAACAGTCACTGTCTTCAAAGATTTGTCAATTTGTCAAATATTTCCACATTTTACCAGTTAGTGAATCACATTTCATTTATAATAATGGATAATAAAAATAGTACATAAATAAATAAATAAAATAACATCAGTTTCTATGGTAACAAACATTGCTGTTGGAATGATTAACATATACAGTAAAACCTGTACATATTTCACAAAATGCCATGCACAAAACAAATTGATTTCATAGATAGTAAATATGTAAGACTTATCTCCCTTTAATTATAATAAATCAACAATAGCATTCATGCAGGGTGGGCGGTGTACCACTGGTTATGCTCATTTCCATAATAGAAAATTGTATCAAGATTATACATACAGGGTATAGTCATATTTTAGATGGTTTTACAACTTTCTTTAATGATATTTGACGCATCGCTGGCTACGCCCACTATGTTACAACAAAGGGCTGACATGCTTGAATTACATGCATACAGAATGAAAACTCTGCCTGAATTGTGCGGTTTAATGACGTCACTGACACTAGAACATCATTAGTTGCCGTGAAGCTGTGTTGGTACTGTGATGGCGGCTAGTGTCAGATCATAAAATGCGTGATGATACGTCAATTTATTTCCACTGGATACAAAAAAGCATAGGAAAGATTTGCATTTGTACTTTTCACTAAAAATTGTAATTTCGACAGAATAAAACTAATGATAATTAACCAAACTTAAGGGAATCAAGCTACATTATTTTGAACATTTCTGTGTCAAACATTTAGATAGAATTTAAAGGGTAGGGGTACAAAAAGAATGCTTACCAAACTATAATATAAAGTTTTACATATCATCAAACAAAATCATAACCAAAATGTTTACTGTACCATAATATTGGGTAACAACCAGTTTGTTGCACAAGGTAGGGGGTATTGCATGATACATAGGTTTGTAAACATAATTTTGATCTAATGATGGTTAGTTGGTTGAATGTTGCTTAACGTCATATCAATTTTTCAGCTATTCGCGACGTGAACTACATGTATTTTTATTGATCTCTATGGGTTAATCTATGTATACAAGTTCGTGTATGCATGTGAAGTGTGAGCATGTTTTATTGTCTGCCTTGTACTAGCGTGCACTCTGTGCTAGCTCACACAGTCAGTATGCTGCAGACAAGCGTATCACTCTCCCAGTCACAATACACTGATGATACCAGGTGAACAAGTAAAGGCCATTCACTTTACCACATGTGGTCTGAGCGGGGCTCGAAGTTTGAACTCACAGTGGTATGAGACCCTGGATTTGTAGACTGAGGTCTTATCCATTAGGCCAACACAGACTCTTGCTCCAATGAGAAATAGTTTCAGATACATACTAACATGAACTCCCTAGTGATTTTGAACCAAGTATGTTGTTTACAGAGTGGGAAATCAGTAGTGGCTTTATTCTGTTTGTAACTAAATTATTTTTAAAAACTAAACCATCCCATAGAACAATTTCACTGGTGTATGGAACAAATACTTGTGACTTGTGTACCCCATTGTTCAGTCCATTACAAACATGTCTGTTTCTAACCAAATGACATTTGATACATATATTTTATGACATGGTAAGAAAGTATAAAAGTGACAGAAAATAAACAAAAACATAAACTTTTAAATTAAAACTATAACATGTACATAAGAAACAACTAACATGACTAACAATATTAGTGTTAACACACTACAAATGTTCATGGCAGGATCTAAATTAATTTAATGGTAATTATTAATAATATACCGGATTGATTGGTTGATTGTGATTTATGTCCTAGTCTAGAATGTTTTTGCTTATATCTGGAAGTCACCAGCTAAAGGTGAAGTGGCAGAGTGAAGGCCAACTGACAGACTTTTTCACACTGGAATTTCCTTAGTTAGAATTTTAACCTTGACTCTTAGTGTTCTTGTGATCCGTTAGCCAAGATTTTAGAATACTTAACCACAGAGGCTCTTTTTCACAAATATGGGAAGCATTAATGAACTAAGCTGTACTCTGGACCACCATCCACGCCACTAAAATCCCAGCTGGGGTTTGATATTAAATGTACTCTGGACCACATTTAACATTACTGGAATTCCCCCTCCTCCAGTTGCATTTAAATCTTAAGATGAGAGTCATTGTGATCTATAACTTTTAACCTGACTATCCATTTGACCACAGAGACCCTTTTCACAAATAAGGAAAGAATTATGGAACTTGGCTGTACTCTGGGACTACCTTAATGTACTTTAATGGAAGATAATGCAAAACAAAATGTCATCTCATACACATCATAATTATAAATCCTCCAGTAGCATATATTAAACGAAAAATTACATGTAGTAACGTTATCAAATGAGATATTTTTGTAAGAAAATATGAATACAGGTAATATTAATAAAATGCTTGCAACAGCAGGTACTTCATTTGTAATGAAGTATGTAACAGGTGAAGTAGAATTTAGAAGTACAGAAATGTCATATAAATTATAAACATACACAATTTCCAGTAAATAGAAAACAAGAAGATGAAGACAGTAAAAATTTTCAAGTTTGTTTTGTTGTTTGGAACAAGCAAGCCTCAACAAAAGATGGGGGAGATAATCCACAATTCCTAAATGCTGAAAATCATAAGGCGGGAACAAAATTTCTGCAAATATTTAATTTTAATAACATTCAATTTCAATGGCATTTACCATCATCTGATGATGCTGAATTAAAAGTATGCAAATATATTAAAATGAAAATTCTCACAAAAATTGACTGATTTCAATTTTTTTTACCAATTCATAGTAACATAAAATAAATTCACAGGTGTTTTGGCAAAACAGCTTCTACTTTCAAGAGAAAATGATAATATGCATGCTATTATTATATATTTACATTTGTAATGTTTTTGTTCATAAAACTCTGTTTGATACCAAATGTAATTATATGACCATAATGTCTACTTGTGATATCACTCACCTTTTGCTTCTGCATATAATATGTGTAATGTCATTTTATCCGTCGTTTTAGCCACTGGACATGCATGTCTTAAACGACTGATATTAAATTTATTGAAACACTAAAATAAGGTTTTCAAAAATGTGAAATGCTAGCACACATTATCCAGTTTGCTTTGCACAGAAATGGAAGTTATAGCACTATAGACAACATTTTTAGATAATTCAATGGTTATATATTTACAATAATTTTCACTTATATTATTTTTTAAAATGGTGATTGTATCATGGAAATGTCGAGGAATTTATACTATGTTATAGTACTTGTTTAAGTAAATTAAATTGGAAATGTTGGTTAGAATATGGAGTCGATTAAACTGAAAATGGTGGTCAGGTTACAGAAACGTCGGGGAATTCATAGTACTAGTATTGTACTTGTTTTAGTTTATAAAGTCGATTAGACAATGAGATTGCAACATTTATATTAAAAATGTTCATAACTATTCCATGTTTTTGCAAACTCATTGTAATGTGATTTTAGATTGAGTAGAAATGTCACATGTATCCATTATACCTATGTATAAGGCAAACAACATTGACCTGTCTGCTTGACCTTTAATTTGGGCAAGTATATTTATTTACAGGGGGTACAGGTGTTTACTTCATCAACATCACAGGAAGCATGTATTATATATGCAATAACAATGTATCCTAACACTACCCCTATAATGGGTTCATCATTGTATATAAATATTCCTAATAAAAGGTCAAGCAGACAGGTCAATGTTGTTTGCCTACACAGGTGTATTACTTCTATGATTAGATTTTCTATAATATTATATCGCAAGACACAAAACCCCAGACAAGCCAGAAACAAGATACCGCAGACAAGCGATATTTCATCCGAGTCAAATTTATTACCTTACAAATTGTATATATATATTACAACCTTATAGTTGCTATGTAGGTCATGTGTTACAGGTGAAGGCAATGTCACTGTCTGGCTAATTTCAAAAATCAAAAAAAAAAAAAAAAAAAAAACATACTATTAATCAGGAATTTTTTGCATTTCATTTTATTTCTGTGTAAATTTTACAAAAACGGCAAAATGTGGAAATTAAACTAGTGTGGATATTTGTTTTTGATATTATAGTCACTTAAATTGCACTGACTTAAATAAAAGTATGGGAATAACTTGAAATTTTGATTCTTACAAAAATTTACCGATTTAAAATTGCTGTCTTTTTAACTTGAAATGGAATGCAATTTCATTGAAGATGTATTGACAATTTTATAATGATGAACTAGATAAACATCTCCAATCAAAGGGATGGTAAGCTATTTAGTTTACATTAGATGTGGTTCTGGTCGTGAAAGAGCCTTTTTTTCCAAACTTTTCAAATTTAAAGGATACAGATTAGCCATTAGTCCTGGTTCTTGTCATTCAGGATTTTTTAGAACCTTCCTTCTAAATTAAAAGGATGCAGGTCATATTCATTGACAGAAGGCTGATTCCTTTACAAATTAGGGGCAGCATGTAAAAGCAAATTATAAATGTTCATGCAATGACGGATATGATTACCTGGAGGCCGGATAAAATTGTTTTTCACAGAAAACCTATTCCAATTTGATATGATTGTCAAGACAAAGTGGGTATCCATTACTACCGGTATTTAAAACACTGAAGCATGGTGGCATTGATATTTATACCTCTGAAACATTACCCAGCAAGCATGATCCTAGGTCCCATCAAACATTATTGGAATGGTTTAATTTCTACAATTATTTGAGATTCACTCCATAAATTTGATGGCATTCTGTTTTTATGTTTTTTTAATTTATAGATTTAATTGTTATCAGCATTTGATTTGATATTTATTTTTAATCTATTTTGAGATTCATTGTTTTAAATTGAAACAATTTATATATTTTTTGTATTAATTCATGAATGGTAGAGTATCAGTCATAAAAACTAAGAAACTTGAGATTTTCAGGTTTTTCCTGTCTTATAAAAATGGTCTTTTATGACTTCACATATTAGTTCAAAAACATATATAAACATATGCCCCATCTATAGGTCACTCATGATCTGATGACAAGGTTTATATTCAATGACGAGTCTAAACTCATGAACAGGTTATAAAAGTGTATAGGCAAACAGCATTGACCTGTCCGCTTGACCTTTCATTAGAAATATTCATATAGGAGGATCGATCCATCAAATACATGGGCAGTATTGGAATTCACAGTTAATACATACACATGCTTACTCTATCAGGGTTCGTACAGACATTTGGACTCCAAATTTAAGGACTTTTTAGGGTCTTTTCAGGGTCTAATTTGCAATTTGCAATTTTAAGACCTAATCAAAGGGACAATTTTAGCAAAAAAATATTGGTGCAAAGCCAATAAAATGAATAAAACAATTATTTACATGTCCATAGTAATGACACTTGAAGTGGAGGTTGAAGTTGGGCCAGGTACCTTTAAGTTTAAATTGCCCATTTCAACATAACTTATCAATTAATTATTTATTGATATCAGTCTATTTGCAACCACTTAATATCCAAATACAGACACCCAACTGGCCAAATTTAAGGGCATTTTAGAGCCTTCAGGATAAATTCAAGGGCTTTTTAGGGTCAGACTTGTCTTTAGGATCTTTTTAGGGCAAACCTCAAAATTTAAGGACTTTTCAAGGCCTGTACGAACTCTGTCTATGAAATAGGCATTGCTCATGATGCAGATGAAATAAACACCTGAAATGCCTATAGTAAATGTTTTGATCCGAAGTAGTAAATTAATATTAAAACAAGAGGTCAAGCATGCAGATCAATATTGTTTGTCTATATAGACACAGATTTACACTGACACCATTAACATGGTACTTTATGGATTTTGAGAAAGTTGTGTTCAATTTTTTTAAGCTACAACTTAAGAATACACAAGAAAAAAAAAATTCCGTCATTTATGTAAACTATCTTAACACAAAAAACATGTAATGTTATTGATAAATAAAAATGCATAAAAAAATGATAGATGTAATATACTTTTAAATATAAAATAGTTCATCAATGGGGTTGGCTGCTATACAAGGGTAGTCATCATCCCTTAATGTTTATGTGGGAGGTTTTGAAAACATATATGTGGCAAATTCTTGGAAAAACATCAATTGATTCCACTTCCCTATATCATGGAAATAATGGTTCCGCAAAAAGGTTAGGGGGTATGATGTGGTAAAGTGGTGAACCCTATTACATGTACTAAATTTGATCATTACCATTTGTTCTGGTTATTTTATAACCACTTGCTGTTTATGGCAGCTGTGACATATCTCCTATGGTCTCTTTTAATACAGACTGGCATGCCAAAAGTCTTTCTTACTTTTCTAATTAGTTTTTTACTTTTGGGTCCAAAGTTAAAATATTTTGTAAATGTTTTGTTCCATTTTGAAAAAAAAAATATGGCACATTTTTCAACTGCTTTATATATTAAATTGTTCTTAAAGAAAAAAATCAACTAAAATCCTTTTTATGATTTTTCTCCAAAAATGCAAATGATTCAAACTTATGACAGCAATCCCCAAATAGTTTCTTTTGTCTGAAGAAAATGAAAATATTTATAATGATTCTCAGTGAGAAAAAAAAATCATGATAATTATTTGTGGATTGTCAAATTACTTTTAGGAAAATGCTGTAACATGACAGATTCTTTAAAAAAAATATATGCAGTAGATTATTTGGAATATTTTTTCAAATACAGATTACAAATATTGAAGAAATATAACATGAATTGTGTAGACAGTAGAGATAGAAAAAAATGAAAATAGTTATCTCCCTTGAAATAAAAATGATGTAAATCTACAATGCAATTTAGTTTTTAATATTTCTCTGTATCCAGTGATCACTGAGACAGTAATGATACAATAATATAGATTAAAAAATTTTTTTTTTTCTTTATGGAAACATCAGTTTGCAGATATAAGTATTTTTTTACAATATCACAGGGGTCATAACTTTTATCAAGGGACATAATTTTGAATAAGAAAAATAATTTTAACTTTTATCATGGGACAATAATCATGAATATAGCTAACAAATAACTTCTTGGTTCTTATCTGCATGGAGTATTTATCTACCTTGCCTTGAAGAAAAAAAATAAATAAAAATAAATAAAACACACAATATGTGATAAATCTATAATCCGTCAGCGATATTGTGGCAGAGTGTTTATAAACATGGAAAAGTCTATTTAATGCATATAGCCCAAGATAGGGATATATACAGGTGGAGTTGACAAATGAACGCATGAAGGCGTGAATATACATATATATGATAACACAGTATTAATATCTATTGGTGTATAATAAACTTGCTTGTGTTTATAAACACTCTGTCACAATATCGCTGATGGACTATACATCTGCAATTTACAATTTTCAATATTTCTATATTCAGTGATCCCTCAGCAGTTTGATAAATATAACTCAAGTTTCAAAATCTGAATTGAAAAACTTTCAATAACATGCACTTTTAATTAACAGAACACAATATCTGCACAAAAGAGAGCCTAGTTTTGGTTGGTCAACACTGTGACAGTAAATCGGCTTTGTATTGATTGATGTGGTTGGTCACATTTTCCACAACATATCCCATCAGGTGAATCAGGAACTATAGATCCATACATGTAAAACTAGCATTTTGGCACATTATCTGTCAAATATTTAAAAGATTAAATCCACACCGATACCTAAAATGGCCAACTAGATCAGTCTTTTAGTAGATGCCACTGTGCCACTTGTTGACGTGGTTTGCTAATCATATCATTCCAATGTCTTGTTTCTAAAGGTCCACTTTTACTGCTGAGCATGATTTTGCCAATAAGTTCATTACGACCTACTTTGTCAAAATCCATGACCGAGACTTCTACTGCTGCTTCTCGTATTCTCTCCCATGGGATTTCATAAATGAATGATTCATTATACACTGGATTTAAAGTCCTCATTTTTATAGATGTCTTCTTCTTCTCCACCTTTTCTCTTCCATACATCAGCCATAACTTCACATATGGATCTGTCAAAATGAGAAAAAAAAAGATTTTTAATGGATTATCTCAAATAAATACGCCGGGCCTCCATGATTGATTACGATAGTCTTAAGTGCCCACTTACAGATTGCATCACCTCTAACTGCATAAGTTTTACACTCATTCAGGGAAGATCTTAATTAGTATGTTAGTATGAGATGGCTTTGTTAGTTTGTTTGCTAAAGATCTTTTTTCCCCCAGATAATCCTGTTTTCCCCCACAATTATTCCAGGTTTGACAGTCAAAATATAAGTGTAAGAATTCTAAATAGAGCATGACACTCTGACTGTAATCACTAAAATTCAACAGACAAAATACAATTTTGTATCCATAGCTCTCTTAATTTGTAAACCAGAAAGTCAATTATTTTACATAGCAGTAACACATAGCAAATGAGGCAAGAGTCACCCCGGAACCTGGACCGCGTACCAAATATTTATATATATAAAGAGGGAAAAGTTGGTTGTCTTGCCTATTGCAGGCTTGAATTAACAATGAACAGTGAACAAATGGCAAAAAGAAAAGAAAAGAAAAAACAACAATTTTTAATGTCATCTTTGAGGGCCAATACTCTAAAAGCTGGATTAATTTTTATTTCACATTAATTGATATAAGACAAATCTTATAGATTTTTAATGAAAAATTAGCAAAATTAGCTGTTTAAAAACATAAACACAAACAGTAGGCAGAATAATTAGATTTTTTATATTAAAAAATTCACTGTCACAAAGTGTCACAAACAGTAGTCGGTTTTATCAGGCAACTCTGCAAATTAATTTTCTGTTCATGTAGTACAAATGTACTTGCTATTGTAAGTACTATATATTTAACCTTTAAATGATTGACTGTAAATAAAGCTGTAAAAAGAAGGATAAAAATGCGAAATGTGCGAACAGGATCAGTGACCAGCCGTGGATTGGTCAGTCAGTGCTGAAAATAATCAACAAGACATTATTTATTGATGATGTATTCGTAATGAAGAAAAAAGTATCCTTAACAAGACGCACAACAATAACCGAAGGAACAACACATAAAATATTCATTAATTATCACCGAGAAAAGGGTTTTACGATCCTACGGGAGAGAAAAACCATTTCATCATTCCACTTAATTCAGTGAAATCATTAATGATGGATTGTTGTTAATAAAAGCTCATAAAATCCTATTTCTTACCGAATCGCAATGAAAAAAATATTCATTTCCAACTATTGTAGACGGATTATATTTGAATAATACAAGGTAATATTGTAAAACTTAGGGCTAATTAATGATCAGTATTGTGGTGATGTGAATTTAAGTATAAAGGTCATTTTACCATTAATTAATGTTTCAGTCTAAGTTATAGTGCTTTGACCTTTAATTGCGTGTGAAACTTTGAATTAGTATCATTACTGTATCACAGGAATTACTTGCCATTTTTTCCATAAACAATGGATAAGGCTGGTGTTTAATCTTAATAATGTGTCTTAAGAAAATTATCATATGAAACCTACAACGCTTTATAAATGAGGGGCATTGGTGGTTCAACATGGTCTAAATTGCTATCACAGGGCATCATACCACTTAACTTGAGCAAATCTTATGTGCCAGAAAGTTTGTCTTTTTTTTTTTTTTTTTTGCAGAAGGTTTCCTACACAATATAGAACTGACCCTCCACTCACAGCTCTCTTTGGATGGAACAACAATCGATTCTTAAGCCAGGTAAACCCTCAAAATTTCTGCAATTGCCTATTCATATAACAGCAATGTAAAATACAAGGTTTTTGTTAAGAGGATATACAATGTATAGTCCAGCTGCGACTCAATTACACAATTAAAACTGAGTTGAGTTAAGTTAACATCCCAGTCAAGAATTTTTCACTTATATAGAGACGTCGCTAGCTATAGGCTAAGGTGCAAAAATTTTGCCTGTGTTGCACTGATGGCATTATACAGCATGGTTCTTTATTGTGCTATGCATACCGTGACAAGGGACCTTGTTTATTTTCGTTCCCGTCAGAAAGAACCATAACTAACATTTTGTAATGCTGAGTGCTTCACAAAAGAACAGCAACTACCCACTTTCAAGTCTTGGGTCAGATCCGGTTGGCATTCAAACCCATGGCCTCCCACTTATGGAGTGAGCACTCTACCAACTGAGCTACCGCAGTGGTTCATAACAAATTAGAGATGTGTTAGTTAAACAAAGAATGCCTGTAAATACCAAGCAAATTTGAAGTCAGATTCATTCTTGATGGATTAAATCAGATTTGTTCAGACATTACTTTGTGAAAAAAGTTGCAAAAATGCATTGCACCCATTTACCTGAGGATTATCTAATAATTTGTCTTTTATTATGTTTTTGTTATTTTCCACAATCTTATTAAAAATTTTTAGGTTGTTTTAATTCCTTATACATTTTTCATGTGATATCCCCATATGAATTTAGATAATTTTGTGAAAAAATTACGGAAATGCATTGTTCCCATTTACCAGGATTATCTTCAAATAATTCATCTTTTATTAGGTTTTTTTTATTTTCTAAAATCTTATTAAAACTGATTTGTTTTAAGCTCTTTTAATTTCTTTAATGTTTTTTATTCAATATCCTCAAATTAAAACTTGTAAAATACATGCATTATCTTTATCTTACTAGATCTAAGTGCATTCTATGTGCAGATTAAAACAAAATCATATCCATTCAACAGAGAACAGCGATTGAAAAAAAAAAATTTAAAAAAAAAAAAATTAAAAAAACCTCTAAAAGCTAAAATGTTATTATCATTAAGCTTCGATTTTCAGCATAACAATAAAACAGTCATCAGTTGATCAAATGTTTTTGTTGTTGAAAATCCAGATGGAAAATGTAAATGGAAAAATCATAAACCAGAAATTAATTCTTTTCAGTGAATCCTAAAGGATCAATTTGAAAATAAACAGTAAAATAAAAGCCGTCCATATCCTGCTTTAACCTTGATTCTACATAAACTTAACAAAATCCCTTGATATTTACAAAAACGCAAAATATGAAATCATATCAATTTTAAAAATCTGAAAAAATAAATAAAATCAAAGATTAAACCAGGAATAATATAAAAATCAATGCATTATTTACCCCATGGGGAGATTGAATGATGTTTAATAAATATTAAAATCATGATCAGGAAGTATCCATTGCATTGTAAAATACAAATTGAAAACTTCAAACAGCATGGAATATCAGGACACCACTCTATATATTACATAATGTTAAATGACAAAGGTAATAATGATTGTAGTATGTAATAATCTTGATGAATTGATACCATGGATACAGGTACACAAGTCCCTAGAAACTGCTCTCTATTGTGATTCACCATTTTTTTTTATATTAGTGTATATAAAAGCAAAGCTAACAAACAGACAAATGAACTCATAGTGATCTGAATATGATTGATTGCATGGGGTTTTTACATCCCAGTCAAGAATATTTCATTTATAATGAGACATCACCAGTCATAGATGAAGTGGCAGAAATTTTAACTGTTTGCATTGAGAGTAATGCAAAGGGAGGGTTCTTTTAACGTACCACACATACCTTGACATAGGGAATCGGTTTTCAGGTCTCTTCCAATTTGGGCACTGTGACTTTCATTAGTGCTTGGCGAAAGAACACTCACTACCATTTTTCAAGATCAATGTTGATTATTTGCACTAAGTTTTATGAAATATTGTTGCATGGTTTTGAATAATTTGTCCTGACAAGAATTGTCTGGAGAAATGGAAGGACTGAAAGATGACACTTGAATTTAATATCCCCTCTTTCTTCCAAAGGTCAGGGATTTATGGTAAACAAAACTTATAAAACCCTTTCCAAAAAATTCATAATTTAAAACAAGAATTTATATCTCATTCAATAAATTATTACTTCCTTATTGAACTCATTAGTTTAGTTCTCTGCCAAAGTGTTGTTATTGTCAATGTTCCTAGATGCAAAGCAAGAAAATCACCAAGCAAAATAAACAAAATACCATAAAGCATAGAAATACACCCTAGAATACAGATGATCAGCTTTCCCTTTTACTTCTACACAAAGTGAAAACATGTCAGGAAATAAGCATATTTAACCTGTACATACAGTCTATAAAAACCTTTAACCAAAAACTTTTTACGCTGGACACCAGTATTAACATCCTAAGGGGATATTGCATAAGCTCTTCTGAACATGGTGGCCAAGTGGTCTAAAGCGAACACTTACAGATCATAGTACCTTTCACTGCCTAGGTTTTAGTCCACATTGGACAAGTTTTTGAGTGAAAAAGTTTGTTATTTCACTTGCCACAGGTTGGTGGTTTTCTCAAGGCACTCAAGTTTCCTTCACCATAGAACTGACCACCCTAATATAAATCAAAACACTATCTTGGCTTGCCAACAAAACACCATCACTACATGCTGCTCTTCTGAACACTGCACAGATTTACTGGTTCTAGTAAGAATAATTCTTTTCTTTTTATTTCTATTATAAACTTTGAAATACAGTGTTTGTATTTCCTCAAACCCAAATTGATCTCCCCAATCTCAAAGCAAAATCTTTCTTCCAAGATGAAAAAAAAGCTTTATTAGAAACTTAAAATACCTATCCATGTTTTAACTAAAATACCCTTTATTCCAGAATAAAATAAAATTTGATAAGCAAGTTTAAATATTATTTTTCATAACTTTAGCCCCATGCTTTCATCTATTCAAACTTGAATACCTGATGTTCCTCTTATTTTTGGGCCTCGGAAAATGGCTTCCATGGCAACAAAACAAAATAATTCACAAATTTTATTAAATAAGTCATAATAAACAAATAAAACAATCAAAAAGGACATTGAAGCTCACCTGGATATCTTTGCCCAAAAATGCTACCATATGTCTATGAAATCTTTGATGAAAACTTTCATAATTGTATGTGATATCCACATCAAAGGAATGATTTGAGCCTTTTGATTCTGTTACCTAGTAACAGCTTACAAACAGGTGTTCTAAGACCAATATTATTCACAGAATGTAGTACGCATTATAATCACAAAACTAACTTAAAATATTTACTACCCTGTTTTTAAAACTCATTAGAAAGAATAATAATAATGAAAAAGAAAATAATCATTAAGAAATGAAATAAAATGTTAAAAAGGCTAAAAAAGACATTTATTGGTTATAGGAAAGACACCTTAAAATTTTATTGGAAAGATTAAAGGTGTTGCTGTAAAGCTGAAATGTTTTGTGTTGGTTTTATTTATTATTATATATTCACAAGATTGACAATAACACTTTTCTGAAATAAATCTCAGGGGTTTAAACTTCCCTGGGTCCAAGGTTCGGGAACTATTAATTTTAGCTGTAAAAGTCCAATGGACCTGCAGTCTTTTACCAGTTTTTTTTATGTGATGACATAATATGCACATGAACTTACCAATGTTGATACTGGACTTTCAAAACTTATAAATATTATTTGATGAAAAAAATCATGATGTGCATTTGATTCAAATATTTGTTTACAAATCGCGATTTTATGCTGCAAATGTGTGAGAAAAAGAAAAGCTAAAGATCATCTGGGCAGGAAAATATTCTTTCTCCTTTGATATATCTCCGTCTTACACTATTACCCATGTAAGATTATATCACAGACTTTCTATGAAAAAGCCGCAAAACCACAAAAACAATTCCATCAAACAATATCAAATGTAAAACCATAACAATAACTGCAGATATGACAATGGCATAAGATGATTTACTATGGCATTAAAGAACAACAGAAAAATCAATACATTGAAAACATGTATATAAACACACTAAAATTGACTTCAGAGTAGGGTTTATATTACTGTTTTCATGTAAATGTACATCAGTTCATGTCAGTAAAAAGAAAGTTTTAAGAATTAATTGAAATGCTGGTGACAACAGTCTAAAACTTAACTCAGTATAAGTTCCTGAACATATCAGGGAAGTGACAACAGTCTAAAGCTTAACTCTATGTAAGTTCCGGAACATATCAGGGAAAACAATGTTACCTATATGGAACATACTGGGGGAAATACTGGTTACAACATTCTTTACAAAATCAATAATACTAATATCCTCTCTGGAATCGAATTCATGTCGAGTAAACTGCTACCATTTGAAATACACGTAGTTGTTTTTAAATTGGCTATGAGCTTTTTAATTATTATCCATTATTTTAGCAAAAAGTATTTACTGTAAGTTATTATAATAAATTTTTGAATTGAGCTAATTTTTACATCATTTTTTTTCAATGTCAATACTAAAAGAAAACTACAGTAAAGCAAATTTAGAGACAATATGCTTTCCAGAAAGCCGCTATTCTAGAACAACATTGACAAATGACAGATCTCTGGCCACACCCACAATGTTCCGCTAAAGGCCTAGCATGCTTGAATTACACACAAAAAAAAAGAAAACTCAGCCTGAATTGTGCCATTTAATGACGTCACTGACACTAATACATCATTAGTTGCTGTGATGCTGCTTTTGTTTCGTAATGGCGGCCAATGTTGGAACATAAAAGGCACAGCCGGCGATAAGCCAATTACCTATAAGACATGCATATAAAGACCACCCACATCAGAAACATGGACTTTATAGACAGGTATTTTTAAAGAGAGACTCTTTTTTTGGTTTGTGAAGCAAATGGAACCTAAAACTCTGATCTTAATAGACTGATGGACTCAATATAGGTGGTTGTTATAGCAGGTTTTACTGTATACCAATTAACCAATCAATGAAGAAATAACATACATGTCCATTGGTTATCACCAAAATCATAAGTAGCAAAATTCTCAAAATTTGTAAAAACATGAACCTTTTTAATGCACATGTTTTTCCCCCACCAATTTGCTTAAATGTGTTACTTTTTGAAAGAAAATCAGTAGCCAAGGGTGATTTTGGCTACCAGGAATGGAATATAGTTGTATACAATGCAGATGCCAGTGACAAAGTCTAAAAAAAAAACAACAATTTAAACTGAGTTCATGAGCAATTTAATTTGAAAAAAAAACATTTAAAAAAAGTTAAAGAAGATAGGAAGTGTCAATGGCAATGATAACTAATCTTAGTACTGGGATAGTGATTGTATATTGATCACAATTTTGGTGTTGCTTGGTTAGACATCCAATTTGTACTACCGGTACATAAAATCCAATTATTTGTAAAATACATTAGTTTTTTGAGGAAAAAATTAAAGTTTAAATTACTGTAAACTGTATTTATCAGGGGAATGCACACTTGCAAATGTCAAGCTTACTCAGTGTAGATTTTAATGAACTTGGAAGTAGCTACCATATATCTATACAAGTATATGTAATTTCTCTTTTTTTTAATTGAGTGCTTGTATGTGACATACTGGAAGTAAACCAAATACACCAAAAATAATGAAAATTTCAAGTACATATTACTGGTTTTAAATAATAAACAAGAGGCCCATGGGCCTTAACGCTCACCTGAGGAAGAGTACATATCTTATGCAGAGGTTCAATGGTCAATGACATTAATAAAAGAGAATATCAAAATTTTCAGCAGTAAGGGCCAATAATATGCAAGTATTTTTGCAAATTAATTATAATAATTATTATATAAGTATGCTATATATAACATATTTAAAGTCTAGCTACAATATATTATTTATAAACAGCTAAAACATCTGTATATTAAAATGAGCATTAGGCTAATACCTACAATATTCCAATATACATGCCTATACAAAGAGTTTATAGTTTTTGAGATAATTAACCATTTAAGTATTCGTTTGCATCTATGACCTTGACCTTTGAACCTATGACCTTCATTCATATATCAAAATGATTGTTGTGCAAATGCCTACAATATTCTAATATACATGCCTATACAAAAAATTTAGTTTTTGAGATAATTAACCACTTAAATATTCGTTCACAGCTATGACCTTGGCCTTTGAACCTTTGACCTTCATTCATATATCAAAATGATCATTAGGCCAATACCTACAATATTTTAATATACATGCCTATACAAAAAGTTTGTAGTTTTTGAGATAATTAACCATTTAAGTATTTGTTCGCGTCTTTGACCTTGACCTTTGAACCTATGACCTTCATTCATATATCAAAATGAGCGTTAGGCCAATACCTACAATATTCCATTATACATGCCTATACAAAAAGTTTATAGTTTTTGAGATAATTAACCATTTCAGTACTTGTTTACATCTGCAACCTTGACCTTTGAACCCATGACCTTTATTCATATATCTAAATGACCATTGTGCCATTACCTACAATATTCTGATATACATGCCCATACAAAAAATTCATAGTTTTGCAGATAATTAACTATTTTGGTATTCTTGGACATCTGTGACCTTGACCTTTGAACCATGACCCTGATCTATGTATCAAAATGATCGTCATGTCAATACCTACAAATAACTGAAAATCCTACACCATTATAACAAGAAATGTTAAAAAAAATAGCATTTTTATCAAAGGTCAAAAACTGGGACATGACCTTGACCTTCGACATCAATTGGAAGAAAATTGCAAGACAAGATCAACAGTGAAAACTCCATACAATTATCTTCAGCCGTTATGAAGTTATAACAATAAATGTCTCATTTTAAAAATTACGTAATTTTACGCAAAAAACGCGTAACCTATTTTTCGTCCAATTTCATGAAAAACACAATTTTAATGTTCCCAGGTATGCCGAATCCAAATATCCAATCAAAATTTGCCTGCACCTTTTGGTTTCAGAGAAGAAGATTTTTTTGTCTTTTTGCTATTTTTAGTAACAGCCGCCATCTTGCTGGGCGTGGCCAAACCCCGAACACAATTTTGAAAGGCTGTTACCTAGGCATGATAATCACCAAGTTTCATCAAATATGGCCCAGTAGTTTCGGAGGAGAAGATTGAAATGTAAAGTTTACACACGACACACGACGGACGACGGACGACGAACGACGGACGACGGACGAAGATAGATTGCAATAGCTCATCTGAGCCTTTGGCTCAGGTGAGCTAATAAAAAAACCTGAAAGCAGTCAAAATGTTTTGGAAAACACAGAATTGCATGGTATACCCTATACTTGACATAAAAAAATATGAAAAAATGCAAATCTCTATTTGCCAACTGCTTGCCTTTGACACACACAACCTGAGTTTATCAGGGGAATGCACATTTGAAAATATCAAGTTTATTTGGTGCAGCTTTTAATGAACTTGGAAGTAGCTACATCTATGTACATGTATGTAATTTTTCTTTTTTTCAATTGAGTGCTTGTATGTGACATTCCAGAAGTAATCCAAATAAAGCAAAAATAAATAAAGATGCCAAGTACAAGTAAATGGTTTGAAAGGATTTTTTAAACAATAAACTAGAACTGCCAGAGAATCTGACCTATACCCCACCCCCTGACACATTGTCTCATTATTGGTCTAAATTTATGCAAGTTTGATCAAAATCCATCCATAGACATGGAAGATATGAAGCAGACATGAATTTTGTGAGGAATGGACAGATGGATAGACAGACAAGGTGATTTCTATATACCACATATGCTTTCTTAAAAGGGCACAGGTCACAATAATAAAATCCAACGGCTGTGAAAAAAGTGTTGTAGGTAACAAAATCAGTGAAAGCCTTGTAAACTCCAGGGAACATTTTTAATGTACATCCTAAAATTTTGATTGGGGTACGTGTAAAACACCATCACTCTATTCCTTGCCACTCCACTCAATGCATTCATGTTTTTTCTCATTTTCTTGCAAAAACAATGGCAAAATTGCATACTATAATACACCCATGCTATAAAATTGCTTAGAAGAGTATCGCAATTACAGAGTTAATTTCATGTAATTTGAAAATCCCAGACATCTTACTTTAGAGTTTTTGTAACTCCAGTTAAGGCTAATTCCACGGCTCATGTTGTCATGTTAATACACAATAAGTAAAAAATTGCCTCTATCTAAGAAGTCTGTAACAAAACCACCATTTATTTGGGAAAATTGACAGAAGCACATTGAAGTTAAGTTGTCTAAACACAAATCTGACAGTATATACACTGTTTATTAGTCTAAATGAGGTGAAATTGATACAAGCAGACCAAACAACGGCATTACCGTAATTAAGATGTAGATTTTGTAAATTGGCCATTTACAGAGATGGGGCTCAGTTAACATATCATTTGTGATGAATCAAGCTAAAACCAATATCTAGATCCCCGATCTCTTGATGTAAGTAGAGTTGTAGAGTATTTCTTTTTACAATGGTCAATGTTAATATTGACAATCTTAATCTTCTGATGTACATAGGACATTTTACATTTTATTTACAATGACTGCTATCAAGAATGACAACTATGTATGTTCATACCTTAGCCTGATGAAAACTAGAACTGACTCATGTTAGCAAAATAATCCCTGCCCCCAACATCTCTGAGATGATAAATACTTTCATTGGAATGTGAAAGATTTAAACAAAGATGTAAAAGTTATTTGGAAACAATTTTATACAGACATATGGACTGACAAACAAACGTTTGAGGAGGTTGCAAGTTTGCAAGGTGGAAGTTATCCAAGAACAATACCAAAAAAGTTTACTGTATAAATGTATTTTATACTCTGTATATGTAGATGTATTTCATTTTCAATATAATCAGAAATTGATGTAGGTTTTATAATGTAACAAAAATTGAAAGATTTATCAGTTACCATGGAAATACATAATTTTACACATACTATTTTCTTAGTTATCTATGAAATTGCCAATATATAAATTTTTGATTAACAAGATTAGATTTCATAAATTAACAGTGTGTTTTTTTCTATTTTTCTGCCATCTGAAGATCTGAATGTTTGTAAATTGGCTGAGAGAGAGTCTTATTAAAATAATATATCTTTTCCCAACATAGTATTATTAGAAGAAGACAATATCTGTATTTTATAAATTGTATGAGATTGCTTGGGTAACATATTATTAATACTATGAAGCCAATATCTGAACCTAGAATTATATTGATTTTAGTACAAGATGTTCATTTAGTTATGTTTTCAAAGGGTATTTACCATTTATCATACAGAATTAAGCACTTAATGGAACAGATTAAAACATTTTTTTGTCAGGCAAATCGCTCAAACTGTGATACAAACATTAAATTTTGTAGAAAAGTACATATTTTGTCACTCTACTAAATAAAATCATGGCCACATATAATGTTTCAAAATGACCACCATAATTCAAGATGGCTACCGAACGTCACCTAAAGGTTACTATACAAATATTTTAATAAGATAGAAAGTGTTTTGAATTTCAATGAACTAAGCAGAATTTGACACAAATAATTTAGCCAAAACCTCTCTCACCTCAACTTTGTTTACTTTATTCTTAAAGAAACGAGCATAGTATTATTTGAGGATCCCCGGCCACGCCCACTGTGTTCCGACAAAGGGTCGACATGCTTGAATTACACCCAAAAAGAATAAAAGCTCAGCCTGAATTGTGCCGTTTAATGACATCACTGACACTAGAACGTCATTAGTTGCCGTGACACTGCTTTGGTACCATGATGGCGGCCAGTGTCGGAACATTGTGGGGGTGGCTGGCGATACGTCAATTAAGAAGGCTTTCTTTCCCTTGGACATTCTTAAAAGTGAAAAGTTGATGGATAATCACAGAGTGGCATATAAATGTTGTTTTACACCCCAGGCAAGATTTTTTCAGTTATATATAGGCTTTCAATTCTGTATCAAGGGAGGAAACTGAAGTGTCTGATGAAAACTGTTGACCTTCAGCAAGTAAACTGACAAACTTCTTCACACTAGAATCCAAGCAAGATTTGAAATTTAGAAGTGAGAGCTAGGTAGAGATTCCTTAAAATCCATTGCAAAAGTCCACTTCAAGTTTCTTATTTCATATCTTGTCTGATTTGAGATTCCATTTTTTAAGTTTTAATTATAAAATCAAAAAACAGCTTTCATTAGGAAATCTAAAAAAACAACACCTATTAAGGCAAAAAACTTGATGAAACAAAAGAACAGCGTCTGGATGAAGACCTACCCTTTTAAATGTTACCATATAATATTTCACCATAAAAGGTCAAAATCATTATGAAATGGAATCCTATATTGTCTGCTTCAGCAGCTGTTGGCATTATAATTTTGACATTTATATGAAAATTAAACAATTAAAATAAAATTTCTTTATGTTGAAGGTAAATGTCGATTTGAGAATGTCTTTCCAATATGTCTACAATAGCTTAAGTGCCATTTTATTTTTTTCTGACTTCTCCGCACTGAATTTAAAATTAAAAAAAACAATACATAAAAAGCAAATAAAAGATCTAATATGGATACAACTAAAAATGAATTCTCAAAATCTTCAGACTCTGCATTTAAATGTTTTGATATCTGTAAATCAATTGTCAAAATCAGCCAATTGGATTTCATAATATAATACTTTAATTAAATTGTAAATCAAAATCTCATCTTTCACAATTTTAAGAGTAAACATTCACAAAGCATGTCCTGACAATCAAATCTAACATATCTATGTACATGTCATTGTATTCTGATAACAATTCATATCAGTTTGTTTGTATTTTCATATTTAATTCATTTTCTCTTACAAAGCTTGAATTTGTGCTCAGATATTGGCAAACATTTTTTTTAAATTCAAACTGTGATTTTATCTAAATTTCTAAAGTTTCATGCTGATATTTACAAATAATTTTTTTTTTAAATTAAGGTTTTATATAAATTTCTAGAATTTCATGCCAATATGAAATCAAAATTACAAACATCCCATTTGGTTGTGGCAGTTTAATTGAATATATGCCGTGTAAAATTTAAACTTAATTCATCATACATGCAAAAGATTCAATAGTAATACGGAAAATGAGTCTTTAAAAAGGCCTGTTTGTATATATTGAGCATAATCAAATTTGACCACAAAAGGTGCCTAACAATTAATTAGCATAATCATGAAGAAGAAGTCATGTTGACTGATACAAATCCAAAACACCATGGAAATGTTGTATAATACAGCCAACAATATGAAACATGCTTTACTGCAATAACATTTAAGAAGAAAAATAAGTTTATTAGAAAGTCATATAATGGGCGAAATAAACAATGGAAGAACCAAACCCTGTAAATATGGAAGCCCAAGTTTAAAACAACGAACTTGTATGCTTAACCCTTCACAATAATGTTTTACATGGCTTAATTCTGTCATGTTTCAGATTTTTAAGTAAAAAAGGAAAATTTAATAGGATGTACAAATAACCATGGAAGTCTTTCCATCATAAAATAGCATTATTTGTCTAACAAGAAAATTGCTCATATAAATCTGTTTTCAATATACAAGTGTAATGATAGATAGGTTTGGAGTTTTTCGTAAAACAACTTCCGTATTTGATTCAAATTTCATCTCTATTATCAATAAGAGCAGTCTTATATATCAAATATATTGCATATTTATGGATTGTAAGTAAAATATGTCTTGGAACTGTGATAACAAGACCATCTCCAACAGAAAGTCGGTTCCAGGAAGTCTGAAAGCCGATGGAAACCAGACCCATTACCTTATCTAAAGAGGAAGGTGATATAAAACCTGGTCTAAGCTACAGGCATTGGTGACAGATGTATATGACGTTGACAGACAAAAACACTTTTTTGTTTTAAATCTGACATTTTTGTACTTAAATCAACATACATGTACTTAAGCTTAAATATCTGAAAAAGGTAAAATCTGCTATAGTGACCACCTCTGTATTAAGACTGCATATATGTACAGTAAAAAAACTGCTGTAGTGACCATCTCTATATAAAGACTACAAGAATCTTTAAAGAACTTGTAATAATCACCAGGTCTCTATATAAAGACCATTTGTCTATATAGCAAACTCTCCTATAGTGACCACATCTATATACAAACGACCTGTCTATAAAGAACTTGTAATAATCACCAGGTCTCTATATAAAGACCATTTGTCTATATAGCAAACTCTCCTATAGTGACCACATCTATATACAAACGACCTGCCTATAAAGAACTTGTAATAATCACCAGGTCTCTATATAAAGACCATTTGTCTATATAGCAAACTCTCCTATAGTGACCACATCTATATACAGACCACCTGTCTATACAGTAAATCCTGTTATAGCGACCAAATTTATATAAAGACCACCTGTCCATAAAGACCATTGTGCAAAGTTCCTTTGCTTCAAAATTCAACCAAAAGAAAACTACATAAAGCCCATATTTCTTAGCTCACATTGATTGCAATTTCTAACAGCATTAACATGTACAATGCCTCAAAAATTAAAAAAAAAAAAAAAAAAAAAAAAAAACAATTATTTCATTTTCATTTTAGTTTAGTTGTCTGTCTCTGAAAATGGACAAGATTGCTAAATAATGTTTCTGCATCTCCTGGCAATTCTAAACCAAACTATACACTTTAAATGTCAGAAACATGACAGTTTTTAACTGAAATAAAAATTAGTCTCCATGTTTAAAAGTCTGGCACTTTTTAAAAAAGAGTAAGTCACAGATAATTTGAACTTAATCATTTACAACTCTATAGCATCCAAATAAACTTTGTCATTTGTCACTTAAATAGCTTTAAGTTTAGTACTCTAAGGATCTGTCATGCATTCTTAAGTATTAAAATCTCTCTTTCTCTCTATTCATTTCTTTACATTCTATGAATATTTAAATTTACTTTCGGAATTTATTCGTTTTATGGTATATGAAGATTTTCACTGGTGATTGATTATTTTCACGGGTGGTTGATTCTGTGTTGTATACTACTGCACACGTTTCTGGGTAGGGTATATAAGTAAGACACATGTTTTTAAGTAATTCCAACTAATTGCAAGCTAAGAATATGTCTCACTCTTATAAGGATTCGGATAGGGAATCCAGTCGTGGAAAAATTGGGCACAAAGATAAATCAAGCATACCCACCCTGCCCTTTCTCCTTTTTTATTCTTTTCCATATATTCTATATGTACCATGCTTTTTATTATTTTGTAAAAATAATAGATAATATAAACAAGAGGGCCATGAGGCCCTGGCGCTCACCTGAGAATAAGTTGAAATATACACATTTTTCCAATAATGTCATGAATAGAGGATTAACAGAATTCATTATAAGTAAATATGAACTTGACCTAGCTTTTGTCCTGAACATTGTTCTTGACAAATTATACGAAGATTAGACAGAAAACATGGACTCTAACGTGTTAGCAAGGTTTTCTATGATTTGACCTAGTGACCTATTTATTTATCCAACATGACCCGTATACAAACTTGACGTAGCTTTTGTCATGAACATCGTTCTGGGCAAATTATATGAAAATTAAACAAAAAGTATGGACTCTATAGTGTTAACAAGGTTTTTCTTAAATTTGACCTTGTGACCTAATTATTGACCCAACATGACCCATATAAAAACTTGACCTTGCTTTGGTCATGAACATCATTCTGGACAAACAATATGAAGATTGGACAAAAAATATGGACTCTAGAGTGTTAACAAGTTTTTTTCTTTGATTTGACCTAGTGACCTACTTATTGACCCAACATTAACGATATATGAACATGGCCTTGCTTTGTCATGAACATTGTTCTGGACAAATTATATGAAGATTGGACAAAAAATATGGACTTTAGAGTGTTAACAAGATTTTTTATGATTTGGACTAGTGACCTACTTATTGATCCAACATGACCCATATAACAAATTGACTTTGCTTTGGTCATGAACATCATTCTGGACAAATTATGTGAAGATTGGACAAAAAATATGGACTCTAGAGTGTTAACAAGGTTTATCTATTATTTGACCTAGTGACCTACTTATTGACCCAACATGATCGGTATATGTCCTTGACTTTGCTATGGTCATGATCATCGTTCTAGACAAATTATATAAAGATTGGACAAAAAATATGGACTCTAGAGTGTTAACAAGGTTTATCGATTATTTGGCCTAGTGACCTACTTATTGACCCAACATGATCGGTATATGTCCTTGACTTTGCTATGGTCATGATCATCGTTCTAGACAAATTATATAAAGATTGGACAAAAATATGGACTCTAGAGTGTTAACAAGGTTTTTCTTTGATTTGACCTAGTGACCTACTTATTGACCCAACATTAACGATATACGAACTTGACCTTGCTTTGGTCATGAACACCATTCTGGACAAATTATATGAAGATTGGACAAAAACTATGGACTCTATAGTGTTAACAAGGCTTTTCTATGATTTGGTCTAGTGACCTACTTATTGACCCAACATGACCCATATACGAACTTGACCTTGCTTTGGTCATGAACATCTTTCTGGACAAATTATATGAAGATTGGACAAAAACTATGGACTCTATAGTGTTAACAAGGTTTTTCTATGATTTGGCCCAGTGACCTACTTATTGACCCAACATGATCCATATACAAACTTGACCTTGCTTTGGTCATGAACATTGTTCTTGCCAAATTATATGAAGATTGGACAAAAAATATGGACTCTAGAGTGTTAACAAGGTTTTTCTTTTATTTGACCTAGTGACCTACTTATTGACCCAAAATTAACGATATATGAACTTGACCTTGCTTTAGTCATGAACATTGTTCTGGACAAATTATATGAAGATTGGACAAAAAATATGGACTCTAGAGTGTTAACAAGGTTTATCTATTATTTGACCTAGTGACCTACTTATTGACCCAACATGATCGGTATATGTCCTTGACTTTGCTATGGTCATGATCATCGTTCTAGACAAATTATATAAAGATTGGACAAAAAATATGGACTCTAGAGTGTTAACAAGGGTTTTCTTTGATTTGACCTAGTGACCTACTTATTGACCCAACATTAACGATATACGAACTTGACCTTGCTTTGGTCATGAACATCGTTCTGGACAAATTATATGAAGATTGGACAAAAAATATGGACTCTAGAGTGTTAACAAGGTTTATCGATTATTTGGCCTAGTGACCTACTTATTGACCCAACATGATCGGTATATGTCCTTGACTTTGCTATGGTCATGATCATCGTTCTAGACAAATTATATGAAGATTGGACAAATAATATGAACTCTATAGCATTAACAAGGTTTTTCTATGATTTGACCTAGTGACCTACTTATTGACCCAACATTAACGATATACGAACTTGACCTTGCTTTGGTCATGAACATCGTTCTGGACAAATTATATGAAGATTGGACAAAAAATATGGACTCTAGAGTGTTAACAAGGTTTATCGATTATTTGGCCTAGTGACCTACTTATTGACCCAACATGATCGGTATATGTCCTTGACTTTGCTATGGTCATGATCATCGTTCTAGACAAATTATATAAAGATTGGACAAAAAATATGGACTCTAGAGTGTTAACAAGGGTTTTCTTTGATTTGACCTAGTGACCTACTTATTGACCCAACATTAACGATATACGAACTTGACCTTGCTTTGGTCATGAACATCGTTCTGGACAAATTTATATGAAGATTGGACAAAAAATATGGACTCTAGAGTGTTAACAAGGTTTATCGATTATTTGGCCTAGTGACCTACTTATTGACCCAACATGATCGGTATATGTCCTTGACTTTGCTATGGTCATGATCATCGTTCTAGACAAATTATATGAAGATTGGACAAATAATATGAACTCTATAGCATTAACAAGGTTTTTCTATGATTTGACCTAGTGACCTACTTCTTGACCCAACATAACCCATATACGAACTTGACCTTGCTTTGGTCATGAACATCGTTCTGGACAAATTATATGAAGATTGGACAAAAAATATGGTCTCTATAGTGTTAACAAGGTTTTTCTGATTTGGCCTAGTGACCTACTTATTGACCCAACATGACCCATATACAAACTTGACCTTGCTTTGGTCATGAACATTGTTCTGGACAAATTATATGAAGATTAAACGAAAAATATGGACTCTAGAGTGTTAACAATGTTTATCTATTATTTGACCTAGTGACCTACTTATTGACCCAACATGATCGGTATATGTCCTTGACTTTGCTATGGTCATGATCATCGTTCTAGACAAATTATATAAAGATTGGACAAAAAATATGGACTCTAGAGTGTTGACAAGGTTTTTCTTTGATTTGACCTAGTGACCTACTTATTGATCCAACATTAACGATATACGAACTTGACCTTGCTTTGGTCATGAACATTGTTCTGGACAAATTATATGAAGATTGGGCAAAAAATATGGACTCTATAGCGTTAACAAGGTTTATCTATGATTTGACCTAGTGACCTACTTATTAACCCAACATAACCCATATTCGAACTTGACCTTGCTTTGGTCATGAACATCGTTCTGGACAAATTATATGAAGATTGGACAAAAAATATGGACTCTATAGCGTTAACAAGGTTTTTCTATGATTTGACCTAGTGACCTACTTATTGACCCAACATAACCCATATACGAACTTGACCTTGCTTTGGTCATGAACATCGTTATGGACAAATTATATAAAGATTGGACAAAAACTATGGACTCTAGAGTGTTAACAAGGTTTTTCTATGATTTGGCCTAGTGACCTACTTATTGACCCAACATGACCCATATACGAACTTGACCTTGCTTTGGTCATGAACATTGTTCTGGACAAATTATATGAAGACTGGACAAAAAATATGGACTCTAGAGTGTTAACAAGGTTTTTCTTTGATTTGACCTAGTGACCTACTTATTGACCCAAAATTAACGATATATGAACTTGACCTTGCTTTGGTCATGAACGTTGTTCTGGACAAATTATATGAAGATTGGACAAAAAATATGGACTCTAGAGTGTTAACAAGGTTTATCTATTATTTGACCTAGTGACCTACTTATTGACCCAACATGATCGGTATATGTCCTTGACTTTGCTATGGTCATGATCATCGTTCTAGACAAATTATATAAAGATTGGACAAAAAATATGTACTCTAGAGTGTTAACAAGGTTTTTCTTTGATTTGACCTAGTGACCTACTTATTGATCCAACATTAACAATATACGAACTTGACCTTGCTTTGGTCATGATCATCGTTCTGGACAAATTATATGAAGATTGGACAAAAAATATGGACTCTATAGCGTTAACAAGGTTTTTCTATGATTTGACCTAGTGACCTACTTATTGACCCAACATAACCCATATACGAACTTGACCTTGCTTTGGTCATGAACATCGTTCTGGACAAATTATATGAAGATTGGACAAAAAATATGGACTCTATAGCGTTAACAAGGTTTTTCTATGATTTGGCCTAGTGACCTACTTATTGATCCAACGTGACCCATATACGAACTTGACCTTGCTTTGGTCATGAACGTTGTTCTGGACAAATTATATGAAGATTGGACAAAAAATATGGACTCTAGAGTGTTAACAAGGTTTTTCTTTGATTTGACCTAGTGACCTACTTATTGATCCAACACATTCCATATATGAACTTGACTTAGCTTTTGACCTGAACAATGTTCTGGACAAGTTTGATGAAGATATAACAAAAACTGTGGCCTCTAGAGTGTTAACAATGAAAAGTTGACGCGCGACGCACGACGCACGACACACGACGCACGACGCACGACGGACAAAGACTGATCACAATAGCTCACTTGAGCACTTTGTGCTCAGGTGAGCTAAAAAAATATTCCAATTATATTTTATAATCATGATGTGGATCTTTTAAATATATAAAGAGGTTGCAACTAGTCATCCTATATTAGTTGTTTGTGTTTTATTTTTATAGTTAGTCAAGAAAATGTTTATTTTCGGAGGAACAGAGAAAAAATTCCCCTCTCTCTCTCTCTCATATACTAATGTGCTGATGATCAATTCTAATTAATAGATAACCCATTGTGGTCAGATTCTAATCACTTTATTAATTAAAGTATTGAAAAATAAGTGATCAGTTCCCTTTCCAGTGGGAAGACTCTATGGACTCAAAACAAACAAAACAACCCTGTTGCTCTTCCCAATGGAGGGTTTTTCCAGTTCGATGGATCTAAGACTAAATACAGGGTAAGGTTGTTTTTTTTTTTTTTAAATTCTTTTCAGAGTTATGTATACATACCACATTACAAAATTCAAATTAGACAAATGTACATAATTGAAAATTTAAGATTTAAAATTAAACTTAACATCAAAAATTCCAAATTTTGTACTAAATAATGTACAAATGTTCATTTACTATCTACAGAGTGGTGCCATATATATTCGGACACTTTGTAAAACCCTTCTTTATTTCATATAAAACCGTATATTTTTAAAAAATTCTCAAAAATTTATTTCTTGGTCAATTTCAATGATTTTTTCACCGTTAAATGTAAACTTTGTTGAAGTTTTTCTTAAAAATAATTAAAAAAGACAATTTCTTTGTTTTTAATAGATAATCATTTAAAATTCAACGGAAAATTTCTAAAATTGAAATTTACTATATAATCATGCTTCACATGGCTGTTAAAAAATTACAATGCTGTTCAGCTTATGTTTTCTTGACTGTTATAAGAAGGACAATATTTTGAACATTATTGGAAGCAACTACAACTAATTTTTCATTGAAGGATGAAAAAATCATGGATATTGACCACGAAATAAATTTTTGAGAATTTTTTAAAAATATATGGTTTTATATGAAATAAAGAAGAATTTTACAAAGTGTCCGAATATATATGGCACCACTCTGTATATAACATATACATGTACCAATAATTGATTATTTACAGATTGACAATTATTTTTAATGGTTCATCAAGGTATAAACCGTTAAAGCAGGCTGGGGAAAATCACATAAATAGGGAAATGTCAATCCTTATATTTACAATCGTCAGTGTTCTTTTTTTTTTTGAGAATGGTGATTTTTAAAAAATACAAGATTGAACAGAAAATGTCAAAAAAGAAATATCAATGAGGTTCGCTGCTGTACCACGTGACCAATACCTCTTAACATTTGTGCAGAGCGTTTTGGAACACGTCAACGTCACAGATTCCCGGAATGACGTCGTTTTTGCGGGAAAACGTCATTTCATGTGATTCTATATCCATTGGAAATAAGTGTTCCGCACAAACGTTAGAGGGTATCACATTGTACAGCGGCGAACCCCATTGAAACTATTTATGAGGTTTGGGCATTTTTACGTTTTATACACCATGATAAAACAGTTCATTGAAAAATAGCATCAGTTGTAGAAAAGAGGCTCATATTGAGAGCGATAATTAGATTGTAAATATTTCTAATTATTAGTCACTTGAGTAGTTCAGATCAAAGATTACGAAAATCAAACCAATTTTGATCACTACTCTGATATAAGATAAATATATATAAACATATATACAAATATGTGATAGACAAGGTGAGACTCTATGGCCTTTATCATTCATTAACAATATAAATGTAAACAGATGCAGAAAAAAGTATTTATATTTCTTAATACCTGAGGCTCCTGTGATATCTTTCGCTTTCAAATCTTTGGCTTTCATTACTACCACTGTTAAACGTCCCACTGATGGCTGATAGCATAAAGACAATAAAAGTTCACCTAATTTCCCCTGAAAAATTAAATAAATAATTAATTACTCTGAAAACTTGAGTCTAGCAAATCTTGGGGTTAGCCCTGCCATTCACAAATTAGCCAATTGCTAAATTTTGTAATTTTTGGCTCCAAAAAATAGCTTTTTTGCTAATATTTTTTTTGCTCTAATTTTTTTTTCAATAATATAATAAGACAGATGAAAATCAATGACTTGTTTTTTTGTTTTTGTTTTTTACACAAGTATGGAAAAGTAAATGTTACAAATTGTTGTTCAAGAACAATCTACACAGCAGATTAGAAGACTTACATGTTGGATTAACATATTTTGTCAATTTTAGTTTCATAGCTTTACTGGCTCGTAAACCAATAAAATGGCTCCTGAATTTTAAAAAAAATTGCTAATTTTTGGCTCCATCTTTATGAGAGCCAGAGCTAACCCTGGTAAAATCCTAACTACTAAGAGCTTTCAGAGAAAGCAAATCCCCCCCCCCCCCCTAAGAGGTAATTTTAACATGAATTATTTGAAAGATTCAAAGGATCAAAAGTCCTAGAAAAACCACTGAATGGGAACATGGTAATGATATGCTCAACTACACCTTCTATTGGTCATGTCTGTAAAGTTTGTTCATTTGGATATACAGACAGACAGAATTTATTACTATATCCAATTCCCGATTTCTCAACTGGGGATAACAATAAAGCAGTAAATAGCAACAATAATGCAGATGTAATTTTAAACAATACAACTCACTATTTGTTATTTGATTATTCTAATTGATTTAAATGGCCTTTAAACATGCAATAAAATGACATGTTTATGGTGGAAGCATATGTTCTTTAAAGGGGTTTTTGGTAATTATAATTCTAAATTCAGCCAAACAAAACAAAACTGTTCAATATTCATGATCTTTATTGTTTTAACATTTTCAAAATTCTGTCTAGAAGAGATATTCAATAATCTATTTTCATTATTTCGAAATGTTTCATTCAGCTAAACTTTTAGTGATATTCAATACCCAAATTTGTGCTATTTAAAACTTTAAACGATGGTGATGTTCAATTATCATATTTTATAGTTTAATATTTCAAATTCTGTTTAAAAGAGATATTCAATAATCATTTTTCATTATTTTGAAATGTTTAATTCAGCTTAACTTAATTTTAAGTAATGTTCAATATGCAATTTGTGTTATTTAAAACATTAAATGGTGATGTTCAATTATAATTATTTTATAGTTTTATATTTTCAAATTCTATTTAAAAGTGATATTCAATAATCATTTTTTATTATTTTGAAATTTATAATTCAGCTTAACTTTAAGTGATGTTTAATATCCAATTTGCATTATTTAAAATTGTAAAGTTTAATATTTCAAATTCTATTTAAATGTGATATTCAATAATCTTTTTTCATTATTTTGAAATGTCAATTCAGCTTTTAGTGATGTTTTTAAAATGCAATTTGCATTATTTAAAAATTTAAACGATGAAATGTTTAATAATGATTTTTTATAGTTTCAATGATTCAATTGTGTTTCAAAGAGGCAATTAATAATTTTTTTTTCATCATTTCAAAATAATTAATTCAACCTTACTTTCTATGATGTTCAATAAGCATAATTTAAAACTTTTAATAATGGTATTCAATAGTTAATTTTTTATAGTTTAATATTTTCAATTGTGTATAAAAGCAATTTTCAATATTTTTTTATCTTTATTTTTGGAATTTGTTCAACAATTCTTTTCATTATTTAAAATGTTCAATAATTTTTTCCATTGTTTAAAATGTTCAATAATTTTTTCCATTGTTTAAAATGTTCAATAATTTTTTTCATTATTTAAAATGTTCAATAATTTTTTCATTATTTAAAATGTTCAATAATTTTTTCCATTGTTTAAAATGTTCAATAATTTTTTCCATTGTTTAAAATGTTCAATAATTTTTTCCATTGTTTAAAATGTTCAATAATTTTTTTCATTATTTAAAATGTTCAATAATTTTTTCATTATCTAAAATGTTCAATAATTTTTTCCATTGTTTAAAAGTTTCAATAATAATTTTTATTGTTTAATTACCTATTTAGGGACTACAAGAGCAAAACAAATACCATGCACAAGTCAATGACAACGTGTGGGCTGGTGTTTTATTACATAAAGTACATGTGATATTTTAAAAGTCCGGAAAATCCATTACAAATCTGTCATGATTATACGATTGTTGATTTTTGGTGAATCTCCTATTGAGGACAAGAACATATCCACCCACAGAAAGTTATTTGTATTAAATATCAAACATGTAGTTCATTAACATTATTACTGCAGGAGTTAAGTACACTTGCACTAGAATGAACAATCTTAGATTTGTGTCACTTTACTTTTGCTTTACTTTATGTTATTAGTCAACTTTAGTAAGTCTTAGACTCATATGGGACTTGCTTAGTTTCAGCCACATTACGCTTCAAAGAATTGGCATCACAAACCATTCAGTTCTCTATTTTTGCACCAAGGCAACCAACCAATGAATTGAAGCCAAAACATTTGAAAAAATCCTTTCATACATGCAATACGCTGGGGTTGAACCAAAGTGGTCTTTTTATGTTTAAGCTTGAAGGCTAATGTCTTAACCTGGCAAGCCAACCACAGCCTCAGTGACAAAGAGGTCTAAAGCACAGACTCACAAATCATAACATCTCTCTCTAATTCCACTCAAGCAGATCCAAGTGTGAGAAAGTTCGTATCAGTTTCCTGGTAAAAGATGGTTTTATCCAGGGTCTCTCAGAGTTCCTTTATCATCAAAGAACTGACAACCAAATGAAAGTGAAAGAATCTTTACTACAGTATAAAACATCATTGTCGGTTTTCTTGCTAAAGGTTGATCGTTTTCTCCAAGCAAACTAATTTCCTCTATCATCCCAGAACTGAAAGAATCTTGATGAGATGCTGGAATTAAAATTAGCAGGGCAGTAGCCCATGGCTCCTAAAAATCAGTCTGGGCCCCTAACATTTCATACATTGCAGCTATTTATTACTATTACAACTTCTTTTCTAAAGTGAGCTGGGCCCCCAACTCAAAATAGTCAAGCTTCATCCCTGTGAGAGTATAAAGCACTTGTCCTCCAAGGCCTCAAACTAGCCATTAAGCAATCAACTACATTAAAAAGCATAATTATGAAGTATTGCACTAAGTGAAATCATGAAGGTATATCTTTATGAAAATAGTCTAGACACGCACTTTTCTATAATTGTTAGTATGAATCCCAGACTCATAATTTTACCATCAAGGCTTAATAATACATTTTTCCTCAATAAGAGATAAATCCGGATTCAACTATAATGCAGAGAAATATATTTAATATCAGGTCTTTCAATTTACCCAGGCCATAATATTAGGTTCTTAAATCAACTTCCTGCTTCATCATCTCATGGTGTCATGGCAACAGAAAAGTGTGTCGGTTAATTAGGTCAGACAGGGCTAGATTGTAAAGCTGTAGGACACCACTATAAAACAAAGACTACAGACTTTTATTAGAATAAAGCTTGGGAAATAGACATGATGTGTCTTGTTCCGTAATGGATAGGGTTAATAATCTCAGGGTTTTTTTTTAAATGAAGCAAAACAAAGTATTTTCTGTAACCATCTAAGATGACCTACTCAATCTCTAAAAAGGTGTACCCTTTTTATGCATCCTCCAAAACCACCTTTTATAACTCCAATGTGACAGAACAGATAGAAACAATCTCAGAAAATGTGAATGCTTTTAAATAGAAATAAGTGGCAATAATTGCTGCAATAAAAAAGTATCAAAAATAAATTTTGGTTGTGTTTTGATTTGTGCAAATTCTTTGTATACTACATGATAATCATTAAAATAAGTACAGAATATCAAACATTTTTGTTTTACTTTCAGGTTATTATATACTGACAAAGGGCAATTACTCCAGAAGCTTTTAATCAAAATTCTAAAATTCAAACTTGACCTGTGTTTTATCAGCATGGTACAATTACATATTATACCAGTTTAAATTTTACAGCACTAGACGGTCGTTTCAGAATACAATTCCTCATCAGTAGTGCTTGGACTAAAATCATGAAACCAAAATTATTTTGAAGATGTTGAAAAGCTACCCAAAAGGACCAAAATATATTTTACCAAATTAAGCTAAGGAAATACTTTGCATGTGGGAGTATACCTTAGTTTCTGAGAAATTTAAATTTTAACCTGCAGGAAATTTAGACAATTATAGTATATTTCTGACAATAATACGAAATTATTGCCTACTGAGTTTGTGATATCCTCGGGGCACAGCCACCAGCAGAGATATCGGCTCAGGGGTTTAAATTACATATTATACCAGTTTTAATTTTACAGCACTAGACACAAATTATTAAACTTACTGTAGTTGAACATATGTTATTGATTGAAACAATATGAATGGATGGATAGATAGGTGAGTAATTTGCTGGAAAGTTGGATGGCTGGATGGAGAGATGAATAGGTTGATGGGTAGGCAGATAGATAAATACAAAAAATGGAATTGCAGACATGGCCTAAAACTGAAATTCAAAAACCAATATCAGTGATTTTGTTTGTATCAAATTACTACCGAATAAAGGTAGTTTCCAAAAGAGAAAAATGACTAAAATTTCCAAACTAGACCAATAGAATTCCCCAAAGCAACAGTGATAAACAGGTAAATCTATGAATACAGATTAAATTTCCTAATGAAAAAAGGCAAAAGGTAGTTTAAAAAAAAAACATAAAAAAATCACTGAATATAAACATTTTGTCCTCTTACCCTGCTATCTTTACAAGGCTGTAAAAATCTCCACATACTCGGAGACTGGGATAAATCTATCTCATTTAATGGAATGTATGTTTCACCTATAGGGTCATCTCGACTAAATCTGTCGTAGTCTATAACTTGTAGGTATAACGTCTTTTCTAATAGCTTATTATGAGGCCAACCTGAAAATAAACAAAAAACATATAAATTATGTCATCTCATTTCATAATATTATGTTAAATGATTGTGGTACTGGAGGTCATACATTGTGATACGACAGTTGACTCTTGTTAAATTGAACTCTATGGGGAAATAAAAATAGTTTGACTTATTCGAAGGTCGAGATAAACGAAGTTGTGGATGGAAGTCAAAGGGTGGGGGGGGGGGGGGGGGGGGGGGTCGTAATTTTGCCAACTGGAAGTTACTTCCTATTCACTCCCATGTTTATCATCTTAACATTGACCATTTTATGTGTGGTTTTCTTTATTTCATTAAGATCTGTTAGCTTTAGATCGTTCGGTGATATTTTTTTTCTATTTTTGCCAAAAACAAGTCATCCCATCTTGTCTATATAATGTATATTCCGGTTATGCTTTGGATGTTATAAACTCCCCCATACTTCCGGATATTGAGAAAATGTAGTAATCACTTAGGGCTTTAACCATCGGGAGTCATGTTTAGCTTGGCTGTAATTAATACAGTGGCTTATCAATCTGTATAATTGTTTTGTTTTTGCATGGACAATAATTAACGTAAGCCACAAGGTCAGTTTGAGATAAAAATCATAATTATTTATGACAGGAACATGCTAAAGGACTAAAAGATTTTAGTTTGAGTTGACTGAAAAATTTTAGTTCGAGTTAAAAACCATTATTTTCGTTGAATTTCCATTCAGGGGAACTAAAATTAGTTCAACTTATCCGAAAATTCGAGATATTCGAGTTCGAGGTAACGAGATTCAACTGTATTTCAAAAGTGTTCAAATATCTACCACTCTATCATTCCTGTGTTATCCTGATATGAAACATAAAGAAAGCAAATCCTATGACTGTTCCATTTTAATGACTTAACTTCTGAAGGGTGACAATTCTGGATGTCCACATACCTAGATGACAAGTATAGTTTTATACTGGAACAAGGCTTATCATGTAAAATAAATACCTTTAGAGTTATCTCCCTTGTACTGGGTTGTCGCAGGATGACAATCGTATTATCACATGGCCGTGCCTAGATAAGATGAAGTTTTCACATGCTGACAGTAATTTTGTGGGAAATATCTCAATTGTTACATGTCATGTGATTAGAAAACATCCAATAAAATGTGTTTAAATATGTATGTGGTAAATTTATCAATTAATTTTTAATAAGGTAAAATTATGTACACAACTATTACACCACAGTTATTATACCACTGCTAGCTCAGGGTCCAGTTACACAATAATTCCTTAATTGGACATTACTTTCAGTTTACTGATATCTTATTTAGATACTGATGTTGCCATCTCCCACTGAAGCTGTGTTGTTGTTTATTCTTTAGACAGAAGGTTTTACAACATTGTTAACCATTGTGTTTTTGTTATTAGGTAAATGCATTGTAACATAGCTCTATTGAACCAGCAGTAACCTGGGTGTTAATGACCGGTGACATGGAGTTAATAACACAGAAATTAACAATTCAATATCAAATAAGTCAACATCAATTAATCATTTATATTTATTATATACATGTATTGAAGATAATATATCCAATTATATCCATCAATTATTCCATATGAATAAATCATACACAGCTATTGAAGACATTCACAGTTCTACTCAGGATAGAAGCAGATTAAATAAGCATGAGTGCCAAGAGTAATATTCTCATCCACGGACGGAATTTTCCGTGCCATCTCCGTCTTACTTTTCCGACATGATATTTGTCTTCACAATCCAATGATGGGGATCATTATTCCTATCTATTATGTCACAATCACTTAAACCAACTAAAGTGATGATTTCATAATCATGTTAGAATGTCAACAAAAGTTAATGGGCTTCACCTATATACCACATGATACCCCATAACATTTCTGCAGACCAATTGTTTTCATTGGAGATGGTTTGCTTCAGCTCCCGTTTCCCATAAAAATGATGTTACTCCAGGAAATTTCTACGTAAACATTTTTCAAGAGGTTCGCACAAATGTTTGGGGTATTGATCACATGGTATGTTGGCAGGTATTGATCACAAGATATGTTGGCAAACTCCATTGTATCATTTAAAGAAGTTGTCAATGGTGGCAATAAAACAAGAACATTCTAATTACATTCAGAATAAACTAATTAACTATATCTACATAATAAAATCTTAATTCTGAAAGTTTGATATTATCAAACATTAAAAACATTATATGCAAGGCTACCTATTATTAAGGTCAACTCTGGATTGGTTTTTGTGCTACCATTGGTGATAAACACTGAGTGAGACCAGGAGCTCAAGAAAAATTAAAGAGTCTTGTTGCCTTCTTCAAGCAATGACCATGTAAAGGTGAAAAACAAACAGTCACTGTCACACCTAGATATAACCCATTGGGAACAAAGAAATATTAGTTTCATAGAAAGATGGTCTTTGTATGTAGTTTCATATTTTTATTTTTGGTTTGAGTATGAATCAAATGAACCTTAAAATACTGGTCTTAATGGACAGGTGATATTAACACAGTGTGCTTTTATGAAATAGGAAGGGACTTTATTAAAGAGATAGTAGTCTTAATGGACAGGTTGTCTTTATATTGAGGTGGTCACTGTAACAGGTTTTATAAGGGCTGTATATCTGATGAATTTAATGCTGAATATGGACCTTATTACCAATGTTCACACCTAAAGTTTTATATTTCTACTCAGTATTTGCCCCACTAGATTTTCCCTTAAACTTGCACAAAACGATGCTTATTTCCAAAATTTTGAGGGGTAGGTGATAGCCTTTTTTTTTTTTTTTTACTGTACACTGGTATACGATGCATAGCATTGCTACCATAGTACAATATTCATCAGTTTATAACTTGTATGATACCTTAAACGTGGTTATTTTTCGCGAAAATCATATCATTGGCATTTTGTGAGGGGCTTTTTTCGGGTTTTTGCCCATTCTCAAGGCATGTACAATATGAAAGATGACTTGCCGTTATATTCCGGACAGTGGAATTTTCATGATGTTTTTTTTCAACTCGCAAAAATCAAAGAAATTTCCGCCACACAAATATAACTATGTTTACAGACGTATGTTAGCTACGGTCTATATCGTATCTTGGGCATACACTTATATGTACTCTAACAATATGTAACCTGAAACCATATCAACACGAAATAAATCTTTTATTAAAGATGCCACAGGGAATTCAAATTAATCCAGAGATTTGAAACCCGTCATAAAAATCATACGACAGATAATTTAAACATTGGATGTCTTTAAATCATTCCCACATCACCTTTAGAGTATAAGTTATGTGACACAAGCCACCAACATGTAAGTTTTCCCAACTGACTTTACAGGAAGCTGGCAAAGATATGGCAATGACAACCAACTAGCAAATATATAAAATTGACTATGAAATTGACAACCTTTTTAATTATAGGCTTTCACCATGGTTACTAAAAAAAAAAAAACTTTCCTATCATGCAGTACAGAGAAAAATACATGGTGATATCTATACCATATGTCATATGGGAGTAAGACCCTTAATATCAGACTGAGGTCCCATATTGCTTGAGCCATAACTGAAATTTGTTACGAGTATGTACCGGTAGCTGCCAAATATTTACTTAGCTTACCAAAACATATTTCTGTCTGTTACTGCTATGAGAATTTTACATGTTAAAAATAGTGACCTAATTTACATCCATATTGACATTTTAGTGGCATGTCTTGTACTGTGCTCAAAAGGTTACACCACTCTCCTGAATTTTCAACAATGAGGCTTTTTTGTACTTTGTGTAGAATTCCCAGATATGCATAGCCATTTCCCATTATGACTAGGCTCAGGTAAGTGAAAATGACCAAATTTTATTTAGACTTTCTCATTGGACTTTCTTTAAAAATGTTGCCAAAATAATTCACTGTCATGTTAGTTTATTAGTGTCTGTGAATTGAAAAAAATCTTTTTAATTCAAAACACATAATTTTAATGAGAATCCCTAAAACAAACTGCAGACACTGAAACTTGAACTTCAGCATCATACAGTAATTGACGATCATGATGGAAACTGCTGACACTGAAACTTGAACTTCAGCATCATACAGTAATTGACGATCATGATGGAAATACAGCTGTTATTTAGGTACACATGGTGTGCTTCACTCCCTTAGGTTATTAAGTAATTATGTAATTCTCCTCTATTTCTTGCTTGTATTTTTTGTTTTTGATCGATGAGTTTTCATGGAAATGATATGATCTGACTTGAATAAAATTTTGAAAACACCATTTATTTTATTGTTTATGTTCGGACACCTGATGCTTGTTTTTCTCTATTTCATGTGGTAAACACTCATAGATTATGAAGGCCTTTCAAGTGCTAATAAACCCGTCTGTTCTAAACACTGCAGATTACTTGTTCCATCATAGTGGTCTACAAATATGTCACAAAGGAAGAAGTGAGTTGGGTAATGGTGTTTAACGTTCCAGTCAAGAATATTTCACTTATATCGAGATGTTGCGAGCTATAGGTGGAACATCCAGAAATTTTGCATGTTCCTTGTGCTGATGCCATTATACAGCAGGGTTTTTTATCATGCCATGGCTACCATGACACAGGACTTTATTTTAAGTTTCCAACCACAAAAAAGGGGAAGCAATGACTTGCAATTTAAAATGGGGATGGAAATGTGTTGATTTTTAGAAATAGAACTGCATTAATTGTGTAAGGTTAATGTATAGCTAAAAATTTGCATTAATTGGAACAAAAACATTAGTCGATTAATAGAAGCTATCACTATCTATTGTGTGACAAATAGAAATGCTAGGGCAAAGAACTGTTAGACCAAGGGTTATCTATCTCATTCAGAGGGACCTTGGTGGCCCCTGCATGTGCTTAAGCATTACGGTACATTTCACTGTCTGGGTTTAAATTCCACTCAGGACAGATCGTAATATGAGAAAGTTTGCCAGTTCACCTGCCTAAGGTGAATGTGGTTTTCTCTGAGCAGTCTGTCTTTTTTCACCACTGTCTTGATATAAATTAAAGAATCTTGACTGAGGCATAAAACTTCATCACATGCGGCTTCACTCTGTTGCATGCAAATAGGCAATGGATAATTATTTTTCTCTAATACTCCTGTTTTATAAAGATCTGATGATAAATATACCCCATTCCCCAAAAAATGTACAATATTTGCATTGTCCCAATGTCACAGTTAAAATAATATGTGTAGGAAGTCTTTTTCCTAGGGTAAGATAGTATATCTGGGCAAAATATAGGATTTTTTTCGTCTTATACAATGTGACAGATTCAACTCTACCCACTTTATCTGTTACACATTTTTACACCTTGTTTACATTAAAAGTTTTTTCTCAAGTATTCATAGGAAAGGAAAATTAATTACATTATTGTCTACTGAAGGGTCATCAAACAGAGGTAATCGAAATTTCTAGACTTATGTGAGAATGAGACAGACATTACATCAGAACTGTCATTGGAATAAACTGATAATCTTCTGAAGGGTCATCAAAACAGAGGCAATACAAATCTTAGACTTATGTGAGAATGAGACAGATATTACATCATAACTGTTGTTGGAATGAAAAGATGAAATGTATAGAGCCTCTACTGAAGGGCCATCAAACAGAGGCAATACAAATGTGAGAGTGAGACAAAAGCTTACATCAGAAATGTTGTTAGAATGAACTGATACAATGTATGGGGCCTCTGCTGAAGGACCATCAAAAGAAGGCAATCCAAATCTTTAGACTTACGTGAGAATGAGACAGAGATTACATCAGCACTGTGGTTGGAATGAACTTATACAATGTATGGAGCCTCAACAATGTCAATTATATAATCAACTGTAACCCAACAACATCAATCACCATCAAGCATTTTCTCCCTCATGAAAACATTAAACTCATAGGAGAAAAATTTCCAGTTATAATCATTAATATTTTTTCCCTCTGTCTTATTACACATGGAAGCAGAGGGAATTCCTGGCAGTACACAATGTCTGTTGGTAAATTTGATTTAAAGAAAAGAAAATTCATCATTTAAACCTAGTATATCTAGTCAAGTGCCTGATCAGAACTTGGAATGAAATTTACAAGATCTGGGACAAACATGAATCAAAATATATTTCTAGATATAAACTTAATATATCTAGCCTTGTGCCTTATCAGAACTTGTGATCTGGAATACATGTCAATCAAAGTATATTTCTAGATTTTAATCTGATATATCTTGCTGTCTAAGGCTTGATCAGAACTTGATATAAAGTTTACAAGATCAAGGACATATTCCAATCAAATTATATTTCTAGATTTGAAACATTGCCTGATCAAAAGTTCATGAGAAATTTACAAGATCTAGGACACATGTCATTCAAAATATATTTCCAGATAGAGTATTGTTTCAAAAATGCATATAGTAAACTCTGAAAGCACTTAAGGATTTCAATTTGAGCTTCAAGTTATTTAGAAATTTTATTTTTCTAATAAAAAAAATAACAGCGTTAAATAAGAGGCATAATAAGGCAAGTAACATCCAACTGGTTGTAATACTTAATAAATATTTTTCATAAAATGCTTGTGGAAACCTTAACTAGCTTGGAAGAAGTAAATAAGGCAATAAATTAAGCTATAGTTTTTAGGCTTTAGTGTCAGAAAAGAAGACTTTTAAAGAACCGAATTATGAATCGTATTTGTATATTCTTTTAATAATGAGCCAAAGGTAAGGTTACAAAACAACAGCACCACTAGGCAGAGCAAGGTGTATTGTCTTCAGTCTTAACACTACCTAGAAACTTTATTCACAAATATTGGTTCAAATTGAAAATTGTATCATGAAATAGACAAAGTTGGACTTTTCTGCTGTGACCCTATGTTTACTTTGAGTGATCCTCAACATTTCAGAAAACAGCTAGTGTTTAAGTTGTACTGTATAATTCTCTATTTTTTTCCTAATTGATTGAATCTCTTCTGTAGCCATTAGAATTGAAGAAACATATTTTTCTGTGTTTAACTGAAGACAATTTCTAGTGGAACACCACCACCAACCCTCCAACTGTCTTACTGATAGACCTTTCTGTACTGGTTTCTGTCCACGTCACAGATTAAAGAAAGGTTGTTTTTCACAAAATATTCTCTATGAAGACAAGAAGAGGCATGTAACATACTCCATCAGTGAACGACTTAGTAATAAATATTTTGTTGTAAATCATTCATGTATGTAAAATGATTATTAAATGTCATAATATATATAATATACTGGCTTGGCTCTTATGTCAATATGTAACTTCATACAGAACAGTTAATGTAACATTTGTTGTCATTGTCGTCAGGAGTGGAGAAGAGAAATGGTGTTTTACATCCCTGTCAAGATTGTTTTACTTATCTATAGAAGAAGACAGTTCTGTAATAATGGAAGAAATGAGAGTGCTCGAAGAAAAACCATGGTCGTTCCCGAAACGCCTGACAAACTTCCTTACACTAAGATGTGCATGGATGGGATTCGAACATATACTGTAAGAGGCTCTGTGAATAGTAAGCCAGGATCAAAGATATGGTAATTACGCGACTTTGCCGATCAAAGGTTGTTGACTTATTGGGGTTCAAATGTATTTATTACACAACCTTGCCAATCAAAGGTTGTTGACTTTTCTGACATATTGTTAATTGGGAAATAGCATGGTAAATCATCATACCAAAGGCAATAAAGTTGATCTGTATGATGGGCGTATGATGTGCTGAATTAGCTCAAATCTTAAAAGATTAATCAATTTCACCCATCACATCAATAATAACGTGTGTTTCAATGATTCAATGGACGAAAAAATCCGGCCACATTTATAGGAAAACCGAAGATGTCAGATTCAAACAGTTATGCAAACATAACAGATACCTCATCATCATTGACAATGTCTTACTTGTTAGTTTGGTTCAAGTATAATGGACTTTATAAGTTGTCTGAGATGTTTATATGCCAAATTGTGACCAAGTGCACTGGCACTCTTAGGGTTGCCCCAAGTACAAAGCAAGTCATAAAAACAGATGATGTGTTAGAAAGTTTGTCAGTTTGCTTGCAAAAGGTTGGTGGTTGTTCTCTGGGCACTCCTGTTTCCTCTACCACCCCAAAACTGATTGCCTATATACATACTGTTGAGTGAAAGAATCTTGACAGATTTGTTTACAAATAAAAGACGAAAATAACTGGCAATATTGAGGTAAAAAAGTTAAAAAAAATAATAAATAAATAAATAAATAAATAAATAAATAAATAAAAAAAAATTAAAACAACTCCCAAAAAACTGAAATAAACAACATGTTGCAATTTCATATCTGTGATCTATATTCATATATTTGTTGACAGACTTCTATAAACTCCTGTTACATCATATAGCCATCAAATATTTCATAAGAAAAATTTTTTTTAAAAATCTTCTAGTTTTATGAAAAAGAGCACATCAAAGAACACAGAATGTATCAAAGACAAACATGTTAATTTATATTTATTAACATGTAAATTTTGGTATTTGTCACTCATATATAGGCAAACAACATTGACCTGTCTGCTTCACCTTTCATTAGGAATATTCATATACAGTGATGATCCTCTTAATATATGGGTATAGTGTCAGGATTCACAATCAAAACAAACCATGAACATTTTCCATAATTTAGACAGAATAGATACCTGATCTATCAAAAAGGAGCCTAAGATCAGCTTCCTAGACAATCCTAAAGGTCGATATATAGTTAACAAGTGGTCAAAAAGCTGCCAAGAGATTGATAACAGACCTATTGAGATATAACCAACAACAGACCAAAATAAACTTTCTGAGTCTGTATCAATGTGTTAGCTTAGTGTTTATGTACTGTAAATGTATTGGTTCATATAAAATATTTAACGTAAAGGTCAAGCAGGCAGATCAATGTTGTTTGCCTATCTATGTTGGTGAACCACTATAGTAGGTCAGCTGGTAGAGTGCTTGCTCCATATCTGGCAGGTTCATGATGGGAGGAAATTAAACCCTGGATGATCTGACCAAAAATTTAAATAAGATAGATTTTTAAGACTGTTTTTGCCAAGCACTGGGTATTTAGAAATAAAAGTCACAGTGTCCTTTGGAAGAGACCCTAAAGACCAATGTCCCTTTTCACAGAAGGTGTGACATGCTAAAGAACCCTCCCTGTACATTGCCTTGAATGCAATGCAAAGTTAAACATTTCGTCTACCTCACCTATAGCTGGTAAGGTCTAGGGATGGCACGATATATCGGTATATCGATATACTGATCGATGGGCTACTCCCGACGATAATCGATATTGATTTTTCAAATATCGATAAGTAACTAGAAAATCCAAAACTTCAGAAAAACAATTAAAAGATCGATTATATAAAACAATGCCTTATATTTATTTAAATGAGCTCCAGTTCTCATAACATGTGCATTTGTACATATAAGTAAGTACGTCATCAATTCTTGGGCACCTCTGAAATGATGCGAAATTCTTTAGATGCTTGAGTGCACCTTGTTACAGAGGGAAGTACTCCAAGCATATGCATGATTAAGATACGCTTGTCTTTTACGTTGTTAAGCACATGTTCATTCGAAAATGCTTCATATGACATGATTTTAGGAGGTTAGATACGATGTACCAAGACTTTTCTCCACAGATTATTTTTCCGATATGTATCGATAGTTATCGGCATGAAAAGAACGATAATCGATATTGAATTTCAGCAGCGATAGCCTGGAGCCCTAGTAAGGTCACAATACAAGTATAATATATTCAAAGATATATTTGAATGGGACCTAAATCCCCATCTAAACAATAAAACAATCAATAGATCTAGAAACAAAACTTTAACATAGATTTAAAAAAAACCAAAACTATAACATAGATCTAAACATAGATTTAAACACAAAACTTTGACCCAAGTCAATAATTACAAATTGCAGATGAAACAAATACATCAAAGTATACAAATATCAAAGTAGTCATCACAATATAATTTATAACTTCTACCCCAGCTATTATATTTCGCAATGCTCTACAATACTCCCATATATTATCCCTTATAATGTATTGCTGACAATCAGGAGGCAACATCTGTTAAACAAATATTTGTCCTTATAAATAATAGATACAGCCAGCCCTGAGCTTGTAAAGCAAGCAGCTACTGCTTCAATTGATAGTATACACAAATAATAGGACTATAATACAATTATATTTACACAAAGTTAAAGAAGAGCACACCATTCAGCAATGTTTGCTAACTTCTAGGAATAATTTGATAAACACAGGGCAGAAAACCTGATTTAGGACACTAATAAATATATTACAGGTCAACTGATTTTTTTTCCTCTAGATATTTGGTTGATTGCTGGTGTTACAAACTCAGTTATGTCAAGTCGAGGACCTAATGTTGTTCACTAAATGTAAATGAAAATTTCCCATACGTCAATTAAGAAATGATCAACATCTACCCATGGTATAACATCAAATAATACACAGGCTGGAGTTCACATGCAGAAGAATATATCACATGCCTAGATGTTGATTATTTCTATTCAAACATTACATAAATCAAAAGCATTGGAATAAACACTGCAAACTCTTTCTACAACTTTCACCCAAGATCCTTGTGTGAAAAATTTGCCAAATATTTTGTTGATGGTTAGTGGTTTTCTTGTTGACCGTTAGTGGTTGTCTAAGAGTACATTCTCTGGGTACTCAAGTTTCCTAATCCAAGAACTGACAGCCTAGAAAAATCTTGACTAGTAGGGTATAAAATGGCATTACCCTACTCCAGTCCCCTATTGTGGCTAGTCGAGCCCTTGTATTTGTTTTTAGAGTTTTATGGCTAACTTTAAGCATTCACTGAAACAGAGAACCTTTGTTTTACTTTTAACACCTCTAAATGGTGAACTTTTCTGTTTAAGAGTGTAAGCAGGACTCTAAATGGCAAACTTTCTGTTTAAGAGTGTAAGCAGGATGGATGGATGGATGGATGGATGGATGGATGGATGGATTTCCAAGTCAAGAATATTTTATTTATATCCAGACATCACCAGCTATAAGGGGAAGTGGCAGAAATTTAATGCACTCAGAGCAATGTGTAGGGTTCTTTTTAAGTGCAGTTACATAGTGTTTAAAGTTCTCTTCCAAAGGATCCCGCAAATTTCATTTCTGAATGTTAAATGCTTGGCACTATCTATTTTCAAGTCTTGGTCAGACCCATCCTGGGGTTCGAACCCATGACCTACCAAACACAGATTGGGCACTCTACCAACTAAGCTACTGTAGTGGTTGTGGCAGGAGGATAAAACATCTCTGCAGACCTCCAAACCAAATTTTCAGAGTAAGGTTTGGGCCCACAACTGTATGTGCAGTACAACAAGAAGAAAACGTTGTTCCAAGTACAGATACGTGACAATCTAATTATCTCTTCACATTACTCTGTATAAAATTTCAGAAAATTGTTTTATAGGTTTTTTGTTAATCAAACATGAATAATTGAATTAGTTCTTGGCATCTATATAGCCCACCTGTTACAATTTTACATATATGTTTTTGATATTAAACAAGATATCAGTAGGTGTGATATTGATGAAATGTCATTATCTTGTTGGGGTTTTTTTAAGACAAAACTTGAAACGAAAAAAAAAATCAGGTGAATATATATATCTAAATGAGTTTCACATAAAAACAAGAGAATCTGTAGAACAGATGGATGCCCACGACTAAAGGCTAGTTGTAAAGTGATCTCTCATAATTAAAATAACTCTGAAATTATGTAAAATAAACCCATGTTTCTTATGTACTGCACTTGTCCTCATTGAGTTCTATCTACTTGTGAAATTTCATGTTGATATTTCATAAGGTTTTGAGGTATGCTCCGGACAAAATTATGACAGATGGACATACAGATGCATACACCAAGATGGACAGACAAGCAGCAACTATATGCTCTCTCTTCGGGGAGCATAAAAACTTGCAATGCTAACAGAACATTCAACTGAAATGCACCAATCAGAAATGAAAAACAGATGATCATTAACACCTTCTTATGAACAAGTAAAAACATAGTTTGAGTATTATTACACAAATATCCAAAACATTGTCCCACTGGTTAAAGAGTACCTGTAATGATATTTGATTTTTACATATGGTATTCTCCATACTGAAATATGACTTAATGTCAAAATTTTATAAAAATCCACGCCAAAATAAGGGAGATATCGGCCAGTTTGTAATACACCTCCCGTTAATCCAAACCAGAGGCTCAGTGTGGCTGAGCCTGTATCGCTCACCTGAATAAAATGCTTTTAAAGCAAATTTGTATTCCAGTGATGAAAAAATGCACTGTTTATATCAGACAGAATGGCTAAGGAAATCACTGTAGAACTATATGTACCATTCACAGTTTTTTCAATCTGATTAAAATCACATCTCTCACTTGCTCCCCCATTTTTGATATAGGCGCGGCGTGGGAGATCTGAGGAAACACCGTTTAGGGGCATATGTGAATGACCCATTGTCGTAACAATTATTGTCCAATGAAATTTCAGCTTCCGAGATTTTGAAAGTGTTATGCCTTTATTGTAAATGAAACGCGCAATTTGAATTTGTCAATCTAAGTAAAGGACCTTCCATACATCATTCCCATAAAGTTTGGTTCAATTTGCTTCAGTAGCTTTAGAGGAGATAGCAAATATATGCTATTCCCATAGGGTTAAACTATGTCTGTGCTGGCAGCCATCTTTTTTGGTGGATCAAAAAAATGTCCACAATCTAAGTAAAGGACCTTTCATACATCATTCCTGTAAAGTTTGGTTCAAATTGCTTCAGTAGCTTCAGAGGAAATAGCAAATATATGCTTTTCCCATACTCCAATGTTAAAATATGTTCTGTATTACGGCCATGTTTTAGGCAGATCTGAAAAATTTCGGCAATCTAAGTAAAGAACCATCCATACATCATTCCTGTAAAGTTTGATTCAATTTGCTTTAGTAGCTTCAAAGGAAATAGCAAATATATGCTTTTCCCATTGGGTCCAATGTGAAACAATGTTCTCCACTGGCAGCCATGTTTTATGGCAGATCAGAAAAATTTTGGCAATCTATGTAAAGGACCTTCTATACATCATTCCTGTTAAGTTTGGTTCAATTTGCTTCAGTCATCTCTGAGGACATAGTCAAAAATGCGTTTTTCCCATAGGGTCCAATGTTAAACTATCTTTTGCGCTGACAGCCATGTTTTTTGGCAGATCAGAAAAATTTTGACAATCTATGTAAGGGACTTTCTATACATCATTCCTGTAAAGTTTGGTTCAATTTGCTTCACTAGCTTCAGAGTAGATAGCATATATATGCTTTTCCCATAGGGTCCAATGTGAAACTATGTTCTCCGCTGGCAGCCATGTTTTTTGGCGGATCAGAAAAATTTTGGCGATCTATGTAAAGGATCTTCTATACATCATTCCTGTAAAGTTTGGTTCAATTTGCTTCAGTCATTTCTGAGGACATAGTCAAAAATGCATTTTTCCTATAGGGTTCAATGATAAACTATCTTTTGCACTGGCAGCCATGTTTTTTGGCCAATCAGGAAAATTTTAGCAATCTGTGTAAAGGACCTTCTATACATCATTCCTGTAAAGTTTGGTTCAATTTGCTTCTCAAGCTTCAGAGGAAATAGCATATATATGCTTTTCCCATAGGGTTCAATGTTAATCTATCTTCTGCGCTGGCGGCCATGTTTTTTGCTGGATCAGAAATATTTTGGCAATCTAAGTAAAGGACCTTCTATACATCATTTCTGTAAAGTTTGGTTAAATTCGCTTCAGTCATTTCTGAGGAGATAGCCAAAATGCGTTTTTCCCATAGGGTCCCATGTTAAACTATCTTTTGCGCTGGCAGCCATGTTTTTTGGCCAATCAGAAATATTTCGGCAATCTATGTAAAGGACCTCCAACACATCATTCCTCTAAAGTTTGGTTAAGTTTGCTTCAGTAGTTTTAAAGGAGATAGCCAAAATGTGTTTTTCCCATAGGGTCCAATGTTAAACTATGTTCCCCGCTGGCAGCCATGTTTTTAGGCGGATCAGAAAAATTTCGGCAATCTTTGCAAAAGACCTTCCATACATCATTCCTGTAAAGTTAGGTTAAAATTGGTACAGGGGTTTCAGAGGAGATAGCCAAAATGTGAAAAGTTTACAGACGGACTGACAGACTGACGGACTGACAGACGACGGACGCCGAGTGATGGCAAAAGCTCACATGGCCTAATAAAAAAGCTCGGTTTTGGGACCCCGTGCAGTGACGTCATTTAAGTGAGCAGACCCAACAGAATACTATTTATCTACATTACTTATATAATGGACTAGCTAAAAAATCTTTTTATATTTCAAGACAAATTCATTCGATGAAGTGGAATTTACATCCGAATGACACCTACCAATAATTAAGCAATAACTTTCTTATTTGGTCATCAATTTTGATGCAGTTTTCGATACTAGTATTGTGATATTAAAATGGTATTTAACACAAATATGAAATAAAAAATGTTCGTTACAGGTACTCTTTAAGTATAGTTTAGGGCTTATGGGGCGTGGGGATGGGGTGAAATAAGGGTTCCTTCCAGAATAGACACTGTATATTGCATTTCAATTAAATGTGGCACCAAGGCATTTACTCAGCAGCTTTGTTTACATACTAGTAACTGTTTGTTTTATGTCAAGTAGAAGGACAAATTCAAATACTATTAACATTTCTATTTGAGTAGAATATACCGACTAAATATGTACTTATTTACACCAATCATTAGTATAGGCTAACAATTTTAACCTGTATGTTTGACCCTTTATTTAGGAATATTTGTATACCATGATCTATGCACATATAATGTTAGAATTTACAGCAATACATAAACAAATAATGTTTCCCATGATGTGAGGAAATAAACACCTGGTTCATGATAAATATTTAAATTGAAGGTCAATTTGACAGGTCAATGTTCTTTGCTTATATTAAACAAATAATGTATATTTCAATATTTATATAATCATATTGGATTCAAACAATGGAAGGCATGACATTCAGCCATAATTAGACCCTAACTTTTATAAGATGAAAGTAGCATTGATTTCCTCCATTAAGCATCTGTTACCATAGACAACTGGGCAATAATCAGAAGGATCAACAAAAAGGTGGTTTTTTAAGACTTGTGTTTCTTCATCTTTTGAATAACTTTAACATTGTGAACTTTTTTTCATAATTTAGCATCAACAGCTATTTTTACTACATGAAATTTCAACACTGTCTAATCCATGATGCAATGACTACCATAATGTCAGTTAGTAAAGTGCTAACTGGATAACCTATATTCTGGGATTTTCAGGTTTGAGTACCAAGATGACCCTGAAGTTCATTTGTATGTTCTATAACTTAGTGGCAGAGTGGTCTAAATCACTGGCTTTTGGCTGGATAACTGTGTCTGTCTCCAAGACTAGGTTTGAAACCTATTGTGAACAAGTTTATCAGTTTGCTTCTGAAGGTCAGTGATTTTTTCCAGGTATATTCTGGGATGTTGGAGGAAACCAGAGTACCATGAGAAAACCACTGATCTTCCAAAATGAATTTACAAACTTTCTCATACAGGTATTTACTTGAGTGGTATTTGGCCCTATGCAGTGATAGGTATTGTGACCTGTAGGTGCACACTTTAGACAACTTGGTCAACGAGACCACACAAAATTTGAAAAGTTGAAAAAGCTCAGATGGAGTCCTCAACCTCGAAGCTCAGACCAGCTTTATCAATACACTAGACAAAACTAATGTAATTTAATATAGACACTTACCTTCAAATAGAAAACATTCATTCCATCGAGGATTTAAATTTTTCTTTTTCACTTTAGTTAAAAGTTTGTGTTTTTTATCTGGTAACAATAAAACTTTAACATAAGGATCACTAGTTCCAGTGAAGTCTTTCGCTGGCAAACTTGTTGCCTGGAAAATTTTTAACGTCAATGTTAAATTTTGAAAATCGTAACTCAAGGCTATTTGAATTCTTCCTAATTTACAGTCAACTCCCTCTGATGGATCGATGGGTGGGGCAGTAGCTTCTACTTCTGTGGTATCATCCATTAACATATTCGCTATATTTCGCATCCCTTTCCATACACTACTGTTGGTCTCCTCAGCAGCACTTGTTACACTCCCTTGGGATCTCTGTGAGTCACTGTGTGTCAAAGGCTAAAAAAATAATCAAAATTTAAAAATTATTAGAAATTTAAGCTAAGCTGTTAAGCTTATTAATCTCATGAGTTTTGTGTGGCTGTTTTCATTGATGGCAACTTTCAAAATAAGATACCCTCATCCACAAAATTTACCAACCACTTGTTCCAAACCAACCAGGCAGACAACAATATAACCTGTGGTCAAAAAGGTTTAAATTCTTAAGTATGAAACAACCTCTATTTTAAGTCTTACTAGCTGTGAGATACTCTATTAAATATTAAAGATTATAAGAATCCATTATGAGTATCCATATAGGATAGGGAAATCTCAACCGTGGGGTTGAAAATTTCAGTCGAGACAAGGCTTGCTGAGTCTCTGATCAGAAATGTTCTACCCTGAGGGTGAGATATCCCTATCCTACATGGATAAACTCATAATAGATTGTTTTTCTCCCATTTTAATGCCAATATTTGGCTTCAAATTAGATTTACTTAGACATCGATGCCATGATGGAAAAAAATAAACTTTGTTAATTAACATTCTACTTTAAAATAAATACCACCATCTGAAAGAATGTATCTGAATTTGGTTTATACAAAATGTATAAACTACAAAACAAAGGTATTGATTCTAAATTTTCAGAATGAACATTTGAAATGCACACAAAATTTCTAAATTTTGAAGACTTGGGGGTGTCCTTTTCCCGCAAAATGACGTCATGTTCCCCACATGATAATGTCACATGATTGTCTTTTGATTATGACGCCACCAAAGGTAGTTCCAGTGCCAATTTGCATGCACGACTCATAGATGATAGAAATATCTACAATGGAATATTTCTATATCACATGACTTGTCAAAACAATACTTGTGTTGTTTCAAATTTTCAAGTGTTTCAAGTTGATGATGATGAGTCACAAGTCGTAAAATAAGAAAAGTGCATGAATTCTAAATAGTCAGACAAAGCTATGTGGTACTGTCTCTTTCAAAGTCAAGAGTTGTGAGTCTGAACCTCACTCAGGACTTGGAAACTTTCTGGGATGATATTCATTCCCTGCCAATAAAAGAGCTGTAAACAGTTGGTTTATCAGTAATATTTCCAATGAGATTTAAAACTGAGGTCTTGTTACATGCTAAAGACACCTCTGTAGAGTTGATGAAAGAGAGTTGATTTGAGTACTGGTAATGGTGTTTAAACACTCCAGTCAAGATTCTTTCACTTATACAATGTATTAAAACGATCAATTCTTTGATGGTGGAAGAAACCATAGTACCTCGAGAACATCATTAACATTCTCACACTAGGATCTGAATATACAGTAAGAGTCATTCTCACACTAGGATCTGGCCCCGGTTTCACAATCATTCCTTAGCTAAGATTTTCCTTAACTTAAATCTTTCAAAATTTCAAATCTTCAAATCTTTGTTAATTTTCAAAATATTCAGGAATTCAAGGTGTGATTTTTAAGATCATCTCAAGATTCAAACATCTGCATTTAGTTTTGACAAAAATATTCATCAGTAGTTCCAAAAAAAGATTACCAAAATTTGCTAAATTTAAGTTAAGGGAAAGCTTAGCTAAGGAATGATTGTGAAACGGGGGCCTGATTATACAGCGAGAGTTACTGTGGTTCATGAGTTTGTGCTTCAATCCACTCAGCTCGCAAGGGCTGAAAATAGTAGAAAACCTTTATCCACTCCAAGGGTTGTTTCCAACTACAAGCAATTGAAACAGCAAGATAATATAAGATAGTTACAGGAAAATCAATCAAGATCAAATTAAGATGGTATGAAAAGTGTAGTACTAATTAATACTACAAATGGCTTAAAAGTGATGTTAAACATAGGATAAAACATCACATTTTTGACATCATTATAGTCATAAAGTTAATACCCCCATCACTGTCGTAAACATGATTTTGAACTCTAAGCTGAATGAAGACAAACAGAAAATTATAATTTTAATAAAAATCACCACAAAGTGGTATATCATATATACATAATACAAATAAAATTTATGACATCATTTTAGTAATAAAATTAATAATACAGATAATTACATCAAACACAAAGACGAAAAATCAATCAATGCCATAGTTGTCTAAAAAGTGAAGCACTAATGATTGAACTTATAATTCAAAATAATTGGATGTAAGTGAGTATAAAGAGCTGTTCACTATATATGACATCATTAGTCATAAACTTAACACCACTATAACACGCTTATTGTTATATTAGTCCTATGGTAGTTAGCCACAAATCTAAGCAGCTCGACATGAACTTTAATTACACAATTATCATTATAACACCTATGGTAGTTAGCCACAAATCTAAGCAGCTCAACATGAACTTTAATTAAGCGATTATAATTATTAGACCGATGGTAGTTAGCCACAGGTCTGAACTTTTATTGACTCTGAATCAATTAGATCATTCTGAGCTGAAGATCATGCCTATGGAGTAGGAAGTCAGAAAGAATCAATCATTAATTTTAAGTTTTAGATGGTGTTGTAGAAATACATAATGATCAGACTTTATCTTTTTTCCTTGTGAAAAACAATGAGAACAAGGGAAATTTAACTATTTTCAAAATTGAATCTTGACTGGTGTGAAAAACACAATTGTGTCTCCTGTCTTTAAAGTAATGTGCACAAAAACCAAATTAAACACCAAGAACACCAGGTTGACATCTATATTGATTGATTGAATAAGGTTTAATGTCCCAGTTAAGAATATTTCACTTATATTGAGACATCACCAGCTACAGGTTTATTGGCAGAATTGTTTATTCTTGCAGTGCACTCAAGGCAATGTGAAGGGAGAGTTCTTTAATGTGCCTTGCCTGTCGTGACATTGTTTTTAAGGTCTCATCCGAAGTACTGTCATTTTTTAAATGCAATCTCGTAGATAAAAATTAATCAAGCAAAATTGGGTTGATCAAGGTTAGAATGCATATTTTATCATTAACTACCACCAAGAGGAAAAACCAAACTCAATTTTAAAATGAAGACATATTGTCAAGTTAATTTGAAGATTCTGAAATACATACATCATTGAATTTCTAATTTTAACTGAAATTACCATAGACAGACTGAAAATGATATTAGCATAGAAAATATAGTTTTTATGACCTAAAAAGTTAGAAATTGATCTCACTGAACTTCAATTGACATCCATACACAGAAATTAAATATCATTGGTTTTAAAAACCATTCTAAGCAAAGTCACAAACAGTAAAACTATTCTTATATGTCTTTATTAATACTTTTTTTTTCAGGTTAAGCTTTGGAAAGGGTTGAGTCTCCAAATTGAATAAACCTGACCATCTTCTAAGTTATGGTTGCTGAGTGGTCTAAAATGCACTCTTACAGATCAAAGCTGCTTTGAGGCACTGCCTAGGTTCAAATCCCACTCAGGGCAAATCGTTATATGAGAAAGTATGTCAGTTAACATGCCAAAGGTTGGTGGTTTCTCCGGGTACTAGAGTTCCCTCAACCATCCCATAACTGACCACATTAATACAAGTGAACAAATCTTGACTGGGGCATAAAACATCATTACACCACTCCATAATGGTGACTAAATGATTTCAAGGTTGGCAGTGCATCACAGAGACAAATTATGTACATTTCATTAAATAACACCTGTTGCCATGTTCTGCCTCAACAGTTAAGATACATTATTTTTTAAAAGTTATATGCAATATTATAAATTTCATTATCTTGACTACATTTAACATTGCTCACAAGTATAGTGTTTATTAATAGTCTGATGGGTAATTTATATGGTTCAAAGATAACTTTGCAAGCTGTGCACAGTCAATGAAAATTCCTGACTGCACAAGCAGTAAATGATACTGTATAAAAGCTACACAAATGTCTAAGTGGGATGGTGTTACTGAGCTGGCTAAATTTACATCCCAGTCAAGAATATTTCACTTATATCAAGACTTCCAGCAATAGAAGTGGTAGAAATGTGTACCTTTGCAATGTGCTGGTAGTGACCTTAAAAACCTATGCCCCATGTCACGCCTGCTGTCACTTAAATAAAAACTTCCAGCAATAGAAGTGGTATAAATATTTACCTTTGCAGTCTATTCAGGGCAATTAATGTGCTGGGAGGGACCTTAAAAACCTATGCCCCATGTCAGTCCTGCTGTAACTTAAATCAAAACTTCCAGCTATAGAAGTGGTATAAATGTTTACCTTTGCCATCCCTCAAGGGCAATATGGCAATTTGCTGGGAGAACCTTAAAAACCAATGTCCCATGTCACGTCTGCTGTCATTTAATCAAAACTTCCTGCTAAGAAAGTCATAGAAATGTTTACCTTTGCTGTGCATTCAGGGCAATATGGCAATGTGCTGGAAGGGACATTAAAAACTGATGTCCCATGTCAAGCTTGCCATGACACAGGGCATCAATTTTTAGGGTTATCTTAAAAAGACCTCGTGACTTTCATTTCTAAATGTTGAGTATTTGGCAAAATAATAGTTACTAACTATTTTCAAGTCTTGATCAGAACCTTGCTCAGCTTCAAACTAGACTTCCCACATGCGTAGCCAGCACTCTTTCAACTGAGCTACAACAGCATCATTTGTAGCCTTAATCACCAGGTCATATGTTTTTTGTGTTTTAGTGACAAATCACATATGCAACAGAACCAAAATACACCAAATTGCCAAGCACTCTCTTTTGTTGTTTTAAAGAAGCCCAAACACCAATTACTTTGCAATGGATATGTGAAATCAACATCCAGTCAGGGCTTGGACTTTGAATCATGGGTCTGCAATCTTAACCACTAAGCTTTAGGTTGTATCTGTTTTGTAGTAAGATGTCAAATAAAAATACACCCTATGCCAAGCATTCTCTTGTTGTAAAGTAGCCCAAAGACCCAACTTAGGTAAACAAATTCATGATTAGATCTTCAAAATAATTAAATAAAGATTTTAAAACAAATAAACGATAAAAAAAGATTAATAATACATCAGTGTATGGATTTAATTATTGTTATTAAATATCTCAGTATAAAAGATTCAATAATTTATTTTTATGGATTTATTCGATTTCTCTCACCACTTATTACGTTATACCGTGTTCCGATGAGAACTCTTCAGCAAAAAGATGGTACTTCAAACATGTTCAAGAGATCTTATACTTAACATCGGAGATGAAAAACAAACATTAATTTGAACTAATCCATTTTCTCAGTAAGGAATGTTACCGGCATACTGTTTTGTATAAGAAGATTTATTGATTACTTTGTAATGAACTATTTGATAATTAATTCAAACAAACAGTGTCCAGGTATAAAAACGGATATTTTGCTTAAAAGCATTGTATATACGTATTAATTCAAGAGCATACAAATTTTAGCATATACACGATACAAATTTTATCGTGTACAAATTTTAGACCATGCAAATTTTAGCATATACAAATTTTAGCATGTACATGATATAAATTCTATCATGTACAAATTTTAAAGCATTAAAATTAGAATTTAGGAATTTTCACATGGACTTAAATTGGTCCAAGTCTTATGAACCACCTTGTGCACTATGTTTGTATTTAATTTAGTGGTAAATTTAAATTAATGCTAACTGCATAATCAGTATAATAAGAACACTGCTAAAATTAATATGCTTATAGTACACTCCTAAACATCCTTCAATAATCATAAAAGTTGTAAGTCTAAGTCACGATTCTCATAATTAGTTGAGTGGAGTTTTAAGTCCTTAAGCCAAGATTCATCCACTTTTAATGGCAGTTATGAAATGGTGAAAGAACCCATAATGCCTAGGGAAATGGAACTACCTTTGGCAAGCGAACAGACACATTTTATTGCGTTAGGATCTTGATTCCAGGTCATGAAATGTTTCCAACTGAATTATTTCAGACCAAAGTATGACCTTATTTAAAAATAATCTAATAACAAAAGTCATCATCCATCATTGGACAGGGGTAGAATTTAATTTTTCTCCCTACTGGTAAATGTTTGCCAGTACAAATTTTTTCTACTGGCATTCTTAGTTTTCAACTGGCAATTTTATTTATTTTTCACATTAAAGATGTTTTCTACACTCAATGTATATATATAGACACATGTTTCATGTATACTTGTTGACATCAGCCAGGATGCTTTGGAATTTGAAATTCAAAGAAATATTTTTGATAATGAGATGCATTTTTTTCATGGAGAAAAAGGCACTCGCTTTTTTTTTGCTTGTAAGTAGATTTTCAACTTGCATGTTTTGAAAACCACTGGCATTTTGCCAGTATGTCAATGCCAAATTTGAACCCTGATTGGACACTGACAATACGTTGTAACTGATAATAACACATGTTTATAATGTCAATTAAGATTTGTCAATCATGTCTGGAATGTTTAATTTCATCTTCAGATATGCAAATGTTTCCCGTAATTTGACCTTAAAGCACAAACAATGATGTCCATTATCTCAAACGATCAAAGAATCAACGATATTGTGCCATCATTAAAAACAATTTGTAATCCAAATAATTGTTCATGTACTCGGAAATCGGAAATCGCAAATTTGAACTGTTCATGTGATAAATCTAATAAGGTCAGGCTACCCAGGTACATCAAACAATTCCAAGGACATTTAAAAGACTTATCAGATTTCTAAAACCCAATCATATTGTTGTGATTAGCCTAATAGAGTCAGGCTAACCAGGTAAATAAAAAACCTTCAAGGACTTAAAAGAATGATCAGATTTCTAAAACCTAATCACATCCTTCAATTCAAAGAACTGGTAAAAAACAGTTAATATATAATGTATTACAAAAGAAGCTGACTCATGATAAACCTGCAATAACCTTTATCTATTACCAAATAAAACGACTTCAAACAATAGAACCTGATTAAAATCTTGTACCAAATAGAATGACAGAACCAAACTAAACACTGTAATAGACAATTACTTTTCAACTGAGCAAACACAAGCCGTCTGCGGAATCAAAGTTTTCCAATTAAATTGCTTTTGTTACATCGAATAGTAGATACTACATACATAGAAACATTTATTACTTATTGATGAAAGGATTATTTAATACATAAAAGATCCTACAACAGCCAAAGACTGCTAATCGATGTTAAACGACTGAGAGAGCATAGCCGCATTGATTATATGCCAAATGTAAGTAAATTTCCTAACTCTCTAGTGCGGATTTGCTATCTGGGAATTATAATAAAAAAAGTCTGAGATATCGATCAGAACTTCTTCTTTGCGACGGTAATTCTATTATTTTTTATTTGTCCCTTGATAGTTATAAACGAGACGTGTTTCAATTTCCGCATTCTAGACTTGTATTGCCCTAGTTATGTTATTGAGGCTACTGTTTTTGAAACACGATGCTCCTGAAAATGTTGTGTGATTTTTATTAATGACATTATTTTCATTTATGGCATTAGCTGTTATAGCTTGTGGTGCAATAAAGTCATTTATGTAGCCTAGTAAAAATGGTGTCAAGACTTCATAGTAAATAGTTTCCATGCTCTACTGATCTCTTAATTAAGCTGCTATCAGAACCTGCCTTAAAGGCCACCTCTATATAAGGACCACTTGCTTTGAAAGGCAATAAAATCATATCCCAACTGCTCTTTATTCACATTATTTGAACCTTTACATAAGGGTCATCTGTTCATAAAGGTCACTTTCACTGGTTTTCTTAAGGTCTATATAGACAGGTTTGACTGTACATATATAGTCCTGTGAGCTTCAAAGAAAATGACAAGACACTAAATAATGGGCCATCAGAATCACCAAAATTTCCATTAATGGTTTTATTGGAGATGTTCGTTTAGTCTGCCACTATGAAATATTTGGTTGTTTTAACTAATATAGTCCCATGAGCTTCAAAGAAAATGATTATGTGCTGAATAATGGGCCATCATGAATTCGCCAAAATTTACCATCAATGATTTTATTGGATATGTTCGTTTAGTCTGCCACTATGAAATATTTGGTTGCTATAAAAATTTTGATTGATTTAAATATCACAAATGAGCTTCAAAGAAAATGGCAAAGCAATGAATAATTGGTAATAAAGTTAATCATAGAATCAAGAAAATAGTCCATCAATGGTTTTATTGGAGATGTTCATTCTGTCACTAAAACATATTCAGTTGGTGTAATGCATAGGCATTGCAATATCTTCAGCATAATTATGAGCCTAAAACAATGACCTTGAAGCTTTTTCTTACACTTTCTTAATATTTATATCAGGTATGACAGAAACATTTTAGAAGCTTTCAAACATTTAAAATCTGGTTGACTGTCTGAAAATAATAATGAATTTGATATGCAATTATCTCATGCCAGGCTCAATCCTATTTCAAAAATGACTGCCTTGGATTAAAGTAAACTGGTTTAAAATTCTATCAGGGGAAAACAAAATTCCAAAGAAAAACATTATTCAAGTCATTATCCAGGGACGAAATTCTATAACAGAAAAATAATAAGTGTGAAAAAACTGAAGTGTTAAAGTAATCTGGATCAAAATTCTAGCAGGGAAAAACAAATACAGTCTAACCTGCCTTAAAAGCCACCTCTTTATAAGTGCCATCTGCTTATAAAGGGCAGTAGAATTGTATCCCAATTGCACTTTATTCATATTATTTGAACCTGTATATAAGGGTCATCTGTCCATAAAGGCCACTTTTCTTAGTTCCCTTGGGTGGCCTTTATAGACAGGTTTGACTGTAATACTGACAAAACCAGTCTTTGAGTAAACCCAGGAGCGAAATTCTAATGGGGAAAAGCCAATAACTCTGAAGTTTATTGAGACTAATTCAAAACTCTAGCTTGGGAAGACCAAGAATGGCCAAGAAAACTCAGGTATAACATGCAAAAATACCAATAACAACAGAAACTGATTAAAAATCTAGCAGAAAAAAACCCATTAACTTTGAATAATTAAAAACATTCAATACTAATGGGAGAGAAAGTCTATCATGAAAACCAAGAAGTAAACGGGTCAACATTCTAGCTGAGAAAAACCAATAACTCTCAAGAAACCAAAGTGTTCAAGTACAGTCAAACCTGTCAATAAAGGCCACCCAAGGAATCAGTAACAGTGGCCTTTATAGACAGGTGGCCTTTATAAACAGGTTCAAATAATATGAATAAAGAACAATTGGGATACAATTCTTCTGGCCTTTATAGGCAGGTGGCCCTTATGTAGAGGTAGCCTTTAAGGTAGGTTGGACTGTAAACTAAGAACTGCCTAAAAAGTGTTTACATAAACTGGTTCAAAATTGTAGTAGGAAAAAACTAATACCTCTGAAAAAAACTAAATTGTTTATGCATGTACAATATAGCCAGGTCTGATTGGGAATTCGTCATCTTTACAAAAAACTCAAGCATCAAGTAAAACAGGGAATATTTGGATATCAGAGATCCTTGTACTTTAGAAGCAATAAACTGTTCTTTACTTGAAATTAAAACCATAATGTTTTTAGTACCAGACTGGGAATTAACTGATAAAATTCATACTTAGTTAGTAACCGCAATCCTGAGAGATTTGTTATTTTTTATGACTGAGTGAAGATGGTTATTACATTATCTAAGAGATAAATAAAGTTGGAAAAAATCAATTCTACCGATACTAAAACTCTACCAGTAAATATTGGTCAGTAATTTGGGAAAAAAACAACTGAGATAGGCAAACTTCAATTTATTGTGATCATTAATGTTCAATTAAATTTTTGGCAGTAAACAGGAGTTAGCAATAAATGACCATCTGAAGCTGTATTATCTTGTTTGCATTTTGCGATAACAACCATCAACCATTCAACAACAGAGCTTCATCAGACAATCATCACTTGACAACTTGACTGGTTTGTGACTTGTCAGTTGTTTAAAGGGCTGTGTTAACTAGATCACAGTTTTGCCACACATAAGAATGGTGACAGCAGAAACAATGCTACAGACACTATCCAGATTAACAACAGAGTTCATCACACAACCATCACTTGACAACTTGACTGGTCTTTGACTTGTCAGTTGTTTAAAGGGCTGTGTTAACTAGATCGCATTTTGCCACACATAAGAATGGTGATAGCAGAAACATTGCTAGAGACACTATCCAGATTAACAACAGAGTTCATCACACAACCATCACTTGACAACTTGACTGGTTTGTGACTTGTCAGTTGTTTAAAGGGCTGTGTAAACTAGATCGCAGTTTTGCCACACATAAGAATGGTGACAGCAGAAACATTGCTACAGACACTATCCAGATTAACGACAGAGTTTCATCACACAACCATCACTTGACAACTTGACTGGTCTTTGACTTGTCAGTTTTTTAAAGGGCTGTGTTAACTAGATCACAGTTTTGCCACACATAAGAATGGTGACAGCAGAAACATTAATACAAATACTATCCAGATTGAAATTTTTAGGGTGCAAAGGAAAAGACTGCCTAGTATAAATGTCTCTCTTAATATATAAGCTAAAAAGTCCAGTATTTGTTGACTTGGATTTTGGAATGCTGAGCTAACATCATGTGAACTTTAAACCTATGACATCACATTTATTGCATTTCATGATTCAAAGGTATATAACAAAACATTTGTAGACTGAAAATGAAATTGACATGTGTTATGTTGGACCTGAGGCCTTGGGCAACAGTTTGGTTGCCCTCAAACTCAGGCAACAAATTGCAACAAATGTATGTTGCCTCTCAAAATAAAAAATATAACATTTGTCAGTTTTTATTTTCTGTTATGTTTAATGAATTTAGAAAAAACAGTTAAACCTTGTTATAATGTCCCTTGATAATTTTTAACCTCGCTCATTGCTGGAGTCCCCATATCTACTTCTTGAGTTGTCTCCCTTGATTTATTGCAAATAACTCCTCTATAATGCCAAAATCTAAATTTGACTGAGCAGATGATGGCAATAAATCAATGTTTTACTGTAATAATATATGGGTTTAATAACAATTTTCACACTTAGATAATAGACAGAGAAATATATTAAACAAATAAATAAACCATGCAATAAGATTTACGCATATTTTTATTTGTGTATTATTACAATATCACTACCTGCTTTTTACAACATTTTTAACACAATTTTATTTGCTCTAAATCTGCATAAATCACACCAGATGAATGCACATGTCAAACGGATTGCTGGAAAGTGTGAGTCAATAACAATTATATTGATATTACAACTGCAATAAACGTTACCATAAACCTGGAGATTACCGTGAAATGGATATAATATGCGATGTAATTCCATTATAACCTGCATAAAAACTGAAATAATACTTATTGACCTTCCGATAACTTAAATGTTCTCTGTTCATGTAAACTGCTGTATTACATATGTAGATAAACTGGATAAATCCAATAATAAGGCAATTACAAGCTTTAATATTTTTTTTATTTATTCATTATTAATTTTTTTTTTTTTTTTTTGTTGTTTTTTGGGGGTTTTTTTTGACATGTTTCCAAACACTATAGAAGCATGTTACAAGCATTGTTTAAACCATCTTTTTCAATTTTTTCATTTAACAGATTTTTAGGATATTTTAAAGGCATTGTTTCTTAGGGACCTCTGTAGCTCAGTGGTCTAAAGCACCTGCTTATAGACCAAAGGACTTCTTAGGTTTGAACCACTCTGGAAAAAATCCTAGTGTGTGAAACTATGCCAGCTTGCCTGCCCAAGGTCCGTGGTTGTCTTTGGCAGTCTAGTATCCTCCAACATCCCAGACCTGACTGTCTCAATATAAATGAAAGAATCTTGACTGGGGTGTAAAACACTATATCTCTACTCCACAAGCATTGTTTGAACCATCTTTCTAATTTTTCGTTTCAAAGGTTTTATTTTTTATGTTTTTACGGTTTTTTTATTTAATTATTTTGTTTTTTGTTTAAGCATTAAGTAATAATAAACATTAATCAGGATACTATGGTAAAAAAATTAATTAGAACGACCACAATTCATCAATTCAGATTAATTACGACACCAGATTTTTTTTATTATAGCCTTGATGCCATAATCACTCAAAACATCAAAGCTGTATTACAATCATGAACTTGAAGTATTGTATGAGTGAGACTCTGCCGGCGGCTAGGTTGTGAGTTCAATCAATTCTGCGGAAAAAAAGATTACCGGTATGCTTATCTCTTCTGAAATGATAATTTGTTCTGTGTGTGATTGTTTCAGTTTAAATCCCCAATGATCTACTGCATGACATGACTAAAGGTTTATATAAATATTTCATTATGCTCACAGCTACAGGGATATATATGCATACCACATTGTCTTTTTTATTTCCATCTAAAATTCTTTTTAGTAAACAAGATTTAATGATTGATTGAATGTGATTTTACATTCCAATCAAGAAAACATTAACTTATATCAAGATGTCACCAGCTTTAGGTAAAATGGCAGAATTTCTTATCTTTCAAGCCTGCTTTGGCAATGCACAGAGAGGGTTCTTTAATGTGATATGCCTAACATGACACTGGACATCAGCTTTGAAGGTATCTTGGAAAGAACTCTTGTGAACTTCATTTCTAAATCATAAAATGCCAAGTGTGTTGCCAAAGAAGTCACTGCCTGTTTTCAAGTCTTGGGACAAACCCTGGCCAGCATTCAAACCCTGGCCTCAAATAAAATGAACACTCTACCAACTGAACTTAATAAATTAGAGCTATCAGGAAAACAGCATAGCTTGGATACATATCTAGCAGTCTATGCTCAAATCACAACCCCAAAAGCAAAATTAAAACTGGTAAAAAATAAACATGTGAACTTTTACCAGGGAAGTGAGATTGGGTGCTCTGGAAGGGTAAGTATCTCCAGGTAACCTATTTAGATACACCCACTTTATGAAAGACACTAGGCCTCACACTCAATCATGCTACTACTGATGTTGATGCTGAAGTTTATATCAAGGGTATGGTATTATGGGTTGTTTGTATCATATGCATACAGGCAGCAGGCAAGCTAAAATGTTTCATAAAAGTTCCATTTTATAGATTTTTTTAAAAAAAACGTGTAAAATTTGCTTATAATAAATTAAATTGAGATTTGAGCTCCAGTTTATAATGGAATAAAAGATAAAAATGTGTAATAAGGAAATGAGCAATATACCGGTACTGATAAGAAGAGGAAAAAATATTCACAATTTTCGAGGCAAATCAGCTTGTACCACAAATATATCTTCATAGAAAATTTCTTATTCCCTTGATACACTTCCCTTACAGTTCAAATTGTGAAATTTTCTTACAACAAAATAGTTTTAAAGCTAAAATCCACAAGTTTCTAGCTCAAATCCACAAAAGTTGCAAACCACTAATGTTTCATCATGTAAAGTATGACTTCTTTAGCACATATCACCCTTACTGTGGGATTTAAGGTCTCATCTCATGGATTTATTTATGATGAAGCACTTGACAAATGATCTTGTTAAGACAATTTGATAGACCCAAAGCATTTGATAGAAACCTAAAATATGTTTCCCATAGGCTGTGTAAGCTGAAAATTAAAGACCCTTAGTATGCCTGACAATACAACACAAACACAGCCATCATTTTTAGATCTTTAAAATTGCCAGAGAGACTACTCTCACACATTTCTGTGACCTGAATATGGAAATACAGTCATCATATTTAGATCTTTAAAAATGCCAAAGAGACTACTCTCACACAATTCTGTGACCTGAATATCCCTGACAATATAAGAAACCTGGAAATGAAATGCAACTATCATATTTAGATCTTTAAAAATGCCAGATAGACCACTTCAGCAATGTTGTGACCTGAATACAAAAACTACCCTTAGTATGCCTGATATTACAACACAAATACAGCCAGACACCACTCTCACACAATTCTGTGACCTGAATATCCCTGACAATATAACAAATCTGGTAGTGAAAATACAACCATCATATCTAGATCTTTAAATATGCAAGAGAGACCATTTTAACAATCCTGTGACCTGAATACTAAAACTACTCTTGTAAAAATTCTACGGCATAATTCAATCAACATATCCTTACACTTTAAATAAATTGAATGCTGCAAGTATTTTAACATACCAATAATTGTCCTACGAGAACTACAAACTTCAATACAGTAAAACCAAGATAAAATGCAGCTCGATAACTCAGCCATCTGGATATTGATCACAAAATTTGATACATTGAAACCCAGTCATAGTGCCCTTCTATAACTTAGCCATCTTGCAAATCACTGCACTGTTACAAATTCCAAAATCCACTTTTTTCACACATATATATCATAAGCCTCCTTTGATGTATTGCCAAACCCTTTTATAACACCAAACATTTGACTGAACAAATGATGTCGATAAATCTAGGTTTTGATGTATTTCAGATTTTCAACCATATATGCTGAATATATTTTGTAAAGAGTAACAACATGAAGAGACATTTCTCTTTTTATTATTCTTTTGTAAACAATGAAATCGGACATAGTTTGTCAATATCAGATGTGAAAAAAATATTCTGAAATGGAAAAGAGAATGATCTATATTTGCTTAATAATTACAGAAAATGTCATGGTTCCCACATTTGACTCTATTCAAAATTTCCTGACAATTTCCCCGACATTTCACTGACAGAATTCCATTTCTCCCACGCATTCTAACATACTTCAAAACAAGAATTTGATAGGTGGAGCAAGATAGGCTGTTTATATTTTTGCCATTAAAGTGTTAATGGCAAAGTAAAAAGGAATCAAATATTTAAGAAGCCTCATGTGAAAGGGAAACAAAGACTAAGGTTCTAGTCAATAATAATGTCTGGTTCTGATCAGTAGTGTGGGAGGAGTAGGCTGATAAAGATAAAACATACAGTAGAACCTGCCTTAAAGTCTACTTAAAGTCTATATAAAGGCTACCTGCTTATAAAGGCCAGTATAATCATGTCCCAATTGTTCTTTATTCATATTATTTGAACCTCCATATAAAGGCCACTTTACTGGTTCCCTTGGGTGGCCTTTATAGACAGGTTTGACTGTAATTAAAATTTGAAAGGAGCAAAACTCTTGAGAAACAATCATAAAATTTCTTGGCATTCCCCTGACATCTGCTTAATTTTTTCTAATTCCCTGACATAATTTTTAAATTTCCTGACAATTTCCTGACCTTGAAAAAATTAAAATTCTCTGACATTTCCCTGACGTGTCACCAGGGAACCATGAATGTACAATGAGGATGCATCCAGTGGACTTTGAGGCTGAAATGCGTGGAAAGCAAAAAGAGAGCAATGAGTCATAGTGATTTCTGACCCAGGTACTTCTTTCACTAATAGAGCTCAGTTTAGGGATGGTGTAGGAAACCAGAGTGACCAGAGAAACCTAAGACCTTTGTTATACAAACTCATAAGAATCTGGCCTGAGATAGATTTATTTGAACCTAGATGGAAATAGAGGCTGTGATCCACTCAGCTACTGATGGCTTACTTGCCTCCTAAAGACTTTGAGGCTAATTTCCCGGAAAGCTAAAAAGAAGACATATTTGTGTATCCTGATATTTTGGCAGAGAATTAGAGATAAATAGGTGGGTTTTTTTGGGGTTTTTTTTTTTTTTTTTTTTTTGTGTGTGTGTGGGGGGGGGGGGGGGGGTGAGTTTGTTGAAGAAATAAATATTTTTTAGTTAGCCACTGAATTAATGAAGGGCAGAATGAAAAAAATATATTTTTATTTGAAAAATAAATTCAGGGAAGGAAGACTGAAATTTACAACAACAAAAAAATTTAATTTTCGACATTTTGATTTTTTTTAAAATCCATTAAGGAATGTGGCATCTTTAGAAGAAGATACATGGGACCTGACTTTGATTAAATTGCAACGAAAAAAATGTTTGTATCCGACACATGAATTGGAAATAAAATTGCTATTTCCATCTCATTCTCCTTGACAATTAAGTTGGTTCTTGTTAACCTTTAATCTTCTTATAAATATCGAGTTGAGCAAGATCATGCAATCTTAATTTTAGAAAATGTGTACTTCTTTTGAATGAGTAGGCAGACATTCTATTTGTGACATTCCACACATGTAATTAATTTAGAGTAAAACTAATCCCCAATGCTTGAGCTAATTCTGTTGTCAAAATCAAAATTACTGTAACATTCAAGAAGACCATCACAACTAAGAAGACCCGTTACATCCAGGGAACTAGGATCGGATCATCGCAATATTTAATCATTCTTGTAATATGACACGATATATTTTTCTACAATGTGATAAAATACTTTTTATTGATCTAATTTTCTGTTCTAATGTGAACACTATGATGGCTCTGAGCATGTGGGAGGTTGGGGTTCGAACTCTGGATGAGTCTGACCTAAAATTGGTAAAAACTTTTTTGGCTAAGTAAAATTGAAAAACAAAGTATGAGCTATCCATCTATTTAATAGATTTACTGATGAATTGAGTGCAGTGGCAGAAATCTTAATCTTACCATTGAGCACAGTACAAAATTAAGAATAGTGACAGTTCTTTAGTGTTTCATGCCTTATACCATGACAAATAGCATCAGGGTTTTTTTTCAGGTATCATTATAATGACTTGTGATATTCTTTTCTAAATGCTACGTGCTAATGGCAAAAGAAGCCACTTCCAAATCAGTCAGGCGAGGTTTGAGAATGACTTTTGACTTTTTTACATACAAAGCAAGGACTTTACCAACTGAGCCACCCTAATGGCCCCAATTAATATTGTACATTCTTACGCTTTCTGTATTTCTGCACAGGTGAGCTAAAAGGCATATACAGTGTGCCAAATATATGAAGAAGAACAGAGAAACAAAACTGACACAAATTATTTAAAATGATATGGTTTGAAGTTCTATCTATGTCAAAAAGAAACAATTAGAATCAAGTAACACAACTGTTACCACAAAGATCAATAAAAACTGATATATATGTATATATAATTGAAAAGACTGGGCTATACCTGTACTGAAAACTATCAGAAGGGGGAGGGGAGTGTAGCAGGTTTTAGAGCAAGTGTTTAAAGCCAATCAGCATTAGTTGCA